>OU862880.1:20021830-21271830 GCA_917880725.1 Selenia dentaria | reverse complement strand
GTTAAACTGTCCAATAGATGTCGCTACGTCCCCGCAAGACGGTTAGTCAAATAGAGAGTTAAAATTCGATGCTCGGACCAGAACCTCGGTGGCCTAGTTGGTCAATGGCGTCTGACACGGAGTCAGAAGACGCGGATTCGAATCCCGTCCGAGGATGGAATTGTTCTCTCTATAAATTTCAATGTTTGAGATCGCTAAAGCAGGCGTTAGTGCTTTAAAAAGTAATACTATAAAAATTACAAAATAATTATTATTAAATTTGTTTAGATGCAACTGTAATTTTTGTAAAAATTCTGATCACATTTACGGAAACTTGTAATTTGCCTTCAGCATACGTGTGTACCTAGCTGTAAGTTTACTTAAAATTCTAAAATATAATAAATATAGTCACTTAAGTAAGTCCGTCATTAAAGTCACTGTCCTGTCTAAGTCGCGTTCTAGTAAAGCGACGAATTACTCAAACTTTATAAGGCGGTTGACGAGAACAACCGTTTCATGTTTCTTTATACTGCGTACACTTGTGCACCATTACGAACTCTTGTCAATTTAATAGGTAATCCACCAATATTACACGTCAAAAGTAGAAGAAAGACAATTTTAGGACAATTCAACGAAATCAACAATAGTCTTATAGGTCTTGTGTGTTTTAATACTTATCTATTTGTTTTTCTTACACGCAAGCTTCCACTGTGGACGGCCAGCTTGATAAAGGTATATCTACGGTCAATTGAAATGTTCTCGAGAAAATATCTTACTTGTGACTTATTCGTTCAAAGGTAATGATACCTGTTTGTTTGATTGTGAGCTTCAATTATGGCTCGGTATATAAAATATCAATTGACCTCCAGCTTCCCTGCACAAAATAACCGCCAAGAGCTAATTGGACTCACGCACCGAGGGTTTAATACTTCCCCGCTTCAATACTTTTCTTTAATTTGTTTTTCTTAGAGGATCCACATTAAAGTTTAATCTTACCAAGTTTCATGTTTGTGTGTTTTGATGACATAGCAAAAACTGTTTATTTTATGGAGACCCACCTTTGAAACAGGATTTTTCCTTTTAGAAAGTAAGTTAGAAACTTGCTTTAGTAAAAACAGAAAAAATCCTGATTTCTGGTTAACCAGAAAGGTTATTAAGAATAACTTTTCACACTGAATGAAATCTGTAATAATAGACTAGAAGAAATGCCGTGGGGTACCGGCTTAGAATAGTACCCCCCCAACTCTACCCGTGGGTGCGTAAAAATCTGCTAAGGGATAACAATCGGAAGGTGGGCAGCAGCACCTTCCCAGTATTAAAACCCCAAAACTGCGCTCGCCAACCCGCCTGCCAAGCGTGGCGAGTATTGGCAAAATCCCCCCAATGACGGACACATTAGGAACCAGGCCCCCAGTCCCCGGCAGCCCCGCTATTCCTGGCTACGGTAGCGGCCACGGTAACGGTGGGGCAGGGGGTGCTAAGAATCCCCGGCAGACGCCCGGCTACCACCCCCAACGACGACGACTGGCCCTGGTGACACACAACATACGCACAATGAGGACAGACGAGAAGATATATGAGCTGGAAGAAGAAATGAGTAAGTTACACTGGGACATAGTAGGGTTATCTGAAGTCCGTAGAGCGGGTGAGGACACGATAACCCTGAAATCAGGTAACCTACTCTACTACCGGGAGGGCGACCAACAGTCCCAAGGTGGTGTCGGTTTTCTCGTCCACAAGTCCCTTACTAACAACATAGTTAAGATCGATAGCGTTTCCAATAGGGTCGTATACCTAATACTCAGAGTATCCAAACGATATTCGCTGAAGGTCATTCAGGTATACGCACCGACGAAGTCGCACCCGGATGATGAGGTGGAGGATATGTATGAGGACATTAGTCGGGCCATACATACCTCTGAAACGCACTTTCTAGTTGTTATGGGGGACTTCAACGCGAAGTTGGGTAAGAGAAGCGAGGATGAGTTGAAAGTGGGGCAATTTGGATATGGACAACGGAACCGTAGGGGACAGAGGTTGGCCGACTTCCTGGAGAAAGAGGGACTCTTTATGATGAACTCTTTCTTTCAGAAGCCACCTCACAGGAAATGGACCTGGCTGAGTCCCGATGGTTCCACGAGAAATGAGATTGACTTCATTATGACCACCAAAAGGCAAATATTCACTGATGTCTCCGTGATCAACAGGGTTAAAACCGGTAGTGATCACCGAATGGTAAGAGGCACGGTGAATATTAATGTCAAACTGGAGAGGTCTCGTCTGATGAAGTCTACGCTCCGACCCACTCGTGCCCGTATTCAAGACCCCGAGAGCTTTCAACTTGAGCTATCCAATCGCTTCGATTGCCTTGAGAACATCGCTTCAGTGGACGAGATCAATAACAGGTTAGTAGAAACTGTCCATACAGTGGGTTCCAAGTACTTTAAACCCCACCGTACAGATAGGCCACAGAAACTCTCCAACGATACCCTCAACCTCATGGCTGAACGACGCTCATTGAAACTGCAGTCTTCGGATGATGCTGAAGCATATAGGCTGCTCAATAAACGAATATGGAAGTCCTTGCGACACGACATCCGGATCTTTAATACAAACCGTATTAAAGAGACGATAGAGCGGAAAAAAGGCTCCAAAGTGTTTGCAAGAGACATGTCTATTGGGCAAAGCCAGTTGACGAAGCTGAAGAGAGAAGACGGCAGTGTAGCGTCGACCAAAGCGGAAGTATTAGGAGAGGTAGAGAGTTTCTACGGACAGCTATACACCTCGGTCGCTAAACCTGTTAGCAGCTCGGCCAAAGACCCAAGAGCCAAGCTGACCCGACATTATACCGAAGATATCCCGGACATCAGCCTGTACGAGATTAGAATGGCTTTGAAACAGCTTAAGAACAACAAGGCGCCTGGTGACGACGGTATCACATCTGAGCTTCTGAAAGCGGGTGGAACACCGGTACTTAAAGTCCTTCAGAAGCTCTTTAATACCGTCTTACTTGAAGGTTCAACGCCAGAAGCATGGAACAAAAGCGTGGTGGTGCTGTTCTTCAAGAAAGGTGACAACACTTTACTTAAAAATTACAGACCCATCTCGCTTTTGAGCCATGTTTATAAGCTGTTTTCGAAGGTCATAACGAACCGTCTCAGTCGCAGGTTTGATGAATTCCAGCCTCCGGAACAAGCCGGTTTCCGAAAAGGCTATAGTACCATAGACCACATCCACACGCTACGGCAAGTTATACAGAAGACCGAAGAGTATAACTTGCCTCTTTGTTTAGCGTTTGTGGACTATGAGAAAGCCTTTGATTTGATCGAGACGTGGGCAGTGCTTGAGTCTCTCCAGCGGTGCCGTATTGACTATCGGTATATTGAAGTGCTGAAGTGTTTGTACAAAAACGCCTACATGTCAGTCCGAGTACAGGAGCAGAGTTCGAAGGCAATTCCATTGCAAAGAGGCGTGAGACAGGGAGACGTTATATCTCCGAAACTGTTCACCGCTACATTGGAAGACGCCTTCAAGCTTCTGGAATGGCAAGGACTTGGCATTAATATTAACGGCGAATACATCACTCACCTTCGATTTGCCGACGATATTGTAGTCATGGCAGAATCCATGGAAGACCTCAGTACAATGCTCGAAGGCCTCCATCGAGTTTCCCAACGGGTAGGTCTTAAGATGAACATGGATAAGACGAAAATTATGTCTAATGCCCATGTTGTACCTACCCCAATATCAGTTGGGAACTCAGTTCTCGAAGTTGTTGACGAGTACATCTACCTGGGACAGACAGTCAAACTAGGCAGGTCCAACTTCGAGAAAGAGGTCAATCGTCGAATCCAACTCGGCTGGGCAGCGTTCCGGAAACTTCGCGAAGTCTTCTCGTCAAAAATACCTCAGTGCCTCAAGACAAGAGTCTTCGACCAGTGTGTGTTACCAGTGATGACTTATGGCACTGAAACGTGGTCTCTTACTATGGGCCTCATAGACAAGCTCAAAGTCGCACAACGAGCTATGGAGAGGGCTATGCTCGGGGTTTCTCTACGTGATCGAATCAGAAATGAGGAGATCCGTAGAAGAACGAAAGTCACCGACATAGCCCAGAAGATCAGCCAGTTGAAGTGGCAGTGGGCAGGGCACATAGCACGCAGAACAGATGGCCGATGGGGCCGAAAGGTTCTGGAGTGGAGACCACGGACCGGCAAGCGCAGCGTAGGTCGTCCACCGACACGGTGGACAGACGACCTGAGGAAGGTCGCAGGACGACGTTGGATGCAGGCCGCTTCCAACCGGTCCTTTTGGAAAATCATGGGGGAGGCCTATGTTCAGCAGTGGACGTCCTACGGCTGAGATGATGATGATGATGAATCTATACTTATAATAAAGGAGTAGAGACCAAAAAGTCTGTACTTGGAAGAAAAGTAAAAACTGTGGATCAGAAGTCGTAAACTTATCTACTGAACATAAATATGACCTTTTTGGGGAAAAAAAATGCCTGTATGTTCACAACTTAAAAACTACCTACCAACATATTTCGATAATATTTGGTACACGGGATAATACAACTTAGTCTTAATAGTTACCTAGTCTAAAATATTCCGAAAACTACTCACATGTTTCACGACGAACCTTTTCGAATATACATTACTGTTCTCTTTCTTTAATATATTAATTTTACCAACAGGATTAAACGCGAATGGAGGCTCCAACGGCAGCTATTCACCGATGCGAGTTTACCACGAGGAGCGATCGAGGAAAGGGCATTTCCGCTACTAAGCGAGAATTGAAACAAAGTTTTTACATAGTTACTCTAGTTTTCCACAAGCTCGAAGGCCTTATCTGTGTCTAGCCAAGCAAGACTTAGACAAGCCTCATTAATGTATCAATTATATTCAACATAAATGCAACTTACGAGTAAGTTTATCAGATTTCACAAAAACGTTACAAATTTAAGAAATGCAGATATGTATGATTATTGTAGCAGATTATTAAATGAATGCACTGAGTATATTATCTGCGAGAGCTACAATGCCGAACAAGAAAATTTCTAAGAAAATGTATTACAGCAGTTAATATGAAGAGTTAGATCTTATAATGCTATCGAATTATGGGGCTAGCACAAAAAATTGCATAAGTGTAACGTACGTAATCGTATCGTTGAAGTATACAGTACAAACTATGAGTTATCTGTGCCACAGTTGTACTAGATAAATTGTAGTTTGTACTGTATACGACCCAGGCGCGGATCCAGCCCACAAGAGGTTGTGGTTACAGCCACCCGAAAATCAGCAAAGTACGAGTCGGAGCATGAACTCTCTCATGATAGATAAAATATCAAGTCGCACGCCTGATATTAAGCGTCACGCTTACCCACAGCAGTCCAGTGCTATTCAGAATTTTGAACCAGGTACAACACTTCAAACCGTGCATGGCAAAGCACTGCGCTTATAATATGTTTTTGCTCTGTAATTTCGCTGGAAACTACAAAGGATATCAATTGATGTCAAATGAAATGTAAAAGAAGCTTAGCTTTTTTTTTCGCGAAAACGTTAATTTTTTTCATCGATATCTAGGTTTTGTATATTTTATAAAACGTCATATCATCGGCCTGTCGAATATGAAAGTGTAACGTATGATGTCACAAGTCTTTTACGGCCTTATTAATAAACTTGACCTACACCCGGAGTAGTTAAAACGTCTATCTGTCAATTTCTCGCTTGCAGTAAATGTCAGGCGTGAAAGCAAGACAAAGCGTGTTACGCCTAATATAGGTTTACGCAACGTTTATTAATAAATGCCTTAGAGTTGTGGGCATGCCCATCGTGCCCACAACGGTGGGTCCGCGCTTGAAACGACCACGATACGATTACGTTACACGTACGCAACTGTTGGCGCTGGATCCGCAGGAATGGCATAACACAAAGTTTGATTTCTCAGGGGTTTTTTGAGTGCATTTATCTTTTGGCAAACTTATCCCAAACCAAAATTAAAATCACGGAACCAACAAAGCGTATTATTATCTCTATAAACAAAAGGCATTCACTTCCGAGCCAAGCATACTGTTACCTACCTGCAAGATGATATATGATGATCCTTGCTGTTACTTACTTAGATAAAAAAGTAAAAATTATTAAAAAATAAATAACATACATAGTACATTCTTGAAGGGATCGGCAGAGGTGTGTAAAGTTATACACTCCCTACAATAATAATTTCTTCTAAATTGCAAACGTTCTAGTGAAACACTGCATATAATTGAAATGAAAGCGGTAGCTAACGTTACGTTATAATATGCAATATGAAATGTGTATAATAGGTACACACGTTTTCAAGTGCCTTTACTTTAATTTAAAATTAGGTAAGTATGTAATAAGTAGTGTATTTTAAATATGTTCATTTTAAAGCATAGGTAATGAATTTAATAATAAGTAAGTGTAATATTGACATACGTATATACATTATTGTTCACTAATCTACGAGTAAGTACAGAATTGTGATATTGTAAGTGCTTTTTCACTAATGTTTAATAAAAAATTTGCAATTTAATGTTATTTATTACATAATGTATGTAAGACTATTGTTTGCATTTTACGTACATAATATTATAATTTCCTACGTTTTTAAATAAAATTAAGTCACTGCCTTAGTTTGTGTTTTAACTTTCATAAACGTTCCCATTTATATTATTTTAGCTTTAGAATTCTAATGCTAAATGATTATAACACAAAATTAAATGCTGTATATAGAACACAGTTTTTAAATTTAAATAACCGTTTAACTTGAATTATACAATATTACTAAATTCATTTCACTAGGGTAAGATTATTTGGTCAGAACTCCAGAGGAAAGATCGCAATGAACGCGGTCGAAGGCAGGGGCAGTAGCTAGTTTCTAGTATACAGCGTGTATTGAGCCTGAAGCATAAGGGTGTGCATAAGTCAGGATCCACATGGCAAAGTATCAAAATTTAAATCGCTTATATTTTTTTTATATAATATATTAATGTACCCGTAAATCCTATTCAGACCTTTAGCCAGTCAAACTAAGATAAATTATGGGCATAATACTGATAGTTACACATTCTTCTGGAATCGTTAGAAAACACAGCTAAAAGTATCCCCCGGTTTGCACCGTTTCTAGCACCTTCAGAACCATGTTAAATATGAGGTGTAAACTTTAACGGTCCGTTAATCAGAACAATTCAAAGATGTTGAAATAGTTTATTATATTTATAAATAAAGGCTTCCATTATGTATAATGAATTACTAGAATAAAAGTCGTGCGACGTACCGAATATTTGTTACATACAGGTTATTTTTTTTGATTTGCGGCTCTAGGAAAATTCTGAATAACGGTGCAAACTTACTATTAGGTAGGTATCTGTAAGCATCATAAAGGTTCCGTTGAATTTTTACCTATGTGCAAACTACGTATCGTATCTTTTCTACCGACTTCCAAAATAAGGAGAATTTTCTCAAGTCGACGTGTATATTTTTTTTTGTATAATCACGCTAAACTTTTTGCAGAGTCCGATTTTAAAGTTTTGCCTGATTATATGTACACAAAAAAATATACTTACACCTCGACATGAGAAAATCCTCGTGTTTTGGAAGTTGATTGTTGAATACTTAGTAAGAAGGTAGATTATACTCGTAATACTTTAAGTAGGTAGGTATACTTAGTATAAAATATAGTGATCACCACTCTTTCCTGCATGAAGTTATGCAATTTCAAAGTTTTTACTCGACTTAACCCTCTTCCGGTGGATTACTTTCTTGGGGTTGAGTTATTATTAACATGATTCTTAAAGCATAAACCCGTTGACTCGCGTTTCGTCATATTTGGCCAATAATACAATAGATTTCGCAGAAATCAACCTCCTTTTCCAGGAACTGCAACGTGTGTGGTTAAAGCTCCAGCATTTTGCACTTGCGTTGTGGTACCGACAATATGTCGATGTGGTTGCGATGTGGTTACGTCGTGTGCACACTGAACGAAATCATGGATTTCGAACGAATATGTTGCTTTCTTTGTTATGGCTTTTGGTTTTAAGAAGAAAACGACGACGTGAGCGTAGTCGTTGCGTTGTGACTGCGATGTTGTCGGTATCATCCACTCAGGCCATATATATCGCCAAAATGCGGTACGTGTGAATTCAACTATTCATTTTCAATACAAAATTTTGCCCGACCACGTGGTGTGGTTGTGGTAGACCCTATAACTCTACGTCTAACACATAACTATATAACTAAGTTTAAGTACTACCGTGTTGAGAGGCACCGTCGTCGGTAACCTCATATTATCAAGTACGTAATAAAGTATCAGCAGAACACAATCCCCCTCGGAGGGACAAAAAGTAACTTTTAATAATGTAATGCCAAAATGGAGACAGTCATGTATGTACCTACTGTTAATGAAAATAAATTTAATAGTAGATATAGAACTACACATAAAACTGCCAAGTTAACGAACCGTAGATCCGTAAATGGCGTTTTTATATTAGCATGGTCAAGGTCACAATGTTAGATTAAACTGTTAGATGACAAACTAGTTAAGAACGTGACTATAAAAAAGTCTAAAATCAGAAATACGAAACTGCTAGTTGGATACCCTGGCTGACCATGTTTGACCACAGTTTTTTGACAATGTTTTTTTTTTTAATTATATGATTATTAACGGGATATTTACCGTGGTAAGGTTGTGGAATGAGCTCCCGATATTTCGGCTCAGTTACATGCACCATGTTCACGGGAAGACTGAAGAATGCGGGTGGTTGGTCAAAAAGTTTAAAAGTTAGGTGCAGACATAACGATCTACCCTCTTTCTTAGTCTTTTGCTACGGTTATCACTGGAACTCGAACTCTGAGCATAAAATATAAAATTTAACAAATTCTAAATAAATACTTATATAAGAAATACAGAAAATTTTCAGTTACTGCACTACGAATGCGAATGTAGTAGGGTATAACCTTATCAATTTAACCATCCAGCTCAGACGATTTCAATTGAGTTAAACATTATTGAGATGACGGTGTCCGCGTGGGCTCTATTCATCCGCTCAGAAACATGACAATCGTGGCTGTCCGACCTACTTAAATAATACAAGTGACACATATAGGTAAAACGTGACCACTGTGTTACTTATATTCAATCCCTTACCCAACATAATTTATATTGTATCGATAGACGAAACTATACCTACTTATAACATTTTATCAGTGCGTGTATAGTGTATATTGTAATCTTTATATCTGAACGGTGAAATCATCAACAAGATGCGTCAAGGATCGAGAAGAATCATATCAAGATCTATGGTCAAGCAGTCACGGTAAGGCTATGATAAACAAGACTAACCATCGATATTTAATAACTTAAAAACTGACTTTAAAAAGTGGACCACATGATTTTGACGCGCAACTTTTTACTGGATCATTCAATTAAGATTTTTTTTGTTGGATTGTTTGTACCAACCAATTAAATTCAACCACAGTCCATTGAAAATTGTTTGAAGTTATGCTCATTAACAGCAAAAATGGATTCGTGAACATAGATATTATCGTTTTAGGTATAGATGTGGCACATGTTACAGAAATTCCATACTTCAGTACCTACAAGTCGATTTCGTTAGAAATTGTAACATTAGCTAATAACCCGAACCATCACATTACCACTGATCACTTGTATACCTGCTGTTATGCACATAAGTATGTACATAATATTGTAGAGCCACGAGGGCTTGACCGATTGGATGGATTCGTCTCGGTGAAGCAAAACAGAACATTATTTAATGACTAAGAAATGAAACGGAGACAAAGTGAGCAATTAAATATAATGAACTCATAATACACAGTGTCTAAAATGCATCATGAATTGTCCTAAACACGTTTTTTGACCGAGCGAGCGAAGCGTCTCTACTTAAGTGGCTAAACCTTTCATCCGTATGTTTGCTAGCTTGTATGTTGGTCCTCCAGTACAGGTCGCATTGTTCAACCAATCTTGACGAAACTGGGTATGCATGTTCTACTATTTAATATTCTTTTGTCCTCGGTGATTTGAGTGGGGGGAGGGTACTTTTCTTAAAAAGGGGAAGTTTGCTGCGGCGCTATTTACCGACCGATTTATATAAGATTTGGAAACACATTAGGTATCTGACATTAGAGGCGAATTTCGAATATGAACATAAATTGGTCAAGTGGTTGCCTAGACAATATTTTGTGAAGTCTATAAACTGGACCATTTTTTCGCAAGAACATTTGAACTATTTCCATCGAAAATATTGGTATCAACCAACCGCAGATAGTTCAGACAGACTGCGAAAATTGCCGCTGATAAATGTGCTCGTAAAGTCTACTTTTCGCAGAGTATATTGTTTAATCCGTTTGCCATTAGTCGCCATCCTGTTAATACTGGTACCTTCCATTATTTGCGTGATCCAAATAATTAACTGGCTGGCAGGTTAAATATATGCTTAGTATTCATTGCAAATTAATTAGAATGTGAGACAGTATGCAACTACTAATATCCACTAGACAGCTAGGCTTCTTGACGTTGTTTTCGATGAATACTCAGCCAATCCCAACTCACACGTCCTTGTGTCTTAACTTGAGTTATCGCACTGGATCACTTGGCATGTGATACAAGAACACTTTGGACATGACACTCGAACACTTTAAATATATAGCACTAGAACACATTGGATATGACACTGGAACACTTTGAATATAACACTAGAACCCATTGGATATAACACTGGAAAACTATGAAGATCACGCTGGAACTTTGGATGTAACACTGGAAAACTATGAAGATCACGCTGTAACACTTTGGATATAAAACGGGAACACTGTGAATATCACGCTAGAACTGTGGCAACTTCTACTCATCATCATACTACCACCACAACCACCAAACTGGTGACCCCGCAAGGAACATTTAGAAGATGAGTAGTGATGGAGCCGATACACCAGCGGCATCTGGAAGCGAAACCGGTACCGCCCGCCGTCGATCAAAAAAATGTGAGCGCGTTTCCACTGACCGAGAACGTCATCCGTCATCGGAAATATTTCGTGTTGGTGTACGCATCCCACCATTCTGGCCGGAAAAACCACTGATATGGTTCTCCCAAATCGAAGCACAGTTTATGATGTCAAGAATAACTGACGACTTGACGAAATTTAATTACGTTCTTTCGCATTTGGACCGAATGTACTCAGCCAAAGTTGAAGATGTCATCATAGCACCCCCAGAGACAGGCAAATATGACAAGTTAAAATCTGAGCTCATCAAGCGTATCTCTGTCTCCGAAGAGAAGAAAGTGAAGCAGCTTCTGCAGATGGAAGAGTTAGGTGACCGCAAACCATCCCAGTTTCTGCGGCACCTCCAGCACTTGGCAGGGCCTTCTGTGCCAGGTGATTTCATACGGACCATTTGGACGAGTCGACTACCGAGCAACCTCCAGACCATCATTGCGTCTCAAGCCAGTCTGCCACTTCATGAACTGGCGGACCTTGCTGATCGAGTGCATGACATTGCACCCGCTTCACCTCTCGTCGCAGCCGCATCCACCTCGAGGACGGAATCAGCCCTGGATATGATGGCACGTCAGATCGCAGAACTCACCAAACAAGTTAGTGCACTTACTGCTGAAGTCGATCGCTCTCGTCCACGCTACCGACAATCTAACCAGCAGCGCAGCCGGACACCTTCGTGAAGATCTCAATCCAACTACAGATAGTTCCCGCAATGTTGGTACCATCACAAATTTGGAAACCAGGTGAAGAAATGCTTCCGCCCGTGCGACTACCAGTCGGAAAACGAGAGGGGCGGTCGATAATGGCGACGGAAGATTGCCCTTTAACTACTGGTCGCCTGTTTGTAAATGATCGCAGATCGAAAATGGAATTCCTGGTCGACACTGGATCCGACTTATGCGTCTACCCCCGATTTGCGCTACGCGAGCAACGTGTGAAAACGGATTACCAACTGAGTGCAGCGAACGGTTCGTCAATCAACACCTACGGCTACACCTTAACCTAGGCCTCCGTAGACTTTATATGGAAATTTATAGTGGCTGATGTAACCAAACCAATCATAGGTGTAGATTTTCTGTCATATTTTAATTTGATTGTCGATATTCGCAATAGGCGCTTATTAGATGGCACAACTAACTTGTCGACTGTAGCCTCAATAGCTTTGAGTGCTTGTCTTATTTCTAGTGTCAAGGTCATGACTGGCGACGGTAAATATTTTAAAATTCTTTCCGAGTTTCCAGACATAACACGACCAGCTGGCGCTACACACACCAAAACACTCAACAGTTCACCACATCCGCACCACACCAGGACCCCCAGTAGCATGTTCACCTCGTAGACTTGCACCAGACAAATTAAAAATAGCTAAGTCCGAGTTTGATGCTATGTTAGCAAATGGTACCGCGCGTCCTTCAGAATCTCCATGGTCATCACCCCTGCACCTAGCCCCCAAAAAGGATAACGACTGGCGTCCTTGTGGTGATTACCGATTACTCAACGCTAGGACGATCCCAGATAAATATCCCATAAGGCATATTCATGACTTCGCACACAGTCTATCTGGTTGTAAGGTATTTAGTACCATAGACCTTATTAAGGCCTATAACCAGATACCGGTTTTTGAGCCGGATATCCCTAAGACGGCTATTACGGCCTTTTCGATTTTCCGGTAATGACATTCGGTTTACGTAACGCAGGTCAGACCTTCCAAAGGTTTGTTGATGAGATGACCCGAGGTCTTGACTTCTGTTATCCGTATCTTGATGTTTTAATATTTTTTAAATCCGAGCTGGACCATGAGTCACACCTTCGCCAACTTTTCAACAGGATGAAGGACTATGGCATACTCATAAATACCGGAAAATGCGTATTCGGGGCAACGGAAGTCAAATTTCTGGGCTATCATATCTCGCAACATGGAACCAAACCTTTAGAAGGTAAGGTCCAGGCAATAAAAGAGTTTCCGGTACCCAAAACTGCCAGGCAATTAAGAAGGTTCTTGGGCATGGTAAATTTTTATAGGAGGTTTATACCTCACGCTGAAATGGAAATATTCACCGTACGATAGAGAGCTTCTAGCAATTTACGAGAACATTAAGCAATTTAGGCACTGGTTAGAAGCAACACACTTCACGATCTATACAGATCACAAGCCTTTGTGTTACGCGTTTCACGAACGCAAGTCTAAGTGTTCACCGCGTCAATACAGGCACCTGGACTTCATTTCTCAGTTCTCGACCGACATTCAACACATACCTGGACGAGAAAATGTCGTTGCTGACACTCTTTCCAGAATAGAAGAACTGCAAAGTCCAGTAGATCTTGAAGTGCTTGCCAAAGCTCAAGAATCAGACCCCGAGATAGCTCATTACCAAGAAAGCAATGACACATCTTTGCGCATTAAAAAAGTAAACATACCTGGGAGTCGCCTTTCAATGTACTGCGACGTCAGCACAAAGATACCTAGGCCTTTTGTACCCAAAACTTTGCGCAAAAGAGTTTTCGATTGCCTGCACTCGTTAAGCCATCCTGGTACAAATGCCAGTTCAAAATTAGTAGCACAACGCTACGTTTGGCCGCAGATGAGGAGAGACTGCCGTGAGTGGTCTAGGACGTGTTTAGCATGCCAGCGCACGAAAGTAAATCGACATGTTTCGTCGCCTTTAGGCTCCCTCGATTTACCATCGGCGCGATTTAAATACGTGCACATAGACCTGATTGGCCCACTTCCTCCATCTGGCGAACTGCGGTATTGCTTGACAGCGGTCGATCGCTTTACGCGATGGGCTGAAGTTGTCCCTTTATGCGATATCACAGCAGAAACTGTGGCCAAAGCATTTTTATCAGGGTGGCGCGTTTTGGCTGTCCGACCGATATCGTTACCGACAGAGGCATGCAATTCCAATCAGCTCTTTTCCAACAACTCTCGAAGTCTATTGGTTTCAGGCACAGAATGACAACTGCATACCATCCTCAATGCAATGGACTCGTCGAGAGATTCCACAGGCAGTTAAAAGCTGCAATTAAGTGTCACGCAGATACGAGCTGGGCTGAATCCTTGCCACTTATACTTCTCGGCATTAGAAGCTCTTTCAAAGAAGACCTTCAATCTTCCTCTGCCGAGCTAGTATATGGCGAGCCTTTGCGGCTCCCTGGCGAATTTTTCGGTGATAAAATTGCCAAATGTACGACTGACATAACCAATTTTACGGCACGTGTCAGATCATTTGCCAATAATTTACAGCCAGTCCCTACATCACACCACTCACTAAACAAAGTCTTCATATACAAAGATCTTTCGTCTTGCTCGCACGTATTCTTACGAGAAGACGCATTGAGAGGTGCCCTTCAGGCGGCGTACACCGGTCCCCATGAGGTGATCGATCGTGGCCCCAAAGTATTCAAACTCCGTGTCAAAGGCAAAGTCGTGTCAGTATCGATAGACCGATTGAAACCAGCCTATATACTGGCCGATGACACACACGACACATCGACACCCTTACCACTTCCTACTCCCAAACCACCTCCCACCCTAGTTCCAGCGGTCATAACCACACGCTCTGGGCGTCAAGTCAGGTTCCCGGACTATTATCGCCCGTAGGAACGGTCTCTGAGGGGGAGTGATGTGGCAACTTCTACTCATCATCATACTACCACCACAACCACCAAAGAACTTTTCGGATATGACACTGGAACACTTTGGATATCACACTGTAACTTTTTGGATATTGCAATGGAACACTTTGAATATATCACTGGAAAACTTTGGATATCACACTGGAACACTTTAGATATCCCACTTGCACACGTTGAATATATCACTGAAAACTTTGGATATCACACTGGAATACTTTGGATATCACACTGGAATACTGGATATCGCACTGGATCACTTTGGATATCACACTGGGACACTTTGGATGTCACACTAGAAAACTTTGAATATTACACTGGAACACTTTGGATATCACACTGGAACTTTGGATCACTTTGGATATCACAGTGGAACACATTGGATATCACACTGGAACACCTTATATATCCCACTTGAAAACTTTGAATATATCACTGGAAACTTTGGATATCACACTGGAACACTTTATATATCCCACTTGAACACTTTGAATATATCACTGGATCACTTTGGATACCACACTGGATCACTTTGGATATCACACTGGAACACTTTGGATATCACACTGAAACATTTTAGATATCACACTTTTACTCCGTGAGGGGACGGAGGTAAAAATGTTCCCACCGCCGCCGCCGGGATCCAAATCGTAAGAGACGAGGAGACCCGCTTGTTTCGTTACATCCCAGTGCCGGATATTCTGCCGCAAATCAATATTGGGCAAGAATTACTTTGTGTTAGGGTGCGAGGGTAACATCATACCTGTTTGACCTATGCACATGATTTAATTCGTTGTATTAAAGAACCAAAACTATTGAGAGAAAATTAGATATCTCATTCATTTACGTATTTCACTTTTATTTTATTAATATTTAGCCCAGGGTTCCTCTTTCAGCATGCTATTACATAGCATGCTGAAAGAGGTGTAACATACAATGCAAGATCTTTATCACTACCAGTATACTAACTAAAGAAGGAAATAATTAGCGTTTATTGAAATACACAAATGTCCTGTTATCATGTTTAATACCAGATCAATAATCACATAAGTTTTTACATTAGCATATAAAATGAATGATTTTTGTACAAAGAAGTATATCTGAAGTCAAAATTCACGTGTAAACATTTCACTATGACCATGGAGGAAAATGTGGTATTTGATCAATTATAAAAATAAACACTAATTTATTGTAAACTAATTTGATATATTATATTTTGGAATAAGTATCAAGATAATGTTTGCAAGTGAACTTATGGCTACAGATGAAGCACTTAGACGTATCTAGCTAAGCCAGAGCCGAATTTCTATTTATAAAATTATGATATTTTACAAAACTCTACTTAAGTTTAAATGATAAATTATTTGTAAGTTGTAGACACCATTCATAAACACGAACTGGAAATACAAAACTTTACAATCATTTATTTATCTATAGCGGTCGACCATGGACGAGCGATGTTTCAAGGGCTAAGATGCATGCTCCTCCAATCGAAATGTATCGACAAATAAACATCAGAAGAGAAAGCATAATATTGTTTCATTGGTATTTTGTTAAGATCGGCGTGTCTTACAGATATGGAAGTTAATTAGAAGTTCTAAATCATAACGGCTATCAATGATTCAAAAAATAAGACTTATCGGAGACTGTTTGTCTAAAATTATTACAAATTCATATTCAGACATCTACTTAGAAAATATTAAATTTTAACGTTTTACAATAAAAGTAGATAGTTTAAAGTGAAGGTCTAGTTCTGGGTTCGACTTAATGATGATTTCATTTCAACTTTCGACTTAACCTCTCGAGCCCGGACGGCCCACAATGTATTGTTTGGAGCATTGTTCTGAATGTAGACTCGCAACGATTACGCAGGTAGTTTTATGTAAAAAACAGGCCAAGTGCAAGTCGGGCTCGCGCACGAAGGGTTCAGTACCATTATCTCATCAATCTCCCATACAACAGACATGATTTTTTTGCCATTTTTTTATGATAATGGTACGAAACCCTTCATGCGCAAGTGTTTGTTGGTGCACTTGGCCGGTTTTTTAGTTCAGACACACAGACGGACGGACGGACGGACTGCCGAGTCTTAGTAATAGGGTCCCGCCGGTTTACCCTTTGGGTACGGAACCCTAAAAACGTGAATATTCCCATACTAATTATTATCATCTCAGCCGCAGGACGTCCACTGCCTCCCCTATAATTTTCCAAAAGGACCGGTCGGAAGCGGCCTGCATCCAAAGTCGTCCTGCGACCTTTATCAGGTCGTCTGTCTACCGTGTCGGTGGAAGACCTACGATGCGCTTGCTGGTCCGTGGTCTCCATTTCAGAACTTTACGGCCACATCGGCCATCTGTTCTGCGTGCTATGTGCCCTGCCCACTGCCACTTTAACTGGGTAATCTTCAGGGCTATTTCAGTGACTTTCGTTCTTCTACGGATCTCCTCATTTCTGATTCGATCACGTAGAGAAACCCCGAGCCATACCAACCCGTCCCATACTAATGTTGAACTTAAATTAAGGTAAATGTATTTTTTTTACATTTATTAATTGCCGAAAATAAATATCTATTTCTATCTATTCCCGCGGATACGAAGTATTTTATTCTGGCAAGGCGAGTGGAAATCATAAAATGGCGACCAGTCTAACAAAATGTGATTTGGACAAATCCCTGGAAGCGTAGCGACGTAATGCCCAATCTCTCCCTCACCCCGCAAGCCGAGACTAGGATAATGTCCTTGCCTAATTAACCAACGTAGTTCTTTGGTAGCTTGTTTATTTCTACTTTTCTGAGTACACGTTAAAAGTAAGGTGTTGGCATGACACAGCTTAGAGTTACGGAATCTCATACTAAGCATAGCACGGCATGATGTCGCAATTTTTTAACAAAAATTTGCGTGTTACATCCTGATGTAAGAGTATTTTACCAGTAGGTATGTATATTAGAAAGTTATTTTTATTTTAACCACCTATTGAAAATTAAGTAATCCTACGGTTTTATTCAGAGTTATGGGATTAAGTGGTATATCTTTTAATACAGAAAAAATAAACATCCAAATAAGTGTACCTACGCACCATGCATACAGCGCAAACAGTGTAATTCACCTGTAAATTCAGCCTATGTTGTGCGCGATATCGATAGCGTATAGCGAAATGTGCAATATCACCCTGCGCGTCTAGTAAATACAGGCTTAACGCGTTATCTTACTTCTGTGGGCCTAGCACGAAAATTTATGGAAGTGTAATGTGATCGTATCGTTGGCGTATACAATACACGGTACGTAAGTTTAGCACTGAGCGAAATGTGGAGGGGATAGGTGCGCATGAGTACAATCGCGCACCTGTGACAAAGAGAGACAGAGTATCAGGGCGAGGGACCGAATACGACTGGCTAGCCAACCGGCACAACGCACGCGCACCCTTCGTCCCTCTAGCCCTGTGGTACGTATTTTTCGACCTCGATAACGTCGCCGGTCAGCGCTAGAATTTCGTACCGCTTACATCTTACGCCAATTTTCCTGCTCAGCCATCTGGTAACATATCTTGTCCAGTGAATATCGATCGAATTAATTCGAGAAATGGGACTTACCCCATACTATGGTGGTATTAGTCGTCAAAATTTGATAATTATATAACATGTCCTTAAAATATCGCTATTCCATGGTTGGACACACTGTATAATTAACTTGTCTTCGATGTCGTTACTCATATCTGTGTACTTACTTGCTTTTGTCACGAGTTTCTGAAGTTATCAGAAATTTCATAAAAATCATTAACATATTACTGTACAGGTTAACTCTTATTCAAGAAAAATATGCTTATCTATTTACTTAAAACTTTAAATCCTAATTTAGCAGCAGTTCGAAAAGAAATAATAAAATAAACATAACCTTGATCTTGAAGACAAACATAACGATTATAAAGTA
This sequence comes from Selenia dentaria, assembly GCA_917880725.1. Lineage (NCBI taxonomy): Eukaryota > Metazoa > Arthropoda > Insecta > Lepidoptera > Geometridae > Selenia > Selenia dentaria. Next base: position 21,253,250 of record OU862880.1, on the reverse strand, counting down.
ATGAAATATGTTTCCCACTAAAGAGAAAAAGCAACTTAGCATTTATTAATCACTGCATTAATTTGAAGGAAAGATTTAAACTTACCATACACTTATAATAAATACAATTATAGATTTTTTTTTATTAATTATTGTTTGTCATATTGGATAAATATTAACAAAAAAATTGTGCCAGTCACATCAACAGCTATGCTAAAACAAAGACAGATTTTAGAAAGAGGATCTGACCCAAACCCATCATAAACTGCATTATTTAATTAATTGATTCATTCATTACTTTGCGGAAATACATTTTAAAACGATATTAAACGAAATATTTTGTGATACTTCCGCTGGAAAAATGCTTATGGCAGAGATGAAGTGTGCACCACTCTCTCTCCCGCATAAACTGCAAATAGGAAGTATACAGAATAAGCAACACACAAAACGACCCAATCAACCAAAAACGATTCGACATGTGTTTCGCCTGTACACCAGAAGTTCAGGAGATGTTGACTCGTCAAGCGCTAGACCGACAGTGAGTCAAACTGCGTTAGACTTATCTCTTCGTGTTCGTTTGAATTTGGCCAATAATACAATAGATTTCGCAGAAATCAACCTCCTTTTCCAGGAACTGCAACGTGTGTGGTTAAAGCTCCAGCATTTTGCACTTGCGTTGTGGTACCGACAATATGTCGATGTGGTTGCGATGTGGTTACGTCGTGTGCACACTGAACGAAATCATGGATTTCGAACGAATATGTTGCTTTCTTTGTTATGGCTTTTGGTTTTAAGAAGAAAACGACGACGTGAGCGTAGTCGTTGCGTTGTGACTGCGATGTTGTCGGTATCATCCACTCAGGCCATATATATCGCCAAAATGCGGTACGTGTGAATTCAACTATTCATTTTCAATACAAAATTTTGCCCGACCACGTGGTGTGGTTGTGGTAGACCCTATAACTCTACGTCTAACACATAACTATATAACTAAGTTTAAGTACTACCGTGTTGAGAGGCACCGTCGTCGGTAACCTCATATTATCAAGTACGTAATAAAGTATCAGCAGAACACAATCCCCCTCGGAGGGACAAAAAGTAACTTTTAATAATGTAATGCCAAAATGGAGACAGTCATGTATGTACCTACTGTTAATGAAAATAAATTTAATAGTAGATATAGAACTACACATAAAACTGCCAAGTTAACGAACCGTAGATCCGTAAATGGCGTTTTTATATTAGCATGGTCAAGGTCACAATGTTAGATTAAACTGTTAGATGACAAACTAGTTAAGAACGTGACTTTAAAAAAGTCTAAAATCAGAAATACGAAACTGCTAGTTGGATACCCTGGCTGACCATGTTTGACCACAGTTTTTTGACAATGTTTTTTTTTTTTAATTATATGATTATTAACGGGATATTTACCGTGGTAAGGTTGTGGAATGAGCTCCCGATATTTCGGCTCAGTTACATGCACCATGTTCACGGGAAGACTGAAGAATGCGGGTGGTTGGTCAAAAAGTTTAAAAGTTAGGTGCAGACATAACGATCTACCCTCTTTCTTAGTCTTTTGCTACGGTTATCACTGGAACTCGAACTCTGAGCATAAAATATAAAATTTAACAAATTCTAAATAAATACTTATATAAGAAATACAGAAAATTTTCAGTTACTGCACTACGAATGCGAATGTAGTAGGGTATAACCTTATCAATTTAACCATCCAGCTCAGACGATTTCAATTGAGTTAAACATTATTGAGATGACGGTGTCCGCGTGGGCTCTATTCATCCGCTCAGAAACATGACAATCGTGGCTGTCCGACCTACTTAAATAATACAAGTGACACATATAGGTAAAACGTGACCACTGTGTTACTTATATTCAATCCCTTACCCAACATAATTTATATTGTATCGATAGACGAAACTATACCTACTTATAACATTTTATCAGTGCGTGTATAGTGTATATTGTAATCTTTATATCTGAACGGTGAAATCATCAACAAGATGCGTCAAGGATCGAGAAGAATCATATCAAGATCTATGGTCAAGCAGTCACGGTAAGGCTATGATAAACAAGACTAACCATCGATATTTAATAACTTAAAAACTGACTTTAAAAAGTGGACCACATGATTTTGACGCGCAACTTTTTACTGGATCATTCAATTAAGATTTTTTTTGTTGGATTGTTTGTACCAACCAATTAAATTCAACCACAGTCCATTGAAAATTGTTTGAAGTTATGCTCATTAACAGCAAAAATGGATTCGTGAACATAGATATTATCGTTTTAGGTATAGATGTGGCACATGTTACAGAAATTCCATACTTCAGTACCTACAAGTCGATTTCGTTAGAAATTGTAACATTAGCTAATAACCCGAACCATCACATTACCACTGATCACTTGTATACCTGCTGTTATGCACATAAGTATGTACATAATATTGTAGAGCCACGAGGGCTTGACCGATTGGATGGATTCGTCTCGGTGAAGCAAAACAGAACATTATTTAATGACTAAGAAATGAAACGGAGACAAAGTGAGCAATTAAATATAATGAACTCATAATACACAGTGTCTAAAATGCATCATGAATTGTCCTAAACACGTTTTTTGACCGAGCGAGCGAAGCGTCTCTACTTAAGTGGCTAAACCTTTCATCCGTATGTTTGCTAGCTTGTATGTTGGTCCTCCAGTACAGGTCGCATTGTTCAACCAATCTTGACGAAACTGGGTATGCATGTTCTACTATTTAATATTCTTTTGTCCTCGGTGATTTGAGTGGGGGGAGGGTACTTTTCTTAAAAAGGGGAAGTTTGCTGCGGCGCTATTTACCGACCGATTTATATAAGATTTGGAAACACATTAGGTATCTGACATTAGAGGCGAATTTCGAATATGAACATAAATTGGTCAAGTGGTTGCCTAGACAATATTTTGTGAAGTCTATAAACTGGACCATTTTTTCGCAAGAACATTTGAACTATTTCCATCGAAAATATTGGTATCAACCAACCGCAGATAGTTCAGACAGACTGAGAAAATTGCCGCTGATAAATGTGCTCGTAAAGTCTACTTTTCGCAGAGTATATTGTTTAATCCGTTTGCCATTAGTCGCCATCCTGTTAATACTGGTACCTTCCATTATTTGCGTGATCCAAATAATTAACTGGCTGGCAGGTTAAATATATGCTTAGTATTCATTGCAAATTAATTAGAATGTGAGACAGTATGCAACTACTAATATCCACTAGACAGCTAGGCTTCTTGACGTTGTTTTCGATGAATACTCAGCCAATCCCAACTCACACGTCCTTGTGTCTTAACTTGAGTTATCGCACTGGATCACTTGGCATGTGATACAAGAACACTTTGGACATGACACTCGAACACTTTAAATATATAGCACTAGAACACATTGGATATGACACTGGAACACTTTGAATATAACACTAGAACCCATTGGATATAACACTGGAAAACTATGAAGATCACGCTGGAACTTTGGATGTAACACTGGAAAACTATGAAGATCACGCTGTAACACTTTGGATATAAAACGGGAACACTGTGAATATCACGCTAGAACTGTGGCAACTTCTACTCATCATCATACTACCACCACAACCACCAAACTGGTGACCCCGCAAGGAACATTTAGAAGATGAGTAGTGATGGAGCCGATACACCAGCGGCATCTGGAAGCGAAACCGGTACCGCCCGCCGTCGATCAAAAAAATGTGAGCGCGTTTCCACTGACCGAGAACGTCATCCGTCATCGGAAATATTTCGTGTTGGTGTACGCATCCCACCATTCTGGCCGGAAAAACCACTGATATGGTTCTCCCAAATCGAAGCACAGTTTATGATGTCAAGAATAACTGACGACTTGACGAAATTTAATTACGTTCTTTCGCATTTGGACCGAATGTACTCAGCCAAAGTTGAAGATGTCATCATAGCACCCCCAGAGACAGGCAAATATGACAAGTTAAAATCTGAGCTCATCAAGCGTATCTCTGTCTCCGAAGAGAAGAAAGTGAAGCAGCTTCTGCAGATGGAAGAGTTAGGTGACCGCAAACCATCCCAGTTTCTGCGGCACCTCCAGCACTTGGCAGGGCCTTCTGTGCCAGGTGATTTCATACGGACCATTTGGACGAGTCGACTACCGAGCAACCTCCAGACCATCATTGCGTCTCAAGCCAGTCTGCCACTTCATGAACTGGCGGACCTTGCTGATCGAGTGCATGACATTGCACCCGCTTCACCTCTCGTCGCAGCCGCATCCACCTCGAGGACGGAATCAGCCCTGGATATGATGGCACGTCAGATCGCAGAACTCACCAAACAAGTTAGTGCACTTACTGCTGAAGTCGATCGCTCTCGTCCACGCTACCGACAATCTAACCAGCAGCGCAGCCGGACACCTTCGTGAAGATCTCAATCCAACTACAGATAGTTCCCGCAATGTTGGTACCATCACAAATTTGGAAACCAGGTGAAGAAATGCTTCCGCCCGTGCGACTACCAGTCGGAAAACGAGAGGGGCGGTCGATAATGGCGACGGAAGATTGCCCTTTAACTACTGGTCGCCTGTTTGTAAGTGATCGCAGATCGAAAATGGAATTCCTGGTCGACACTGGATCCGACTTATGCGTCTACCCCCGATTTGCGCTACGCGAGCAACGTGTGAAAACGGATTACCAACTGAGTGCAGCGAACGGTTCGTCAATCAACACCTACGGCTACACCTTAACCTAGGCCTCCGTAGACTTTATATGGAAATTTATAGTGGCTGATGTAACCAAACCAATCATAGGTGTAGATTTTCTGTCATATTTTAATTTGATTGTCGATATTCGCAATAGGCGCTTATTAGATGGCACAACTAACTTGTCGACTGTAGCCTCAATAGCTTTGAGTGCTTGTCTTATTTCTAGTGTCAAGGTCATGACTGGCGACGGTAAATATTTTAAAATTCTTTCCGAGTTTCCAGACATAACACGACCAGCTGGCGCTACACACACCAAAACACTCAACAGTTCACCACATCCGCACCACACCAGGACCCCCAGTAGCATGTTCACCTCGTAGACTTGCACCAGACAAATTAAAAATAGCTAAGTCCGAGTTTGATGCTATGTTAGCAAATGGTACCGCGCGTCCTTCAGAATCTCCATGGTCATCACCCCTGCACCTAGCCCCCAAAAAGGATAACGACTGGCGTCCTTGTGGTGATTACCGATTACTCAACGCTAGGACGATCCCAGATAAATATCCCATAAGGCATATTCATGACTTCGCACACAGTCTATCTGGTTGTAAGGTATTTAGTACCATAGACCTTATTAAGGCCTATAACCAGATACCGGTTTTTGAGCCGGATATCCCTAAGACGGCTATTACGGCCTTTTCGATTTTCCGGTAATGACATTCGGTTTACGTAACGCAGGTCAGACCTTCCAAAGGTTTGTTGATGAGATGACCCGAGGTCTTGACTTCTGTTATCCGTATCTTGATGTTTTAATATTTTTTAAATCCGAGCTGGACCATGAGTCACACCTTCGCCAACTTTTCAACAGGATGAAGGACTATGGCATACTCATAAATACCGGAAAATGCGTATTCGGGGCAACGGAAGTCAAATTTCTGGGCTATCATATCTCGCAACATGGAACCAAACCTTTAGAAGGTAAGGTCCAGGCAATAAAAGAGTTTCCGGTACCCAAAACTGCCAGGCAATTAAGAAGGTTCTTGGGCATGGTAAATTTTTATAGGAGGTTTATACCTCACGCTGAAATGGAAATATTCACCGTACGATAGAGAGCTTCTAGCAATTTACGAGAACATTAAGCAATTTAGGCACTGGTTAGAAGCAACACACTTCACGATCTATACAGATCACAAGCCTTTGTGTTACGCGTTTCGCGAACGCAAGTCTAAGTGTTCACCGCGTCAATACAGGCACCTGGACTTCATTTCTCAGTTCTCGACCGACATTCAACACATACCTGGACGAGAAAATGTCGTTGCTGACACTCTTTCCAGAATAGAAGAACTGCAAAGTCCAGTAGATCTTGAAGTGCTTGCCAAAGCTCAAGAATCAGACCCCGAGATAGCTCATTACCAAGAAAGCAATGACACATCTTTGCGCATTAAAAAAGTAAACATACCTGGGAGTCGCCTTTCAATGTACTGCGACGTCAGCACAAAGATACCTAGGCCTTTTGTACCCAAAACTTTGCGCAAAAGAGTTTTCGATTGCCTGCACTCGTTAAGCCATCCTGGTACAAATGCCAGTTCAAAATTAGTAGCACAACGCTACGTTTGGCCGCAGATGAGGAGAGACTGCCGTGAGTGGTCTAGGACGTGTTTAGCATGCCAGCGCACGAAAGTAAATCGACATGTTTCGTCGCCTTTAGGCTCCCTCGATTTACCATCGGCGCGATTTAAATACGTGCACATAGACCTGATTGGCCCACTTCCTCCATCTGGCGAACTGCGGTATTGCTTGACAGCGGTCGATCGCTTTACGCGATGGGCTGAAGTTGTCCCTTTATGCGATATCACAGCAGAAACTGTGGCCAAAGCATTTTTATCAGGGTGGCGCGTTTTGGCTGTCCGACCGATATCGTTACCGACAGAGGCATGCAATTCCAATCAGCTCTTTTCCAACAACTCTCGAAGTCTATTGGTTTCAGGCACAGAATGACAACTGCATACCATCCTCAATGCAATGGACTCGTCGAGAGATTCCACAGGCAGTTAAAAGCTGCAATTAAGTGTCACGCAGATACGAGCTGGGCTGAATCCTTGCCACTTATACTTCTCGGCATTAGAAGCTCTTTCAAAGAAGACCTTCAATCTTCCTCTGCCGAGCTAGTATATGGCGAGCCTTTGCGGCTCCCTGGCGAATTTTTCGGTGATAAAATTGCCAAATGTACGACTGACATAACCAATTTTACGGCACGTGTCAGATCATTTGCCAATAATTTACAGCCAGTCCCTACATCACACCACTCACTAAACAAAGTCTTCATATACAAAGATCTTTCGTCTTGCTCGCACGTATTCTTACGAGAAGACGCATTGAGAGGTGCCCTTCAGGCGGCGTACACCGGTCCCCATGAGGTGATCGATCGTGGCCCCAAAGTATTCAAACTCCGTGTCAAAGGCAAAGTCGTGTCAGTATCGATAGACCGATTGAAACCAGCCTATATACTGGCCGATGACACACACGACACATCGACACCCTTACCACTTCCTACTCCCAAACCACCTCCCACCCTAGTTCCAGCGGTCATAACCACACGCTCTGGGCGTCAAGTCAGGTTCCCGGACTATTATCGCCCGTAGGAACGGTCTCTGAGGGGGAGTGATGTGGCAACATCTACTCATCATCATACTACCACCACAACCACCAAAGAACTTTTCGGATATGACACTGGAACACTTTGGATATCACACTGTAACTTTTTGGATATTGCAATGGAACACTTTGAATATATCACTGGAAAACTTTGGATATCACACTGGAACACTTTAGATATCCCACTTGCACACGTTGAATATATCACTGAAAACTTTGGATATCACACTGGAATACTTTGGATATCACACTGGAATACTGGATATCGCACTGGATCACTTTGGATATCACACTGGGACACTTTGGATGTCACACTAGAAAACTTTGAATATTACACTGGAACACTTTGGATATCACACTGGAACTTTGGATCACTTTGGATATCACAGTGGAACACATTGGATATCACACTGGAACACCTTATATATCCCACTTGAAAACTTTGAATATATCACTGGAAACTTTGGATATCACACTGGAACACTTTATATATCCCACTTGAACACTTTGAATATATCATTGGATCACTTTGGATACCACACTGGATCACTTTGGATATCACACTGGAACACTTTGGATATCACACTGAAACATTTTAGATATCACACTTTTACTCCGTGAGGGGACGGAGGTAAAAATGTTCCCACCGCCGCCGCCGGGATCCAAATCGTAAGAGACGAGGAGACCCGCTTGTTTCGTTACATCCCAGTGCCGGATATTCTGCCGCAAATCAATATTGGGCAAGAATTACTTTGTGTTAGGGTGCGAGGGTAACATCATACCTGTTTGACCTATGCACATGATTTAATTCGTTGTATTAAAGAACCAAAACTATTGAGAGAAAATTAGATATCTCATTCATTTACGTATTTCACTTTTATTTTATTAATATTTAGCCCAGGGTTCCTCTTTCAGCATGCTATGTAACATACAATGCAAGATCTTTATCACTACCAGTATACTTACTAAAGAAGGAAATAATTAGCGTTTATTGAAATACACAAATGTCCTGTTATCATGTTTAATACCAGATCAATAATCACATAAGTTTTTACATTAGCATATAAAATGAATGATTTTTGTACAAAGAAGTATATCTGAAGTCAAAATTCACGTGTAAACATTTCACTATGACCATGGAGGAAAATGTGGTATTTGATCAATTATAAAAATAAACACTAATTTATTGTAAACTAATTTGATATATTATATTTTGGAATAAGTATCAAGATAATGTTTGCAAGTGAACTTATGGCTACAGATGAAGCACTTAGACGTATCTAGCTAAGCCAGAGCCGAATTTCTATTTATAAAATTATGATATTTTACAAAACTCTACTTAAGTTTAAATGATAAATTATTTGTAAGTTGTAGACACCATTCATAAACACGAACTGGAAATACAAAACTTTACAATCATTTATTTATCTATAGCGGTCGACCATGGACGAGCGATGTTTCAAGGGCTAAGATGCATGCTCCTCCAATCGAAATGTATCGACAAATAAACATCAGAAGAGAAAGCATAATATTGTTTCATTGGTATTTTGTTAAGATCGGCGTGTCTTACAGATATGGAAGTTAATTAGAAGTTCTAAATCATAACGGCTATCAATGATTCAAAAAATAAGACTTATCGGAGACTGTTTGTCTAAAATTATTACAAATTCATATTCAGACATCTACTTAGAAAATATTAAATTTTAACGTTTTACAATAAAAGTAGATAGTTTAAAGTGAAGGTCTAGTTCTGGGTTCGACTTAATGATGATTTCATTTCAACTTTCGACTTAACCTCTCGAGCCCGGACGGCCCACAATGTATTGTTTGGAGCATTGTTCTGAATGTAGACTCGCAACGATTACGCAGGTAGTTTTATGTAAAAAACAGGCCAAGTGCAAGTCGGGCTCGCGCACGAAGGGTTCAGTACCATTATCTCATCAATCTCCCATACAACAGACATGATTTTTTTGCCATTTTTTTATGATAATGGTACGAAACCCTTCATGCGCAAGTGTTTGTTGGTGCACTTGGCCGGTTTTTTAGTTCAGACACACAGACGGACGGACGGACGGACTGCCGAGTCTTAGTAATAGGGTCCCGCCGGTTTACCCTTTGGGTACGGAACCCTAAAAACGTGAATATTCCCATACTAATTATTATCATCTCAGCCGCAGGACGTCCACTGCCTCCCCTATAATTTTCCAAAAGGACCGGTCGGAAGCGGCCTGCATCCAAAGTCGTCCTGCGACCTTTATCAGGTCGTCTGTCTACCGTGTCGGTGGAAGACCTACGATGCGCTTGCTGGTCCGTGGTCTCCATTTCAGAACTTTACGGCCACATATTTAGAGATGTCTCCGTGATCAACAGGTTCAATACCGGTAGCGATCACCGACTTGTCCGAGGCTCTCTGAATATCAACTTCAAGGCGCAACGAGTCCGTCTGATGAAGTCCAGGCTCCGACCAACACTGCTCCAAACCATTGCAGGATCTGAAACATTCCAGCTAAACCTGGAGAACCAATTCGCTGCCGTGGAAACCACCACAGACGTAAACCAGAACCTCGAAAATGTGACTCGGGTCCTCAGGGAAGAAGGTACGAGATTTTGTTACATGCAGCGTAAGGGCAAGAAGTCCAAGCTTTCAGAAAAGACTTTGGGGCTAATGAAGGAACGACGTGAAAACCCACCCATCACTTCGTCAGAAAAGCGGACTCTAAACCGAGAGATCAACAAGAACGTACGACACGACCTCCGGTGCTTCAATACTCTTTCGATCGAAAGAGCGATCGAGCAGAATCGGGGGTCAAAGGTGTTCGTACAATCTCTTGGAAGAAGCCACCTGACGAAGTTGACCACAGCTAGTGGAGAAGTCGTTGCTTCGAAGCCGGCAGTCCTTTCGGAAGTGGAGGACTTTTATGGCCGATTATACGCATCGCATGCATCTCGACCTGATCCCGAAAATGATCCTAGAGCCACGTTAACACGCCATTTCACCGAAGACTTGCCAGAAGTCAGTATTGGCGAAATCGAGATCGCTCTTGGACAGCTTAAAAATGGAAAAGCCCCTGGAGAGGATGGCGTTACAACAGAGCTACTAAAAGCAGGAGGTAAACCCGTACTGAGGGAGCTCCAGAAGCTTTTTAACGCTGTCCTGTTCGAAGGGAGAACTCCAGAGGCGTGGAGTAGGAGTGTGGTCGTCCTGTTCTTCAAAAAGGGAGATAAGACCCTGCTGAAGAACTATCGACCCATATCCCTTCTAAGCCACGTCTATAAGCTGTTTTCAAGAGTGATCACGAACCGTCTTGCGCGTAGACTCGACGAATTCCAACCACCGGAACAGGCTGGGTTTCGGAGCGGATACGGCACCATAGACCACATTCACACAGTGCGGCAGATTATACAGAAGACCGAAGAATATAATCAGCCCCTGTGTCTAGCATTCGTGGACTATGAGAAGGCCTTTGACTCGGTTGAAATCTGGTCTGTTCTGGAGTCCCTGCAGCGTTGCCAGATAGATTGGCGATACATCCAAGTGATGAGATGTCTTTACGAAACCGCCACCATGTCCGTCCAAGTACAGAATCAGCAAACAAGTCCCATACCGTTGCATCGAGGAGTGAGACAAGGGGACGTTATTTCCCCGAAATTGTTTTCAAATGCAATGGAGGATATGTTCAAGACGCTGAACTGGAAAGGACGTGGCATTAATATCAACGGCGAATACATCTCTCACTTGCGATTTGCTGACGATATCGTCATCGTGGCAGAGACGCTGCAGGACCTGCAACAGATGCTGAATGACCTGGCTGACTCTTCTATACGCATCGGCCTACGGATGAACTTGGACAAAACTAAGGTCATGTTCAACGAACATGTTCTACCGGAACCGATTGCGATACACGGCGCCGTTCTCGAAGTTGTTCAAAAATATGTGTACCTCGGGCAGACATTGCAGTTGGGAAAAAACAACTTTGAGAACGAGGTGAATAGAAGAATTCGGCTGGGCTGGGCAGCGTTTGGGAAGCTACGTCGAGTCCTTACTTCGCCGATTCCACAGTGCCTGAAGACGAAAGTCTTCAATCAGTGCGTCCTACCCGTCATGACATACGGAGCCGAAACGTGGACACTGACGGCTCGAATGGTCCACAAGCTCAAGGTCGCTCAGCGGGCTATGGAAAGGGCTATGCTCGGTGTTTCTCTGAGGGATCGCATCAGAAATGAAGTGATCCGTCAGAGAACCAAGGTCATCGACATAGCCCACCGGATCAGCAAGCTGAAGTGGCAGTGGGCTGGCCATATTAGCCGTAGAACCGACAACCGTTGGGGTAAACGAGTTCTAGAGTGGAGACCGCGTCTCGGCAAACGTAGTGTAGGACGTCCTGAGGCACGGTGGAGTGACGATCTGCGCAAGACGGCTGGCAAAAACTGGATGCGAGAAGCCCAAGATAGACCTAAGTGGCGTGCAATTGGAGAGGCCTATGTCCAGCAGTGGACTGCTACAGGCTGATGATGATGATGATGATGATGACGGCCACATCGGCCATCTGTTCTGCGTGCTATGTGCCCTGCCCACTGCCACTTTAACTGGGTAATCTTCAGGGCTATTTCAGTGACTTTCGTTCTTCTACGGATCTCCTCATTTCTGATTCGATCACGTAGAGAAACCCCGAGCCATACCAACCCGTCCCATACTAATGTTGAACTTAAATTAAGGTAAATGTATTTTTTTTACATTTATTAATTGCCGAAAATAAATATCTATTTCTATCTATTCCCGCGGATACGAAGTATTTTATTCTGGCAAGGCGAGTGGAAATCATAAAATGGCGACCAGTCTAACAAAATGTGATTTGGACAAATCCCTGGAAGCGTAGCGACGTAATGCCCAATCTCTCCCTCACCCCGCAAGCCGAGACTAGGATAATGTCCTTGCCTAATTAACCAACGTAGTTCTTTGGTAGCTTGTTTATTTCTACTTTTCTGAGTACACGTTAAAAGTAAGGTGTTGGCATGACACAGCTTAGAGTTACGGAATCTCATACTAAGCATAGCACGGCATGATGTCGCAATTTTTTAACAAAAATTTGCGTGTTACATCCTGATGTAAGAGTATTTTACCAGTAGGTATGTATATTAGAAAGTTATTTTTATTTTAACCACCTATTGAAAATTAAGTAATCCTACGGTTTTATTCAGAGTTATGGGATTAAGTGGTATATCTTTTAATACAGAAAAAATAAACATCCAAATAAGTGTACCTACGCACCATGCATACAGCGCAAACAGTGTAATTCACCTGTAAATTCAGCCTATGTTGTGCGCGATATCGATAGCGTATAGCGAAATGTGCAATATCACCCTGCGCGTCTAGTAAATACAGGCTTAACGCGTTATCTTACTTCTGTGGGCCTAGCACGAAAATTTATGGAAGTGTAATGTGATCGTATCGTTGGCGTATACAATACACGGTACGTAAGTTTAGCACTGAGCGAAATGTGGAGGGGATAGGTGCGCATGAGTACAGTCGCGCACCTGTGACAAAGAGAGACAGAGTATCAGGGCGAGGGACCGAATACGACTGGCTAGCCAACCGGCACAACGCACGCGCATCCTTCGTCCCTCTAGCCCTGTGGTACGTATTTTTCGACCTCGATAACGTCGCCGGTCAGCGCTAGAATTTCGTACCGCTTACATCTTACGCCAATTTTCCTGCTCAGCCATCTGGTAACATATCTTGTCCAGTGAATATCGATCGAATTAATTCGAGAAATGGGACTTACCCCATACTATGGTGGTATTAGTCGTCAAAATTTGATAATTATATAACATGTCCTTAAAATATCGCTATTCCATGGTTGGACACACTGTATAATTAACTTGTCTTCGATGTCGTTACTCATATCTGTGTACTTACTTGCTTTTGTCACGAGTTTCTGAAGTTATCAGAAATTTCATAAAAATCATTAACATATTACTGTACAGGTTAACTCTTATTCAAGAAAAATATGCTTATCTATTTACTTAAAACTTTAAATCCTAATTTAGCAGCAGTTCGAAAAGAAATAATAAAATAAACATAACCTTGATCTTGAAGACAAACATAACGATTATAAAGTAATGAAATATGTTTCCCACTAAAGAGAAAAAGCAACTTAGCATTTATTAATCACTGCATTAATTTGAAGGAAAGATTTAAACTTACCATACACTTATAATAAATACAATTATAGATTTTTTTTTATTAATTATTGTTTGTCATATTGGATAAATATTAACAAAAAAATTGTGCCAGTCACATCAACAGCTATGCTAAAACAAAGACAGATTTTAGAAAGAGGATCTGACCCAAACCCATCATAAACTGCATTATTTAATTAATTGATTCATTCATTACTTTGCGGAAATACATTTTAAAACGATATTAAACGAAATATTTTGTGATACTTCCGCTGGAAAAATGCTTATGGCAGAGATGAAGTGTGCACCACTCTCTCTCCCGCATAAACTGCAAATAGGAAGTATACAGAATAAGCAACACACAAAACGACCCAATCAACCAAAAACGATTCGACATGTGTTTCGCCTGTACACCAGAAGTTCAGGAGATGTTGACTCGTCAAGCGCTAGACCGACAGTGAGTCAAACTGCGTTAGACTTATCTCTTCGTGTTCGTTTGAATTTGGCCAATAATACAATAGATTTCGCAGAAATCAACCTCCTTTTCCAGGAACTGCAACGTGTGTGGTTAAAGCTCCAGCATTTTGCACTTGCGTTGTGGTACCGACAATATGTCGATGTGGTTGCGATGTGGTTACGTCGTGTGCACACTGAACGAAATCATGGATTTCGAACGAATATGTTGCTTTCTTTGTTATGGCTTTTGGTTTTAAGAAGAAAACGACGACGTGAGCGTAGTCGTTGCGTTGTGACTGCGATGTTGTCGGTATCATCCACTCAGGCCATATATATCGCCAAAATGCGGTACGTGTGAATTCAACTATTCATTTTCAATACAAAATTTTGCCCGACCACGTGGTGTGGTTGTGGTAGACCCTATAACTCTACGTCTAACACATAACTATATAACTAAGTTTAAGTACTACCGTGTTGAGAGGCACCGTCGTCGGTAACCTCATATTATCAAGTACGTAATAAAGTATCAGCAGAACACAATCCCCCTCGGAGGGACAAAAAGTAACTTTTAATAATGTAATGCCAAAATGGAGACAGTCATGTATGTACCTACTGTTAATGAAAATAAATTTAATAGTAGATATAGAACTACACATAAAACTGCCACGTTAACGAACCGTAGATCCGTAAATGGCGTTTTTATATTAGCATGGTCAAGGTCACAATGTTAGATAAAACTGTTAGATGACAAACTAGTTAAGAACGTGACTTTAAAAAAGTCTAAAATCAGAAATACGAAACTGCTAGTTGGATACCCTGGCTGACCATGTTTGACCACAGTTTTTTGACAATGTTTTTTTTTTTAATTATATGATTATTAACGGGATATTTACCGTGGTAAGGTTGTGGAATGAGCTCCCGATATTTCGGCTCAGTTACATGCACCATGTTCACGGGAAGACTGAAGAATGCGGGTGGTTGGTCAAAAAGTTTAAAAGTTAGGTGCAGACATAACGATCTACCCTCTTTCTTAGTCTTTTGCTACGGTTATCACTGGAACTCGAACTCTGAGCATAAAATATAAAATTTAACAAATTCTAAATAAATACTTATATAAGAAATACAGAAAATTTTCAGTTACTGCACTACGAATGCGAATGTAGTAGGGTATAACCTTATCAATTTAACCATCCAGCTCAGACGATTTCAATTGAGTTAAACATTATTGAGATGACGGTGTCCGCGTGGGCTCTATTCATCCGCTCAGAAACATGACAATCGTGGCTGTCCGACCTACTTAAATAATACAAGTGACACATATAGGTAAAACGTGACCACTGTGTTACTTATATTCAATCCCTTACCCAACATAATTTATATTGTATCGATAGACGAAACTATACCTACTTATAACATTTTATCAGTGCGTGTATAGTGTATATTGTAATCTTTATATCTGAACGGTGAAATCATCAACAAGATGCGTCAAGGATCGAGAAGAATCATATCAAGATCTATGGTCAAGCAGTCACGGTAAGGCTATGATAAACAAGACTAACCATCGATATTTAATAACTTAAAAACTGACTTTAAAAAGTGGACCACATGATTTTGACGCGCAACTTTTTACTGGATCATTCAATTAAGATTTTTTTTGTTGGATTGTTTGTACCAACCAATTAAATTCAACCACAGTCCATTGAAAATTGTTTGAAGTTATGCTCATTAACAGCAAAAATGGATTCGTGAACATAGATATTATCGTTTTAGGTATAGATGTGGCACATGTTACAGAAATTCCATACTTCAGTACCTACAAGTCGATTTCGTTAGAAATTGTAACATTAGCTAATAACCCGAACCATCACATTACCACTGATCACTTGTATACCTGCTGTTATGCACATAAGTATGTACATAATATTGTAGAGCCACGAGGGCTTGACCGATTGGATGGATTCGTCTCGGTGAAGCAAAACAGAACATTATTTAATGACTAAGAAATGAAACGGAGACAAAGTGAGCAATTAAATATAATGAACTCATAATACACAGTGTCTAAAATGCATCATGAATTGTCCTAAACACGTTTTTTGACCGAGCGAGCGAAGCGTCTCTACTTAAGTGGCTAAACCTTTCATCCGTATGTTTGCTAGCTTGTATGTTGGTCCTCCAGTACAGGTCGCATTGTTCAACCAATCTTGACGAAACTGGGTATGCATGTTCTACTATTTAATATTCTTTTGTCCTCGGTGATTTGAGTGGGGGGAGGGTACTTTTCTTAAAAAGGGGAAGTTTGCTGCGGCGCTATTTACCGACCGATTTATATAAGATTTGGAAACACATTAGGTATCTGACATTAGAGGCGAATTTCGAATATGAACATAAATTGGTCAAGTGGTTGCCTAGACAATATTTTGTGAAGTCTATAAACTGGACCATTTTTTCGCAAGAACATTTGAACTATTTCCATCGAAAATATTGGTATCAACCAACCGCAGATAGTTCAGACAGACTGCGAAAATTGCCGCTGATAAATGTGCTCGTAAAGTCTACTTTTCGCAGAGTATATTGTTTAATCCGTTTGCCATTAGTCGCCATCCTGTTAATACTGGTACCTTCCATTATTTGCGTGATCCAAATAATTAACTGGCTGGCAGGTTAAATATATGCTTAGTATTCATTGCAAATTAATTAGAATGTGAGACAGTATGCAACTACTAATATCCACTAGACAGCTAGGCTTCTTGACGTTGTTTTCGATGAATACTCAGCCAATCCCAACTCACACGTCCTTGTGTCTTAACTTGAGTTATCGCACTGGATCACTTGGCATGTGATACAAGAACACTTTGGACATGACACTCGAACACTTTAAATATATAGCACTAGAACACATTGGATATGACACTGGAACACTTTGAATATAACACTAGAACCCATTGGATATAACACTGGAAAACTATGAAGATCACGCTGGAACTTTGGATGTAACACTGGAAAACTATGAAGATCACGCTGTAACACTTTGGATATAAAACGGGAACACTGTGAATATCACGCTAGAACTGTGGCAACTTCTACTCATCATCATACTACCACCACAACCACCAAACTGGTGACCCCGCAAGGAACATTTAGAAGATGAGTAGTGATGGAGCCGATACACCAGCGGCATCTGGAAGCGAAACCGGTACCGCCCGCCGTCGATCAAAAAAATGTGAGCGCGTTTCCACTGACCGAGAACGTCATCCGTCATCGGAAATATTTCGTGTTGGTGTACGCATCCCACCATTCTGGCCGGAAAACCCACTGATATGGTTCTCCCAAATCGAAGCACAGTTTATGATGTCAAGAATAACTGACGACTTGACGAAATTTAATTACGTTCTTTCGCATTTGGACCGAATGTACTCAGCCAAAGTTGAAGATGTCATCATAGCACCCCCAGAGACAGGCAAATATGACAAGTTAAAATCTGAGCTCATCAAGCGTATCTCTGTCTCCGAAGAGAAGAAAGTGAAGCAGCTTCTGCAGATGGAAGAGTTAGGTGACCGCAAACAATCCCAGTTTCTGCGGCACCTCCAGCACTTGGCAGGGCCTTCTGTGCCAGGTGATTTCATACGGACCATTTGGACGAGTCGACTACCGAGCAACCTCCAGACCATCATTGCGTCTCAAGCCAGTCTGCCACTTCATGAACTGGCGGACCTTGCTGATCGAGTGCATGACATTGCACCCGCTTCACCTCTCGTCGCAGCCGCATCCACCTCGAGGACGGAATCAGCCCTGGATATGATGGCACGTCAGATCGCAGAACTCACCAAACAAGTTAGTGCACTTACTGCTGAAGTCGATCGCTCTCGTCCACGCTACCGACAATCTAACCAGCAGCGCAGCCGGACACCTTCGTGAAGATCTCAATCCAACTACAGATAGTTCCCGCAATGTTGGTACCATCACAAATTTGGAAACCAGGTGAAGAAATGCTTCCGCCCGTGCGACTACCAGTCGGAAAACGAGAGGGGCGGTCGATAATGGCGACGGAAGATTGCCCTTTAACTACTGGTCGCCTGTTTGTAAGTGATCGCAGATCGAAAATGGAATTCCTGGTCGACACTGGATCCGACTTATGCGTCTACCCCCGATTTGCGCTACGCGAGCAACGTGTGAAAACGGATTACCAACTGAGTGCAGCGAACGGTTCGTCAATCAACACCTACGGCTACACCTTAACCTAGGCCTCCGTAGACTTTATATGGAAATTTATAGTGGCTGATGTAACCAAACCAATCATAGGTGTAGATTTTCTGTCATATTTTAATTTGATTGTCGATATTCGCAATAGGCGCTTATTAGATGGCACAACTAACTTGTCGACTGTAGCCTCAATAGCTTTGAGTGCTTGTCTTATTTCTAGTGTCAAGGTCATGACTGGCGACGGTAAATATTTTAAAATTCTTTCCGAGTTTCCAGACATAACACGACCAGCTGGCGCTACACACACCAAAACACTCAACAGTTCACCACATCCGCACCACACCAGGACCCCCAGTAGCATGTTCACCTCGTAGACTTGCACCAGACAAATTAAAAATAGCTAAGTCCGAGTTTGATGCTATGTTAGCAAATGGTACCGCGCGTCCTTCAGAATCTCCATGGTCATCACCCCTGCACCTAGCCCCCAAAAAGGATAACGACTGGCGTCCTTGTGGTGATTACCGATTACTCAACGCTAGGACGATCCCAGATAAATATCCCATAAGGCATATTCATGACTTCGCACACAGTCTATCTGGTTGTAAGGTATTTAGTACCATAGACCTTATTAAGGCCTATAACCAGATACCGGTTTTTGAGCCGGATATCCCTAAGACGGCTATTACGGCCTTTTCGATTTTCCGGTAATGACATTCGGTTTACGTAACGCAGGTCAGACCTTCCAAAGGTTTGTTGATGAGATGACCCGAGGTCTTGACTTCTGTTATCCGTATCTTGATGTTTTAATATTTTTTAAATCCGAGCTGGACCATGAGTCACACCTTCGCCAACTTTTCAACAGGATGAAGGACTATGGCATACTCATAAATACCGGAAAATGCGTATTCGGGGCAACGGAAGTCAAATTTCTGGGCTATCATATCTCGCAACATGGAACCAAACCTTTAGAAGGTAAGGTCCAGGCAATAAAAGAGTTTCCGGTACCCAAAACTGCCAGGCAATTAAGAAGGTTCTTGGGCATGGTAAATTTTTATAGGAGGTTTATACCTCACGCTGAAATGGAAATATTCACCGTACGATAGAGAGCTTCTAGCAATTTACGAGAACATTAAGCAATTTAGGCACTGGTTAGAAGCAACACACTTCACGATCTATACAGATCACAAGCCTTTGTGTTACGCGTTTCGCGAACGCAAGTCTAAGTGTTCACCGCGTCAATACAGGCACCTGGACTTCATTTCTCAGTTCTCGACCGACATTCAACACATACCTGGACGAGAAAATGTCGTTGCTGACACTCTTTCCAGAATAGAAGAACTGCAAAGTCCAGTAGATCTTGAAGTGCTTGCCAAAGCTCAAGAATCAGACCCCGAGATAGCTCATTACCAAGAAAGCAATGACACATCTTTGCGCATTAAAAAAGTAAACATACCTGGGAGTCGCCTTTCAATGTACTGCGACGTCAGCACAAAGATACCTAGGCCTTTTGTACCCAAAACTTTGCGCAAAAGAGTTTTCGATTGCCTGCACTCGTTAAGCCATCCTGGTACAAATGCCAGTTCAAAATTAGTAGCACAACGCTACGTTTGGCCGCAGATGAGGAGAGACTGCCGTGAGTGGTCTAGGACGTGTTTAGCATGCCAGCGCACGAAAGTAAATCGACATGTTTCGTCGCCTTTAGGCTCCCTCGATTTACCATCGGCGCGATTTAAATACGTGCACATAGACCTGATTGGCCCACTTCCTCCATCTGGCGAACTGCGGTATTGCTTGACAGCGGTCGATCGCTTTACGCGATGGGCTGAAGTTGTCCCTTTATGCGATATCACAGCAGAAACTGTGGCCAAAGCATTTTTATCAGGGTGGCGCGTTTTGGCTGTCCGACCGATATCGTTACCGACAGAGGCATGCAATTCCAATCAGCTCTTTTCCAACAACTCTCGAAGTCTATTGGTTTCAGGCACAGAATGACAACTGCATACCATCCTCAATGCAATGGACTCGTCGAGAGATTCCACAGGCAGTTAAAAGCTGCAATTAAGTGTCACGCAGATACGAGCTGGGCTGAATCCTTGCCACTTATACTTCTCGGCATTAGAAGCTCTTTCAAAGAAGACCTTCAATCTTCCTCTGCCGAGCTAGTATATGGCGAGCCTTTGCGGCTCCCTGGCGAATTTTTCGGTGATAAAATTGCCAAATGTACGACTGACATAACCAATTTTACGGCACGTGTCAGATCATTTGCCAATAATTTACAGCCAGTCCCTACATCACACCACTCACTAAACAAAGTCTTCATATACAAAGATCTTTCGTCTTGCTCGCACGTATTCTTACGAGAAGACGCATTGAGAGGTGCCCTTCAGGCGGCGTACACCGGTCCCCATGAGGTGATCGATCGTGGCCCCAAAGTATTCAAACTCCGTGTCAAAGGCAAAGTCGTGTCAGTATCGATAGACCGATTGAAACCAGCCTATATACTGGCCGATGACACACACGACACATCGACACCCTTACCACTTCCTACTCCCAAACCACCTCCCACCCTAGTTCCAGCGGTCATAACCACACGCTCTGGGCGTCAAGTCAGGTTCCCGGACTATTATCGCCCGTAGGAACGGTCTC
Organism: Selenia dentaria; assembly: GCA_917880725.1. Classification (NCBI taxonomy): domain Eukaryota; kingdom Metazoa; phylum Arthropoda; class Insecta; order Lepidoptera; family Geometridae; genus Selenia; species Selenia dentaria. Next base: position 21,232,402 of record OU862880.1, on the reverse strand, counting down.
TGAGGGGGAGTGATGTGGCAACTTCTACTCATCATCATACTACCACCACAACCACCAAAGAACTTTTCGGATATGACACTGGAACACTTTGGATATCACACTGTAACTTTTTGGATATTGCAATGGAACACTTTGAATATATCACTGGAAAACTTTAGATATCACACTGGAACACTTTAGATATCCCACTTGCACACGTTGAATATATCACTGAAAACTTTGGATATCACACTGGAATACTTTGGATATCACACTGGAATACTGGATATCGCACTGGATCACTTTGGATATCACACTGGGACACTTTGGATGTCACACTAGAAAACTTTGAATATTACACTGGAACACTTTGGATATCACACTGGAACTTTGGATCACTTTGGATATCACAGTGGAACACATTGGATATCACACTGGAACACCTTATATATCCCACTTGAAAACTTTGAATATATCACTGGAAACTTTGGATATCACACTGGAACACTTTATATATCCCACTTGAACACTTTGAATATATCATTGGATCACTTTGGATACCACACTGGATCACTTTGGATATCACACTGGAACACTTTGGATATCACACTGAAACATTTTAGATATCACACTTTTACTCCGTGAGGGGACGGAGGTAAAAATGTTCCCACCGCCGCCGCCGGGATCCAAATCGTAAGAGACGAGGAGACCCGCTTGTTTCGTTACATCCCAGTGCCGGATATTCTGCCGCAAATCAATATTGGGCAAGAATTACTTTGTGTTAGGGTGCGAGGGTAACATCATACCTGTTTGACCTATGCACATGATTTAATTCGTTGTATTAAAGAACCAAAACTATTGAGAGAAAATTAGATATCTCATTCATTTACGTATTTCACTTTTATTTTATTAATATTTAGCCCAGGGTTCCTCTTTCAGCATGCTATGTAACATACAATGCAAGATCTTTATCACTACCAGTATACTAACTAAAGAAGGAAATAATTAGCGTTTATTGAAATACACAAATGTCCTGTTATCATGTTTAATACCAGATCAATAATCACATAAGTTTTTACATTAGCATATAAAATGAATGATTTTTGTACAAAGAAGTATATCTGAAGTCAAAATTCACGTGTAAACATTTCACTATGACCATGGAGGAAAATGTGGTATTTGATCAATTATAAAAATAAACACTAATTTATTGTAAACTAATTTGATATATTATATTTTGGAATAAGTATCAAGATAATGTTTGCAAGTGAACTTATGGCTACAGATGAAGCACTTAGACGTATCTAGCTAAGCCAGAGCCGAATTTCTATTTATAAAATTATGATATTTTACAAAACTCTACTTAAGTTTAAATGATAAATTATTTGTAAGTTGTAGACACCATTCATAAACACGAACTGGAAATACAAAACTTTACAATCATTTATTTATCTATAGCGGTCGACCATGGACGAGCGATGTTTCAAGGGCTAAGATGCATGCTCCTCCAATCGAAATGTATCGACAAATAAACATCAGAAGAGAAAGCATAATATTGTTTCATTGGTATTTTGTTAAGATCGGCGTGTCTTACAGATATGGAAGTTAATTAGAAGTTCTAAATCATAACGGCTATCAATGATTCAAAAAATAAGACTTATCGGAGACTGTTTGTCTAAAATTATTACAAATTCATATTCAGACATCTACTTAGAAAATATTAAATTTTAACGTTTTACAATAAAAGTAGATAGTTTAAAGTGAAGGTCTAGTTCTGGGTTCGACTTAATGATGATTTCATTTCAACTTTCGACTTAACCTCTCGAGCCCGGACGGCCCACAATGTATTGTTTGGAGCATTGTTCTGAATGTAGACTCGCAACGATTACGCAGGTAGTTTTATGTAAAAAACAGGCCAAGTGCAAGTCGGGCTCGCGCACGAAGGGTTCAGTACCATTATCTCATCAATCTCCCATACAACAGACATGATTTTTTTGCCATTTTTTTATGATAATGGTACGAAACCCTTCATGCGCAAGTGTTTGTTGGTGCACTTGGCCGGTTTTTTAGTTCAGACACACAGACGGACGGACGGACGGACTGCCGAGTCTTAGTAATAGGGTCCCGCCGGTTTACCCTTTGGGTACGGAACCCTAAAAACGTGAATATTCCCATACTAATTATTATCATCTCAGCCGCAGGACGTCCACTGCCTCCCCTATAATTTTCCAAAAGGACCGGTCGGAAGCGGCCTGCATCCAAAGTCGTCCTGCGACCTTTATCAGGTCGTCTGTCTACCGTGTCGGTGGAAGACCTACGATGCGCTTGCTGGTCCGTGGTCTCCATTTCAGAACTTTACGGCCACATCGGCCATCTGTTCTGCGTGCTATGTGCCCTGCCCACTGCCACTTTAACTGGGTAATCTTCAGGGCTATTTCAGTGACTTTCGTTCTTCTACGGATCTCCTCATTTCTGATTCGATCACGTAGAGAAACCCCGAGCCATACCAACCCGTCCCATACTAATGTTGAACTTAAATTAAGGTAAATGTATTTTTTTTACATTTATTAATTGCCGAAAATAAATATCTATTTCTATCTATTCCCGCGGATACGAAGTATTTTATTCTGGCAAGGCGAGTGGAAATCATAAAATGGCGACCAGTCTAACAAAATGTGATTTGGACAAATCCCTGGAAGCGTAGCGACGTAATGCCCAATCTCTCCCTCACCCCGCAAGCCGAGACTAGGATAATGTCCTTGCCTAATTAACCAACGTAGTTCTTTGGTAGCTTGTTTATTTCTACTTTTCTGAGTACACGTTAAAAGTAAGGTGTTGGCATGACACAGCTTAGAGTTACGGAATCTCATACTAAGCATAGCACGGCATGATGTCGCAATTTTTTAACAAAAATTTGCGTGTTACATCCTGATGTAAGAGTATTTTACCAGTAGGTATGTATATTAGAAAGTTATTTTTATTTTAACCACCTATTGAAAATTAAGTAATCCTACGGTTTTATTCAGAGTTATGGGATTAAGTGGTATATCTTTTAATACAGAAAAAATAAACATCCAAATAAGTGTACCTACGCACCATGCATACAGCGCAAACAGTGTAATTCACCTGTAAATTCAGCCTATGTTGTGCGCGATATCGATAGCGTATAGCGAAATGTGCAATATCACCCTGCGCGTCTAGTAAATACAGGCTTAACGCGTTATCTTACTTCTGTGGGCCTAGCACGAAAATTTATGGAAGTGTAATGTGATCGTATCGTTGGCGTATACAATACACGGTACGTAAGTTTAGCACTGAGCGAAATGTGGAGGGGATAGGTGCGCATGAGTACAATCGCGCACCTGTGACAAAGAGAGACAGAGTATCAGGGCGAGGGACCGAATACGACTGGCTAGCCAACCGGCACAACGCACGCGCACCCTTCGTCCCTCTAGCCCTGTGGTACGTATTTTTCGACCTCGATAACGTCGCCGGTCAGCGCTAGAATTTCGTACCGCTTACATCTTACGCCAATTTTCCTGCTCAGCCATCTGGTAACATATCTTGTCCAGTGAATATCGATCGAATTAATTCGAGAAATGGGACTTACCCCATACTATGGTGGTATTAGTCGTCAAAATTTGATAATTATATAACATGTCCTTAAAATATCGCTATTCCATGGTTGGACACACTGTATAATTAACTTGTCTTCGATGTCGTTACTCATATCTGTGTACTTACTTGCTTTTGTCACGAGTTTCTGAAGTTATCAGAAATTTCATAAAAATCATTAACATATTACTGTACAGGTTAACTCTTATTCAAGAAAAATATGCTTATCTATTTACTTAAAACTTTAAATCCTAATTTAGCAGCAGTTCGAAAAGAAATAATAAAATAAACATAACCTTGATCTTGAAGACAAACATAACGATTATAAAGTAATGAAATATGTTTCCCACTAAAGAGAAAAAGCAACTTAGCATTTATTAATCACTGCATTAATTTGAAGGAAAGATTTAAACTTACCATACACTTATAATAAATACAATTATAGATTTTTTTTTATTAATTATTGTTTGTCATATTGGATAAATATTAACAAAAAAATTGTGCCAGTCACATCAACAGCTATGCTAAAACAAAGACAGATTTTAGAAAGAGGATCTGACCCAAACCCATCATAAACTGCATTATTTAATTAATTGATTCATTCATTACTTTGCGGAAATACATTTTAAAACGATATTAAACGAAATATTTTGTGATACTTCCGCTGGAAAAATGCTTATGGCAGAGATGAAGTGTGCACCACTCTCTCTCCCGCATAAACTGCAAATAGGAAGTATACAGAATAAGCAACACACAAAACGACCCAATCAACCAAAAACGATTCGACATGTGTTTCGCCTGTACACCAGAAGTTCAGGAGATGTTGACTCGTCAAGCGCTAGACCGACAGTGAGTCAAACTGCGTTAGACTTATCTCTTCGTGTTCGTTTGAATTTGGCCAATAATACAATAGATTTCGCAGAAATCAACCTCCTTTTCCAGGAACTGCAACGTGTGTGGTTAAAGCTCCAGCATTTTGCACTTGCGTTGTGGTACCGACAATATGTCGATGTGGTTGCGATGTGGTTACGTCGTGTGCACACTGAACGAAATCATGGATTTCGAACGAATATGTTGCTTTCTTTGTTATGGCTTTTGGTTTTAAGAAGAAAACGACGACGTGAGCGTAGTCGTTGCGTTGTGACTGCGATGTTGTCGGTATCATCCACTCAGGCCATATATATCGCCAAAATGCGGTACGTGTGAATTCAACTATTCATTTTCAATACAAAATTTTGCCCGACCACGTGGTGTGGTTGTGGTAGACCCTATAACTCTACGTCTAACACATAACTATATAACTAAGTTTAAGTACTACCGTGTTGAGAGGCACCGTCGTCGGTAACCTCATATTATCAAGTACGTAATAAAGTATCAGCAGAACACAATCCCCCTCGGAGGGACAAAAAGTAACTTTTAATAATGTAATGCCAAAATGGAGACAGTCATGTATGTACCTACTGTTAATGAAAATAAATTTATTAGTAGATATAGAACTACACATAAAACTGCCAAGTTAACGAACCGTAGATCCGTAAATGGCGTTTTTATATTAGCATGGTCAAGGTCACAATGTTAGATTAAACTGTTAGATGACAAACTAGTTAAGAACGTGACTTTAAAAAAGTCTAAAATCAGAAATACGAAACTGCTAGTTGGATACCCTGGCTGACCATGTTTGACCACAGTTTTTTGACAATGTTTTTTTTTTTTAATTATATGATTATTAACGGGATATTTACCGTGGTAAGGTTGTGGAATGAGCTCCCGATATTTCGGCTCAGTTACATGCACCATGTTCACGGGAAGACTGAAGAATGCGGGTGGTTGGTCAAAAAGTTTAAAAGTTAGGTGCAGACATAACGATCTACCCTCTTTCTTAGTCTTTTGCTACGGTTATCACTGGAACTCGAACTCTGAGCATAAAATATAAAATTTAACAAATTCTAAATAAATACTTATATAAGAAATACAGAAAATTTTCAGTTACTGCACTACGAATGCGAATGTAGTAGGGTATAACCTTATCAATTTAACCATCCAGCTCAGACGATTTCAATTGAGTTAAACATTATTGAGATGACGGTGTCCGCGTGGGCTCTATTCATCCGCTCAGAAACATGACAATCGTGGCTGTCCGACCTACTTAAATAATACAAGTGACACATATAGGTAAAACGTGACCACTGTGTTACTTATATTCAATCCCTTACCCAACATAATTTATATTGTATCGATAGACGAAACTATACCTACTTATAACATTTTATCAGTGCGTGTATAGTGTATATTGTAATCTTTATATCTGAACGGTGAAATCATCAACAAGATGCGTCAAGGATCGAGAAGAATCATATCAAGATCTATGGTCAAGCAGTCACGGTAAGGCTATGATAAACAAGACTAACCATCGATATTTAATAACTTAAAAACTGACTTTAAAAAGTGGACCACATGATTTTGACGCGCAACTTTTTACTGGATCATTCAATTAAGATTTTTTTTGTTGGATTGTTTGTACCAACCAATTAAATTCAACCACAGTCCATTGAAAATTGTTTGAAGTTATGCTCATTAACAGCAAAAATGGATTCGTGAACATAGATATTATCGTTTTAGGTATAGATGTGGCACATGTTACAGAAATTCCATACTTCAGTACCTACAAGTCGATTTCGTTAGAAATTGTAACATTAGCTAATAACCCGAACCATCACATTACCACTGATCACTTGTATACCTGCTGTTATGCACATAAGTATGTACATAATATTGTAGAGCCACGAGGGCTTGACCGATTGGATGGATTCGTCTCGGTGAAGCAAAACAGAACATTATTTAATGACTAAGAAATGAAACGGAGACAAAGTGAGCAATTAAATATAATGAACTCATAATACACAGTGTCTAAAATGCATCATGAATTGTCCTAAACACGTTTTTTGACCGAGCGAGCGAAGCGTCTCTACTTAAGTGGCTAAACCTTTCATCCGTATGTTTGCTAGCTTGTATGTTGGTCCTCCAGTACAGGTCGCATTGTTCAACCAATCTTGACGAAACTGGGTATGCATGTTCTACTATTTAATATTCTTTTGTCCTCGGTGATTTGAGTGGGGGGAGGGTACTTTTCTTAAAAAGGGGAAGTTTGCTGCGGCGCTATTTACCGACCGATTTATATAAGATTTGGAAACACATTAGGTATCTGACATTAGAGGCGAATTTCGAATATGAACATAAATTGGTCAAGTGGTTGCCTAGACAATATTTTGTGAAGTCTATAAACTGGACCATTTTTTCGCAAGAACATTTGAACTATTTCCATCGAAAATATTGGTATCAACCAACCGCAGATAGTTCAGACAGACTGCGAAAATTGCCGCTGATAAATGTGCTCGTAAAGTCTACTTTTCGCAGAGTATATTGTTTAATCCGTTTGCCATTAGTCGCCATCCTGTTAATACTGGTACCTTCCATTATTTGCGTGATCCAAATAATTAACTGGCTGGCAGGTTAAATATATGCTTAGTATTCATTGCAAATTAATTAGAATGTGAGACAGTATGCAACTACTAATATCCACTAGACAGCTAGGCTTCTTGACGTTGTTTTCGATGAATACTCAGCCAATCCCAACTCACACGTCCTTGTGTCTTAACTTGAGTTATCGCACTGGATCACTTGGCATGTGATACAAGAACACTTTGGACATGACACTCGAACACTTTAAATATATAGCACTAGAACACATTGGATATGACACTGGAACACTTTGAATATAACACTAGAACCCATTGGATATAACACTGGAAAACTATGAAGATCACGCTGGAACTTTGGATGTAACACTGGAAAACTATGAAGATCACGCTGTAACACTTTGGATATAAAACGGGAACACTGTGAATATCACGCTAGAACTGTGGCAACTTCTACTCATCATCATACTACCACCACAACCACCAAACTGGTGACCCCGCAAGGAACATTTAGAAGATGAGTAGTGATGGAGCCGATACACCAGCGGCATCTGGAAGCGAAACCGGTACCGCCCGCCGTCGATCAAAAAAATGTGAGCGCGTTTCCACTGACCGAGAACGTCATCCGTCATCGGAAATATTTCGTGTTGGTGTACGCATCCCACCATTCTGGCCGGAAAAACCACTGATATGGTTCTCCCAAATCGAAGCACAGTTTATGATGTCAAGAATAACTGACGACTTGACGAAATTTAATTACGTTCTTTCGCATTTGGACCGAATGTACTCAGCCAAAGTTGAAGATGTCATCATAGCACCCCCAGAGACAGGCAAATATGACAAGTTAAAATCTGAGCTCATCAAGCGTATCTCTGTCTCCGAAGAGAAGAAAGTGAAGCAGCTTCTGCAGATGGAAGAGTTAGGTGACCGCAAACCATCCCAGTTTCTGCGGCACCTCCAGCACTTGGCAGGGCCTTCTGTGCCAGGTGATTTCATACGGACCATTTGGACGAGTCGACTACCGAGCAACCTCCAGACCATCATTGCGTCTCAAGCCAGTCTGCCACTTCATGAACTGGCGGACCTTGCTGATCGAGTGCATGACATTGCACCCGCTTCACCTCTCGTCGCAGCCGCATCCACCTCGAGGACGGAATCAGCCCTGGATATGATGGCACGTCAGATCGCAGAACTCACCAAACAAGTTAGTGCACTTACTGCTGAAGTCGATCGCTCTCGTCCACGCTACCGACAATCTAACCAGCAGCGCAGCCGGACACCTTCGTGAAGATCTCAATCCAACTACAGATAGTTCCCGCAATGTTGGTACCATCACAAATTTGGAAACCAGGTGAAGAAATGCTTCCGCCCGTGCGACTACCAGTCGGAAAACGAGAGGGGCGGTCGATAATGGCGACGGAAGATTGCCCTTTAACTACTGGTCGCCTGTTTGTAAGTGATCGCAGATCGAAAATGGAATTCCTGGTCGACACTGGATCCGACTTATGCGTCTACCCCCGATTTGCGCTACGCGAGCAACGTGTGAAAACGGATTACCAACTGAGTGCAGCGAACGGTTCGTCAATCAACACCTACGGCTACACCTTAACCTAGGCCTCCGTAGACTTTATATGGAAATTTATAGTGGCTGATGTAACCAAACCAATCATAGGTGTAGATTTTCTGTCATATTTTAATTTGATTGTCGATATTCGCAATAGGCGCTTATTAGATGGCACAACTAACTTGTCGACTGTAGCCTCAATAGCTTTGAGTGCTTGTCTTATTTCTAGTGTCAAGGTCATGACTGGCGACGGTAAATATTTTAAAATTCTTTCCGAGTTTCCAGACATAACACGACCAGCTGGCGCTACACACACCAAAACACTCAACAGTTCACCACATCCGCACCACACCAGGACCCCCAGTAGCATGTTCACCTCGTAGACTTGCACCAGACAAATTAAAAATAGCTAAGTCCGAGTTTGATGCTATGTTAGCAAATGGTACCGCGCGTCCTTCAGAATCTCCATGGTCATCACCCCTGCACCTAGCCCCCAAAAAGGATAACGACTGGCGTCCTTGTGGTGATTACCGATTACTCAACGCTAGGACGATCCCAGATAAATATCCCATAAGGCATATTCATGACTTCGCACACAGTCTATCTGGTTGTAAGGTATTTAGTACCATAGACCTTATTAAGGCCTATAACCAGATACCGGTTTTTGAGCCGGATATCCCTAAGACGGCTATTACGGCCTTTTCGATTTTCCGGTAATGACATTCGGTTTACGTAACGCAGGTCAGACCTTCCAAAGGTTTGTTGATGAGATGACCCGAGGTCTTGACTTCTGTTATCCGTATCTTGATGTTTTAATATTTTTTAAATCCGAGCTGGACCATGAGTCACACCTTCGCCAACTTTTCAACAGGATGAAGGACTATGGCATACTCATAAATACCGGAAAATGCGTATTCGGGGCAACGGAAGTCAAATTTCTGGGCTATCATATCTCGCAACATGGAACCAAACCTTTAGAAGGTAAGGTCCAGGCAATAAAAGAGTTTCCGGTACCCAAAACTGCCAGGCAATTAAGAAGGTTATCTCTTGTTCGTTCGGATATACTTCATAATTTGCATCCTAACTCTTCTACCCACAATCTTGAAGCCGTTGGCGTTTCTTTGAATATAAATAATAGTAATATGATAATATATTCCGTGTATCAATCCCCCAATTTACCACTTATTAGTAGTGACATCGAACTTTTAATGTCATCTGGTACAAAGGTGATGGCCATGGGTGACTTAAACTCAAAGCATCCTCTGTGGTCTCCAGGGGTAGGCAATTCGCGTGGTAAAACATTATATGAGCACATGCTTATTAACGAGTACGTGATCCATGCTCCTCGGGACGTCACCCTTATTCCTTACTGTGCTGACCATAGTCCATCTATCCCAGACATTCTTTTATCGAAAAATATCCACTCACTTGATCAAATAGTTACCGTGCCGGCACTGTCTTCAAATCATTTTCCTGTGTTTGCTAAAGTTAATATCAAATTTCATCGTAATCCTATTCAGAAATTGAACTACGCTAAAACGAACTGGGCTAAATATCGCAATTATCTTAATTCAAACACAATTTTATGTTCAAAAATCTACGAGTCCGAAATTGAAATCGACAAACTTATTAACAATTTACAGAAGACAATACTAGATGCAAGAGACATATGTGTTCCAGTTACAACCCTACAGCCGTGGAACTCTTTTTCGCTCCCACGGCGAATTCAACGGATCATACGGCAAAAAAATCGCTTACGAAGATATGCTGCCGTAGAATTAGATAGTACAGTGCGAAAAAGCTTAAATGAACGCATTAACAAATTAAAGTCCGCAATTAAAACATCTATACAGAGTTACAACGATGATGTATGGAACAAAAAATTAAAACGGGTAGATAATCCAAGTGCCGATCTATGGCGCTTGGTTAAGTCTCTGCGCCCGGCTTCCATGGCTGTAATGCCAGCAATTAAAAAAGAAAATGGCTTGTTAACAACCACCCAAAACGAACAATGTGAGGTGCTAGCCAGAAGTTTCCTAAACAATATGCTGCTTACTCATGCATGGACGAGTCCCGAGTCTTCTTCAATTGAACGTTCCATGTCTGCTTTACATGATGAATCTACTACCGATCTTTCCATGCTAGTCCGTCCGGGTGAAGTCAAAAAACTTATGTTGAGTTTAAAGCATCGCAAAGCTCCAGGACCTGATCAGATATCTAATCTTCTTATTAAAAACATTCCACAAAAATGTGTTGTGCTATTAACAAAAATATTCAATGCTTGTCTTACGCGAAACTACTTTCCATCTCCATGGAAAGTAGCAAAAGGCATAGCTATACACAAACCTGGTAAGGACTCTGCAGACCCGACTTCTTATCGCCCAATTAGTCTCTTGCCGTGTCTCGGTAAGCTATTCGAAAAGCTGATTTACAGACGCCTGCTACGAATTTCTAGCCGTTTTCTTATTGACGAACAATTTGGCTTCCGTCAAGGTCATTCGACAGTGCAACAATTGGCTAGAGTAGCTGAAACCGTGTCGCATAACCTTAATCTGAAACAGTCTACTGGTTTGATTCTTTTAGACATAGAAAAAGCGTTTGATACGGTTTGGCACAAGGCACTAATTCACAAGCTTATTTTGCTCGGAATACCTTTATCCTTGGTAAAAATGATAAAGTCATACCTTTCAGGTCGTAGCTTTCGAGTGCACATCAAAGATGACTCATCTTCTATAACATCTGTACCTGCAGGAGTTCCTCAAGGCTCAATTCTGGGTCCCTACCTATTTTTACTTTATCTTAACGATATACCTGTGCAGGTACGAACACATCTTGCCTGTTTTGCAGATGACACTGCCTGCTTCACATCTTCGTCAGACATTGACATAATAATTGGTCGCCTCCAACTAGCCATTGATCGACTACTTGAATATTTTTATAAATGGAAGCTCAAGATCAACGACTCTAAAACGGAAGCCATACTTTTTACGAGAAAGCGATCGTTACCAATACGAAAACTCAAAGTTGGAACCTACATTATACCTTGGAGTCGTTCTGTGAAGTACCTAGGAACCACCCTAGACAACAAACTCAACTGGTCTGAGAATACTTCTAAATTACATTTCAAAGGCATCAAGGCAATCAATGCTTTAAACCCTATCTTGAACAAGCGCTCAAGCCTGAGCACCCACACAAAGTTACGAATTTACTACACCCTGGTTCGACCGTGTATTACTTACGCATGTCCCGTGTGGAGCAGCACTTGCAAAACTAATATCAACAAATTACAAATAATCCAAAACAAAGCTCTTAAATATGCATTTAGCACTCCATTCCGTACTAATCTTTATAATTTACATGTGCAAATTGGTTTACCGAGGATCGATGTGTATATATATAAACTGTCAGAAAAGTTCTACTTCAATAAAAATCCTTTTAACAATAATAAGCTACTTCAACATCTGTGTAAAACCCGCAAGAAAAATATTCCCTATATCGACAACTATAATCGTTACAAGTTGCCCCATCACTTGTTCTTAGAGTGCAATGAATAGGCTGACCTCACATGCACGGGCGCGCGCAGCCCGTCGCAGCAGGCGTGCGCGCCACTCTCACCTGTATTACCAGCCGGTATCGGGTGGGAGTGGCGTGCGCGTCGCGCGGTGGCGGACTGCGCGCACACTATTGCATGTGTAGCTCACGACTACAGCTGTTCTTGTTGCTAGCTGCGAATTGCCGTTGCCAAGCGCTCGCGCTGCGCGGTTATTTTATTCATATTTCGCCTAAAGTTGGTATCTGAATTCTTAAACTTTCTTTTAAATACGTAAAGCTACAACTTAAGCTTATGTACTCCGTATCCCAATATAATTACTGTCAGTTGATACCTTGAATATATTTACCACGTCTGTATTATTTATCCCATTTCTAAAAGTTTTCGCTTAGACTATATTGTCTGTAAAACAACAATTGTAAAATAAATACGACTGTAAAAACTAGGATTAAACTTACACTAGTTCTGTACAATTTTAATAATGATTTTATGACTTAATAAAGAATTTTTGAAATGAAAATGAATTAAGAAGGTTCTTGGGCATGGTAAATTTTTATAGGAGGTTTATACCTCACGCTGAAATGGAAATATTCACCGTACGATAGAGAGCTTCTAGCAATTTACGAGAACATTAAGCAATTTAGGCACTGGTTAGAAGCAACACACTTCACGATCTATACAGATCACAAGCCTTTGTGTTACGCGTTTCGCGAACGCAAGTCTAAGTGTTCACCGCGTCAATACAGGCACCTGGACTTCATTTCTCAGTTCTCGACCGACATTCAACACATACCTGGACGAGAAAATGTCGTTGCTGACACTCTTTCCAGAATAGAAGAACTGCAAAGTCCAGTAGATCTTGAAGTGCTTGCCAAAGCTCAAGAATCAGACCCCGAGATAGCTCATTACCAAGAAAGCAATGACACATCTTTGCGCATTAAAAAAGTAAACATACCTGGGAGTCGCCTTTCAATGTACTGCGACGTCAGCACAAAGATACCTAGGCCTTTTGTACCCAAAACTTTGCGCAAAAGAGTTTTCGATTGCCTGCACTCGTTAAGCCATCCTGGTACAAATGCCAGTTCAAAATTAGTAGCACAACGCTACGTTTGGCCGCAGATGAGGAGAGACTGCCGTGAGTGGTCTAGGACGTGTTTAGCATGCCAGCGCACGAAAGTAAATCGACATGTTTCGTCGCCTTTAGGCTCCCTCGATTTACCATCGGCGCGATTTAAATACGTGCACATAGACCTGATTGGCCCACTTCCTCCATCTGGCGAACTGCGGTATTGCTTGACAGCGGTCGATCGCTTTACGCGATGGGCTGAAGTTGTCCCTTTATGCGATATCACAGCAGAAACTGTGGCCAAAGCATTTTTATCAGGGTGGCGCGTTTTGGCTGTCCGACCGATATCGTTACCGACAGAGGCATGCAATTCCAATCAGCTCTTTTCCAACAACTCTCGAAGTCTATTGGTTTCAGGCACAGAATGACAACTGCATACCATCCTCAATGCAATGGACTCGTCGAGAGATTCCACAGGCAGTTAAAAGCTGCAATTAAGTGTCACGCAGATACGAGCTGGGCTGAATCCTTGCCACTTATACTTCTCGGCATTAGAAGCTCTTTCAAAGAAGACCTTCAATCTTCCTCTGCCGAGCTAGTATATGGCGAGCCTTTGCGGCTCCCTGGCGAATTTTTCGGTGATAAAATTGCCAAATGTACGACTGACATAACCAATTTTACGGCACGTGTCAGATCATTTGCCAATAATTTACAGCCAGTCCCTACATCACACCACTCACTAAACAAAGTCTTCATATACAAAGATCTTTCGTCTTGCTCGCACGTATTCTTACGAGAAGACGCATTGAGAGGTGCCCTTCAGGCGGCGTACACCGGTCCCCATGAGGTGATCGATCGTGGCCCCAAAGTATTCAAACTCCGTGTCAAAGGCAAAGTCGTGTCAGTATCGATAGACCGATTGAAACCAGCCTATATACTGGCCGATGACACACACGACACATCGACACCCTTACCACTTCCTACTCCCAAACCACCTCCCACCCTAGTTCCAGCGGTCATAACCACACGCTCTGGGCGTCAAGTCAGGTTCCCGGACTATTATCGCCCGTAGGAACGGTCTCTGAGGGGGAGTGATGTGGCAACTTCTACTCATCATCATACTACCACCACAACCACCAAAGAACTTTTCGGATATGACACTGGAACACTTTGGATATCACACTGTAACTTTTTGGATATTGCAATGGAACACTTTGAATATATCACTGGAAAACTTTGGATATCACACTGGAACACTTTAGATATCCCACTTGCACACGTTGAATATATCACTGAAAACTTTGGATATCACACTGGAATACTTTGGATATCACACTGGAATACTGGATATCGCACTGGATCACTTTGGATATCACACTGGGACACTTTGGATGTCACACTAGAAAACTTTGAATATTACACTGGAACACTTTGGATATCACACTGGAACTTTGGATCACTTTGGATATCACAGTGGAACACATTGGATATCACACTGGAACACCTTATATATCCCACTTGAAAACTTTGAATATATCACTGGAAACTTTGGATATCACACTGGAACACTTTATATATCCCACTTGAACACTTTGAATATATCATTGGATCACTTTGGATACCACACTGGATCACTTTGGATATCACACTGGAACACTTTGGATATCACACTGAAACATTTTAGATATCACACTTTTACTCCGTGAGGGGACGGAGGTAAAAATGTTCCCACCGCCGCCGCCGGGATCCAAATCGTAAGAGACGAGGAGACCCGCTTGTTTCGTTACATCCCAGTGCCGGATATTCTGCCGCAAATCAATATTGGGCAAGAATTACTTTGTGTTAGGGTGCGAGGGTAACATCATACCTGTTTGACCTATGCACATGATTTAATTCGTTGTATTAAAGAACCAAAACTATTGAGAGAAAATTAGATATCTCATTCATTTACGTATTTCACTTTTATTTTATTAATATTTAGCCCAGGGTTCCTCTTTCAGCATGCTATGTAACATACAATGCAAGATCTTTATCACTACCAGTATACTAACTAAAGAAGGAAATAATTAGCGTTTATTGAAATACACAAATGTCCTGTTATCATGTTTAATACCAGATCAATAATCACATAAGTTTTTACATTAGCATATAAAATGAATGATTTTTGTACAAAGAAGTATATCTGAAGTCAAAATTCACGTGTAAACATTTCACTATGACCATGGAGGAAAATGTGGTATTTGATCAATTATAAAAATAAACACTAATTTATTGTAAACTAATTTGATATATTATATTTTGGAATAAGTATCAAGATAATGTTTGCAAGTGAACTTATGGCTACAGATGAAGCACTTAGACGTATCTAGCTAAGCCAGAGCCGAATTTCTATTTATAAAATTATGATATTTTACAAAACTCTACTTAAGTTTAAATGATAAATTATTTGTAAGTTGTAGACACCATTCATAAACACGAACTGGAAATACAAAACTTTACAATCATTTATTTATCTATAGCGGTCGACCATGGACGAGCGATGTTTCAAGGGCTAAGATGCATGCTCCTCCAATCGAAATGTATCGACAAATAAACATCAGAAGAGAAAGCATAATATTGTTTCATTGGTATTTTGTTAAGATCGGCGTGTCTTACAGATATGGAAGTTAATTAGAAGTTCTAAATCATAACGGCTATCAATGATTCAAAAAATAAGACTTATCGGAGACTGTTTGTCTAAAATTATTACAAATTCATATTCAGACATCTACTTAGAAAATATTAAATTTTAACGTTTTACAATAAAAGTAGATAGTTTAAAGTGAAGGTCTAGTTCTGGGTTCGACTTAATGATGATTTCATTTCAACTTTCGACTTAACCTCTCGAGCCCGGACGGCCCACAATGTATTGTTTGGAGCATTGTTCTGAATGTAGACTCGCAACGATTACGCAGGTAGTTTTATGTAAAAAACAGGCCAAGTGCAAGTCGGGCTCGCGCACGAAGGGTTCAGTACCATTATCTCATCAATCTCCCATACAACAGACATGATTTTTTTGCCATTTTTTTATGATAATGGTACGAAACCCTTCATGCGCAAGTGTTTGTTGGTGCACTTGGCCGGTTTTTTAGTTCAGACACACAGACGGACGGACGGACGGACTGCCGAGTCTTAGTAATAGGGTCCCGCCGGTTTACCCTTTGGGTACGGAACCCTAAAAACGTGAATATTCCCATACTAATTATTATCATCTCAGCCGCAGGACGTCCACTGCCTCCCCTATAATTTTCCAAAAGGACCGGTCGGAAGCGGCCTGCATCCAAAGTCGTCCTGCGACCTTTATCAGGTCGTCTGTCTACCGTGTCGGTGGAAGACCTACGATGCGCTTGCTGGTCCGTGGTCTCCATTTCAGAACTTTACGGCCACATATTTAGAGATGTCTCCGTGATCAACAGGTTCAATACCGGTAGCGATCACCGACTTGTCCGAGGCTCTCTGAATATCAACTTCAAGGCGCAACGAGTCCGTCTGATGAAGTCCAGGCTCCGACCAACACTGCTCCAAACCATTGCAGGATCTGAAACATTCCAGCTAAACCTGGAGAACCAATTCGCTGCCGTGGAAACCACCACAGACGTAAACCAGAACCTCGAAAATGTGACTCGGGTCCTCAGGGAAGAAGGTACGAGATTTTGTTACATGCAGCGTAAGGGCAAGAAGTCCAAGCTTTCAGAAAAGACTTTGGGGCTAATGAAGGAACGACGTGAAAACCCACCCATCACTTCGTCAGAAAAGCGGACTCTAAACCGAGAGATCAACAAGAACGTACGACACGACCTCCGGTGCTTCAATACTCTTTCGATCGAAAGAGCGATCGAGCAGAATCGGGGGTCAAAGGTGTTCGTACAATCTCTTGGAAGAAGCCACCTGACGAAGTTGACCACAGCTAGTGGAGAAGTCGTTGCTTCGAAGCCGGCAGTCCTTTCGGAAGTGGAGGACTTTTATGGCCGATTATACGCATCGCATGCATCTCGACCTGATCCCGAAAATGATCCTAGAGCCACGTTAACACGCCATTTCACCGAAGACTTGCCAGAAGTCAGTATTGGCAAAATCGAGATCGCTCTTGGACAGCTTAAAAATGGAAAAGCCCCTGGAGAGGATGGCGTTACAACAGAGCTACTAAAAGCAGGAGGTAAACCCGTACTGAGGGAGCTCCAGAAGCTTTTTAACGCTGTCCTGTTCGAAGGGAGAACTCCAGAGGCGTGGAGTAGGAGTGTGGTCGTCCTGTTCTTCAAAAAGGGAGATAAGACCCTGCTGAAGAACTATCGACCCATATCCCTTCTAAGCCACGTCTATAAGCTGTTTTCAAGAGTGATCACGAACCGTCTTGCGCGTAGACTCGACGAATTCCAACCACCGGAACAGGCTGGGTTTCGGAGCGGATACGGCACCATAGACCACATTCACACAGTGCGGCAGATTATACAGAAGACCGAAGAATATAATCAGCCCCTGTGTCTAGCATTCGTGGACTATGAGAAGGCCTTTGACTCGGTTGAAATCTGGTCTGTTCTGGAGTCCCTGCAGCGTTGCCAGATAGATTGGCGATACATCCAAGTGATGAGATGTCTTTACGAAACCGCCACCATGTCCGTCCAAGTACAGAATCAGCAAACAAGTCCCATACCGTTGCATCGAGGAGTGAGACAAGGGGACGTTATTTCCCCGAAATTGTTTTCAAATGCAATGGAGGATATGTTCAAGACGCTGAACTGGAAAGGACGTGGCATTAATATCAACGGCGAATACATCTCTCACTTGCGATTTGCTGACGATATCGTCATCGTGGCAGAGACGCTGCAGGACCTGCAACAGATGCTGAATGACCTGGCTGACTCTTCTATACGCATCGGCCTACGGATGAACTTGGACAAAACTAAGGTCATGTTCAACGAACATGTTCTACCGGAACCGATTGCGATACACGGCGCCGTTCTCGAAGTTGTTCAAAAATATGTGTACCTCGGGCAGACATTGCAGTTGGGAAAAAACAACTTTGAGAACGAGGTGAATAGAAGAATTCGGCTGGGCTGGGCAGCGTTTGGGAAGCTACGTCGAGTCCTTACTTCGCCGATTCCACAGTGCCTGAAGACGAAAGTCTTCAATCAGTGCGTCCTACCCGTCATGACATACGGAGCCGAAACGTGGACACTGACGGCTCGAATGGTCCACAAGCTCAAGGTCGCTCAGCGGGCTATGGAAAGGGCTATGCTCGGTGTTTCTCTGAGGGATCGCATCAGAAATGAAGTGATCCGTCAGAGAACCAAGGTCATCGACATAGCCCACCGGATCAGCAAGCTGAAGTGGCAGTGGGCTGGCCATATTAGCCGTAGAACCGACAACCGTTGGGGTAAACGAGTTCTAGAGTGGAGACCGCGTCTCGACAAACGTAGTGTAGGACGTCCTGAGGCACGGTGGAGTGACGATCTGCGCAAGACGGCTGGCAAAAACTGGATGCGAGAAGCCCAAGATAGACCTAAGTGGCGTGCAATTGGAGAGGCCTATGTCCAGCAGTGGACTGCTACAGGCTGATGATGATGATGATGATGATGACGGCCACATCGGCCATCTGTTCTGCGTGCTATGTGCCCTGCCCACTGCCACTTTAACTGGGTAATCTTCAGGGCTATTTCAGTGACTTTCGTTCTTCTACGGATCTCCTCATTTCTGATTCGATCACGTAGAGAAACCCCGAGCCATACCAACCCGTCCCATACTAATGTTGAACTTAAATTAAGGTAAATGTATTTTTTTTACATTTATTAATTGCCGAAAATAAATATCTATTTCTATCTATTCCCGCGGATACGAAGTATTTTATTCTGGCAAGGCGAGTGGAAATCATAAAATGGCGACCAGTCTAACAAAATGTGATTTGGACAAATCCCTGGAAGCGTAGCGACGTAATGCCCAATCTCTCCCTCACCCCGCAAGCCGAGACTAGGATAATGTCCTTGCCTAATTAACCAACGTAGTTCTTTGGTAGCTTGTTTATTTCTACTTTTCTGAGTACACGTTAAAAGTAAGGTGTTGGCATGACACAGCTTAGAGTTACGGAATCTCATACTAAGCATAGCACGGCATGATGTCGCAATTTTTTAACAAAAATTTGCGTGTTACATCCTGATGTAAGAGTATTTTACCAGTAGGTATGTATATTAGAAAGTTATTTTTATTTTAACCACCTATTGAAAATTAAGTAATCCTACGGTTTTATTCAGAGTTATGGGATTAAGTGGTATATCTTTTAATACAGAAAAAATAAACATCCAAATAAGTGTACCTACGCACCATGCATACAGCGCAAACAGTGTAATTCACCTGTAAATTCAGCCTATGTTGTGCGCGATATCGATAGCGTATAGCGAAATGTGCAATATCACCCTGCGCGTCTAGTAAATACAGGCTTAACGCGTTATCTTACTTCTGTGGGCCTAGCACGAAAATTTATGGAAGTGTAATGTGATCGTATCGTTGGCGTATACAATACACGGTACGTAAGTTTAGCACTGAGCGAAATGTGGAGGGGATAGGTGCGCATGAGTACAGTCGCGCACCTGTGACAAAGAGAGACAGAGTATCAGGGCGAGGGACCGAATACGACTGGCTAGCCAACCGGCACAACGCACGCGCATCCTTCGTCCCTCTAGCCCTGTGGTACGTATTTTTCGACCTCGATAACGTCGCCGGTCAGCGCTAGAATTTCGTACCGCTTACATCTTACGCCAATTTTCCTGCTCAGCCATCTGGTAACATATCTTGTCCAGTGAATATCGATCGAATTAATTCGAGAAATGGGACTTACCCCATACTATGGTGGTATTAGTCGTCAAAATTTGATAATTATATAACATGTCCTTAAAATATCGCTATTCCATGGTTGGACACACTGTATAATTAACTTGTCTTCGATGTCGTTACTCATATCTGTGTACTTACTTGCTTTTGTCACGAGTTTCTGAAGTTATCAGAAATTTCATAAAAATCATTAACATATTACTGTACAGGTTAACTCTTATTCAAGAAAAATATGCTTATCTATTTACTTAAAACTTTAAATCCTAATTTAGCAGCAGTTCGAAAAGAAATAATAAAATAAACATAACCTTGATCTTGAAGACAAACATAACGATTATAAAGTAATGAAATATGTTTCCCACTAAAGAGAAAAAGCAACTTAGCATTTATTAATCACTGCATTAATTTGAAGGAAAGATTTAAACTTACCATACACTTATAATAAATACAATTATAGATTTTTTTTTATTAATTATTGTTTGTCATATTGGATAAATATTAACAAAAAAATTGTGCCAGTCACATCAACAGCTATGCTAAAACAAAGACAGATTTTAGAAAGAGGATCTGACCCAAACCCATCATAAACTGCATTATTTAATTAATTGATTCATTCATTACTTTGCGGAAATACATTTTAAAACGATATTAAACGAAATATTTTGTGATACTTCCGCTGGAAAAATGCTTATGGCAGAGATGAAGTGTGCACCACTCTCTCTCCCGCATAAACTGCAAATAGGAAGTATACAGAATAAGCAACACACAAAACGACCCAATCAACCAAAAACGATTCGACATGTGTTTCGCCTGTACACCAGAAGTTCAGGAGATGTTGACTCGTCAAGCGCTAGACCGACAGTGAGTCAAACTGCGTTAGACTTATCTCTTCGTGTTCGTTTGAATAAGGATCAAATAACTGAGTGCAATCATAACTCGTCTATTTGATTTAAAAAAAAAACATGAAATAAACAATCGCTCAGCAAATGCCGTCGTATTTGTCGCAGGTGCTTCTACAAAAACTTCAAACAAGATATCACATTACTCGTCTTTCTAAATTTATGATTACTGTTAATTTTTGACTTGCATTAAAAAAATACCGTATTTAGTATTTTTTAACCTTTAACCAAAATAAATTCGTTAAATCATTTTCACTATTACATTATTTTTTTACAATCGTGTCAATTCTTGTTTCTCTCAAACATGCTTACAGACACCCATAGCTTATCATCTATATCCATAGGTATAATTTTAGTTATTCTATTAATAATCTACGCCATAATATGTATATGCTTTCTTAAGCTAATACTTTCGAGAATTCTTAACGTACCATTTGTCCCTCGAAGTTTTTATGGAATTTCCAAATTACTGGTGTTCGATGCGTTATTGACGCTATCAAGTGTATCATTTCAATAAATTCTGAATTAGTTCCTCACTCATTTCATTATCTTGAGGCTGCTTCTCATCTACATCAGGTTTCTTTTTCGAAATACTCTGTTCATTAGAATCAATATCCATACTTTCTTCATCATTATGATTATCTCCATTGATGTCCCCAACCTTCTTAGCAGAAACAGGTCCAGGGCTAGGTTTAGAATTTTCTTCTGTATTACAATCAGTATCATAATTTGTGTCATTACTCTTTTTTGCGTTCTCATCCTCAAGTTCATCACCCAACAACTCATGTTTTTCAATTAACATGGAATCCGTCGGTTCGTCACCCATTAATTCATGTTTTTCAATTAACATGGAATCCGTCGATTCTTCACCCAATAATTCATGTTTTTCAATTAACATGGACTCCGTCGGTTCTTCACTTAATAATTCATGTTTTTCAATCAGGTCGGGTTCCTGCTTGCCATCCGACTTGTCATTTGAGTCAGCAATATGTTTGTCAACCAACTCTGCATCTTTCTTGTCGTTAATTTTTACGTTTTCTTTGTCATTTGAGTTAGAATCTTGATTATAAGTAGTTGTTTGATCTTGATGAGTCAACAACTGACTTAACATGCCCGGGCTATGTGGTTTATTTATCGAATTATTAACATTTTCTCTAAAGTTATCATCTTCAGTTTTAGACACGTTTTCATTACATAGAAGGGGGTCGGACTCATTCTTGTTTTCTGCGCTCTCGTTATGTTCGCTGCTAGCAGCACCAGTTAAATCAACTTCTTGGTTTTCACTACAATTTACAGAGTCCACTGAATTTTCATCAATAAATATTGGATCATCATTTCCAGCATTTGGTAAAAATTCGACATCGTCATCCTCTTCAGTTACGTCGCCACTCTGCGGAGCTTGACTCGTTTTTCTTGAAACATACAGTTTCAGCTCCTTGTTCAGGCTTTCTCGAATTTCAAGGAATCTCTTAGAAGATGTAGTCAAGAGCTGCTCTAAAGTTCTGTGCAAATATTTTATTTCATCAACAGTTCGTGTACGAAGGTGTGCGGTAGTAGTTTCTTTTTTCAATTTATTCAGTCGCGACAAGGAATAATCTAAAGCATCTACAGCATCAATTAAATTGTAGCGATACCATTCAACGGGCACTTTTAAATCACATTCCCTGCGTTCATTAGAAGATTCTTTCGTTTTAGGAGTACTTTTAACTCGCGGCGTTGATTTAGCTTTAGCCTTGCGAGGATTGCTACTGCGCGGTGTCTTTGTGCTAGAGGCGGACGGTGACGAAGATGAATTTACTGCGCTTAGTTTCGCAGCGTATGTCTCTCCTCCCTTTGGCGCGACCTTTCCAGAAGTTTCGGAAACTGATACAATAGTGGCCGAATAACCACCCGGCATACTTGGATTCGGATTTATAGCAAAAATTCTCCCATCTGGCAAGCGATACATTTTTTTGGAAGACAGAGTTTGGGGATCTACACGGAATTTAAGACCCCCAGTGAGTGCGTTGACTGTAACATCGTTTTCAGTCATTTGAACAATGTTATCGTTTGATAAGTCAGGCAACGATCTTGGAACGAGAGGTGGCGGGTTACTTATCTTGGAAGCCACGACGGGAGCGGGCGTGATGCACTCTACATCGTCGTCATTCTCTTCCATTACCTGAAAGCAATGACACAACATATCTTTAACTGATTAAGAGTTATTTTAATGTGGGTGTATAATATATATCTAAAAAATGAGTGACCCGGACACAGCTTCGTCTACGTGTGACGCTCCCTCTCCTTATATAATAGCGTCATTTAATTATGCAAATACTTTGTTCATTTTCATAATGAAGTAACTAAAAGTAAATTTACCGCTTACAAACACGAAAACTATACAAATCTTTCTGCAAGTGCAGCCTATATAGTTCACTCAGCTAAGGAGTACAAGCAGAAAAATAATAAGACTAATTAAATAGCACTTATTGAGAGACCCTTTTACTATTACACGAATACCTACCTACACTAAGCAAAGTTAACATTTATACACCCCCGCACTGCGGATGTTTGTGTCGCGGGGGGCATGGACGTTCACACACATTCATTAAGTCACCATAAAATTCTAAGATCCGAGAGCAAACATTTTGCTCATCAGAAAAATATTTGCTCAGGCACAGTTTGGATAGAACCTAGGACCCCGAGCTTCAAAGGCAGTGTCAATGCCATCAAATAATAATATTTAGTGACTCGGCATACTGTTTACATTTGAAACAAAAGATTTATGAATGATGCTAACGTCGACGGATATGTAATAGCTAATTTCATTGGTGGCGAGTGTTCACCTTCATATATATTTTAGAATAAGCCAGCCAGAGCCATTAGTGATCTCTCAGCCAATTGCAAAAACGATCTTTAATTTTTAAAGACCTCATTAAATATTAATCTAACATTAAATAGCTGCACGAAAGCAAATTTTGCCAAATTTAAATGTTAACTAATGAAACGTCAAATTGTCATTTAACTTGTATTTTTCGTTACGCAAAACGCCATTAGAGCACATTAGTGTTAATGAGACATGTAATACGCGGTCCCACTACACCTGACATACCTAGTTAAGGACTTTTATTCCCGCCTTCAAACACAGTATTAGTTAGGCGCCAAAATGATAGTTCCGCGTGCATTACCTGCCCCGCTACACCTCCACCCCTCGCACCCGACGCATCCCGGCCGCTCGACGACAGGCAGTCGACCCACGCAAGCAACGCGCGCGAGTTTTTAAGAACGCTATCGATCGACCTTTATGTATAAATCAGTGATCCTACTACCTAATGTTAACAACTAAGTATCCCATAAGTGTGGTGAAAGTACTAAGCGATTGTTTTGTGTCAATAAAGCGCCTACCATAACTTTCAATGTTATAGACATTAAATTGACAGATCAGGACCTTAAAATTTAATTGGTTAACAATCACCCATTATACCGACTTTAGTAGAATTTTCGAAAACAATTCACTTCTATTTTGGAATAATATAGTTAAACATGTCTTTCATATCACAAATTTCCCAAGATGCAATTCTGCAAATCAAATGTATTATTGATTTGGAACCAATGACCAAAAGAAATATAGCTATTGAGAATTGATAAACCACAGCTTTTGATTTATCTGATCTTCATATAAGCCGATATGTATTTCGCAATCTTTCCATACACAGTTTGTATAATTCTACAGAAAGTAAGTCACGAACTAGCAAAGTTAAGCCATGTGTATATAATAAATACCTATGTCAAAAAAGAGGGAGGAATTTAGTTATTTAGTTCTATAAAACACCAATCGTTCGTCAAAGTCAAACGAGATGGAACCTCCGAATGATTTCCAATTCTGTATTGATTCTGACGATAGTTTTGCATTTGATGATCACAATAATGTTGAAACATCTGTGCGAGCTGCCCTTGCCAATACAGTATTTTCATAAGTTTAGTGAAATGTGTAATTTCATAGAAAGTTAAGTAATGTATCGTTATATGTTTTCTTTACAATCATATTTTTTCTACCGGAGCATAATTTGTTACACGACTTCGTTTTTTGAAATAGATATTTTAATATTTTTTCTGTGGATATTACTAATTTACTCACCACAAACAAAACTCTAGTAGAGTCCACGAGTCCAAGTACAAAGGAAAACATTATCTATTTGACATCTATTTGATAATGACAGGCTGAACACGTAGATTGCGTTTTGTTTATGCAAAAATATTTGTGAAATAGCAAAATCAAAACGCAAATGTTCACATCTAAAGAGGTTCATGCATCTCTAACTTTATTCATCCTTTTTCAAAATATTTTTGGCAACATTATTTAATGCCGACTTTAGCTAAAGGATCATTAAGATGTCAACTTTGGCTTATGTGCAACTCCATTAAAATAATGGTGTCATTAGCACTAAAACGGGATTAAGTAATGGACTGATAATGAAGAATGGCTGTATGTCAAATAACAGGGAAGAATTACGGAGAATTGCGAACTTATAGAATTAGGTGATGTGGAATATCCAAATTATTTCCAATCCTATATTGATTCTGACGATAGTGTTTCATTTGATGATCACATTTATGTTGAACCATCTGTGCAAGCTACCCTTGTCAACACAGTATTTTCATAAGTTCAGAGTAATGTTTAAACTTAATAGAAAGTTAAGGTTAGTATTGTATAAGTTTTCTTTTGAAACATATTTTTTCTACTAAAGTGTAAATTCAGGTCTTTTTAAAGTATTTGCTAAATTACCAGCTTTGTTACCATATTCAAAACTCTAGTCCAGTCGAGGAATCAACATACAAAGAAAAAACACATTCTATATTTGACACCTGTTTGATAATGCCAAGCCAAACACGTAGTTTGCGTTTTGTTAATGCAACAATATGTATAAAATAGCTAAATCAAAACGCAAATATTAACTCTCAAGGCGGTTGCATCTGTACTTTGCTTCCTTTATAATACTTATTATATTCCTTTACAAAATATTTTTGGCACCATTTTTAATGCCGACTTTAGTTAATGATTCTTAAAGAATCAGTATTAGAAATATTTAATAGTTTGTGCTACACATCATAATACTATTCTAAGTATACAAACATTCTTTGCATAATATAAAATACAATTAATTAATACAATCAATCCAATAAATATCAATGAAATTAATCAATAAATTATTTGTGAATTTAGATGATGTGATTAGTTTTAAAAATTCATGATTCTTAAAGAACCAGAATTAGAAATATTTAATAGTTTCTGCTACACGTCATAATACTATTCTAAGTATATATATACAAACATTCTTTGCATAATATAAAATACAATTAATTGATACAATCAATCCAATATATATAAATAAAATTAATCAATAAATTATTTGTGAGTTTAGATTAGATGTGATTAGTTTTAAAATTTATCTAAGGACGGATCCCAATAATCTATCTAACCACAGTTTTCCTTACTACCGATAGAAATTTGACATAACGTCCATACAAATAGTGTCAAATATCTATCTCTAGTAAGGTAAACCGGCGATAGATAGATTATTGGGACCGGCCATTAGTCGTATCAAGGACGCTCTAGTAGCCACATCTTAAGCTCGCTCTTAAAGGTCGTGGTGGAAGTTGCACTATGTTTTTGGTATCTTATTATACACGAAGCGCCTCCTAATACGTGCACGGATCTACTAGTCTTTTTCAAACAGTGTGTTCTGGTCACTAGCTTATCTCGACTTCTCGCCATATAGTGGTGATTTGCACCGAGCCACTCAAACTTATCTTGGTTATCACGTACGTAAATTGCAACTTGGTGAACAAGTATATTGGTCAGTCATAATACGCTCGGACTCGAAATATTTCCTTACGGATTCGTCGGACTTTATTCCAACAATTGCTCGTACAGCTCGTTTTCGTGCACTTTTTTAATATTTTTACAATTTATATTATTTATTGTAGTATATACTATGTAAATCTTGTGTTCAATAACCCCTAGCTAGAGCGTGTATCGCTGCCACGCGACGATCTTAAAACACACTTGAGCGTCCATCGCCGCGCGCCGCCTGGCAGCAACTGGATTATTCGTAGAGACTAGCAACTTAGACCATTGGAAACCTTATTTCTAGTTTTGAAACAATTTACAAGTATTTTTTTTATGATTTCCTCAAAATAAAAGGCATGTTGAAGTTTCGTGTACTCGAACAGCTTTTCATTTTTATTTCATTGTTAATGGTAAAAGTAATGACAGTGATGGCATATACTGCAATTTTTAGCCTGGTTTGTGCTCTTTTAGCATCTAATAGTAACTTGGTTCTTCAACGAATAGTTTTATATGACAAGCAGAAATCTAAACTGGTATAAACTAGGTGTAACAATGACATTCAAATTTAATTTATTTTTATGGATAACCCTAGCGCGACTACCGTGTTTAGGTATGAACAGTGAAGTACATGCATGAGCTTCTACTTCTGATGGTTTCTGTGTTCTGTGCTACTGACCACTGTATTTCTGTTCTGTTTTCCATTTTGTAAATGGCTTTGACTATACATATAGATAGAGCCATAAAAACGCACCACCGTAACGTTAATTTTTAAAATTTGTATGCGGCAGTATGTATAATAAGATATTTACCTCACATAAAGGTTCCATTGGAAAGTCAGGAGTACAAACAACATCATTGTCTGATGGTGGAGGATTGTTATTATATGCTGCCACAGCTGCCATGTCCAGACCCTGAAAGAAATAGTAATCATTATTGTTCATATAGTCCCTTTTACTTCGACAGAACACAAGAACAAGCTACAACTATCATACAGAATACTCGCCTGAGTTAAAGTTTCCAATGACAAGTTTATATTGTCGCACATTAAACTAGACATGTTCACAGAAAATGGATGAGCTATGCCATTGAAATGTGTATTGACTATTGGAATCGGGTAAGGTTGTCGAGGCCTGCTTGGCATCCGAGTATATGTATTGTTAAGTTTTTTATCATTGGAATATCTCACTGGATTCAGCAAAGGAGTATTTGGTATCTGTAAAACAGAAACATATTATTAATCTCACGTTAATATCCATCGGTGTAGGTCGGTATTGAACGTTAAACATCCAAAGTAGTGCCCAGGCGAGATTATCAGTTTCTCGCTGATTTATTTAAGACCGCTTTAATTGGGAAGTTTGCTTTAGATATTTAGTTTTAGTTACGTTATCCTTTCGCTGGTCTGGCTGTATATATTATGTGTACCGAATTAAAAAAAGTACTAGGTCGATCGTATGTATGTCGGTGATATGTACGATTTGTCGGGTCTGACGGTCGGGTGTCAGGCCCTTAATCTAATGAATCTATGGTGTTGTACTCGTCTGTCGATACCTTAAGTTGGTTTATGATAGATAGATAGATAAACTCTTTATTGCAACACCACATTATAAAATACAACAAACAAATTAAAAAACTTAAGTGTCACAATGGGCGGTCTTATCGCTCAGAGCGATCTCTTCCAGACAACCATGTTTATGTTGGTATAACACATAAAATTTAGAATTCTCAAGCCACTATGGTTAATTGTTCTGTGCATGTTCGTCCACTGCAAAGAACATAGTGAAATGGGAATTATTTGTTTGATAAGACTTCATTGAATTACAACAAGGAAAGACGAGCGTATAGCTTAGGCAGGGGTCGGCAAGTAATTTTGAATGGGGTCTGGTATAGCATTGAACATTTTTGCTAAGGTCCAGTATAAGAATTCTTATATGTATTTAATAGTAATGAGTATTATTACTAGGTACCCCAGCAATCCAACACTCTCTTGCGCCACACTGCTGTGTGCAGCATAGCCACAGTTATGCGTCTACTATAGCTAGGTAGGTATATACTCAAAGGCGTCTACCTACTTGTGCTTAACTAATCAAGATTCTACGATGGTCATGTAGAATCACATAAGTATATCTGGCGGTCCAAATTCCAATCATTCGCGGTCCGGATGCGGAGAAGAGAAATGACGCGCGTCATGATGCGCGTTAAAACTTGTACTATTCACGCGTTGTAGGAAACTTAAATATTATGTAAAATAAAGATAACATGGCAGTACAACCTTCCCAATAGAAATGAACCATCAAAACTGCATGATTTGTTGAAAGTTGTGTGTGGTCATGTATAAAAACAGATATGCTTCATCTTGAGAACCTTCTCTTTTTAGAAGATCGGTTTAAATTATCTGTGGTAATGGAACCATACTATGTTACATGTTTTCGAATTTTGAATCAGTTTCAAGTGAAGAATCCGCTAACTGATACGTCATTTCAGTGGCACATGTTAATTCACTGATTTATATGTTATTCAGTTTGTGTATTACATAATATATTATTTGGTATTGGCGCGGTTCGTAAGTTTTATTTATTTTACGCACGAGTCAGGTGGAATATTTGCAAAAAAATCACTCTGATCTGGATTTAAACCCATGTCTGTAAAATACAATTCTGTCGTTATTCACCGCGAAGCCAATTGTTTAAATTATTTACATCTTGCACAGAGTTCTTTTATTTAATACCAAAAGAATGATTTTATTTCATTATATAAATATAACAAACCTAATGGATATGTTTTTACCTATAGTTTGCAGCGAATTTATTATTAACTAAGCTATTGAACTTACTTACCCGGACTTTTTTTAACAATGGTGGTGTTGATATATTACATGGGGCTATCGCAATAGGTTTTTGAATAAAGCCCATCTTATGTTTAGGACTTGCCGGACGTTTCTGAGCCTTCCTTTCTATTTTAGGGGTGTCATCAAGATTGATTGAAGCAAACTTCTTCACCTGGAAATGGTAGACACGTTGAAATATGAAGCCATTACACTTAATAAAATAAGTTGCTTTGGGTTATTACCAATGTTTCTAAATGACCAGATAGACCAGGATAAAATCACTATTTTTTATAACCCAATATTGTTTGTTAAATACAATTTTTATGTGTATGCAATTCACAAAAATATATGGATCTAAACATTGTGTTTTCAAATCCTTCAATAAAATTACTTTAATAAGTAACAAATATATATAATTACATCTGAGTCTACCTAGATTTTTCAGCTCAATTTTTTTAATTTCTTGAAACATCCAAAATATAACATGAATGACTTCTGACATATGGGTTTATAGAAATAATATATTCACAAATATAGCTTCATATTTAGTTTAGTAATATCATTATAATATATATAAATTGTAATTGCAAAGTTATAAGTGGTTGGGATATTGGAAGTACCGATATACAGGGTTATTGGAAAAATGATAACAGCCCTTTAAAGGGCACCTCCAGTACTTCATCATCATCATGTCAGCCGTAGAACGTCCACTGCTATATATAGGCCTCCCCCACAAATTTCCGAAAAAACCGGTTGGAAGCGGCCTGCATCATTTTGCTACCTTTATCAGGTCGTCAGTCCAACTTGTCAGTGGACTACCTAAGCTGCACTTGCCGATCCGTGGTGTCTTTTCCAGAACCTTCCAGCCCCATTAGCCATATTTTCTGAGTGCTATGTGGCCTGCCCACTGCCACTTCATCTGGCTTATCTTCTGGGCTATGTCGGTGACTTTGGTTTGTCTACGGATCTCATTTGTGATTTGAGGGAATAAAACTTTAATAAATAAAAACGTACAACTAGTGATGTTTGTTATACTTGACAGAAACCTGTATAATGTAGTTGTTAACACTAATATAAACCTGAAGTTCTATTAAATATTACCCACTTGTATAGTTGGTGGCAATTTAGGCAATATAATCTTTTTAACATTGTCCATCTCTTTTTCCTTCTCTTTTTCTTTCTCTTTTTCTTTCTCTTTTTCCTTCTCTTTTTCCTTCTTTTTAGCAGAATCTGTTCTGTCCTTCTTCCTGCCTCTATTCTTGCAACATTCAGATGTGTCAATAGAAATTGCTTTTTGATATTTCTCTTTCAACTCTGGATCTGATGTATGAAACACTACCCTGCAAGAGGAAAAGGTTTTTTGTAATACAAAACACACACCACACAGGCCACAGGCGAACTTTATTAATAATATGTTGATCCCTTTCTGACAACTAGGATTCATCTTCATGTTATTTTAATGTTGTCAGTGTAGTTAATGTCTTTGTGCGTGTTTTAGCTATAGGTAGGTATAGCATATGATTTTCCACGTTTAAACTTCATATTCAAGGAGTAAAACGCCTCTATAGTTAATCTCATTGTATGTATAGTATAAAGTACTCAACAAAAATTTTATACAACTGTCATGTTCTTGTTCAGTAGGTGATTTTACATCTTCTGACCCAAATAGTTTTATTTTTCTTCTAAGTAAAGATTTTTGGTCTCTACTCCTTTATTATAAGTAGAGATATTGACAGCGTATGACAAGCAGTACAGTGCCTGAGGGTAGTTCGCAGACATCTCTGTAGACTTTCCATAGATATGAGTGTCTGATTTGTTCAAAATACCAATTACCGAGATTTATCTTTTTTTTGGCCAGTGCCAATATGCTATCTATCACCGGTTTTCCCTACTAGAGATAGATATTTGACACTATTTGTATGGACATTATGTCAAATTTCTATCGATAGTAAGGAAAACTGTGGATATATAGATTATTGGGATCAGCCTTTAGAAGGTTAATTACTATAGTTTATGAACTTATTACTAATAACTTACTTATTTCTTAGATCACAAAAACGTAATAAAGCCCAGCATACAGCACGCATATCCCACAAACACCTAGGGTTACATTTGAAGCATTTCCAGTCATCCATATTTTCTATCTCTTTAATTTTTGCAATTCCCAAATTGCGTTTAATGCATTTCTGAAAACAAAGAAAAAACAACCACTTGAGCTAACTGTTTTAATATCTTAAGCAATGGGAACAGTAATTTTATTGTGTACCTACTCTGAGCAATTGTGAAAAATCTCAACTCTTATTTTTGCATATTACATATGTTCGAATAGTTACATAGAATGTTTGGCCGCACATGGCTATGCCTGCTAGGCATTAATTAGCCATAATTAATCTGTCCGCATCAGGACAAAAAATAACAATAGATTTATGAATGAAACTTGCCTCGAATGAGGTTTGCTGATTTGGACAGATTCGGATAAATTATATATTAATCTTAATATATATTTTGTTTGAATGGTGGAAATACTAGTATACTAAAAACTAACATACCATAGAGTAATACATTTTTAAACAGAATTTCCATACTATATTGCAGAATATAGAGTATACCTATTTTTACTCTATACCTGTAGACCTATGACTGTTGTTCATAGAAAAACAACTATGGAATTCATTATTTGTTATAATTCAACACCTAGATTTTCATGTCACTAGTCGCAACATACCTATACTATAAATTATTACAGAAAATAAAACTTCCAGCTGCAAACATAATTAAATAACGCAGGTAAAAGGCCAAGGGACCCATGGCTTAATATAGTGGTTTACAGACTTTATGCGATCGCATATAATCGTGTCACCTTGTAACCAATTCTTGCTATTCCCTTGGGTTTTTTTTCCACATTTCTCATAAAAGATACAAATAAAAATTTTAATTTACAATCTTTAAAAAGTTGTGTATTTTTTTTTTCAATTTACGAATACAATTGTATGTGTCAAGTATTGTATACAGTAAAAGCGCCTTATTTGCACTTCCTTCATTTGCGGATTATAAAATGTGACCCAATTCCTAGTCGCAGCAAAAAATTTCTTTATTCGCAGATCTAATAAGTACATACACAATAATAAAAGGATTTGAATAGGAACCCAACCCAATATCATGCCGTCAAATGGTCTATTAAAACAAGTAAAATAGATCTTATTACAACTTTGCCTGTATGTTGTTAAATGATATCACCGAAAACTTTAGACATGAGCTGCTCTTTCTGCAATCGGTGTTTTTGAGAATGTAAATAAACAGAATGAAAGCAACCTTATTGCTCAATCAATAAAGTATATTTTTAAATGTTGCTGTTCTGTTCTATGGCAAAAGCCGCTTTGCATGTTTTATTGTTTCATCTTTGACATTTGTTAAGAAAATGTGATCAAGTAACACATATCTACTTATCTTGCCTCAACTGCAGTGTATCAGTCTGAATTGAAGGAGCTTTTAAAACTGCCAAGCACGAGAAAATTACAAAATTCCTAAACCATACCAATAATTAATCAAAACGTTCAAAAACTTCATTTAAATTGTTTTTTTTTATTATTTTGTCACCTAGGAACGTATCCCCTATAATCCCATATAAATTACCATTCCGTATTCACGGTTTCTGTATTTGTGGCAGGTTTATGGAATATATACCCCGGTGAATAAGGAGCTTTTACTGTAAAAGTATCTAAGACAAATCAAGCTCCCATATTTGGGACTAATGTCTCAATGAGATGGTCCTACAATAGATATTTTCTGTGTTCTTATTGGTCAAACTCTTATTAGTAAAGAAGAAATGTTTTAATGTGTAATAGCACTCCAGAAAGGTTGCATATATAGGTACAAGTGCATTTAAACTTACTGCACAAAACACATGAATACAATCAGAGCAGCAATACACTTGGCCCCCCTGGCCACACCACCTGCAGTAGAGCTCTGATCCATCTTCACCCTTATCAAATTCTCCACTGTTATAAAAGGAGTGACATGTATGACAAATCAGAGTCCGGAGCATCGGATGTGGTCGCATACGAGAATCGTTTCGCGCCGAACATCCCAAGTGACGATCGCAAGCCGTACAGTGCAATTTCACGTTTACAACAGCATTCAAATCTGAAACAGATTTAAGTTTGTAATCAGGATGTGTATTGTATATCAAATAATCTGTCATTAACGATCATTTACCAGGAAACTTTTCTTTGTAATAGTTCTTCTCTTCTTGAGACAAATCCTCGTCAAAATCCCGGTCCACAGGATCTGAAAACATAGCAAATTAAGTTGGTTACATAAAAATCTACGACATATTGATCAAAATAAGTGTCACATACCAGGGAAAGGCGGGAACTTAACATCTTCAATATCTTCGACCGGCTTCTCGTCCTCTACCGAGGCACCCTCACTGGTCACAATTTCACTCATTCTATAAGACTTCAACAGACCCCTCCTTGTTGTCACATTCAGGTAACAACTATTTATGCACAGATTTATATAAACTGTAAGAGCAAAACGAACTCGTCAATAGCAAAGAGAAAAATTTTGCACGTAAAAAGAAATCTCCAATCAAAATCAAAGCCCCAAATCGGCCATCTTGGCATTGCTTTGCTTGCCTTGTAGTCAGTGATGCCACAACAGAGTTCCAAAAAGGTACATTTTACGAGCTGGAAACATACATTTTGGGGTATTACAATTATTTTACTTGTATTTTCCTATTTTCCACTCGCAATTGCCATTTTTGGAGATTCTGGGCGTTAGAAAAACCTACATACATTGTTTTCGCATTTGAAAAAGTGTTACCTACTTCAATAACTTTCAGGGTTCAAAAAATCCTCTTGCTGTAAAATTTTTTCGATGATACATATTACGTATAACTGTCCAACATTTTTCAAAAGCATAACAAAACTGTAAAAAATTTTTCTATGTCGCAAAACAAAACTGCAAGGTTTTGAACATAGTAACTACTTGTACTTTATATTCCGATACATATTCAGGAGGAGGATTCATATATTTTTGGCGGTTGCAAAAAGGTACGTAAAATGGTACATAACCCACGATTTTACACATTGCACATGGGAGTCCAAAAAGGTACGTCAATTGTGTAAATTGTACGCTAACGGCAACCCTGCTTACAGTGTTGCCAGCCAGTTCCGGTCAATGGACCTGATGTGGACCTAAAATGAGTGTGTATAATTGCCGGCCATGGAATTGTCGCCCCGTCAACTGGCAGCCATGGAACTCCCGACCTTTTTTAGTGTCAAAAGTACCTAACCTCTTATACTTTTCCCCTATAATAATAATGAAGTATTTTGTACCGAAACTTGTGCAATTTAACAGTGTTTTCAATATGATGTTAAATTACAAGATGTTGTTTTTCTTAAGGTCCTGAAAGTACAATAAAATAATTAAAAAGACATATCCTAATTATTAAGTTAAAAAGTTTCACCATAGTTTTCGACCAAAATGGTGAGTAAATATTTTCGTCTATGTCAATAGGTGCCTTCACCATTCTTATTGTATATTAATTTAATTGAACATCGCTTTTGACGGCTCAAATGCTGTCGCATTTCATGGTCCCATCAACGCTGATATCGCTTCAGTGCCAAGGCTTATTGAATTTTTCAGTGGCACTCTACATACTTCTTGACGTAGGTACTTTATGTACTAGGGTTAATTTAGGTACCTACTTGAACTAAAATATAAAGTATATATACATATACACTACAGCCAAACTTGAGTAGGAACGAATTTGATTGTTCGAGCTACAAAGCCAGACACGTTGTTCATTAGCAATCTAATATGTACATGACTGCCATACATTAAATGAAAGTGAGATATGTGTATTTCAAGGAATTGCGCTCACTTCACTAAACATGAAACGATGATATGAATAGCCAACATTAGAAAAAAAACAAATCAAATAGCGCTCTGCTACGTTCTATTTCATGTAGTATGAAACAACAAAATAAAAAGGAGTCAAATTTCAAAAAATCACCTAATAGTAACCTTTTTAGTTGTTTTCTAGAAGTAACCCAACGTAGTCAAAAATCACCAAAAAGGTTACAAAAGTAACCTTTTAAAGTAATAATAAAACAATTTTTTTTCTCTACTTACTTTTACTATACTTTATTATATGTAACTTAAAAGAAAACACAAAGAAAATAGTATTACAAAAAAAAAAACATTCTCTATTATGCCGCGTACAGACCGAGCGAATACTAATGAGTGGGATTTGCCGATCAGTACCGCACGCTCGCTTGCTTTCGGTGTTGTGTCCACACTAAAAGAACGTGTTGAAGTTCGTCGACAATCGGCGAACCACAGCGAATCCAATGATGTTGTATATAAATGGAGGTAGATACGTCTTACTGCGCTCGGTTTGCGACATCAACACAAGCTAATTGTCTAGAGTCAACTTAGTTCCAGCCTGTCTGGCAACAACGCAGTGCGTATTTAACATTTAGGAAAAAATGCCTTCTTGTGTGTTCAGAAACTGCAGAACTACTGGGACTGGAGTGCAAAAACAAGAATGATTTATCTTTTCATTTTAAAGTACTTATTGTTTTTCTATTTTATCTATCAAAAATAGAAAAGCTAAAAGTTGTATTTTAATCTAAATTAAATCCTGCTACGTTGCCGCTTCGTTACTTACACGAACGAGACAAGTAGTGAGCGACAGAGAGAACGAGGCTGTCATTGGCGGTCGAATGGTTAGCCAAAGGCGAACGTTGTTAATTATATGTTGATCCCTTTCTGACAACTAGAATTAATATCTCTTCGTGTTCTTTTATTCTTGTCAGTGTAGTTAATGTCGTTGTGCGAGTTGTGTACTATAGCTATATGTAGCATAAAATTTGCCATGTTTAAACTTCATATTAAAGGAGTAAAACACCTCTACAGTTAATCTCATTGCTTGACTCACGTTGTATTTTTGTGATCATGGAAGAAAACGGTGGCGCTGGTGGATGAAATCGTTATTTAAAAAAATATTGTATAATGAACCCAACTATTGAACGACTTACAAAAAGAGCTGGATTACAATAAATAAATTGATTAAGTTTACAAGGATTTTATGTGGTTGTTAAATGAAATTATGTTTGTTGAGTGGAAGCGCTCGCAGCGAAGCTTGACTTAGCGATTTTAACCGATGTTACAATCAATGATGAAGCGATCAACAAGTTAAGCAACAATTGCTGTGGTCAAGACTAGGATGGGTGACTGCTAGTGGCATTGTTTATCTGAGCGCTTCCGTGTTTCGGAGGGCACGTTAATCCATCGTTTCCGGTTGTTTGCCTTAAGACAACAGTCGTTAGGCTATGTATCGAAAACCTTCAAACGGTCGGAAAACTTCGACATTCGACACTAGTTTATCCACCAAGCCGCACTGAGCCCGCGTGGTGGATTACTGCCCAACCTTCTCCGAGAGAAAGCTCGATTCCTAGCAGTGGAAACATAATGGGGTGATAATGATGAAATGAAATTAAAGCGATTGCCGATTTTGTTTACGTTGTATTCAGCATGTTTAGGATTTCAAAGCCTCGGTTTCTGCTTATAGATATCTATGAGCATTAACAATCTATCTAAGTCCATTCCATAATCGTAAATAGATACATTTTATTCGTTGGAACGAAACTTCCGTTGCGTGCATTCGCTGCAACTGAATGAGCATTCGCTCGTCCGTCCACAACGCGGCCGTACGTTCGTTCCATTTCTTTTTGATTTACCGACACCGCCGGAGCACGGCCGAAGGCGAGCGAAGGCCCTCGTTTGGCTTCGCATGCTTACGGCATGACGTCCACACTGATTCGTTTGCGCTCGCTCGTTACTCTTCGCTCGCTCTCGTTCGCTTGGTCTGTACGCGGCATTAGTGCCACGTACAGACCAAGTTTAGACAGACGTGTCTAAACACGTCTTTCGTTTAGCTTATGAGGGCCACAGAATTCGCCCTATTTACATAGGTCCAGAAGGATAGTTTTCATAGTTAATACAAATGATATTTAAAAGTGAAGCAATAAATATTTTTTTGAGGTTGGCCATCTTGCCAGATCCGACAGTATTACAAAACAATACTTTTATGGTTCTATCTTGCTATAGGAAATCTTTTACCCGAATCATCGGGTAATTAAAATATGAACGAATTGAGTGGTTTTCTCAACAAAACTATCGAATTTAATTTTAACATTAGAGTTTTGTATGGCGTTAGTAAACCTTAAAATTGTATAGCTGTAGCTTCTGTATCATTGCATTAATGCGAAATCTTGTATGTGTGTTGGTATGTCTGTGTATTTGTTATTCCTTCACGCTGGAGGGATTTGGACATTTTGAACAATATTTGCCGATATGTAATTTGAAGATGTACATCTCTCTCTATTATACAACCGTTTTATTAAGTACTAGCTGCGCCACGCGGTTACACCCGCATAGTGATGCATGATGATGATGATTATAAAAAGTATCCTATGTGCGTATATATATATATATATATATATATCCAACGCCTCATCTACATCCATATCAAATTTCATGCGAAGTACCACAAGGTTCAATCTTAGTCCTGTTTTGTATTTGACTTGATCTTGTCAACGCATTGATAAACTGAGTGGATAAAAATTGGTTATACAATCATCTGTAAACAAACTTTTATCTCAGTATTAGTCTCATAACCCAGTCCAAAGCCTAATAATGAATTTTCGACTCCAATTTGGAGTCGAAAATCCAAAATAAAGATCACGGCTAAATGTTTTAAGGCTATTTGATCAGAAAAGATTGAAATAGCCTTAATGATGCAACAGACTATACAATAAGTATAACAAGTTTTACTAGTTCCATACGGTTTATATTTGGGCTTCGCAAATAATACCATGTCTCTGAATTCCAAACTAAACTCAAGTGGCTTCCCATCTCTGTCGCCGGAATGCTCATATATTTTCTCTACTTTATAGTATATTGTTCAATCCCTCATTCCCACGCTATCTTCAGGAAAATGTTGAATTTTTACATGTTGAAAGCTCTTTTTCTCTACGATCATCAGAGAACTTAATGTTAAGTACCCCGATACACCGCACCACTTTTTTTGGTTCCTCCTTTTGTGTTGAAGCTGTTCGTCTATAGAACACTTTACCCTACAAAATTAGATGCGCTTTCTCTGGACATCTTCAAACATCTTGTCGAAGCATTTTATTTCACGAAATAACTTACTGCAAACCTAATTACTATCTTTGTTATAATAATTAAATGATATATTTATAGTTATGTAGAATAGAATAGAATAGAATAATAATTTATTGCTACAGAAAATAAAATAAATGACATACAATTTCTTACAAACAATATACAACTTATAGCAAAAGGAATACACTCAGTTTGAGTTATGGCCACACCAGTCAAGGTGCTACCATAACACTGATTTTCAGTGGATTCCTGAACTCGGGCTAAGATGTTCGCCGAGAAAAAAAGAGTATAAAAAAGCGAGTTCAAGAATTACCAATAAACCTTAATAAACCACAGACAAAACAGCAATCTATTAGTAGGACTTTTTCATATATGATAGATTAAATAACATCACAAATAGTAATACCTTAATTGAAAATAATAATGCGATCTATACTTTACAGTAAATATATATATATTAACTTGCGCAAATAACAACAATGTGGGAGCCGATGCCAGTTTTTTTTTATGTGTAAGTATATGTGTGGTGGGGAATTTTTGTGTGTGCTGTGTGTGCATGTGCGTGTATGTATGTGTTTGCTTACTATGCTTACTCTAGTCTATGGTGTGAACTGTGGATTCTAAAGGTTGCCTCGAAGTTATGTCTTTGGCGGACTAACAAATTTAATTTAACCCGTGTCTTGAATATTACACTACATCGTATTGTTCGCAAAGGAGGCGGCAGATCGTTCCAAATTTTAGCCGCTCTTAACTTGAAGCAACCCTTAAAACCTGGTTTTTTGAACAATGGAATAGCCAATGTGTTACTGTGCTTAGAACGAGTATAAGCCTGATGAATATCTTTCGCCCATGAGAATTTTTCGAATAAATATTCCGGTTTTTTGTTGTAGAGCACTTTTTGGGTAACACACGCAAGATGAAGTTCTCTGCGTGACTTCATATTCAGAATATTTTTTTTTACTAAATAAGGCGTCACATGATCTCTCCTGGGTATGTTAAAACAAAAACGCGCGCATGCGTTTTGAACACGTTGAATTGCGTTTTCCGTCTTAATCCATATTCTCGGTCCATATACGCCACTGCAGTAATTAAATGGAGAGAGCACTAAATGGTCACAAAGTAAACCTCTTACCTCTTCAGAAATGTATTTTCTTATGGGATATAAAACTTTTAATTTGTAAAATGCATTCTTTATTTTATCGTTCACATGTTTCTCATATCTTAGTGCACTATCCATTATCATCCCTAAATTCCTTACCTCTGTTTCCAAAGGTATTTGTGTAAAATTAATTGCAAGCCTATATATTTTGTAGTTTATAAGTATAGTATAGTTATATAAATATAGTTTGTATATATTAGAAGTATTTTTTTCTAGCTATATTCTTGAGTTTTGATATATGTAGTGTTTAGTACACTTGTTTTATAAACCACCGCCTTCATACGTGTATGCCTATTTCTTTCCATTTATGGTTGTCTGGAAGAGATCGCTCTGAGCGATAAGACCACCCATTGTGACACTTTTAATTTTAAGTATATAATTGTGAAATAATTTAGATTGTATTTTTTTTTTCTTATTACATAATTTGTAACATATATTTGTATTGTGGTATTACAATTCAACATACAATAAAGAGTAAAACCAACAATAAAGAGTTAATCAATCTATCTATCTATCTAATCCGAAAAAAATATCTGTTTATTGTGTCTACGTGAAAATAAAAAACTAGTCGTACCAAATAATAAATAAGCGAAAATTCTAAAATAAAGACGGCAATCAAGGATATTATTAATGTACAATAAATTGTCTCTAAGTGTTACCAATCTACATTATAACTTGTCCTTAACAAAACTTGTTGGTTTTTTTCTAAACTAATAGCATATCAAAAGTACTTTATAAGTTAAAGTAAAAATATTGATATGTCATCATCATCATCATCTCAGCCGTAGGACGTCCACTGCTGAACATAGGCCTTCCCTATGATTTTCCAAAAGTACCAGTTGGATGCGGCCTGCATCCAACGTCGTCCTGCGACCTACCTCAGGTCGTTGGACGACCTACGCTGCGCTTGCCGGTCCGTGGTCTCCACTCTAGAACCTTTCGGCCCCATCGGACATCTGTTCTGCGTGCTATGTGCCCTGCCCACTGCCACTTCAACTGGCTAATCTTCTGAGCTATGTCGGTGACTTTCGTTCTTCTACGGATCTCCTCATTTCTGATTCGATCACGTAGAGAAACCCCGAGCATAGCCCTCTCCATAGCTCGTTGTGCGACTTTGAGCTTATCTATAAAGCCCATAGTAAGAGACCACGTTTCAGTGCCATAAGTCATCACTGGTAACACACATTGGTCGAAGACTCTTGTCTTGAGGCACTGAGGTATTTTTGATGAGAAGACTTCGCGAAGTTTCCGAAACGCTGCCCAGCCGAGTTGGATTCGACGATTGACCTCTTTTTCGAAGTTGGACCTGCCTAGTTTGACTGTCTGTCCC
This sequence comes from Selenia dentaria, assembly GCA_917880725.1. Taxonomy (NCBI): domain Eukaryota; kingdom Metazoa; phylum Arthropoda; class Insecta; order Lepidoptera; family Geometridae; genus Selenia; species Selenia dentaria. Next base: position 21,191,054 of record OU862880.1, on the reverse strand, counting down.
AGGTAGATGTACTCGTCAACAACTTCGAGAACTGAGTTCCCAACTGATATTGGGGTAGGTACAACATGGGCATTAGACATAATTTTCGTGTTATCCATGTTCATCGTAAGACCTACCCGTTGGGAAACTCGATGGAGGCCTTCGAGCATTGTACTGAGGTCTTCCATGGATTCTGCCATGAAAACAACATCGTCGGCAAATCGAAGGTGAGTGATGTATTCGCCGTTAATATTGATGCCAAGTCCTTGCCATTCCAGAAGCTTGAAGGCGTCTTCCAATGTAGCGGTGAACAGTTTCGGAAATATAACGTCTCCCTGTCTCACGCCTCTTTGCAATGGAATTGCCTTCGAACTCTGCTCCTGTACTCGGACTGACATGTAGGCGTTTTTGTACAAACACTTCAGCACTTCAATATACCGATAGTCAATACGGCACCGCTGGAGAGACTCAAGCACTGCCCACGTCTCGATCGAATCAAAGGCTTTCTCATAGTCCACAAACGCTAAACAAAGAGGCAAGTTATACTCTTCGGTCTTCTCTATAACTTGCCGTAGCGTGTGGATGTGGTCTATGGTACTATAGGCTTTTCGGAAACCGACTTGTTCCGGAGGCTGGAATTCATCAAACCTGCGACTGAGACGGTTCGTTATGACCTTCGAAAACAGCTTATAAACATGGCTCAAAAGCGAGATGGGTCTGTAATTTTTTAGTAAAGTGTTGTCACCTTTCTTGAAGAACAGCACCACCACGCTTTTGTTCCATGCTTCTGGCGTTGAACCTTCAAGTAAGACGATATTAAAGAGCTTCTGAAGGACTTTAAGTACCGGTGTTCCACCCGCTTTCAGAAGCTCAGATGTGATACCGTCGTCACCAGGCGCCTTGTTGTTCTTAAGCTGTTTCAAGGCCATTCTAATCTCGTACAGGCTGATGTCCGGGATATCTTCGGTATAATGTCGGGTCAGCTTGGCTCTTGGGTCTTTGACCGAGCTGCTAACAGGTTTAGCGACCGAGGTGTGTGACTGTCCGTAGAAACTCTCTACCTCTCCTAATACTTCTGCTTTGGTCGACGCTACACTGCCGTCTTCTCTCTTCAGCTTCGTCAACTGGCTTTGCCCAATAGACATGTCTCTCGCAAACACTTTGGAGCCTTTTTTCCGCTCTATCGTCTCTTTAATACGGTTTGTATTAAAGATCCGGATGTTGTGTCGCAAGGACCTCCATATTCGTCTATTGAGCAGCCTATATGCTTCAGCATCATCCGAAGACTGCAGTTTTAGTGAGCGTCGTTCAGCCATGAGATTGAGGGTATCGTTGGAGAGTTTCTGTGGCCTATCTGTACGGTGGGGTTTAAAGTATTTGGAACCCACTGTATGGACAGTTTCTGCTAACCTGTTATTGATCTCGTCCACTGAAGCGAGTTTCTCAAGGCAATCTAAGGGATTGAATAGCTCAAGTTAAAAGCTCTCGGGGTCTTGAATATGGGCACGAGTGGGTCGGAGCGTCGACTTCATCAGACGAGACCTCCCCAGTTTGACATTAATATTCACCGTGCCTCTTACCATTCGGTGATCACTACCGGTTTTAACCCTGTTGATCACGGAAACATCAGTGAATATTTGCCTTTTGCTGGTCATAATGAAGTCAATCTCATTTCTCGTGGAACCATCGGGACTCAGCCAGGTCCATTTCCTGTGAGGTGGCTTCTGAAAGAAAGAGTTCATCATAAAGAGTCCCTCTTTCTCCAGGAAGCCGGCCAACCTCTGTCTCCTACGGTTCCGTTGTCCATAGCCAAATTGCCCCTCTTTCAACTCATCCTCGCTTTTCTTACCCAACTTCGCGTTGAAGTCCCCCATAACAACTAGAAAGTGCGTTTCAGAGGTATGTATGGCCCGACTAATGTCCTCATACATATCCTCCACCTCATCCGGGTGCGATTTCGTCGGCGCGTATACCTGAATGACCTTCAGCGAATATCGTTTGGATACTCTTAGTATTAGGTATATGACCCTATTGGAAACGCTATCAATCTTAACTATGTTGTTAGTAAGGGACTTGTGGACGAGAAAACCGACACCACCTTGGGACTGTTGGTCGCCCTCCCGGTAGTAGAGTAGGTTACCTGATTTTAGGGTTATCGTGTCCTCATCCGCTCTACGGACTTCAGATAACCCTACAATGTCCCAGTGTAACTTACTCATTTCTTCTTCCAGCTCATATATCTTCTCGTCAGTCCTCATCGTGCATATGTTGTGTGTCACCAGGGCCAGTCGTCGTCGTTGAGGGTGGTAGCCGGGCGTCTGTCGGGGATTCTTAGCACCCCCTGCCCCACCGTTACCGTGGCCGCTACCGTAGCCAGGAATAGCGGGGCTGCCGGGGACTAGGGGCCTGGTTCCTATTGTGTCCGTAATTTGGGGGGATTTTGCTAATACTCTCCACGCTTGGCAGGCGGGTTAGCGAGCGCAGTTTTGGGGTTTTAATACTGGGAAGGTGCTGCTGCCCACCTTCCAATTGTTATCCTTTAGCAGATTTCTACGCACCCACGGGAAGAGTTGGGGGGGTACTATTCTAAGCCGGTACCCCACGGTAGATTGATATGTACCAAAGTGTATCTTTTGGAAACCTAAATGACACCCAATCGGGAAACTAAACGAGTATAGTGGTAACACTAATTGAGTTATGCATACTATTAGAAGAATCTCTTGTAAAACACTTAAAAAGAGTTGTTGGAGACTGTTTCTGCGTGAAGGGCGACCGTGGTTTCCTTTAGTTTACATATACTCTAATTTTTACGCAATCTAATCGCACAAAATGATATTTTTTTATTTTTCATCATACTCAGTATCCACAACGAGTGATAAGGATACATTATTTCTATGGACATTTGCCGACTAATTTTGAATTTGACAAGTGAAAACCAAGTATCCCTGCTAGGCTACGAAGAAATAATAGTCAGGAAGCATAATTCAGAACAAATTCCACACAAAAAGTGGCCCTTCAAATCAAAACAACGTATGATTCCAAATACAAATTATTTCCGAGGTTACAAATAGACATGTTCGGTGATTGGTTTAAATTCAGAAGGAATGCAGGGATTGGTTTACGCGCGTGCTGCAACGTCTACAGTCCCACCATCTTATCTGTTCAGGTGACAGCGTCGCTAGTGTAGAATTTTGGTATTGCAACCTAAGAAATTCACCAAGAAAAAAGAGAAACAAAACATAGGGCAGTCTTTCAAGCCACTCATTAATTTGCAAATTCTACAAAGAATCCTACTAATATTATAAACGCCAAAGTTAGTTGGTATGTACACTGTAGTTCCAATTTTGCCCACCTGAACAGATAAGTTGGTGGCACTATACAATGACAGCAGAGTCATAGCGGTTTGGACGATGTTATGCAACAAGTGGACTGGACCAACTCAATAATAAATCAATCGTAAATCTCGTATGTAAGTTTTTGTCTAGAAGACATAAGAAGAGATTCTTCGCAATGTAGTAAAGTAAGATTATGAAACATTTTAGGCTTATACATTTTACCATAAAAAAAAAGTCGTAATTTGCCAGCTGGATATTTTTCAGTGGTCACAGAATTTATAATTTATATACGAGTATATAAGCGACCTTCATTATCAATTTAGAAAATTCAATCAATTTATAGAATTACTTTAGGAAAGCACTGTATTGATATTACTGACAAATTAATTAGCAACTCAGCTAAACCACTTTAAAATTTGCAGAGGGTGAATTTGCATTAGCTTGAAAAATCAAACGTGCTTTAATTTGACCAAACAATGAACTGTTTTTTTGAATGCTATATAGTTACCTATATTAGATACCAACTGTAGGCAATCGTTTATTGTTCATTGTCTGTAGTATCTCTTTAGAGCGTAAACGCTTTGGAAGCGCCAATTCGCGTTTTTGCTGAGTATTTGAAGGGTCACATAATAATGATTGATATAGTTTATTATGTCAATTGTTCTTGCCTGATATAATAGAACATTATTTGATTAACAGGTTCAAGTTCCATAGACTACATTTAGAAATTGTTTATTAGTTTGTTATTGCCGAGCGGTTTCTACACACACACGTTTTTAAAATCAATCATACGAGTAAAAACGGTCGCGCCAGTCACGAATCGTCAGACGCGGCCGAGGCCTATTAGAGAGAGGTTAGAGGACGTATCGCTCTGACGCCCGCGCTAACACAACTAAATATAAGTGCGCTCAAAACTTCCTGATACTTATTGAGGTAACATTTCTAAGTGGGATTCTAACAAATAATTTTATTTGACATCTAGTGCATCAACAATAGAAATGTCATTGTTATAATAACATCGACCCTTGAGGGGCTAGTATTTTGCTATTAACCAAATTTCTTATGCTTATACTTGGTATCCAGGAATCCATGCTGGAGCCGGAAACTGGTAGCAAGAACTATGTGATGGTTAATAGTAGACACACCGTGTTTGGGATCGTATGAATCGTCTTCGCGATAAATTTTTTCTAGCTGGTGACCAGGGCCTGATGCTGGATCCAGAAACTGGTAGCAGGAACTATTTGATGGTTGTTTTATTGCTATTCTCATCTCTTTTTGGTAGGCACATGAGTTAAATCTTACTTTTTTCTAGTCTATGCTCTTCTAGATAACATGTACCTACTTATATTTTATAGTAAGTTATAGTTTAGATTAATAATTATCATTTTATGTTAATTAATGTCGATATTAAAAATAAAATGTGTCCTGCGTGCACCTTTTTGCCCTACGTCTATTTGTGACATAAAAAACAAGGTAGATAAAAAAAAGATCCAAACATTAATGCGCGCTATTTTGGTCAAGCGGTAAGGCCACTGCCGCAGGGCGCGCTAGTAAGTAACTCGCTAATGGAAAATACCTAAACTCGCGCAGCGCTGCGCAGAATAAAGGCTCTTAAAGATGTTGATGTTTCTTCGGGACAAATCATCAGCATAAAAAGATAAATATGATATTTTATATAACATAATTTTAAAAAACAGTAGGTACTTACTGTACCAACTAGTAGGTAGGTAATGCAGTTTTGTGTACATGGTCCATATTTTTTTTATTATCTTTAATTTTATTGTTTTCAGTCAAAATTAACGTTGTATTACTATGCTGGTTTTCACAGGCAGTCATACTCTTGTTTTTCTAGCTTAAGTGCAGCTAGGCTTTTATCTTGCCGCATTGAATCGGCAAGCAAGCGAGAATAAAACATAACAAGCAAAACCATTGCACATTACATACATTTCAATATTTAGTCCTGAAGAAAAAAATACATCCTAAATTAAATAAAAATTGACTGACTTTATTTGGCATAGTATTGACCATCTCGATTTGTTAACGTATTTGAACATCTTTCAATAATTATAATTTTGCTATTATTTACTAGTAAAAGTGATCCCTGGACATTTAAATCGTGTATTGTTTCTGCACCACTTCACAACGAATGCTGGCATGATGACCCAGAACTGAAGTTCACAATGATAAAAATGAAAATGTACGCGAAGATTTGAAGTGTGCTCGCTTGCAAGTAAAATGTCCGACTGATGACGTACTGAACACGACTTTTGTTGGGTCATTTTTTTAACGCAGTAACTGTTCCTGACTATTATTTCTTCGTAGCTGCTAGGGTTAAATTTTTTTGCTTCATGAATTTTGACGTATTATAGGCATCTGGAGACTATGAGTAGTATGAGTGCGGTCCCAATTGAGCCATAATCGAAATTAGTGCGATAACAGTCGGTCCCTTTCACCGTGAGCGTGATTACGATGGCCCACGCTACGTCATCGATTTCGTCTTAACTGCCGCCATATTGACGATTACATAAACCATGCTCACTCTACACCATAATCGTCGTGAGCGTTCTGTCAAAAGTGACAGGTGTTTGTTTATTTCTACAATGTCTTTACTGGGCCCCGTTTCATAAAGCTACAAGTAACAATTATTATAAAATAAAATAGCAACATTGGCCTTAACTTGCAACATTATTCAGAACAAGTGTTTCACGTAGGATATTTTCTACAATTGTTAATTTTCCGGCTACAATTACAAAGTTACAAATTGAGTCAAATTGTCTATGTTTATTGTTACATATTGCAAGAGTCGAACAAGCGTTTCATAAAGGATCGTTAATTGTCGGCACTAAAATGTATATTTTAACCGTCATATTTTTTACAAGTCTACATAGCTTTAGAGTTAAGTAACTTGTAAAATCGTTTTATCCTCGGTGCATAAAAACAACTACTATTAAATATAGTACGATAATCTGAATCTACACAAAAGATATGGCAATTAAAGGATTCCTCAGATTCCTCTGACGATAAAAACAACCGGTTGCCCAGGACTTTTCGTCAACGCATATCAACTTTTAAGACGGAATATGAATTCAATTAAAGATTTCGTATGAATTCCGAAATAATGGAAGAACTGTCTCTGGTCAGTAATGGTGAAGATCAAGTGGTCAGTTTGCTAGGGCCTCCTCCTATTCTTAGGACATCCAACACACAGAAACCAGGCTTTGAGTGTGAAAGTTCAACACCGAAAAAGTATCAAAAATAATCGTTTTTAATATTTTTTTATTCTTTTCTATTCATCTTAGGTACATTTATAGCAGAGAATATAATATTATTAGGATTTATCACAAAATCAACTTTTAAACAAAACAAACAAACAGGAGTTTGAAGTCATATGGTGCGTTCGTTTAGCGTTTAGAGAATTTGGTGGCGTTGTCATTGATGGCTCTTTTGTTAAAGCGTTCGTAAAGCTCAAAAACAATATTTTGCCCCTTTTGGCTTTTGTTTCACTATTCGAAAACTCAACTGAGCATAAGACCTAAAATAGCATGATTTCCTTGCAAATACATTGCTGTCAAAAACGATCACAAACAACCATGCTCCGGACGTAGGCAAAAATAACTATTTTTTAGCTTTCCGAACGCTGAACAAAAAGAGACATGAACGAAATTTTCACCTACAGATTCCTAATTCAAACGCCCCTTGTGAGCGTTATTTTCACTAACAACGATCAGAAAAGATCTATTCGTAGTGCGTTTGAATAGGCCCAAAACCAATGCCCTCATAAGCTAAACGAAGGCACCTTATAACGCACTAATATACTGTGGTCCGTTTTGCGATATTTTTGCTCACAGTGCTATCGTCTACCATTGCCGGTCTGAGACAAATATCGCGATTTTGAGCGCTCGTGGCACTGTAAGCGCGTTGATAAATCGGACCAGAGTTGTAGCAATAACAAACAACCCATAGATATACCTAAGTCTCCAGATGCCTAATACGTCAAAATTCATGAAGCAAAAAAATGTAACCGAAGTTCAAAATGTAAAAAACGCTCACAAGGTGCGTTCGAATTGGGAATCTGTGGGTGAAGAAGTCGTTCATGTCTCGTTTTGTTCAGCGTTCGGAAAGCTAAAAAAGAAGTAGGCAATTTTTGACCCACGTCCGGAGCATGGTTGTTTGTGATCGTTTTTTGACAGCTATGTATTTGACAGCATAATCATGCGATTTTAGGTCTTATGCTCAGTTGAGCTTTCGAATAGGGTATAGGCAAAAGTGGCAAAAATAACGTTTTTTAGGCTTTACGAACGCTTTAACAAAAGAGCCATCAATGACAACGCCACTAATGCCCTCATAAGCAGTCTGAACAAACCCACCTACGTCGAGGTGTGAGACAAGGGTATGTTATATCCCCGAAATTCTTCTCAAACGCTATGAAAGACATGTGTAAGACTCTGGACTGGAGTGAACGTGGCATTGACATCAACGGAGAGTACATCTCACACCTGAGTTTTTCGGATGATACCATCGAAATGGCTGAAACTTTGCAGGACTTACGTCAAATGTTGGATGGTCTTGCTACTTCTTCTCTGCGCATCGGTCTCCGGATGAACTTGGACAAAACCAAGACCATGTTCAACGAGCATGTTACTCCGAAACCTATTGCCATCACGGATGTTGCGCTTGAAGTTGTTCCACGATATGTTTACCTAGAACAAAGGCCCTAACTAGGTATAAAATAAACAACTCTGAGAAGGAAACTAACGGAAGCATACTGCTAGGCTAGGCAGCATTTAGAAAAATTCGTCGAGTTTGCTCGTCACGAATTCCACAATGCCTAAAGCATTCAATCAGTGCCATTATGGCATACGGAGTCGACATTCATGGTACGACTAGTCCACCGATTTAAGGTTGCTCAGCGAGCTATGGGGAGAGCTATGCTTGGAGTTTATCTGGTAGGATCGTATTAGAAATGAAGAGATCCGACAGAGAACCAGGGTAACCGATATAATAAAATACCTAACGATTACTGCCCACAACACTTTGTTCTAGAAAAAAATACATTGATTAGAAAGCAAATCCGAGATTAGTTTAATGAAATTTGATATTTGGTTTAACTTAGCGTTTTATTTTTGACGACCGCAGAGTAAGTATTCGTTTATCACATTTGTCCATAACTGTACCTGCGCGGACGACCACCTTTTTAGTTCAACTTACGTGCCTCGAAGTATAAACTTAAAAAAATTAGTAAAACATGCATATTATGCATGTCTTTGTGATTTTGAATGTAGGGATATTTTTCCTAACAGGGAAAAGTTTGCTGCGGCTCTATTTAGCGACCTGACTTTGAAGAGGAACTTAAATTATGAGCATAAGAGTTCAAGTGGTTACCGAGATAATAGGTTGTGAAGTACTGCGAAAAATTGTTGCTGATAAGATTACAAAATGATCGACGATATGCAGAAAGCGACCAAACTCGTTTTTTACGAAATTAAGTTAAGAAGTTAGTGAAGTTAGAGAATATTGCCCACGATATACGATTTACTTTACTTTACATCAAGTTACATTTCTTCAAGTTAGACCAGATACATTTCATTGAAATTGTTGAAATTGTGTTTAGATTGTCAAATTAAACAATCTACCATCACCATATTTTTTTTTGTGCCAAATGCAATGCATTTACGACTATGGTCTGGCAATATATCTAAAAACGAGAACTTTGTGGTAAGCAGAATCCGACTATCAAAGTTGGCTAGCTTTTGTAATTTTTATTTTTTCATTTTTATGTTTGCATTTTTAAATTATAGAAGCTAGGCTTATTATGATATTTTTGTATAACACGACTATATGCCACTCACAATGGTCTACTTTTTACCTACAAAATGCAACATGCCTATCAGTGATTTATTATTGTGCAGAAAGCGACCATCCAGAACGTGTCGTGCTTTTTCATAGTGCACTAAACAAAGTGATTACTTTGATACAGTGTGCGATTTAGTTTTAGCGTAGTGATTACACGAAGTTCTTTTTGTTCCTATTAGAAAAAGTTTAGGAAGAGTACGCCACTTTAACTGACTAGTTTTCTGAGCTATGTCGGTGACATTCGTTCTTTTACCAATCTCCTCATTTCTGATTTGATCACGTAAAGGAGCCCGGAGTATATACCCTCTCCATAGCTCGTGGTGCGATCTCGAGTTTACTTATGAGGCCACATAGTCAGATACCACGTTTTAGTCCCATAAATCATCACTGGTAATATACACAGGTCAAAGTATTGAATGTGGCACTGAGGTATTTTCAACGACTACGCAAAACTCTCGATAAGCTGCCCAGCCGAGTTGGATTGGACGATGATTGACCTCTAACTCTGTGTGACCTAAAAACTGGATCTGTTATGCTGTTTATCCTAGGTAGATGTATTCGCCAACAACTTTGAGAACTGAGTTCTCAACTGATACTGAGGTAAGCACAAAATATGGACATTGAACAAAATGTTTGTCCAGTTTTTTTTTTTTTTTTTTTTTTTTTTTTTTTTTTATTGCCTTGAATATTAGAGTATAATACTTATGTACATGTTAAAAGCAGTTATTACAATAGTATTATAAAAATAATTTTACTTAAGGCAAAAGGTATATGCTCAGCATTATGCAGCGCAGCGTACATGAAGTACGTGCGCTACGCTGTTTTTCAGCATAAACCTACTCGGGCGGATGTTCGCCGAGACTTGAGGATGATAAAAGCGGATCACAATTGAAATATATATATATGTAAAGAAACAGCTGATTCACAATAGAAGTTAGATACAAATTATACAGTACAATACTAAATACTTACAGAAAAAATTATAATAATACTTAGTAACAAACAGTGTATGTTTATTTATACTTATAACATTTATAGTTTAGAGACAAAGTAGGATAAACAGCAGTTAAAAGCAGTAGGTAAAGAGTACATCATACAATACATTTATATTATTACCTAAATCGAAGCCTTACCAACAGTATAGTATTTTAGCTTCAGCGTGATGTGTATGTCCGTAGATCTTCTATTATGTGTGGGGTGAGTGTGTACACTGTTTGTGGTTAAAGGGTCTTGATTGGTCTAGAGATGTTGCCAGGGGTATTTGTTCTGACTTTCTCTGTGTTTTAAATGTTGCTTTAAAATTATGCTTTTGACGGGCCAGAAGTATTATTTTTAATTTTATTTTAAATATGCTGCAACTAGTCTTAGTTCTTAAAGGTGGTGGGAGATCATTCCAAATTTTTGATGCACTGAACTTAAAGCAACCTTTAAAACCAGCGGCATTATGTTTAGGGATTGCAAGGGTGTTGCGGAACTTTGAGCGTGTATTTAACGAATGCATGTTTTTAGACCATGTAAGCTTTTCAAAAAGGTACTCCGGTTTTTTGTTCCACATAACTTTTTGTGTAAAACATGCCAAATGTAGTTCCCTTCGTAACTTCATATTCATAATTCCTTTTTTCACGAGATAGGGAGTGACGTGATCCTTCCTTGGTATTCTGAAGCAGAAACGAGCGCATGCATTTTGCACTCTTTGTATCGCTCGCTCAGTCATAGCCCAAATCCTGGGACCATACACTGTACTGCAGTAGTTGAAGGGTGATAGCACTAAAAGATCGCACAATTGTATTCTTACCTCTTCTGATATGTATTTCCTTATATTATACAGAGTCTTAAGTTTAAAAAAAGAGTTCCTAATCTTTTCATTCACATGTTTTACATACCGTAGCTCACTATCCATTATGAGACCAAGGTTTCTCGAGTCAGACTCTATTGGAATTTCAATCCCATTTATCGTTGCTTTAGGGTCACACTCCAAAACCTTACTGATCTGAGTTTTAGTGCCCAACACTAGCATTTTGGATTTGGTAGGGTTTAAGATTAGGGAATTACGATTTGCCCAGCTGTAAATCTCGTCTAAGTCTTTATTAATTTGAACCATTGCTGTGACTGTATTTTCGGGCTTAAAGCTATGGTATACCTGAGTATCATCGGCATATAAATGATATTTACATACTTTTATATGCTCTGGCATGTCCGCTGTATATATAGAAAACAGGATAGGACTAAGGATTGATCCTTGTGGGGTTCCTGAGGGAACTTCTTCTACGCTAGAGATAATTTTGCTACCATCCTGATTTTCAAGCTCTACATACTGCTCTCGGTCTATGAGATATGTCTTAAACCACCTACACGCTTTTTCTGAGAATCCATAGTACGAGAGCTTGGCAACCAGTAGTTCTGGATTAATGCAATCGAATGCGCGTGAAAAATCTAATAGAATGAGTACACTGCTCAGTCCTGAGTCCGACGCTGTGAGAATGTCATCAGTAACCTGCAACAGTGCCGATTCAGTTCCATGCTGACTACGGAAACCAGACTGATACTTTGGTATGATGTTTTCGTTAGAAACATATGTTTGCAACTGAGAGAGAATAACTTTTTCTAGCACCTTTGATAATACAGGAAGTATACTTATAGGCCGTAAATCCTTTAATTGCTCTACTGAGCTAGATTTAGGGATTGGTTTTACAAGTGATCGCTTCCAAGCATCAGGGAAGGTGCTTGACAATATAGATCTGTTGATTATATGAGTGATCACTGGTAGTGTCTCTGGAAGCGTGAGCTTAATCATGTCTACGTTTATCTGGTCATACCCAGTCACATTTGTTTTAATACTTAAAATGAATTTCCCAACCGTCTCCTCAGATACAGGTTGAAGGGTAAATACACTATCAGATTTTTTGTTTGAATAAAAATAATTAATGACGCTATGATCTGTATATCTACTACTTGGAACATTCAAAAAGTGTTGATTAATTAAGTTGGCGTTCAATAAATTATCAGGTATGGCAGATTTATTACTATTGGAAGGTTTAAACTTTTGTAAGTATTTCCACATCTTTTTAGGTTGATGTATGTTTTTGTTTATGTAGTGAGTGAAATAGGCTGTTTTTTCTCTTTCTATTGCACCAAAGACTAAATTTCTCAAGCTGTTATAGTATTTTTTTGATGAATCTGTTTTTTTAGTGTGGGCCTTAACTAAGGCCTTGTTTCTAATTTCCATCATAAATTTAACCATGTTTGTAATCCATGGGCTCCAGGATTTCTTAATCCGTTTTTGTTTTAGTGGAGCATGTTTATTAAAAATATTGAGAACATTTTCATTAAACATTAGTATGCATGATTGTACGTCTTGGGTATTTGCTTTGTGCCATTGTATATTTTTGTGGTCAGATTGGAATAGATCTAAATTAATTTCATTAATTTGTCGGCGATGTATGAAACGTGTAATAGGTTTTTGTTTTTTAATGTTAAAGTCACACAACACCATACCATGATCACTCAGATCCCTATTATGTATAACACTAATTTTCTTACATCGTTCAGGTGCATCAGTCATAACTAAATCTATCAGACTCAGTGTCCCATCTGTCGTTCTAGTAGATTCTTTGACTAATTGTACAAGATTCCGTTGTGTACAGAACGTCATGAGTTTACGTGCTTGCAAGGTATCTGGTTTTAGTAGGTTAACATTAAAATCCGTTAGTAAACACACATAGTCACAGTATGCAAATGAATTTAAAGACTCATTTAAAGCGTCTAGAGCTGTATCTACCGTGACACTCTCTGGTCTATATGCCGTACCGATGACCATTCGAGCACCTGGAAGTGTTAGTTCTACCCATAATTGTTCCAATGTGGACTCAGGATGAGCGCGGATACGAGTACACAATCCCATTTTTATATAAATACCAACCCCTCCCCCCCTTTTGTTTGATCCACGTGATTTGTGTTTGAATGAATACCCCGAGAGGAGTGGGGCAATGTGACCATCTCTGATCCACGTTTCATTCAGGGCTAGAACGTCAGGTTTGTTCATATTCACCGTCGCTTCTAACTCATCTCTGCCCGTGTTTACTGATCGTATATTAAGTAGACCAAGTCTCAAATTTTTGGTTATATTAGTTGTATTAGCCATAGTCTGTTGTCAATTGTACACCTATGACAAATTGTAAATATTCTGAAACCATATGTGGGTGTGTGATGAAGAAGTAATGAGTAAAAGTGTGGTAAGAAATTGTACTGACGTATGTATGTATGTATAGAAGTGATGTGTGTTTGAAAGAAACATTCATTCTTACTGAGGCAGCAATTCTGATATAACCCAAATAATCAAAGCAAATCAATAAATTCATATGTACAAAAATTAAGTATGGAATCATAGCACAAATGTTAAAATAGTTTAATAACAATAATACACAAAATCCACTATTATATTGTTTTTCATTGCCCGTGCAATATTTTTTTTTAATGTATGTATAATTAACGACGCATATAACGCCCGCTAGCCCTAAAAATATGTACTTAAAAGGATCCAGGTTCATAGCACTAGTTATTGCTTTTAATGCGCAGTTTGAAAATTTTTTCCAAGTCGATTTCACTGCGGACCCGAAACGCCGGTTTTCCATCGTCTTCTCTTATGAGAATTTTTCCTTCGCGTGTCCAAGTGTATTTCCATTTAAACTGCTTGCATAAAGTACGAGCCCTTCCAAAGATCATCCGATTGTCCTTCGTTAGACGCTCGTTGATGTATATAGGGCGTGAGGTCCCCGCCAGCTCGATGTCACCAGTAGTAATTGAACGGCGAGTACGCGCACATCGAAGTACCTGTTCATGCAGAACGCGTCGAGCCAGACGCACCACGATAGGACGCGGGCGTGGCTGCTTGCCCTCCTCCACACGAAACAGACCGACCCGGCGAGCGTCTATGATGTCGCGTTCGTCGACTTTCAACCCGATCTTATTAAAGACCAACCCTGTTATGTGCATGGGGTTCTCGGCGGTTTGTTCAATTACGCCACTTAGCTCAATATCATTTTGAAGAGCTACTTGATCCTTGTTATTAAGCTCTTGCTTCAAAATGAGAATTTGCGTTTTGAGATCCTCCGTTTCTTTGCAAGAAGTTTCAAGCTGCGTCAGCCTTGATTCATTTTTGACCAGTTTTTCTGACATAACTTTTAGTTTATTCTCGCAACCTTGATACGCTAATCTTAGATCTTTTATCTCTTCTCGAATTTCGTCGCGAAAACTGCCAAACTCTTGTCGGAAGCATGTACATCTTAAGGTACAGTTCATGTACATCTTAAGGTCTACCCGTTTGAAAATTCTATTGAGGCTTAGAGCATCGTGCCTAGTTTTTCCATCGATTCTGCCATGACTACGATATCGTCGGTAAAGCGAAGGTGAGTGATGTACTTGCCGTTAATGTTGATGCCGAGTCATTGCCATTCCAAGAGCTTGAAGGCCTCTTCCAGTGCAGCGGTGAACAGTTTCTTAGATATAACGTCTCCTTGTCTCACACCTCTTTGTAATGAAATTTTCTTCGAACTATGCTCCTGTACTCCGACTGACATGTTAGCGTTATTATACAAGCACTTCAACAATTATTGATATACCCATAGTCAATACGGCACCGCTGGGGAGACTCAAGTACTGCCTTCGATGAAAACGAATCAAAGGCCTTCTAATGGTCCAGAAACGTTCAACATAGAAGTAAGTTATACTCTTCGGTCTTCTGTATAACTTGCCGATGCGTGTGGATGTGGTCTATAGTACTATAGTCTTTTCGGAAACCGGCTTGTTCCGGAGGCTGGAATTCATCGAACCTGCGACTGAGACGGTTCGTGATAACCTTCGAAAACCGCTTATAAACATGGCTCAAAAGCGTGATAGCTCTTTAATTCTTAATCAAAGTGTTGTCACCTTTCTTGAAGAATAACACACCATGCTTTTGTTCCATGCTTCTGGCGTTGAACCTCTGAGTATGACGATATTAAAGAGCTTCTGTCTTCTGTGAGCTTAAAGTCATTACTTTAAGTACCGGTGTTCCACCCGTTTTCAGAAGCTCGTATGTGATACCGTCGTCAACCGGCGCATTGTAGTTCTTAAGCTCTTCAAGGCCTTTCTGATCTCGTACAGGCTGATGTCCGGGATATCTTCGGTATAATGTCGAGTCAGCTTTGCTCTTGGGTCTCGGACCGAGCTGCTAACAGGCTTACCAACTGAGGAGTAAAGTTGTCCATGAAACCTCTCGACCTTTCCTAACACTTCTGTTTGAATCGACGCTACACTGCCGTCTTCTCTCTTCGTAAACAAGCTTTGCCCAATAGACATATCTCTTGCAAACATTTTGAAGCCTTTTTCCGCTCTGTCGTCTCTTAAATACGATTCGTATTACAGATCCAGATGTTGTATTGCAAGCATTCAGTATTCGTCTATTGAGCAGCTTATATGCTTCAGCAGGGTATTGTTGAAGAGTTTCTGTGGTATATTTGTACGGTAGGTTTTGAAGAATTTGGAACTCACTGAAAGGACAGTTTCTACTAATCTGTTTTATTATTACTTATTGTTGATCTCGTCCACTGAAGCGATGTTTTTTGGCAATTTATTTAGCAATATCAAATTATTTAGCAAATTATATTATGAACACTGCATCGTAAGCTGGTCTCAGACAGCCGGAAGGGCTCTCTGGATTCATAATTTGAGTTCATATTATTAATTCAGAAAGCCCGGAATACCATACAAAATCAGTGTGCTCCACACACATTTTGATTTTTTCAGATCGATCTGTTAAAATGATACTGGGATTCCGGGTCGGAATATTTCAGGTTATGATTTCATAACGCGAGTATTCCCATACATTTTAATAAAGCCGCACACACATACTGAAATAGATTATGAATAGGGTAATACCGGAATCTGGATCGAAACCTTGACCTCTATGTTCTAAAACGGCACTTCTACCAGTACACCAAGACCAAACGAGCGAAGCCACTGGCGGGTCAGCTAGTTCATCATATGATGCCACTGACATTCTGTTGTAATCGAAGAATCTGCCAGAGTACTGTTGTAATTTTCTCGCCGTAACGTGTTATCGTCACGGGCTGATATCTCGCATCCAATAATCGGAAGCACGTACATGAATTATTGGCTGTACAATATTGGCTGTGCATTTTTCAACACGGACCGATTTGGAACAGGCAATAAATCGCGGCTAGAAAAAGCCGACCATGTATTTCAAATCCATGTACACGAATTATTGGCCGTGCAATATTGGCTGTTCATTATTTGACTGTGCATTATTATGGTTGTGCATTATTGCCTCCCTTCAAAAGTGGCAACACTGCTTGACAGTAGCCAATAATTTATTTTCTATTTTAGTTTAGTTAGTGTTGTTTTGTTTTTGTAGAAGAGTAGGCGTGCGCGTTCGTTTCCATCCATTGTGTGTATCTGTTTATCGTGTTTGTTATTAATTTCCGCTTTTCTTGGAAGTTCCGTGAATTTATTTGTGATGACAATGATAAGTGTACATTTTATATACCTCGTAATACTTAGTGCGGCATATTTATCCAGTTAATTATCACATCAAGCAGCTGAACAATTGTATAAAAACAACCTGTGAAATTCTAAGTAATCACAAATCATAAAAATGACTGTAACATACACTGGAGAAGTGGCAACATGCCGCGGATTTGGAACATTTTTAAAAGTTTTGTACCGGTGAGTTGTTTATGTCACAGTACCTCATAATGCCTCATATAAATGAATTATGTAGTAGCCACTTACATCAATTCAGAATTTAGAGAAGTAAGTAATTGCTGAACTCTCAGAAGACATCGTGTTTGTGGAACAGCTTTCAGCAATATGAGCGGCTTTATATGTTGGTGGAAATAAAAATCGAAGTAATAAACAAACTAAGGAAAACATTTCTGTGCACTCCCGTAGAACCGTTATGACCGATCGCTCCGTTTTAAATAGTGCATTTTTAATTTATCAACAGGTAAGTGTGTTTTAGAATACATCTTAGGTGTGTTCGTTTAGCAATGAGGGCATTGGCGGCATTGCCTTTATTGGCTTTTTTGATAAAGAGTTTGTAAAGCTCAAAAACATTATCTTTGCCACTCTCGCCCACACCCTACTTGAACCTAACCCGAACTAAAATCGCATGATTATGCTGTCAAATAGATAGTGTCAAAAATGATCACAAACAATCATGCTCCGGATGTGGGTCACAAATTGGCATCAAAAATTTTTGGTGGGAAAAATAACCCTTTTTTAAGCTTTCCGAACGCTGAACAAAAAGAACTATTAACAACATTTTCTTCCACAGATTTCCTATTTGAATGCCCTTGTGAGCGTTCTTAGCGTTATTTTCGCAAACTTGGATCCATTTGAATGGCTTATTTCACAACTTTAGGGTTGCAATTTAGCCTCTATCTGCTTTAGTGAATTGTCTTCATACAGTGAATGAAAAATTATATTTCTTGTGTTTCTAAACCTTCGTCTTTAAATGTTTGCTTTTGGTTTATTATTGTTTAGAATGTATGTAGTCTTCCAGAAATGCAAATGATCTATCTATTAGATAACAGATCAAAAGATATAAGGGTGTGATCCACTACAAATCAGATGGATGTTACATCCATTCATATTACAAAATAACATGAAATAATCTATACTTGGCAAATTATTCAATTGTAGTTTTGCACAGCCCACCTCCATTACAGTATCTATTTTATAACAATTAAAGGCACACTAAAATCTCATTTTCAAGCACTTAATTATTCTTTATACCAGGTTAAAATAAAAAGCATAACAGTAACAAACAATGCACATACGTCACATGCAAAGAAGCAGTGACAGATTTCATACCTTTAAGAATTATTTTTTTAAGATATGGACTTTGAGTTTTACAATTACTATGTCATTACAACATATTGAGGTGACACAAAAATCTGCTGATGAGTATATGTCACTTGATGTACTGTTGCCTTAAAATCAACCAAGTCCTATAAATATTTCAATCATGTAGTTCAGAGGCTCCATATTCCGTAGGCTATGCGAGCGAAGCCTTGAACATGTCACCTAGCTCATCATAAAAGGTTGCCATAATCTATCTATCTTATATATATGTAAATGATACCCATATTTTTTCTGGTTACTTTAGAACGGCTTTACCGATTTCAATAATTCTTTTTTGTTGTGTTAATTATTGTCAGAATAAAAGAAAAATCCAGAAAAGATAGGAAGTTATGGCGAGGCCGAAGGCCGAGCCTACTACGCGTACGATGTCGCGGGCAGTCGTCTAGTATATATATATATATATATATATAAAGATATAGCTTAAATAAGGAGAAAATATAAATTAAATAAATATAAGGATAAATAGATGAACCCCTATTTCTCCTGGTCACACTGTATCTTGAGAACGGATGAAACAATCTCGCTAATTCTGTTTTTGTTGTGTTAATTTATTAGTTGGGGAAGGTTCTTATGACAAACTCACGAAAAGATGGGAGGTTATGGAGACCGAAGGCCGAGCCTACTACGCGAACGAAGTCGCGGGCAGGCGCTAGTTAATAATAATAACTGGATGCAAAAAAAGATATGGGTTCCATTACTTTGTGATCTAACTTGTGATGACGTGTTGCATGAGATTGCTTGTACCTATTAATACTTCATACATGGCCTAGGAAATAACGAGGAGAGTACAGTTTCAATCACGCATATTGTATGATATAGATGTTGTATGTTTTATTTATAATGTTAAAACTTATGTGTTTTATCTATAATATTAAAAATTATGTAATTAAAGTGTCTGTTTGTAATTTAAAATTATACAGTACTTAAGTACATAAAAACAAACAAGTTTTGAAATTATTGTCTGTTCCAGCTAATCTTTGAAACGGCTGGACCGATTTTAACGAGACGTTATCGGGCAGGTAGCTGATGTTATAAGGAATAACTAAGGCTACCTGTATTTCAGAAAAAAAAATGAATTATAAAACTCGGTCTCTGTCTTTTTGTTACCTTATCACGCCTAAATGGCTGAACGGATCGTAATCAAATTTGACAAGGTTATAGATTACCTATATCCCGGTAAAGCACCGATACTTTTCATCATAAACATCCGTCGCCACGCGGGTGAAACCCCGGCGCGCATCTAGTCTATCATAATTTTTAGAACCTATCACAATTCACAACCAATAAAGTGCCTATACTATTTGATCTTCCAATTACTTTGTGTAGTTACACAAAGCCGCCGAGTAGGAAGGTTTAATTTAATGCACGCATGCAAGTCTTTTGTATATACAAATGTGAAATATGTTATACGATTCTTTTGTACAGTACTTAGTATTGACGTAAACAGAAATCTATACTAATACTAGCGACTGCCCGCGACTTCGTTCGTAAACATGCCATAATCTCCCATCTTTTTTTGATTTTTCTTTCATAAGAAGTTTCTCCTGACAATAATTAACACATCAAATAAACAACTAGCTAAATTGTTCCATCTGTTCACGCGTGAGGCGTAACCAAGGGAAATAGAAAATATTTTTTATGTTAAATTACCTATACATGTATACCTATATAGATTATAAAAAGGTAAACTTTGTAAGTTGTGAGTTTGTTTGTAGGAAATAATTGCAACGATTTTGAACATTATTTTACCAGTAAGAAGATTATATCACGTGAAAGTATATAGGATAAAATTCATCATCATCATCGTCGTCCATTCACACGCAGGTGAAAACCACGGGGCGCAGCTAGCATGACATATTTATCAAGATTACCAGTTTGAATTCTACGGATTCGTGTGGGTACGAGTAGGTACGCCATTATGGTTTTAATTAGAATGTAAGGTAGGTACCAGTAGATAAGGTACATTTTATTCTAATGTCAGTCTTAATTAAATAAATGACATATTAGGTACAATTAAATTCAGATACATTTACTTATTATTGAAACTATTCCAAATTATTTTACTAAAATTGAACGATAATGAAAAGGAAAAACTCATATCCTTTTGATGTTTGGTTGAAATTGTTATTTGGTATTTTCCCTTAGGTATATGTATTGTGACTCTTTGGAACTTTAAATAATTATAATGTTTAAATCTTAACTTTGAAGTTTAAATTCAGAGTGAGTTTAAACTTCAAGTTTAGCTACTAAACATACCAACATCTTATAAGGAGGAAATCTTAAAGGGAAACCAAAGCTATTGTCTATTAGAGTAAGCGTGAATAGTGTCCCTTTAACATCACCATCCTTTATCATTATCAGCCGGAAGACATCCACTGCTGAACATAGTCTTCCTCCATAGGACGCCACTTAGAACGGCTACTTGCCTCCTGCAACCAGCGGTTCCTTTATCTAGCTAGGTGTACCCTTGTGCCACAGTACTAATACACACTATTGGCCTTACTTATAAACGCTGCTCAAATTTAAATAACGTCACTTAAGGTGCGTTCGCTTAGCTTTTAGGACATTGGTGGCGTTGTCATTGATGGCTCTTTTGTTATAGCGTTCGTAAAGCTCAAAAACGTTATTTTAGCCATTTTTTCCCACATCCTATTCGAACGCTCAACTGAGCATAAGACCTAAAATCGCATGATTATGCTGTCAAATACATAGCTGTCAAAAAACGATCACAAACAACCATGCTCCGGACGTGGGTCAAAAATTGCATACCTCTTTTTTAGCTTTCCGAACGCTGAACAAAATGAGACATGAACGACTTCTTCAACCACAGATTCCCAATTCGAACGCACCTTGTGAGCGTTTTTAGCGTGATTTTCACTAAAAACGTTCACAAGGTGTCTATTCGAACGCACTGTTTGTAGGACGTTTTTCCTTTGCGCAGTACAGTTACAGCATAATAGATCATTCGCAATGTGCGAATGTCATTTTTATACAATTTCACTTTGTGAATATAAACGTAATTTTAGGAAATGGTGACTATTACTCGCCAAGAGTACAATAATCTAGCCTTTGATAGATCTAACTTCAGACAAATACTTAAGTTATGACTTTTACTTGTTTATAAATACGGCAGTAAGTATATAGTTGTTCCATTGTTATATTTGCAATGATAAAAAAGTTGGTCTGTAGCAGCGGATCTAAGCCTGTTTTTAGCCCGTAGAGATTAATTACGTTTTGGTATAGGTAGCAAATCAATGCGTTTTAGACGGGCGATAAATAGGATTTATAAAAAAAAATTGGTTTCGTTTTTGGAGGCCGGATATTTCTTTAACTCTTCAAGAAGACGGTAGCGATTGATCCTAAAAGGCATACAAAACCGAACTGCGACAGTCGTAAGTATTGGTGGCGTTTACTGGAACGCTTAGGATCGATTACGGCTCTAAAAGGAACACGCCGCCGTAGATAATATTGAAGTAATATATTGTTCGACCACTTTGGGTCGGTAACTAGTATTATATTATCTTTGGGGTCGGTGGGAGAACGATAGTTATTATGATTATTGTAAGCTTGTTACAAAACGCTCCTGATTTATGATAGTTTCGTAAAAGGTGGGAGTAGGCCCTCAGCTTGAATTTCTCGGATCCTTTGAGAGACGAGCCTATATTAACTAAAACCATTTACAACAATTATTAATCTGTTCTAAATATGGAATTTAAAACATCGTTATTATAAATGGAAACAACGTCTTTTCGTATAATTAGTATTAAATAGACTACCACATTACAATAACTTAATTCATAATATACCTACTAACTTATAGAATTTGCCCGAACTAATATGTTTTATTTCATAATTTCCCTGTATGTATGTTATTACCGTGCGGTACTTTTCAAAGCACTGCAATTGGCTTGGATAAGTGTTGCGCTTACTATCAGACTACGACTTGCCATATGGTCACTTGATAATATTAAAAAAGTGTTGCCATTCTTGAACATAAAATTAGCACCTGTTGATGAGCATCGGGCACGGGCTCAAAGCGACAATGTGAAATACTTAGGCTCTACCATATATTTGTGAGAGTAAAATTATGTTTATCGATTCTAAAGCCTAAACTCGTGATGGTAACTGCAAAGCGCTGAGTATGGCCTACTTCGTCTTCATATCATCATCAGATCAACATCATGCCTAACTATTGCCTTTTCATAGTGAAAACGTGTGTACAAATTCAGAATCCACATAGCAGTGATAGAACTTCAATCCGTTTAAGAGAAGTGGGTTAATTCACATGCACATCCTATTACTAGATTCGACATACCGCATTGTGAAAGAATTTAAATAAAACGGTCGCACTAGTTAGCTTTGCATCTATAATTTGTTTCAACTGTAACATAACTGTTTACTTATTGGAATATGTATTAAACTACTGAAAGATTTTATTATCAGATGGATTTTATAATGTTAAAAGATACTTTGTCAGCTCCCTGCATGCCATCGGTTCATCTAGAAATGAATCGATAATAAACCATGCCGCAGAGTCTGCCTCTGTCTTACTAGATTCATATTATGTATGCATTGTCTCACTCTCATACCTGCGCTGTCTACCTTACGTACTTACGCTTAAATTAAATTACGACTCTTAGTGCTGTTTCCAGGGCTCTACAGACACCTAGCTAGACTCATCAAGGCAACTGTCATAAAACGCACGTTATCACTAGTTGTTTCTATACTAATAAGGTAAAATGGTTGATGGTTATTGGAGTATCTTGCATGTGATCTTGTGGCAGCCTCCAAAGCATCATGTATTCGACTGGAATGACGATGACTGTATCAAAACAACCAGGTGGGAAGTTGTGCTTCAGTTTACTAACTTAATATTAAATTTGAAATTCTAATTGTAATAGATTTTTTTTGGTTCAATAGCTGAAAGGTTAATTTAAATCCTAAGCTATGTTTCGTCTATCTATGATATTAAATCCTAAGCTATGTTTCGTCTATCTATGATATCACAAAGCTAAAAAAGACCGTGTTGAAGACTAAGTTTTATGAGTAGAATTACAATGTCGCTCTGTAATGCCTAAGATAAGCTTATTTAGATGTAAATTTGGAGTAAACTGAGTAAAAAATGAAACCCGGGTATCGAACCCAGAACCTCGAGAATCCAAAAGCGGCACTCCCCCCCTAACAAGAACCAAGACCAAGCGACGAAGCCGCTTGTGGGTCAGCTAGTAAATACTCGTAGTTAGTTAAACAATAGTATGGCTGTGACAATCGATTCGAATTAAGAATAGAAGTAGGTAATTAGACTTTACCTATATCTACTTTTGTATTGTTTCTCGTAAAATAGGTAGATACTTTTTTAACTAGTATAAATTTACTATGTAAAGGGACTAACGTCTTTGACCAAAAGTACCTATCTCACTCACACAAGATAACTCCGAATTCATTTCTTCTAACAGGATGTTATGTAGTTTATTTTTATCGCAGACTAATAGGTTTGCGGTTTCTTTAAAACATCGCAGCTGCGTAAAATTAAATAAAAACAAACTTAGGTTAGTAGCGCTAGAATTGTTCACCTGTGATATCTGTTATACTGGCTTAAAAATTGGACTGTTATGTATCCTCCCACGTGGCTGTCGTAAACCCCAATTACGGAATAAAATGGCAATAGACTCGTCACCTATTGTACGAGATAGTTTTCTGGGGCCTTATTCGCTATGACCATTCGAACACGTAACACGACGGGTTTATGATATCTTCGAAGAATGATAGTAAAATTGTACTGATTTCAAGAGCGTGAAACTAAATGTATATATTTTTCTCTACTGAACCGGGAATTCTACTGGTTCAGGAATGTGCAACATGAAGGAACGTACAGTAACTTACAAATTAGAATCAGGGTTGAGATATGTTTAAGACCGACATTAAATAATGTGATTTGTGTAGTATATTTTGCCTTTTTGAAATTTTTATGTGATTAATTTATATAATGTTTAAGTTGTTCTCTTCATAAGGATTCTCATGTGTTCCGTGATCGTTTAGTTAGTCGTTGTCAAAGTGCCACGGGCTGCCGACGTGTCTACATGCCTTACCTTGTGGTTGCCAGGCAAGGGATATCTATTATTCACTAAAATTACTGCACTTTCCTTGCCCCACTAGTCCGGTCAAAGCACTCACATTCCCAGTATCGATCCTGGTTTTCTGGGAAAAGACACATGTAATGTAAAATTCTCTGTGTTTATTTGTACACGTAAAGTATGGACATTTGATGATCTGCCTCCGGCATCGCTCGAGTGGCCTACGGACTGCAGTGTTCAAGAGATTGTAACATTGTTTATTACTTGAAAGTATATTTCACCATGATGGAGATTTGCAGCTTGCGTTGCCTTTTTCAGATCTGGCGAGTAACACGCGATGCAAAATTTCCTAATACTCTTTCAAAGGAATCTGGTCATGACGAAGCCATGCTATTTCAGCAGCTTTCATCCTACTTGCTTCTCACTGGCTTTTCGCAATTCTACACATAGCTTATGGAACTACTACTTAACATACCTACTTGCTGTACTTACTTCCTGCTTAAGCCGTGCAAGTACAACAGTATATTTAAACATGACACTTATACATTCACCGAGTAGGTACTTATGTATTCCAATTTGGATTACACACACACATAAAGGAACACGATCTTGATCGACGACCTCATCACAACCACAAAAGGGGAATCGCTGGTTGCAGGAGGCAAGTAGCCGTTCCAAGTGGCGTCCTATGGAGGAAGACTATGTTCAGCTGTGGATGTCTTCCATCTGATAATGATAAAGGATGATGATGATAAAAGCGCACTTATCACGCTACAATAGCTTTGGTTTATATATAGCTTATAGAATTTTGGTACGTTTAATAGCAAAACTTTGAAGTTTGAATTAAGTAAAGGGGTACATTAAATACCAAAGGAAAAATACTATCAATAACTCCAATGACACGCTTTTACCTACCTTTCAACCAAACATCCACAGGATATGAGTTTTCCTCTTCGTTATCTTTCAACTTAAATAAAATCATTTGTAATTTTTTAAATAAGAAATGTATCTGAATTTAATTGTACCTAATATGTAATTTATTTAAGACTGATTTTCACATTGACATTCTAATTAAAACCATAATTGGCGTACCTTCTTGTATACCCATACGAATCCGTAGAATACAAACTGGTAATCTTGATAAATATGTCATACTAGACTAGCTGCGCCCTGCGGTTTCACCTGCGTGTCGATGATGGACCATGATGATGAAAGTATCGTCTGTTCTTTCCCGTGATATACTTAATCTTCTTACTGGTAAAATAATGTTCAAAATCGCTTAACAAGCTTAAACCAAGCTTACAAAGTTTACCTCTTTATTTTATATATACCTAAGTATATACATTTTACATATAAATGAATCTCTATTTCCTTTGGTCATCGCATCACGCGTGAACGGATGGAACAATTTCGCTATAATTGTTTTTTTTTATGTGTTAATTATTGCCAGGAGAAGCTTCTTATGAAAGAAAATTTAGACATGCGCAAAACAGTCCACTAGAATGTAATGTGACATGTCATTACAGTTTAGCTCGTGTGATATTACACTGTCATATTACTCGAAACAACACTCAGAACACTTGGCATCCGTATTACTCGTATCATCATCATCACATGAGATGTCCTATACCGCACATTGCATCGACATAAACTTAGCACAGGAGATGTTTATATCACACGTTTCGATGTTATAATACAAGACGTGATGTTCATTTCCTTGTATTAAAATTAAAAATATAGGTAGGTAAGTAAGTAGGAATACATATTTTGTTGCAAGTTGATTTTCCATCATACATAGCAATCTGGAAAAGAAACAAAATACTAATCTACGAAAAAAATACTAATCTAATTGTAGGAACAACAATAATACTATTGACATCTCTTTCTACTTCATTGTAATCTCTAGCTATAGAGCTGTAAAGCAGTACAAACCCGAAGCTAGCCGAACGCCAGCTAGCCGTCTAACTTCGTCTGTTCCGTTTTGCGCGGTCCTGCGGTGTGCCACGTCGTAGTGTAATACTGTAATGCGTTCGGCGCCCGAGTAATGTGTGATGCCATATCACACTATCGCGTAATATCACCCGCGTACTATTACTTGCATCACCTACACATGTCTAATGGGGGATCCCAATAATCTATCTATCCACAGTTTACCTTACTACCGATAGAAATTTGACATAACGTCCATACATATAATCTCAAATATCTATCTCTAGTAAGGTAAACCGACGATAGATAGATTATTGGGACCGGCCGTAAGAAATATCAAGAAAAGATAGGAGGTTATGGCAAGTTTACGAACGAAGTCGCGGGCAGTCGTTAGTATTAGTATAGATTTCTGTTAACGTCAATACTACTCAGCCCTGGATTTGTCAATAGGCCGTATAGGCCGCGGCCTAGGGGCGGCAAATTTCAGAAGACGCTCGCTCACTCGATTTAGAGGATAAAAGTCAAATTAGTGGAATATTATACCAATATATTTAAACGTCGGTTTGGTTCAAGAATGTGTGCATTTTCACAGTCACATTTCCTCCAATAAGACTGCAGTGTGCAGTGAAGCCGGGATCAAACTCACTACTCAGTCTCTCAACGTTTTTGAGGAATCAATCTCAATCTAATGTTCACCCTAATTTAGATATCGCTCTCCGCATCGCACTTACACGCAGCTTACAATTTGTTCAAGGAAAATAAATGTTGGTTTTTAAAAAGCGTGAAATATTATCAAAAGTTTGTAAAATATTGTCTTAAGAAAAAAATATTCTTTAGCTCTTCTGTACATACAAGTAACAGTACAGAAGAGCTAAAGAATATTTTTACCCAAGATAGATATTTTTACCTAAGTGGCGTGCAATTGGAGAGGCCTATGTCCAGCAGTAGACTGCTACAGGCTGATGATGATGATGATGATGATGGCATAGAAGTAAAACGTAGTGTTTATATTCTCTTTGCATAGGAGCAGAGATAATAAACACCATAAAACTATGGTGATATTGTAGATGATTTTGGTAATAATACGTGACTAAAAAAAATTATTCGTGTTTTTTTTAGGGTTCTGTACCCAAAGTGTAAAACGGGACCCTATTACTAAGACTCCGCTGTCCGTCTGTCCGTCTATCACCGGGCTGTATCTCATGGAGCGTGATAGTTTGACAGTTGAAAATTTCACAAACAAATACTAAAAAATAGAATAAGTCAGTTGCTAACAAATGTTGGTTAAAGTCGAAAAAAATGGCGGGTGGTAGAAACTTGAAATATTTACGATAGTTTGGATATATATTTATTATATTTTTTTAACAAAATCATGAAACGTTTTGTGTTTTCCTCGTCAATAACCTTGGAAAGTTGAGTACACTGCATTATTGAAACGGAATTAGACAGGATAGTGACTGATAGCCGCCATCCACAAGTACTCTCATTTTTGCATCTAAGCTCGAGTACAAGAGGCCGATTCTACAATTTCACAACGTTCAACAATCTATCCCGCTGCAACTGCAGTTCAACTCTTGTCATTTGATCATTACCTAAAAAGCCATTCTACTTTAGTGCCTTCCTTATTACAAATGTTTTTTTAAAGATTACTAGCAATGTGGGTTGCACCTTTCTAGTAGCCTTTAACTAAGCTAATGCTTGTGTCTGGAGTGGGTTCACGTCAATAGTGCAATGTGGATCGAACTCACGACCTCTCGATCGCAATGGAAACTAATTATCAGGTACATGGGGCGGCGGAAATAAAGTGGCCTACACTCATAAGAAATATAAATCCGGCACTGATACTACTGTACAAAAGCATCGTATAACATAATTCACATTTTTATACACAAAAGACTTGCATGCGTGCATTAAATTAAACCTTCCTACTCAGCGGCTTTGTGTAACTACACAAAGTAATTGGAAGGTCAGATAGTATAGGCACTTTATTGGTTGTGAATTGTGATAGGTTCTAAAAATTATGATAGACTAGATGCGCGCCGGGGTTTCACCCGCGTGGCGACGGATGTTTATGATGAAAAGTATCGGTGCTTTACCGGGATATAGGTAATCTATAACGTTGTCAAATTTGATTACGATCCGTTCAGCCATTTAGGCGTGATAAGGTAACAAAAAGACGGAGACCGAGTTTTATAATTCATTTTTTTTCTGAAATACAGGTAGCCATAGTTACTCCTTATAACATCAGCTACCTGCCAGTTAAATTCTCGTTAAAATCGGTCCAGCCGTTTCAAAGATTAGCTGGAACAGACAGACAATAATTTTAAAACTTGTTTATTTTTATGTAAGTACTGTATAATTTTGAATTACAAACAGAAACTTTAATTACATAATTTTTAACATTACAAATAAAACATACAACATCTATATCATACAATATGCGTGATTGAAACTGTACTCTCCTCGTTATTTCCTAGGCCATGTATGAAGTATTAATAGGTACGAGCAATCTCATGCAACACGCCATCACAAGTTAGATCACAAAGTAATGGAACCTATATCGTTGTTTTGCATCCAGTTATTATTGTTATTAACTAGCGACTGCCCGCGACTTCGTTCGCGTAGTAGGCTCGGCCTTCGGTCTCCATAACCTCCCATCTTTTCTTGAGTTTTTTTTCATAAGAACCCTCTCCTGACAATAATTAACACAACAACAAAATAATTAGCGATATTGTTTCATCCGTTCTCAAGATACAGTGTGACCAGGAAAAATAGATGAACCCCTATTTCTCCTGGTCACGCGATGACCGCGATATATAAGATAGATAGATTATGGCAACCTTTTATGATGAGCTAGGTGACACGTCCGAGGCTTCGCTCGCATAGCCTACGGAATACGGAGCCTCAGAACTACAAGATTGAAATATTTGTAGGACTTGATTATTTTTAAAGCAACAGTACATCATGTGACGTATACTCATCAGCAGGTTTTCGTGTCTCCCCAATACGTTGTTATGTCATAAAGATGACGTCTCTGAATTTTCACATTTCTTAAATCTATTTACTTATCATTCTCATTAGCGTAGCCTAAGACAAGAAGTTTAACACATCACTACATTGTCTTTCATCTTTTTTACATTTATAATATAGTGAAAATACCGTTAATGAGCGTTCGGCATAAGTACAATGAATCAATATTTCCTTCGTAAACACAAGTTGGCTTTACCAATGCAGTCACGCAAGAAGAACAAGGTAACCGAATTGGCGAAATGTCGTAGTCGTAGGTCGTAGTAAGTTCGTGACGAGCATTCCTTGTATTGTAATGAAACAAAACTGTTTTGAATAGCAGTATTGATTTTAAATGTTCATTCCTGTTTATGGTCACTTTTAGGTATTAGTGGTAGGGGAATTGCTGTTAATATAAGTATAATACTAATAAATATATAAATAACTAGCTGCGCTCCGCGGTTTCACCCGCGTAGTGATGGATGATGATGGGGATGCTCTTGCTTTATACTCGTGAAGGAATTGTTTGAATCGGTTAAGTAATTTTACGTGTATCCATTACAAACAAATAAATAATCATACTTATACTATTATTCAAGTAGGTAAGGATTAATACCAAGGTACGAATAATGTGGCATATGTGCCTATCACGAATAATCTGCGTAAATATCTGCGTAAATGAAATGTAATGTGTCGTTCACGTGAAACAGTACAAACTGTCATTTATCTACTCGTAGCTAGGGCAACTGTGACACAGATAACTCGTAACTTGTATACTATTATACTAATCTTAACCACTGTTATTCATGGACATAACCTTCTACATAATTTATAAGTGACATTCTAGAACTTTGGCAAAGTGTTGCGATTTCATCTTCTGTGTCAGTTGAAGAATTCGATTCAAAATCACTCCTATCAGAGTCTCCGATTGAGTTATAAATTCTTCCGTCATTTTACCGATGGCGATACTCTTATTCAGTAATCTGTGACATAATTTATAAGTGACATTCTAGAACTTTGGCAAAGTGTTGCGATTTCATCTTCTGTGTCAGTTGAAGAATTCGATTCAAAATCACTCCTATCAGAGTCTCCGATTGAGTTATAAATTCTTCCGTCATTTTACCGATGGCGATACTCTTATTCAGTAATCTGTGGCGATACTATAGCGTCAATACAATCGAAGAAGCGAACAAAAGAGACCATCTTTTGTAGACTTAAGCTTCTTCGATTGTATTGACGCTATAGTATAATTAGTACATATTACCATTTGTGTTGTTTTCTCTTATAAAATAATTATATATCAAAAACAATTCCAGTCGTCTGTCTCCTTAACGTTGGTTGTGGTCTTGTCATTTTCTTGAGTATTCATTTAATGATCACACATTGGACAGATATATATACGAGTATGAATGTCGAAGAACTGAAACCTTTTTGTCCGATTGTACTCCACGATCACGCGGAGCGGAGCGGGCGAGGGGCGGAGTGGGATTGTTTGGGAGCAAGCATCGCCGCGTCGCTATGGTTACGCACAGCCCCTCGCCCCGCACTGAACCCGAAAATATGTTCTGCGCATAGTTCAACTTACGTGCCGCGACCTGTACGTCACTTTGCTTTATTCTATGCTATTGATAGCATAGACTAATGTTATATGGTCAATAGTTTCCGCAGCGATCGCGATATAAGAACTTTTTGGTGTTTTTTCCACACCTTGGGTTACATTATCCAAGTATTCATAAAGATCCTTAACTGTTTTGAAAATATTATATGGCCTATGTTCATCAGGGCAAACGTAGGATTCTAGTGGCGTAAGGATTATTCTAATCGGTCCAGTAGTATCGGAGCCTATTCAAAACAAACAAATATTTCTTCTTTATAATATGTATTAGTGTAGATATACCTATTATTAATATGACTGGTTGTAGGTAGTGATGCCAAACAAAAACTTATGTTATTTTCCTGTATCACCAACTAGAATAAAAAGTAACATTTGTACCACAATCGGAATTTACCAACACAAAGATAACACTGCTAATGACTCTACATACCCAAAAAGTCAAGCCTAGACCCATTACATTTATTTAACCAAGTAACAAGATAAAAGCACTCTCAACAAACAACCATGGGTGCAGCAAACGGATTGGTAGATGATAGTTTAAGTCTAAGCCTATAAGGCAGAGGTTCAAAAGACCAAGTTACTTGAAACAAATTTACCAGTGATGACGTATGTGGTGTGGTGGGTGACGTCACCAGAGCGAATGAATAGCCAGCGAAGCTTGACGTAATCCTTGCTTGTATCATTCATTACGTCCACAAAATACCGCCGAGGGTATGCAAATGAGCTATTCCACTGCTTTAGCACGCTATAATTATTTTATTTAGGTATGTCTTGAATGCAGCCTAGTGTACGATTTACTCATAAAAGTTGCATTCGCAATGATTTCCGTATGATGTATTTGCGGTTGTAAGAAGTAAATTATACAGTTAGTTTTTTTTTGGATTTAAAGTGTAAATATTTATTATTTCACACCACAGAAGAAAGGCGTGAGAGAGTTCGCAGCAAAAATACTGAACCGATTAGTCTGAAATGTTTACCATAGTCCTGGAATACATATCACATCCACTTTTTATTCTAGAAATGTAAACCTGTGGGGCAGCTATGCTACGTAGCGTTGGAGGTTGGAGCCTCGGATAGCTATTACACGCACGCACACAGTACGAGTCACTTCGAAAGTCATAATAAATCATCGCTCTTGAATTTTCTCGAGTCAATTTCCATTTTCTCAACGACTAAACAAGTTTGTCAAAACTTTGTGACAAGACCGAGAATCTTTTTTTAAATAAATAAATGGTATTCGATTTTTAAAACCAAGGAGTTCTTAATTAAAAAGATTTAAATATGACAGGAACAGTGGAAATATTCCATTCCCGATACTTTTAGTGCAGCCCTCGTATTATATCTTGCCCAAAAGTCAAAAGAAAAACCATTTTTTAATATCATAAGGTCCCCCAAAATTAAGCCCCTCGACTCTTTTATAGTGATAGGTTTTGGTGGTGTTAAAAAAGCTCTTGCTATATCATGCTTAGTAATTATGTTTACTTATATATACTATTGCCTACCCTGCCCATAATAAATAATAGCTTTGGTCCTTTAATGCCATGTCTGCCTCCTCAATGAGAATGAGACAATCATGCTTCGAACAGATCGCGTGCTAATAACTACTAACTAACCAAAGTACATAACTGTAACATAAACACGAACCAGTCCACTGCTGTAGTTGAACTTTGAATTCAAGGTTAATACCTATACGAACCGATAAAAAACTGATTCAAATGATTCTTATTGTCTTTGAAGTTGTTGCGATAGCATACATGATTCTTCCTCCTCTGCATGGTTTTAATGTAAGCATTTATGAAGTTGCAATAGACGATTCGCAATGTAACTGATATATTATCCTTGATTTTTAACACCCAACACTAGGGGTGATATATTGGTATCTATGTGGCCTGTGTGTCGTTGCTGTAAAAATTGAAAGTATGATAACGTGTTTTAAAACACGAGGTAAAAATCGGTACTGCCATCCCTAATGTTATTATCTAAGGATCTTGGTTATGGTTCAATTGATGCACATCTTTAAAAAGATCATGGATTTTGCTTTAGTTAGAAGTTGAATTTGGAGTCGAATATTTAGTTTTTAGGCGCAGCTCTTCTCTTTTTGATGATTAGCATGTCAAGAGTATACAGATCTCAGCCTTTACGGTTGTTCAAACAGATAGTTTCATGGTAGGTACAATTCTCTAACCAAAACTTTAGGTTTTTCGCGATGGGCAAGTCAACAGTGCTGAAATCTATCTATCTATTTAGTGTGTACGTCTGTAGACACATTGGTAACTAATAGATTAAAAAAAATATTGAGGATATAAATAGAAAAAAAATAAAGAATCGTTATTAAACTTCATCTGGATATAATTGGCGCATTCTAACAGTGAAATTGCTATTTTTTAGTTTTTGTCAACGGGCTTGAGTATATTTAATTTCAATGTGACGTCAGATACCTACATAACAGATTTAAAATGTAGAATTAAATGTGTAAAAGTATTTCTATATGTATATATAATAATAATAGATATAAAATATTTAATATATTAGAATATAATGTGATCGTGATCACATGGTTATTTTGCTATTAAAATTATTTACAAGTATACAAGAGGTTCCCAGTTATTCTTATTCGGAGAGGAGTCGAAGTCTTGCACTGATGTCTATTGGGATGTATTGTGCCTTTCCCCCGCCAACTAACCTAGCCATCCCTTGCTCCTTTATGTGTCGTATATGTAGGCCGCTTTAGTATTGCTCTAGGCAGCTGACACAAATTGTTCAGTTATAATGTGTGTTGTTCTGAAATGA
Organism: Selenia dentaria; assembly: GCA_917880725.1. Taxonomy (NCBI): domain Eukaryota; kingdom Metazoa; phylum Arthropoda; class Insecta; order Lepidoptera; family Geometridae; genus Selenia; species Selenia dentaria. The sequence goes on along the minus strand of OU862880.1, from coordinate 21,157,551 downwards.
TGGAGTCACTCCTATTTCATTGTGTTTTGTCCTCATTTAATATACTTACTTATATGTAAGCCTTATACTGATTAACATCGAGTGCATAAATATACACACCACAATACAAACAGATCAGCACAGTATTAATGAGTGTTGTCCTCCATATGTAGTTACAATTAATGTAAGTCATAAACAGTCTTCTCCTCCACTAAAATCCCGTCACAATAAAATTACGTAATTCGCACTCGGATGTGACGGCAGATTGCCATTCGCATATTAAGCAAGTTAATAAGAACTCTACTATGAAATTAGTATTCATAGTACCTACCAATGTTTGTCGTTAACTTTACTTTTTATTACGAAGCTTTACCGTATTTACGCTTGCAAGGCGAGAACATAAGTTCAAAAGAAAAGAGCATAGGTATTTCGGCTGGTAGAGGGATTTCAAACTACAACTACAGAAAACTTGTACATCCGAAAATGTTCTTCTCTTACCACATCTTCATTTTTGTTAACGCCATCGAGAATAGTGTGGGATTTCTTTATGGTTACCCAATACGTAGTTATTTTTATGCTTGCAAAGTTTTCATTGATTGCATATGTACTGATCTACATTTCAATGAAAATTGGTACGTACGCGTGTCGCCTTGAATGCCTATAACATTAGCATGTAAAGTTTTCCTCTTGGTTTCAGATGGCGGGGCAGCATATACAAGCTTGTGTGGCTGGATCTACTGGTATTCTTGATGTTATACTACACGCTCAATTTGACTTACCGTTTGCTGTTAGATGCCGAATCGAAAAAGTAAGTATATTATGTAAAATTTGCACTATTTCTGTATTATAATTGGAGCAATTATCTAGAAAATATTTGCCATTTATCTTTTATATATGTAGACTGTATCAAGGAAGAATTTAGACTAAATACCAAGTCTGAATCCATCACAAGCAAGCTCTCTAAAAAACAATGAACGCTACATAGCTGACATGAATAAATCAGGGACTATAAGTGTCTTCCACTGAATTATACCCCTGGTATAATTCAATAGAAGACACTTATAGTTCATATTATTTATTTAAAACACATACTTATAAAAGTATTTTAAAAAATCTAATTATGTACCTATGGATTTGTAGTTTTTAGTAAAGTTATATTATGTTCATTCTGTTACTTTATACTTGTTCTACATGCGAAATTGTTATGTTATTGTATTTCATACATACTCATAGTGGTGTGAACACCATTATGAGTACGGTAACGATATGATATATATATATGATATATGATAACGACCACGGTTATCCTCTGAAGAGGATAACCGTGGTCGTATGCCACCTACCGTAGCAAAACAATACAATTCTTCAAAAGTAGCATACCACCACGGTTAGCTTATTTCGGTTATATATTATATTGTAGCGGTTTCATGCTTATTTCCTGTGCTTCCGGATACATCCGAAATCACCATAAATACACCTAAAAGTAACCCAAGATTACTACTCGTATTATAAATACAGGGATGGTTAGTCTGCAGTAAATCGATAGTTTAGACATAACAGACCTCAAATTTATCTTAGACACTTTAAGGTTGGTAACCTCTTTTCCGTTCCTGTCTATTATTCCTGTGGACTAAAACAGCTATGAGCTAATCATCCAACTGCAAAATCATGACTCAATTGTCTTTACAAATTCACAATGTGATCTAAAAGATAAGATCTATTTACATCCTGTGCCACTGTGCGTGAGATCGCAAACAATAGATAGATTGAAACGTGTGAAACGTAATTATAACACTAAATAACATTAAGAGAAGGTCTATAGTTAATTGAACAGCCTAAATTAGTATTAAGCCAGCATAAGTATTATAACGTATAATGTCGTTGATGTCAAATAGGATAATTTTAGTTCATATATGCTACTACTAATCTTTTTAGAAAATTGATTTAATTTAATACTTATACACTTCAGCCAATCTTCAAAACTGGGCAATATTTCGAAGGTCTGCAGTGAGGAACGATACTGTAGGCTGCTAAGAAAAAGTCAGTAGGAATTACACCTTAGGATCTAACTTGACGGTGGTAGCTAATAGCTTTAGATAGGCAGGCGGACATAGAGTCCTACCAGCGATGCTGTGAAACCCACACAATAATACGAGTACATCACGATGTATTACCGGAATCTCAAGTCCGAGGTGGGGATCGATCCCTTGACTGTCTAATTGACGGCGGACAAAGCTATCATCGCTTTAAAAACTCGTAACGTAAAGCTTCTGTTCTGTGGGCCTAGCACGAATAACTGCGTAAGTGTAACGTAACGTGTCGCTCACGGGAAACAGTGCAAACTGTAATTTATCTGTAGCAACTGTGACACAAATAACAGTTTGAACGCCAAAGCGCGACGCGTTGACGCTTACGTTACGATACGAAAACTTTTTGTTTGTGCTACGGCATCTGGTTTAGTCAGTTTGTCAGTTTCTTAGTTAGATGCTGCGTTAAGCTATGTCGAATGCTTTGGACGGTCCGAAAACTGCGATACTAGGCCTATCCGCCAAACCGCAGTGAACCGGCGCGGTAGTTTATGGCTCACACTCCTCTTCTCGAGGCGAAGGCTGAAGTGGGAATGTAATGGCTGATTATGATAACCGATTGAGCGATTTCAAACACACGAATGAGCGATAAGCATTATTGTTACAACAGATGTACATACGAGTACAAGCATTATACTGTTCCAGCTGTGATCGTTATAATAATGGATTCGCGGTCATGAGCGCATAAGTAATTACCTCCATTGTTGCCTATAAGTAATGTTTCTTTAACGTAAGGTCCATTATTAAAATAAACATTATATTTGCTAATATTGAACCTACTATTAAATAGTCTGTGGTTGAAGTCAATCCTAAAAAGTATAAAAGAAGTCGCGGATATTAGAAAATCTCTGTAAGTTTCTTTGAAAAATGTCAGGGGTCGCAAAATCTTGATTTATTATGCTTCTAACTTATGATCTCGACGTATTTAATTAAATCTACGTACGATAGTGATAATTTTCATTGTGATTTGGTAGTATAGTATGCTAGTATTGCAAAAAGCAGTAAATTTTCCAATACAATTTTACTATCCTTTTGATTGTTTAGAAGTTAGGTAGAAATTAGCATCCAACCCACAAAAAACAATAAAATTAGGTTATTCAATTCAACAACACTCCATACTCGAAGCCTAGCTAAAACTTAATTAAACACAAAATCCTGAGCTGAGCGGCGGCGTTCGCGCGCACCGCCCTTTACCGCTCATACGACTCCTTGGCCACCGCTGTCAGAGAGTGGGACACCAGCCCGCTACATAAAACGTGAAGACATACACCACACTCTCATCACTTAGTTTAGTTTAGTTATAAGTAAATAATTTGTTGTTCTCATTATTGTTATGTATTGTTATGGATGTCACAGTCCGTAATAAAAGTTAACAATAATATTTCATAACATCTAATATGCGAGTAGATAAATGTAAACGCCTTTTATATGTCTCTGTTTATTTTCAAACATTACAAGACAGTATAAATTGCGCACATCGTGCAATTTACTCCACTTGTGTCCGTTCCAATTCAACCGCCTTAACACGGGACGATTGTTTCCAGGACGTTCGAAGGCGTAGTCAATTACTGCAGTTTCCACGGAAATGTGATCCCTCTATCGTTCGTGCTGGGTTTCTACGTGTCAGTCGTGATGACTCGGTGGTGGAACCAGTACACCACCATCCCGTGGCCCGACTCCATCGCCGTCTTCGTCTCGGCCACGATACACGGACAGGTAAACAACACGAAGGTAAATACACTGAACAACCTATGTACACTATTTGATCGGGTTACGCTTGGGTTGGATAAAGGTTGTATTCGCTTCATATACCTACGAGTATATCTAACCAATGACATAATATTTATCTAGACTAGACTAGACATGCCTTCTTACTATATGATGATCCAAATTCTGGGGGATGCATGCATACATACATACCTATGTAACTAAGTTAACCAGCTAATCTAAAAAAAAACGTATGGGTATGAGTATAAATGAGTTGAGTGTTCTGGAGTAAAACGAAACCTATCTGTAAATAATAACGCTAAAACTGAAGAGTAAATGATAATAAAATAGGTATTTTATTATTATTTACTCTTTAGTTTTTAAAGACGCAGGTGTAATTAAAAAGTAAAATAAACTTTATGTATTCAATAGTAAAGGACATTCCTAGTCAATCAAACAACAGTCAACAATCCTTTCTGTTATTTATTGGTATACATATTTAAGTAAATAGTTTTAGCTCTATATACATTGTTTAACGACTATTATTGCAGTTGTTAGTGTTATTTATTCTGTGGTATGGCTGACGGGTATCGTTACTAATACACACAGATCCACTGGTATTTACGAGTTACATAATTGCTTTCCTATCTAACACTGCTGAACGATCTTATCGCTTCTAGTTTTTTAATGTAATTTGTTTGGTGTGGCCATGTGCCTAAATGATACGATAATTTTATATTATGTCACTTGTGGTTGGAGGTCAAGGATCACCACCTCATTCATCCTACAAAGTGTTGAATGAAAATGAGCTCTAACTTTCGTGTAAGGTTAATCTTGCTATGTTTCACGTCTTAATTATCTTGAAGACCTCGTTGGCAGCTTTGAATGCTGTTTGTAGGTTTATGTGTATAAGTATGTCTAGTTGTAATGTTTTGTATTGAATATTACGCATTAAATATAAAACGTGATAGCTCAAAAGTACCTATTATCATAATATACCATACATAATAGTTGAAGTGGGTTCGATATTTTAGTAAAAACAAAATTATCACCCTTTTTAGTGTACCCATTCACGATACCATCAATATATACCGAAACACTTTTCCGTTATTGGATTGTATCTCAAAAACAACTAGACCGAATTTGATGAAATTAAATGGGACCACCTCGGAAGTATACTCTACCAAACAAACAAATCGGACCACTCCGTAAAAAGCAATGCGTGTTTCTTCATAAAAAATATACGCGTCGACTTGAGAACCTTTCCCATTTTTTGGAAGTATGTTAAAAGGAACCGAATTTTATTGGGCTAGTATGATAGATTTGTATGGATGTTATAAAAGTTGGAATCCTGAGAAGTTGGGCTCATGCAAACAAACCGATTTTAAGCATCTATGAATACAAGAAACGCATTTGTGTAGGTATCTCACAATAACATAATAAAGTATAATCCGCGGCACGTAAGTTGAACTAAAATGGTGGTCTTCTGCGCAGGTATAGGACAATTGTGATAGACGAATACTTACTTACTCTGCGGTGGTTAAAATGAAACGCAAGTTCAACCAAATATCCAATTTCATTAAATTGATCTCCCCCTCGCCGCACTTCTATTGAGACCCGAATGTTTGAATGTGTGAAATGTTTTCTGCGCATAGTTCAACTTACGTGCCGCGATCTATAACTGTGTTTTGTTTTGAATACATTTTCGATACTCTTGTAGGTAACGTTGGCGGAGGTACAGCATCACATAATTCACATTAGTCTTGCTGCAGTGAAGATTAAGAGCCTAAGCACACGGCGTATCTTAATGCGCGCAGACGACGCACAGACGACGCGCACAAACGAGATTCAGTCGAGATTTAGTTTAATCGCGCGTAAACGCGCGTTGATTAACCGCGCGCGCATAAAATACCCCGTGGGCTTTAGGCTCTAATAGTCTAAATTCAGAATGACATGCTCCTGAACGAAGCTCTTTTGCGTGATTGGATAATAGCGTGCCAGATGAAATAAACGTCACCATGTTGAATTTATGTTCGTTACATTGATTAACTACTAACCTAAGTAATTAAACTTTTTAATTGGGTAGAAGGAACAATGGAACGAAGTCATAGGCTGAATCATGTCATTATTATTGCAAAAACGCGCAAGACTTCAATCTTGTTCAGTATCTTATCAGCTATCATTCCCTACATTGTGTACATTAGTATACCTTCTGTTATAAAACAAAAGATAACGTCAACTTCCAACGAAGTGTGAATGATTACAAGTAAAACTGATAAGAATCATATACAGTATATTTTCCTTTATTTCTTAGTATTCCTCACTATTCGTCTACCTTATTAAGACGCGGTCCAACCCCAATTTTAAAATAATTTACGGTGCTTTACGTAAGGTTGAAACTCGCTTGTTAGATTGGACGATGTAATATGAAAATGCATTAATTTTGTACGTTTTCTTTATTTTTTTCGATATATACTAACACATTTGAAAAAACTGCTGGTTAAAAATGTTAGTACTATACGTTGGCTATGTATTACCTAAATAAATTGTAGTGTTATCGCTGAAATTCTGAGAGTTTGGACGTGAAAATTTATTTTTGGGGTCCTATTTAGGATATTTTTCTGCAGAAAGCGAGTTATATTTATGAATTCTATTCGGTTATTACTCTTTTCCTATTCATTTTCTTACCTAAGTATTTGTTTCATAGTATATTATCGATCTGTTTCGTTACACTAGATGTTTAAAGATTCTGCTTTTTACTATTATCAGGACGCGCGCCTTAAGGCATTAATTAGTTCAAGAAATGCGTGAGTGTGTGATACAATTTTTAACCGACTTCAAGGACGATTGCTTGAAGACGCATGGACTGATGCGAGAAATTATTTTTTTGTTTAAAAGTCTCTACTTCCCACTTAGTACCAAGACTACCAAGTCGGGATCTGATGACGGGATCCCAGAAAAGTTGAGGCGACCTTCATATTATAAGGGGCGCATTATGTGTTTTACATACTTATGTAAAACTATTTCAGTATTTGCGTCTGGTATCTACCTACTCATCATCTCATACTGCTGAACGATGATAATATTACTGTGACGATGGAAACTATCACTCCTTAACTACTAAGAGTTAGTGGTAAAAACTTTATAATTATTATAGGTTCGTATAGACCGCTACTTATATTCCTTTGAGATATATATGGGAGTGTTCCGTCTGTTCGTAATACTAAGTATTGTTTGTTCTGTGACAGTAACACGTCATTGGTGACGTCGGTTTTGTATTTTTCAAATAAATACTTTTGTTCGATAACTTGCAGTTCTAATACTTAAGTTCAATGCATCTGATTCGGTTGTGGTGCAAGCCAACTCTACATAGTTAGTATGGGCAAGGTATTGCCATGGAACTATTGTTTTATTATTTTGATTACATATTGGCATTGTATTTGTACTATCCTTATTTAGGTTTTTAGGCACGTTATATCCATTTCACAATTGTAACTGTTTGTTGATAATCATCATCATCATCTCAGCCGTAGGACGTCCACTGCTGAACATAGGCCTCCCCCATGATTTTCCAAAAGGACTGGTTGGAAGCGGCCTGCATCCAACGTCGTCCTGCGACCTTCATCAGGTCGTCTGTCCACCGTGTCGGTGGACGACCTACGCTGCGCTTGCCGGTCCGTGGTCTCCACTCCAGAACCTTTCGGCCCCATCGGCCATCTGTTCTGCGTGCTATGTGCCCTGCCCACTGCCACATCAACTGGCTAATCTTCTGGGCTATGTCGGTGACTTTCGTTCTTCTACGGATCTCCTCATTTCTGATTCGATCACGTAGAGAAACCCCGAGCATAGCCCTCTCCATAGCTCGTTGTGCGACTTTGAGCTTGTCTATGAGGCCCATAGTAAGAGACCACGTTTCAGTGCCATAAGTCATCACTGGTAACACACATTGGTCGAAGACTCTTGTCTTGAGGCACTGAGGTATTTTTGACGAGAAGACTTCGCGAAGTTTCCGGAACGCTGCCCAGCCGAGTTGGATTCGACGATTGACCTCTTTCTCGAAGTTGGACCTGCCTAGTTTGACTGTCTGTCCCAGGTAGATGTACTCGTCAACAACTTCGGGAACTGAGTTCCCAACTGATATTGGGGTAGGTACAACATGGGCATAGACATAATTTTCGACTTATCCATGTTCATCTTAAGACCTACCCGTTGGGAAACTCGATGGAGGGCTTCGAGCATTGTACTGAGGTCTTCCATGGATTCTGCCATGACTACAATATCGTCGGCAAATCGAAGGTGAGTGATGTATTCGCCGTTAATATTAATGCCAAGTCCTTGCCATTCCAGAAGCTTGAAGGCGTCTTCCAATGTAGCGGTGAACAGTTTCGGAGATATAACGTCTCCCTGTCTCACGCCTCTTTGCAATGGAATTGCCTTCGAACTCTGCTCCTGTACTCGGACTGACATGTAGGCGTTTTTGTACAAACACTTCAGCACTTCGATATACTGATAGTCAATACGGCACCGCTGGAGAGACTCAAGCACTGCCCACGTCTCGATCGAATCAAAGGCTTTCTCATAGTCCACAAACGCTAAACAAAGAGGCAAGTTATACTCTTCGGTCTTCTGTATAACTTGCCGTAGCGTGTGGATGTGGTCTATGGTACTATAGCCTTTTCGGAAACCGGCTTGTTCCGGAGGCTGGAATTCATCAAACCGGCGACTGAGACGGTTCGTTATGACCTTCGAAAACAGCTTATAAACATGGCTCAAAAGCGAGATGGGTCTGTAATTTTTAAGTAAAGTGTTGTCACCTTTCTTGAAGAACAGCACCACCACGCTTTTGTTCCATGCTTCTGGTGTTGAACCTTCGAGTAAGACGGTATTAAAGAGCTTCTGAAGGACTTTAAGTACCGGTGTTCCACCCGCTTACAGAAGCTCAGATGTGATACCGTCGTCACCAGGCGCCTTGTTGTTCTTAAGCTGTTTCAAGGCCATTCTAATCTCGTACAGGCTGATGTCCGGGATATCTTCGGTATAATGTCGGGTCAGCTTGGCTCTTGGGTCTTTGACCGAGCTGCTAACAGGTTTAGCGACCGAGGTGTATAGCTGTCCGTAGAAACTCTCTACCTCTCCTAATACTTCTGCTTTGGTCGACGCTACACTGCCGTCTTCTCTCTTCAGCTTCGTCAACTGGCTTTGCCCAATAGACATGTCTCTTGCAAACACTTTGGAGCCTTTTTTCCGCTCTATCGTCTCTTTAATACGGTTTGTATTAAAGATCCGGATGTCGTGTCGCAAGGACTTCCATATTCGTCTATTGAGCAGCCTATATGCTTCAGCATCATCCGAAGACTGCAGTTTCCATGAGCGTCGTTCAGCCATGAGGTTGAGGGTATCGTTGGAGAGTTTCTGTGGCCTATCTGTACGGTGGAGTTTAAAGTACTTGGAACCCACTGTATGGACAGTTTCTACTAACCTGTTATTGATCTCGTACACTGAAGCGATGTTCTCAAGGCAATCGAAGCGATTGGATAGCTCAAGTTGAAAGCTCTCGGGGTCTTGAATACGGGCACGAGTGGGTCGGAGCGTAGACTTCATCAGACGAGACCTCTCCAGTTTGACTTAATGTCAAACCGTGCCTTTTACCATTCGGTGATCACTACCGGTTTTGGAGAAACAATCTTCGTGCCGCGTGTATAATTGATCCAAAATTACCTTCAGTTTGGATTTAAGACGCGATGACTATACATATAATAAGTCACAGGGACAAACTCTGATATTTCGTGGAGTTGATTAGCGGCAGAACTATATTTCTCCCACGGCCAGGTTTATGCAGGATGCTCATGCATGAGCTCTCCAACTAACCTGGTTACTTTAGTGCCCGGTTCTTAGTTCTAATTAGTGAACATTGTACCTATATAGAAATACTGAAATAGTTAACAACACTGTATATAGAAAGACTACCAGATTTTTTGTTAAATATCTCACGTAGTGGCAGGCAATAGCTATGAACAAAGCTCTTTATCGTTACAATAATTCATATCTAGAAAAAAAAATACACCACACGAACGTAGTGGAGAATAATAAAAAATATATGTAATTTATTTGCTTTACATCATGACCAGTTATCGATTCCAAACCACCCCATTCGATATTGTGCACTAATTAACAATGACCTTATATATGATAGAGAGCAATAATGAGATCGATTTAGGCATATACCATTAGCCATACACGATCCAGTTTATCATCAAGTTTGCAAGCAGCGCGCTTCATGTGGCGTCCGGTTAACTTAACGGCGCGGCGTATGGCTATCAGTGTGCATGACAAGTATACTTGAAGTAATAATTGAATTTTCGATTCTGCCGACTAGTTCAAGATTTCAGCGCGCTGTACAGATTGATAAAACTAAAACGGGATAAGAAGGTTATAACTCTTTAAGTTAATTGAAATGTGTGGTGCAGCGGACGCTTCCAATATTTAATTTAGATCAAGAATGTAAAAATGGCTCCTCTCTTTGATTTGTTCGCAGTTGGATTTTTGTTTTTAATATAAAATAATAATAGACAATATATTGTAGAAAAGATCAAAATAAATTTGCAGGGCTTTGATGTCTATATTTTTTCACACTGCTAAATTCATAATGTTTTGTTAGAAATTTATACAAGATTTATGCAATCATGCCAGTTTCGTTATCAGTTATGTAGACATCTCATACTATTATATAGTACGTATTAATAGGACATTACCTCTGTTTGGATGTTTGTTTCTCTTTCACACCCAACAAACTGAAACGATTTCATTAGACAATTTTAACATCGGTAGATGATTTGAGGCAGCTAGTAGTATTATAATTAGTAAGTAAGTACCTACTCAGAATCATACTGAACCTCGATGCACCACGGCATACCTAACTTGAAACCAATACTGCATGTGATCCATGCATGATCTAATAGAATCATATTTTACTTACCTTTTCATATTAAATTAAAAAAATACTTAATGTTATTCATCAAAAAAGCCCAGAAGGGCTTGAATTATCAAAAAATATACCTACTTTAAAATATTAATACTAGTTATTTATTTTAATACTGTTTGTGCACCACCATCCCTTCTGCTGTTACTACTCTTCATTCAAAGGTTGCTTGGAAGAGATCGCTTTGAGCAATACGACCGCCTATTGTTACACTTTTCTTTTTGCTATGTGACTGTTTTGCTTGTTTTTATTTTAAGGTTCAGTAAATAATACAATATATATCTATCTATCTATTACCGCGTTTCAAGATAAACTAAGCCACTACAGAGAACAGAAGCAGCATGAAACTCGAGGCCATTTTGTTGAAATTGCTTTATTATTATTAATCTTACTATATTTTAAATAATTTCTACATTCGAACCCATTGTACCCGAAGGTTCTGCTTTTCCTTAAGTAACGTTTACTGAAACAGGATAATGGATTTTCAACTGTATGTAGGTAAACTGTTTATTGTTATGTACATCCGGTTCTTGAGTACCTATTTCAATAGTGGTTTTATAAGGTAAATAATGTGGCATTTCCCTGATTTTAAGCTAAGTGCTAAAGTTATCACTAACTGCTTGAAATATGACCGTGGCCCACATGTTGCCTTGCCTATGAGCATCCGGTAAATGATAATGGATGTAGCAGCCGGTTATGAAATATAGAATGAATTATTTTCACGCTTAGTTGCGCTGCTGTAGATAGATACTTGTCATACGCAGTGCCCAATTCAAGGAGTTTCTTTGCATACTAGAGAATAAACTTCTTGGTTTAAGTATGGTGCGTTAGAGAGAGAAATATATATGAAGTATCTTATAGACTGTAAGAAATATCAAATTTTTTAAATTATAGTTTTGCTTTGTTCGTGTGTATGTCACATCAATTATATTCCGAAATTATTATTATTATAAGCTAGACATACATACATATTATTATATGTAAGTGGTAGAAAATAACGTGTGTTATGTATACCTACCTGCCTTACAGTTCCAGGCATAGGATCAGTCTGTGCCATATTCTTCCACATAGATATCGTAAAAGCGGACTAAGGAATAAGATAGCAATAGGCTCAATATCTGGTAAAAAATAATTGTATGTAATGTTTTACTTAAATATTTGTTAGATGAATTTTGGGAAGTAACTGTACTATAGAAAATTAAGGAGGAGGGCGTTGGTATCCGCAACACAGTTTTTTCTCCAAGACTCTCGCGGGTACCATCGTATTTCATAACAATTTGTGCCATTGTTTAAAGTCAAGTCAAAGTCAAAATCATTTATTCAATTTAGGCATCAAAGACGCACTTATGAACGTCAACTTTTCATTATAATGTACTTTAAAGACTCTACCGCCGCGTTCCAAAATATATAGAACCCACCGAGAAGAAGCGGCAAGAAACTCGGGGTCATTCTTTTTATATGGATGTTTACAATGTTTCTACTTAGGTACTACAAATATTACATTTTATGGGTGGCAGAGAGACAGCTTGCCAGAAGTGGAGTATTCCAAGCATCTTTATCTTCTATATAGTGTCGAACTTTATAGTAAGCTTTTTTTATTAAAACGTTTTTTACAGTCAACTTGAATTTGCCCTCTGTGAGCTCAGTTATGTGCTTTGGGATTTAGTTGTAAAAACGCACACAATTTCCTAGGAATGACTTATTAGTCTTCGCAAGTCTAAAACTAGGTACAGCTATCCTATTTGTATTTCTGGTATTAAAAGTGTGGTGATCACTATTTAACTTATATTTATGTAAATTTTTACGAACATACATTATATTTTCAAATACATATAAGGAAGGCAACGTTAATATATTGATTTCTTTAAATAAATCTCTCAAAGATTCACGGATTTAAAGTCCATATATAAACAATTATTGTTATTCAGGCAAAAGTACGCAAGCATTACTGCGTTAGGGTCTGTAGGGCACTGTAGCAAGTGAAATTACTGGGCGAAAGAGACTGCAAAAACCAATGTGTCAGGGTGAAGAGAACAGTACAGGGCTACGCAAATCTACAATTCTAAGCTCTAGGGTTTTAGGTGGCACTGTCGCGAGCAAGCGTAATGCTTACTTGCTTGGTGCACGACTTGCTAGTCTCGTCACTTAAGAGGATTGCATAGCTAGTACTTTCCATACTAAAAGAAAAAAACTCTTTTCTATCATTCTTTTTTTATCATTCTTTTCTATCTTTTCTAACTTCGTGATTTCGTGATTTATTAAATAAATTTCGTGATTTTTTTTTTATGGAATCATTACATTGTTTCCTATGCCCGTACGTTTTGATTTTTTTAGTTTTTTTTAAGTTCTGAAAAAGGAAATTTATAGTACTTCGAAATACTGAAAAAATCAAAACGTACGGGCATAGTAAACAATGTGATGAATCCATGAAAAAAAATCACTGAAATCGGACAATGTTAAGAGGTAGAAAAGAGCCTTTTTTCTTTTAGATTGGAAAGTACTAGCTATGCAATCCTCTTAATTGCATTAAAAGAATTATAGTGCATACGTCCAACGCATTACTAAATCCATTCATATAATTCATCCTACTACGGGCCTATTCACACGTACCGCAACCACACCGCGTGGTCGGGCGCATATTTTCTATTGAAAATGAGTAGTAGAATTCACACGTACCACATTTTGCTGTCATTATCGACTGCGTGATACCAACCACATTGCAACCACATCGACATTTAGTCTGTACCACAACGCAACTGCAAAAAGCTGCAGTGACACTATTTACACGTGCTGTAATAATACTGTAACCACTGCTTCACCACATTCTGTCGCTGCGATGTGGTGTGGTTGTGGTACGTGTAAATAGACCCAACAGTGTGTAACTATGTTTAATTTTTAGAAATATTCACATTAACGGAATAGTTACAGGCGCCATGATTACGCAAAATCATCCGTGCCAGTACACCAACAGTGCCGAAATATCGGAAACTCAAACAAAATATAAGTACACGGTAACTTTCCCGTTTATGATGTGAATATTACCAACGTTTGCTCCGTGAAAGTTTATAACTATATTTAAGTAGTTACCTAAAACACTAAGGTCGTTCGTACAGGACGAGCGCGGCCGACTGATGCGACGCACCATCGTCCGCTACGTGTGCCTCTGCCTCACAATGGTGCTCACAATGATCTCACCGCGCGTCAAGAAGCGGTTCCCTGACCTCAACAACCTCGTTGAGGCTGGCTTACTGCTGGACAACGAGAAAACTATCCTCGAGAACATGAACACGAAGTTCCCGAAACCATCCAAACATTGGTACGTACAGATACAACCTCTATAACGTATTTATCAATCTCTATGTAGGTACACACAATCATCGTCAGACTAAGCCTAAAGGGCCCTCCCCTTCAGTATCTCAATCACTACTACCACTACTACTAAATGTTTATTAAACCGAACTACCTATCTACCATATTTCATAAAGATCAGATGAACTGTTAGGTGGCTAGGTGGACCGATGACCTAGTCAAAACTGCGGGGAATCGCTGTATGCAGGAAGCAAATAACCGTTCCAAGTGGCGTTCTATGGGGGAGGCATATGTTCAACTGTGGACGTCTTTCGACTGATAATGATGATGAGATCAACTGCTCGTAAGTTATCATCGAACATGCATAAATATAAACGTGTATGCATATGCAACTTGACAGAATCCGAATCACACAGGCAAAACAAATTGCGTTCTTTGTTGTTTTGATCTATAACATGTTAGACAATCTCTTCTCGCCTATTGCCTTCTGCTTCTTCACGCTTTTCATTTAACATAAGAATGATTTACTGCTAGACTAGGGTCCAGTTGGCAAACCTCATCTTGACTCTAAGGCCAGTTCGACACTGTCCACAGTAGTGATACGATGCGATGCTATTTATCAAGGTTTGGTCTTACAGTCATATAGTTTCGGTGTGACCCGCATTCGACCTGACTCGTCCTTTTCCACATGCTTTCGCTTGATATAGGTACCTACCATGCCTTGACGCCGTTACCGTCCACAATTCATCTGTGACCCAGGTGTGAATTTGTTCACGTACTTACGACACATAGGTAATTCGATTGAAAACCCAACTTCTCAAATTATGCTTCTTCACTCAAACTACAAAAGGTAAAGGAAGAACTCCTTTACCTTTTGGACTTTATTAGATAGACGAGGTAATATAATTTTAAAGCTACATCTATATATAATTAATGACATGTGTTTTTATAGCAAACGTTTTTATATTATATGTTAAAAATCCATTATTTTAATATTAAATGAATGTTTTTTTATTCATATCTATGTTATTACAGTATAAATTGTGTGCATCCTTTTACATATTCAACCTGAGCTGAGCGTTACAACCACTTCATAGCGCGCGTGAATATGAACATTATTTCAATGAAGCTTCCTTTGATTTGTGCATCGGCCCGTATATAAAACTTCTTGGTTGGCGACGATATTCGTCTTAATTGATATACAATGATTGTATTTCTATTATGTGCGATACGGGACGATGGCGGTGCTTGTAGCCTGTGTCGCGTGAACAAAGCTCACATTTTGGCCACTGTAGGCATAATTTCTGATCATATTGTCAATATTATTGATCCATGTGCGTGATGTATGATTTAACACCCGATTGCCAGTTGTATTATTGTTGTTAATTTGCACAATAATTAGGGCAGGCTTTTCTTATGTTTAGGACCTGGGCGCCGCTTGCCTTGCAGTGTAGTAAGTCCTATCATTTATTTGTCTATTGATGTTTGATGCCTGTAACTACTTACTAACTATAATACTTGTTTGGCCGTTAGTTAATTGTGATTAGATACAGTATTATGATTAGATCATTGTACGTACTCCATAGAATATAGTTTAAGAAATATTCTTATCTAGTTTCGCAAAGAGTAGAATAGACTGTGTTCCTTTTTCTATACCAATTTTTTTCTGCGGACCAACATGTGATTGCCCGTTTTTTGCCAACTACACGTCGTATTTCCCATTGACATAGAATAAGTTAGTTCTTATAGGTAGAACGTAGTACAAAGTAGACTCTGTTCTCATCACCTTAGAAGTAGGAACTATTAAGTATGTATTAATTGGTATAAATTCGAGCTTTACTTTTCATACGAAATAAGGTTATTTCTGATTTATTCCGTATTTCATAACTACACTCAGCAGTGAATCAATGCTTGAGTATAAGTACTGATCCATATAAATTTTGTAGTGATTAAATCTCCACTCAAGTCAAAATTAAGAACTGAGCGAACTCGTAGTTCTGGAATACCGAACTTACGACAGCGGAAGTGCGGCTAGACACTGATTGAATATCCGTTGCGTGTGTAAAAAAAACAGTATTATATATATACGAGTGTTGTACTCGTGACTTACGTATTATCCATAGCCATAGCATAGAATTGTGTCATTAATTATATGTATTCGGCGAATAATTTATTTTCCAACGCCTTGTGTTACTCTATTTGATTACCTTTTAGCTGTTTATTAGTAGAGAATCTAAGACCGATTGGTATACTTACCTATACTAAAAATATAATTAAATGGTAATAACGCAACAAGATACGTAAAAACTAAATTCTAGACTAAACATATTAATAGATAAAATGGAATTATGTAGCTTTCGTCACAAGTTTCGAGCATTTTCTTCGTTAAAAACCGTTACGTTAAGTAACCCGTTTTTCAATCGACTAGCAAAAAGAAATAGGTTTTAAAGATAAAGCGTATATATTGTTATTATTATTCATTTTATGACGATACATCCAAGTTATTTTGATGATATTGTTTAATTTACATATATTTATGTTATACTTAGTGGAACTCGGTTTCCTATTTTTTTAATTCAGAATAATATGTGTTCGATCATAAATTCCATTTAAATATTTTGACTAATTTTAATAACCTTCATCTACTCCTCAGTTGCCGAAACGAGTATTAGGTCATTGATTCATTCAGAGTTTCTGCGAATCCGTCATCGAATGTTGCTCTCATGTATGACTCATTAATCCTTTACTAAATACCGACAAGTTTACATATTTATGATTTAAAGGCTGCAACTTAGCACTTGTGGCAAATACTATAATGGAGATTGTTGATTCGTGATAATGTATTATAGTATTATTACTTGGGACTTATGATTAGATAAGTTCTATATTTGGCTTCTTGATAGTTCTACCTGTAGTTTAATCTGTGGTCCTACATTCTAGTTAAGGACATACATTATAGTAAAATATAATTTCAAATTATAATGCCATTTTTAAATTATTCTTGTTTTGTTACAAATAATTTAAATTTAGTGGTTGACACATACTCATCATCATTATTAATACGGGTCCATTTAAAAGTCTTTGTTTTCCGAATTGTATGATTTTAAAACTAAAATTAAACTGGATATGCGCCAAAGTTTATCTTGTATGCATTGCAAAATTACATTACATTGTTTCAAAATGATCGCCCGAAACGATTAATAAATACATAGGCGGTACATAACAATAATACATAACAATCTAAATATGTACGCGAATATTAGCGTTATACATATTTAATCACGTTATCGTTAGCGTAAAATGTATTTAAATTAACGTTTTGTGTCTATCGGCTTCCAAACAAAAGGCAGAATTAGAAAGAAGCTAACATTTTTTAGTAAGTACTAGGATCATCATTTAAACTATCATCCTTGGTAATTAGGATCAAAATAGTTTATGTGATATGCTTGACGTCTTACTTCTAATAAATAATATTAAAATACCGCTATCTTGCAGTCTATTGTATAAAGTTAGTAGAGACAGAATTATGATTTGAACATGATTAGCGGTAATCGTACAAGAGATCTGGTGCAACTGGGCCTTAATGTTGTAAATGCAAAAAATATTAATTTGGTACTTTGTTAGTCGATACAGGAAGAACCATAGGTAATATATCTCGGCATTAAATAGTTCGATGACATAATACTAAGGTTTATCATTATAAAACAGCTACATGAGTAAGAGCCGATATAAAAGGACTGCTCGAATAGTTAGACAGTGATCACATACACGGACCGCTCTTGCAGTCATAGTCAACAGCTTGAAGCTGCCATTGATAACTGCTTGAGCAGTTGGTATTAACTACTCAACAAATGAAAATAACAATTGGGGGCGGGTAGTGCGCGCGACGTGGAATAAAGAGCGCGAGAGCAGTCGACAGCACGAGCAGTCCGTGTATGCCTGGCGACTGCTTGACCGCCAACCGCCCGAAGCATTTGCAACTGCTCGAGCGGTTTCGTGTGTCTATGTAGATGACTGTAGTTCACTGTGCAGTCACAGCTTGAAGCAGTCCATGCTGACTGCTCCAAGCTGCTCGTGTATCTGGGTTCTAAGTATTGCATGCGTAGTGCATCATTTACATGGAATTTTATATGGTTAGATTATTTGTTACTACCAGTAGAGATAATTGACTTCCTTAGTATGTAGATTAGACTTAGCAGAATGGCGAATTAATATAAAGATTAATGAACACACCCGTATTATTATCGTTCGATAATAACCGATTATTTATAGGTAGGTGTGACGAACATTACATTTTTATTGTGTTTTAAAGGTTACCAATTGTCTGGGCGACTAGCATAGTGACGAGAGCCCGCAAAGAAGGCCGGATACGAGATGACTTCGCCGTGAAAACAATAATAGACGAATTGAACAAATTCAGAGCACAAGCCGGGCTCTTGCTTAGCTACGACACAATAAGTGTGCCTTTAGTATATACACAGGTAATGAACATTCACACGAAAACAAATTGTTTTGTTGCATATGGATTTGTTCGACATCGAGATATGTATTGCTTTTGAGAGGTGTCGTACTTTATGTACATTTATTGTGCTACCATCAATAGCTTTATATCTTAGTAAAGGCATGTAATTTTCGTACTAAGTGTACTAAATATTATGTCTCAATAATGATCATAAGTAAATGATTAACGGGATTCGCGAGAGTGAAAGAGATAGCTGTCTAATAGCACCTAAATTGAGCCGCTGCTGAGACGGCGCGTGTGCTTTGGGTCGCGAGCGAAATAATTGAAAGACGTACCAAATGGAACGTATTTGCGGCATGTTGTGCTTTTGTAACAATAATAAAGTTTTCTTTCGTTTGCCATTTGAACCCAAAACAACTTATTTTACGTTTCAGGTAGTTACTATAGCTGTATACTCATACTTCATAACGTCTGCACTGGGCAGCCAGTGGGTAGAAAACAAACTGCAAGCGTCAAGTAGTGACGCGTACATCAGTAACATAGACCTCTACTTTCCTATATTTAGTACATTAGAGTTTTTCTTCTATATGGGGTGGCTGAAAGTGGCCGAGTCACTGATCAACCCCTTCGGCGAAGACGATGACGACTTTGAAGTCAACTGGTTGATTGATAGAGATTTACAGGTGAGTGCTATTTCCAACGTCTCAGTAAACACCGGTCTTTCTATACTATACGAGTGTATCTACAGGGCATACGGTTTGCCGTATAGATCTGGTATATCAATTTCTGTATGATATATACTAGCGATAACTTTATCGCTCACACACGATGTAAGAAGTTTTAAAATAAGACGGAACAAACAGCAATCTACGTATTCATACATAAGGTTGATCCTTAATATTGATAAGGATTTTAAATTTCGGAAACTATTACAAATTTTCCCTTTCATAAGAACCTTCTCCTGACAATAATTAACACAACAAAAAAGTATTAGTGAGATGGCTCCATCCGTTCTCAAGTTATGGCGTGACCAGGAGAAATAGGGGTTTATTTTGATATATGGATGGATATAGATAAGTAAAGTTCGTAGTTGGTTTGGAAAAGTACTGAATTCGATCCCTGAGTCGGCGTACATGAGTACATTTTTGACGAGAAAGTAATATCTAATTCCTCAAACATCGTTAATTCATTTCTTACTTCTTTTTTTGTTTTTATTAATTTTAGACCTAGAGCATAAAATCGATCTTTGCATACTTATATTAACTTTTATTATACCTAGTTGATCATGAGTGTATATACATGATATTGTGAAATAACTTCCAAAACTCCATAAGCTTGGTTTACACTATTGACTTATGCGTATACCTCTATCCAGGTCTCATACATGATAGTGGATGAAATGCATCACGAGCATCCAGAGCTAATAAAAGACCAATACTGGGATGAGGTGTTCCCAGCCGAACTGCCATACACAATCGCAACAGAGAACCAAAGGGAAGAGCATCCAGAACATTCCACAGCTAGGATCGCCGTACCAACGAGACAAAAAAGCATGGTGTTGTCAACACCATCGCAAATCAAGATTGACGAGATGGTACCCTCCAACACCGTGAGTTACAAGTTCGACCCGCCAGAGGTTAGACTCGCCCGTTTTTAAGCAAGCCGAAGGAGCTTTGCAGTGTGCCTCGGTGTTCAAGGGTTGCCAATACCTTATTTCCTTTTTCTTATTTATCTCAGTTTCTAATTTTCCAAATGGTTCATATATACTTCTACTTTAAACGAGTTCCCGTAACCGATGTACCTTGGTAACTGGGTAATTTTATTGGCGTCATCGACGCCTTGTTGTAGCTTTACTATTTTTCTATATCTATGTGGTTGGGATTTTTCATTTAACAGAATGGTGACATAATCTATCTATATTATTATTCAACCGCAAAAACGACTGTGGTGCTATAAAATCCTATGTATATTTTTTGGTATTAATATTTACATTCATTTTGGCAGCCCTTTTCAAAAGTGCCTAATATCGGTAAGAGTCTAACAATTTTGTAGTTGATAACTACAGTAGTTTATATATATTTTATAGTTACTAATACTTACATATTATTTATTTACGTAGGTAAACTGATCACTAATATTATCAATTAGGAAGTAATTAAGGATATTTATTACATAACTACTCATACCTAATCTATAATTATAACTTGATTAGTAAGTAACTACTAATTAATTGGTTTAATATAAAAGACGGTATATTTTGGGTACACCATTCATACATGTTTACCGTTAGTTAATGTGTTTGTTAAATCTATGTAATATTTGTTATAATATCTTCACTTAGTTGACGTTATTTGTTTGTGTTAATGTTTAACTTTCCAAACAACCCATTGTCCGTTTCTTCCGATGCTGTAAATAATCTTGCATAATAATATTTTTGACATAATCTTTGCTTTGGCTGCGTTTATGTCATATTGATAATATATATTAATCTTATCTGGTCTGTCGTCTTATCATATTTAACATAAAAGCTTTGATAACAAATCTCTTCCTATAAGGCCCAATTTAGACTGCGACCTTGACAAATTACTCTACATCATTTTCTAGAGTTGATGTTCTGAAGACTGTTTCAAATGCTCGCTAACGAATCATAAAACCTTGGCTTCACTAGGGGACAAATGGAACATAATGACGTGGAACTTGACGAAGAGCATCTACCTGAATGTCTCGATAACTACAGAATATGAGAGAGAATATAACTATAAGAATATGGCAATTCGATCCTACACACTGTCATACAGTGTCGCAAAAATATCGTCATATATTCTATCGTGGAGTGACTTGCACATGACTTGACACTTGCAACACATCTCGCATGTTGGAGACAATCAATGTTGTTGCTATACGTAATTTGTATGCTGTGTAGGTACTTTGTATGCTGTGTAGGTACTTTGTTTTAGAAAATGTAGAATTGTGCCCCCTAGTGAATCTAATGCTCAACAATCAGCCTATCTAATCTAAGTATATCTATTTACTTAATTAAACTTAATTTCATCCGGACGAAATAACTCGCATTTATGTCTTATTTTGAGATGATGATATATCACTCGTTACTGATATGAGTAACGTCTCAACCATTCTACTTATATTGATTGATAGAAAGTCCGACGGTTGGGGTGGCAAGAATCTGGTACACATTTGTTTATATTTTTATGTTTGTTTTTTGTTTATTGGATTGTTTTATTGTTTCACACCTCTCACCCCAAATTAGAATAATGTCATCTGCTCATCCACAGGACCTTTTGCCCACTATTCTGTTGATACTTGTCTTATCATCGTTTCATCCAGGGTCTCCTAATTCCACTTGTAACTCATACTTAAGATACTCGCTACAACCACGGTGTGACTACAGCAATTGCAGATGAACGAAGACGCAGTATCGGGCATTCATTTCGTGGTATCCCGCGGCAGCAAACGAGGCAAACGGGACGACCGCAACTCCATGCTGGGCTCGTCCAACTCCGTGGTTTCACTGGCGCAGACACAGACGCCTATGACGCGGACAACTTCGGTCACGTCGATGTTGAAGAGGCTCTTTTCGAAGGAAGATACGCGCACTGGGACCACGCCCAACTCGCAGACTGACGGTAGTGCGTGTTTACTTTGTTACTAACTGAACATATACTATCACATTCATATTGAACTAATAACTTCTGGTACAAAATCTGTCACATTACAATCATGCTGATGAGGCTTTTATTCCAAGGGAGACTACGCTAGCAGTATACCAAACACTATCAAACCAAGGTTTGCGAATAGTATATTATTATAGTAGTATTGAAGGTCGTTTTATTGTATGATTTACTAGCTACCGTAAGCAAATTTATTTCGGGAACTACACCGTTACCGTGTTAATTCTGGATATATTTCCATTCACAGTTTTATATGTATCAAAACGGTATCCATATAAAGTAAAAATATTAGCCAAAATAATTAAATAGTAATTACCTACAACAAAATATGTTCACTATGAAAAGTAAAAATATAAAATACCAAAAAACAAAATGCATTGATGGTTTATGAAATAAAATTGAAATTTCATCACACTTGGTTTATCAAGTATCAAAAGCGTATAGCTACTTCTTTTTCGTTTTTTGCAGACCTGCGGCCTTATTGTCTATCATTACGAAGAATGGGCTTCATTTTGACATTTGAATCCCATTCTGGACGAAACCCTGCAAGCCAATTGGCTGGAACCGTCAATGGGAATGAGTATGAAGTGACATTTCATTCTCATTCAAGTTAGTAAATAAGGCGGCTGGTTTTCGTTGGTTTTACATATCTGTATGATACTCGTACATATTGTGAAAATATCACTATATTTTCAAAATCAGATTAAAGGAAAAATTATATACGGAAAACCCAATTCATAATGAACGTTTACTTTCCTACTATTTGTGGAGTCCGACCAAGTTTCAAATTTCCACTAATGTCGTCATTCAGCTAGAGCAAATATCCTGTGATGACTGAATGACACATGTTTGTGAACTTGTATACCAACAACAAACGCCTATGTATGTACGTTTCATTTCGTACCGTGTCGCAGTAAAACTGTTTCTTTTGTATAAAGTCAACGTTATATGGATATCAAGCAAGATGACATCGACTACAAGCTTACATCTAAACTCAAAAGAGAAAGGGCTCTTTTGTTTCATGCAGTAAAGTAGTTAGAGGATAGTTAAACTGTTACTTTCAGGAACAAAATAGACAAGTGAAAAAGTACTTATTTCTCCGTACACACTCATATAGGTACACAGCGGTATAAAAAACAGCTGAAATTAAAATTCTTTGTGGAAGATAAAATAGATCTACAATTTTTGTGAAAATGTATGCGAGTGAGCGAATTTGTTTGTTACTCCTTCACGCTGGAATTACTCAACGGACTGGACATTATACCCAGGAATGTCTTTTTATGTCGATTGGATTGGTTTTTCCGGTCCACAGGTTCATATAAACAGACGATAATAAAACGTAAACCTTCTTGAAATAAATTCAGTATAGCATCTTGAATGACATGACATTTTTCGGACTTATTATTGACTTTGAATTTTAGACGGTTTCGTTTTCTAGAATCATGATATATTATCTTTGATTTATTTATAATTGCAAATTAGAACTGAAAATGATATACGTGTAAGAATAATTGAAATTATATTATCAGTGTCTTGACATCCTGTTCTTATCACGACAAGGGTCTACAATATTGTTCATACTCCAGTGTGTATGGTCTGGTACAGTCATCTGTGTACATTGACTATCATTAATTACTGTTTAATTAACTAACACTCATGCATCAATCATCATTTTATATTATGTAATGGTGGTTCACTGCGTCAGTGAGCCTATTTGAATTCTTATTCAATGATCATTTATTTGAATGATTATGCAGTTTTATAATCAGGCATACCCAGTAGCAACCAAAATAGACTAAACATTTTCTTATGTGATAGGTAGTAGTTGTTCCTGGCATGCGTGGTCATGTCTCTTTCTGTCTATGGTTTCCACATTTACAATTAACAAAGCACTCAAATTAAATTTTGTAAGTAACTTTCGAGACACCGCACTTTTCATCACTTCGGATCGGAGACAAACATTCAGTTTATGTATGAAATTGACTCAGTAATTTTTCGTTATTTTAAGACTAAATTTTACCGATACCGTGCCATTTTTAATACCTGTGAGCCTTACATGAAAATGTGCCTTAGTGGAATCGTATCGTTGTCGTACAATTGAATTTAGTACGAATTATAATTTTTCATATCTGATTTTGAAGCGCGTTTTTATTATATTTGATTACATATTGTTAATGGCTACGGTCTCAGTTCATTTCCAACAGTGCTAGTATCTTTCGAGAGTAGTAAGTTCCTCGGTAAATTTCTTCCATGATGCTCTAATTCACTCCTTCTGTCTCCAAAGCGAGCATGAATATTCTAGTAACATTTTCCCGTAGGCAATCTTTAATTCCTAGACTTTTATCTAGATCTCTTTCGTTTCATCTGCAATCATCTGTTAAGTAGTTGTTAACCTTTAATGGTTTATTATTTCTATTCATTTCACTATTGCCTATATCATTATTATATAGTATTTCGTTTTATTATTGTAAATCGTTTTTATTTTTAATGCTTGCCCTCAAGAAAAAAAACTGCGTAGACTATGGAGAACTGCAAAAGTCGTAGCTTTGCTTCAACCAGGTAATTTGACTGACCCGATTAACCTTCATGTTTTTCATAAAAACCATTCACGTAAATATCCTCGAGAATTACAAACTCGAAACAAGACAATTTGGCAATTCAATATGATTGCACTAATTTATTCAAACATTAGTAAACAAAACAAATTTTTAATACATACATAGATACGCCCATATACTTTTTAACCGCTGTATCTATCTATGAACGCTGCCAAACAAAAGCTGACGGCTATTTCGATACAATCCCTTCCTAAATCCGTGGATATAGAAAAAAACAAATTGCAAGGAATAGGCCTATCATCCCAGTATATCCATATATATTATATAAATATGTATCGCTCGTAACTTCGTTCACATTACGGTCTACGTCACATTCACACCAAGCTACTTATATTCGACTACTGACCAGCGAACGATTCCTTCTACCATCGCATCGGTAGTTTAAAACTGAAGGCATTCAGTTTTCCACTTTAGTAAGTTACATGTTAATCCGTGGCTTCTCTCCCATGGGAAAATAGTATAGTATCCCACACGTAGGTATATTTTTACGGGGTAAAAAGTTTCCTGCTTGTTAATCCAAGGTGCAAAAGCTATCTCCATTTCACTTAAATTTACTGAGTCTTTAGGGTTAACGCAAATCAATTAACCCGGCACCTTTTCAGCATCGCGTCAATCAATGCCGTTCAGTATTCTTTGTATTGAGCTCCATACTACCCACATAGGTCAACTCCGTAGAGCCACCACCTCGGAGGAGTTGACGGCGGGTAGACGACGTGAGAACACGGTACCAGGTTAATGGATGTGCGTTAAATCTTAAGCGTGAGAAAAAGTAATATACATACACACTCGCTCATAAACTTACGCATTTATTACTAGTGTAATTATTCCAGAACAAAATGTAAATGAATTTCCTTAATTCCATTTCAGCATCCCGTTTCACGATATCAGCTAGCAACCCTACGTTGAACAAGCCGGCAGCGACCGGCGGTAGCATGAAGATCGCCAATGAAGTCATAGAGGAAGTGGACGAGCAAGCCACCATCACCAGCATGGCCAAGCGCCCGGAAAACAGGTATGTATGCGTGGCGGTTAAATTAGGAGATCATTTCGTCTCGTCCCTTCATCATCATCATCGTCTTAGGCATAAGACTTGCACCGCTGGACATTGGCCTCCCAGAAAGAATTCCAAAATGACCGTTTGATAGCAGCCTGCTACTTTTATCAGGTCCGTCTACCTTGTTGCTGGACAACCTATATGTTGCGGACCAATACAACGGTCAGTAGTTTCAAATCCTCAAATGTTTTGTTTGTATGTCATTATACGTTACGGAACAAGTACGAGGCTCACCTGGTGTTTAGCGATAACCTCTGCCTAGTATATAGTAGCAGTTGCATTTCGTCACAAGTGACGAAACAAGTGCCCATCACCCTGAGATAATTGTTAAACCTGATGTGCCTGTGATTTCAACGACAACCATATCCATCAAATCTTTTAAAATTCATTACTGCTTCATGGTAAAAATCGGTATGATGGCAGTATTCTCCGTACGTACTCGTTCATAAAAGTTCTACTGTTCAATAATATGTTTTGTGTTCTGCCCATTGCCACTTAAAGTACCTTCGCTGCCCGTGTCGGTGGTTTTCCTGATCTTCAGAACTGATCTCTTCAAATTGTATTAAATCGTCTAGAGAAAACCCCGAACACAGCTTTCTTCATAAGTCGTGCTTCTTTATGCATACTTATGAGGGGTCTATTGTGAGCGAACATGTCGTCAAGTGACACTAATACCTACCTCGTGTATGAACATGGTTCCATTAAGTAACTTGTGAGTCTTGTAACAGGCACAGCTAGCAAGAAGGTTTTTAAATATTTTCGAATTTTATAAGCTTACATACTTACATTTTAAAGCTAACTTTACAAGGTGTAAATGGCGTTCGACATGTAAGCAGATCTTGGTTATACCACTTACACTAGTTGGTCTTTCAACTTCTTAGTTACAAGTGGCGTTTACAATCTTACCCGATTAGTTAAAAATTTAATGATCGTCACTTTTCTGAAGTCACGATGCTAAACCACTACTGTAACAAGACTCATAAAGAAGTTATAGCTTGCTGCTTGCGGCTGCTGTAATATGTAGTCAAACCACACAAAATTCAAAATACTTAGTAATTAAAACGTTTAATAATTATTACGTGTTTGCTTAACGTATGGAGTAAATGGTTTGCTTCTTCTTTCAATATTTATAGACTTGCGTTTGGCCACTATTTAGCTAGATCTTGGATACCAACTGACTTTTAGCGATAGTTTCTGGATTATACGTTTTAGTACCATTACATTAGTGTATTAAACTACTGGCTACCAAGTAAGAGCATTATAAGGCGCTACTAATCACTACGCTCTATGGGTGTCTAACTTTGCAACTTTACCTTCAGCGGAAGGTCAAGGCCGAATTAGGATTCGAACTGGAGAACTCCAGATTGGCGGCCGACTCTCACTATGTATGTATCATCGCTTTGATCCTCAGATGATGGACAATAATGTCGTTACAGGATTCTATAGCCTACGCCGATAAAACAATCGGGGATAATGTTACCTATTTTATTAAATAAACCATGTTTACATTATAATACCTATATGCGTAACATTGTGGTTTAGAAACCGCGGTTGTTGTTTGTTATTTACGTATTATTTGTTATGTTTCTATGAGGAACAGTCAGAGTTGTATAATGAACGCCGATAATTACCTCGATATGGCTTTCAAGGCCAGCTCGGACGGCTGCTCAGAAGGTATTTAAATCAATCATAGATGAGATATTAACAGACAGATAACATATTATTGCATTATCTAGATTGCAATTAGGCACTCTTTCAACTTATCCATCATCTTGATAGTGTCGGCTAAACTAAAAACACTCTTGAACACTTGTATTTAATATTGTTGCCCTGGGATGGATCCGCTAAGTACATTATGGATGCTCTCGACAGACTGCAACGTCGCCCTGTCCGTATTATTGGAGACACTGAAGACCTAGAACCCCTAGAACTATAGCTTCTTTAAGCATTCTTTACCGTCTGTTTCATGGCAAATGTTCTGAAGAGCTCGTTAATCTTATTCCTTTCTCACCATTCCGATCCCGAACTCGTTCCGGTCTAGCATATCATCCATATACCTACTGTTCAAAATTTCTTACCACGAACCAAAAAGCTTGGCAGTTCCTACCTCTGGTCGTGTAAGTATTCTCTGCCGGCGTACGTATTTCCTATATAGCTATGACCCTGCGGGTATTTCAAGCGGGGCATGAAAAAGCATCTCTTAAGTCATCATTGGGGTGGCGGTTAGTGCAGCTTACGGCTACATTAATGGTCATCGCTTCTTCAGGCGAGAGGGAGTCACTTTGATGTCCCAATATAAAATAAAAAGCTTTTTTATATAATGGGACATCAAAGTGTCGAATATCCGTTCAACGTTGAGCAGACAATGTCCTACAGGTGACGCTACAACAGGTGAAAACCAACAGATGTATGGAAAATGTACTCGACTCTAAATATTAACTTTAAAAAGCTCAATACCTACGCTTCATGATAGGTTTAACTACCTACTTTGCGCAATCGTGTGACTTCACATCAGGGCCCTTATTCATTATGACAATTCAAACAAGTAACGCTGCGCGCTATATCTTACAGAAATGATCGTGAAATCAATACAAATTTATGATTATCCCTGAAGACAACGTAACCCTCCGTGTTACTTGTTGTATGGTCATAGCGAATTAGGCCCCAGGTGAACGATCTGCGCGTATCGAAATATCAATGAAAAAAGTATGCTTAAATATCCTTGCGTTTGATACGCAAGGATATGTAATGTGTTCTGAATAATTCTATTATAGTGTAAAATAATCACATGATTTATATTGTATTGCTTTGGTTCCAGACCAACGGCCATGAGCCTGTTCCAAAAAGCACCTCAACCGAGTGAACCAGTCAATATCAACAACTCAAAGAATTCCAATCATAGCTCAAGTAAGTAACCATGCAGAATTTTCGTAACATTCTTAAATAAGTAGCAGATTATACGAGTGCATGAGGAAGCCATTTTATACGAGACGTTTAATAGCTAAGGGCTCAAGGCGAGGGCGGATTAAATGGGTTTTATGCTCGCGTTATACACGCAGCTTTTCACGATAGTTCTAATTGCAGACGTTTTAATTATAATTTGCTCAGATTTTTAGACAACTTCTGAATAATTTTCTATGCTATATTTCCCAAAAAATGTGAGGTTGTTTATCTTTACTTTATGATTGATTTCAGTTTACTCGGTAATAATGCATTTTTGAATACTGCTAATAAAAGCCACTACTTTACAATTAACTTCCTAAGTTTTGAACTTCGTAATTTATTCGTCAAGCCATGTCTGGATCATTAATATTGCCCTGATCGACGGGTATTATTAAACACCCAGGCTCACTTGCTACATGAAATTTTTATATTGACTTATAATAAACAACTGAATAAAATTTTAAAGTAAACGTATTTTATGTATAATAGGAAGAACTTGTGAGCGAGCGTGAGAAGTGAAAAATGTATGGGCCTACAATACAATGTAATAAAATGTATATAACGTGTCGTCAGGCTTCAGTGGTCAAATAATCAAATATATATTATTTATAGATATTATTATAATGTTTATTATGTCTGGCATGCTCATATTTTGTATACATTTTAAATGTCGGATTAGAAACAAGACTATCTGTAGCTATTGCAATGTTTTTAGCTAAAACAAACTGTTATTCAGTTTGTGATTTTATGTAGTATAATAATGCTAAATGAGACCCCTGACCCCTGGCTTGCCTTAATTGGCCGTCTGGGGATGGAGACGCAAGAGGATGTACCAAAAAGTTCAAAGGGTGGAAGTGTTAAAGGGCATAACGCCGGTAGTAGCAGTTACCCTTCATCCAAAATGTCTGTTTTATTATACTACATTGTATATTTTATATCAAACAAGCCTCTAAGTGTTGGCTACAGCCCCACTTATGCCTTTGTAAAGGACTGGACACAATCCGTGAAATAAATGGAATAAGATAATAATAGTATCTAGTATATATATTCATTTGTTTGTTCAATTTAAGCTGTTGTAGTATAAATCCACCGTGACGTCACAGACTGGCTCCAACGGAAGACCAGCGCTGGTTTTAAACCAGCATTATGCTGAGTTAGGGACCATTCTATAACAAAAAGAGCAGTAAATTGTCATTCTGCTTCCTTACTTCTATTTTTGAATTGTATATGCTGCCGTCATAAAAAAATATATTTTCATTTCAAACCCAGAATGGTCTTATTACAGACACGCGACTGTCATCTTCCGCGCCTAACCCGTGGGGCTTCGCCCCTAAATCAGTCGGTGACAAGAGTCCAGCGGCAGAGTCGCTCGGCACCCAAGGTTCCTTCAGTATGCCTGACAGCATTGCTGACGAGCCTCGCCCTAGACTCGATAGTGATGTTGGACCTTCGCTCAGTGCCGCCGGCAGCCAGACCTTAAGTAAGTGTTTATAACGATTGCATTATACAGGGTCAATCGAAAAATGCTAACAACCTCATAAGGTCGACATCTGTTAAAAAATCAATATATCTAAATAGTCGTAACTCTATGAAGCAATTTGTTTTGCTATGGAACTCGCGGGAGGCGTTGCGTCGTAAACGTCGTAAAGTCTGTTCATCATTAGCTGAGAAAAAACGTAAACAAACAAATTGATTACAAAGATGTATAATCAATAAAGTGAATGAACATATGCATCCATTCTTTTTACCCACCCGCTGAAAACTATTGTTAACTTAGAGACTAAAAAAACTAAACGCAGAAGTAGTGGGAAGCCAACCACTGAGAAGATTAAAAATAATACTATGGTTATTTTTCGGAGTATCGTTTTATTCGGTTAATTTGTCATTTCTTATCACGATCGCTTACTTCAATACGACTAAATCCAACTACAAGCAGGCGACGAGAGTGACGAGAAAGAGAGAGATAAGTAATTGTGTTCCTGGCTTAATATAAATCTTTATAAAAGTCGCGTAAAAATAAAAATAGTTCCTAGTTAATATCGTTTAAAATGTATCTATCTATTATCATTTTATGCTTCTTACTTGTTAAAAAAAAATAGTGGCACTCGGGGAATGCCGACAGAAGTGAGAACAGATACTTATATACAGAGTTGTCGGTAACGGCATAACTGTAACAGTAACTGTCATGGTGTCGTGAGTTCAATTGTTTTTTCTGACCTCAAAAATTACCCAACGCGTCTAAAGTAGTTTTCACTACAAATAGTAGCTTATGCAACGGTCAATATAATACCTATTATATGCCTCTGCATACACTATTTTATATTCACTTATACAGTTGAAATAAAACAAAAGTGGAAAATTATTTAATAATTTTTTACTATAACAATTGTTCAAGTTATGAATGTTGCAATTATGAAATTGAATATTAAATTATGAAGCTGTATTAACACAATTAATTTTACAACACATAAATACATATTATCCATATTTTTTTCAGATAAATATATTGTATTCCAAACTCACAGCCACGGAAAAAATATGTGGTACGACGGGAAATTTAGATTCTCATTGTGCATGACTGCGCAGCGCGCGCATTCATAGACAATGACACTATTTTTCTACATTAAGCCAATGAGAGCATACGCGCCAATAAATTAAAAAGTAAAAGTGTGCCATAACAAATTTTGAATTTTCGTGAGTAGAAAGGTTAAAAAGTTATTTTATGATGCAGTTGTTTGAAAATCGAAAGAAAATGTTGCATTGTAATGATTTTTTTTAATTTAAAAAAAATCATTACAATGTAATATCTTTGAAAAAAAAGTACGAGTTTATATAATAATTTTTGAATTTATATTAAGCATATTACGTTTTGAATAAAATATTTTATTTACGTTTATATTTATAACAGGTTGATAAAACTTACCAATGAACACATTCATTCGCAAAGCTCACTTTCATTCTTGAATTACCTTTCCTTTCACCAAAATGCATAGAGTATAGAAAAGTCTACCTGAAAAAATGTTGTGTCGTTCATTGTAGTTTTCGTATTTAAATGAAAACAAGAGTAAATGGGATACATTTTGTTGATATCCGTGTGTAAATAGTATAGCGTTAATGTTTCTACTATATCTAGGGGCTATCGTGTGTGTCTAAATTGTGATTTTTCTGTGGCGATTCGTTAATTTTGGGAATGAGAGTAGTTTGTTTACTTTTTTTGGTAGGTAAGAATGGACAGACTTTAGTTGCATTTCTTTTAATAAGGCAGTACTAAAAAGTGTCAGATAAGTACTATAAAACCTGAAGGTTAATATTTTGAGAAAGAAGTTTAAGAAGAAGAACTAAAATAGTTTGTTGTGATGTCCTGCATGTGCTCTTAAAAGGAAGTTGTTCGCATTTTTCCAATAACCCTGTAGATATATCCCCCTACCCGGTAAATATAATATCCCGATAAATTCCCCCGGTATCCGGGATCTTTCTGAATTTTGGACCAGCCTCGTACGAGACTCGACAGCGCGTTTGTATGTATTGTCTGGGCGTTATTTAACCTACGAATTCCTGCTGTTTTCGCTTATGCAGCACCATTACACCTTTAATTAAGAAACTTTACTATATAATCGTTTGACAATCTGTTATACAGCGTGTAACAAAAGTGTAGTAATACTAAAACCACACACGCAGAAGCGCGCACACAATTGGGAACTAACCACTGCATCCCAGGAAGTAGTATAAATTCCGAGTTATGAGTAACCAAAGTTTTTCTAATACTCAAGCAGGTTCAACGCTGAAATACTAGGCCAAAGCCTAGGGCAATGACCTTCAGAATGTAGACTAGATAAACAAGGGCCTAGCGGAGCCTGGGCTGGGGTGCGGGGCGTGGAGAATGCGCATGCAGGTAGGGGGACGAACGTTGAATGAATAGGTGGCGGGGGATTGCACGGCGCAATGACCCAAACGCACTCCAGTAATAGAGCTGTCCAAAAATTTGGTGAATAATATTTTTTACTTAATATTAAAAAAAACGCTTTAAATTTTGGTTCTTAGCTTATTACTATACCTTTTTGTTACACGCCGTGTATACTGTTATTGTACATATAACGATAATATATCTTCGATACTGTGTGTAAGTTTTTATGACTATTGAATGACTTATGAAAGTCGGAGACTAAATCGGTCGACTACGTAAGCCCAGCCACAGTGTTGCTTATCGGGCTCCAGACTAGACAGTGACTTTGAAGCGATGATAATCAGTCACGTACCGATAAGGTGACCCTCGATACCCGATTGCAAACATCAAACAATATAATTGGCAACAATAGTAGAAACAAAGTAGTAGTAAAGTTTATGGCCCCCTCGTTCCCCAGACTCCAATAGGTTGAATCCAGTAGATTTTTTTTACTAGGGATGCATAAAAGACAAAGTCTACTCAAAACCAATACAAAATTTATTAGAATTGCGCCGAAAAATTTATCCTGCATCAGAAGAAATAAATGCGAGTAGATGTGCACGACTGGTTAAGAGGTAATTTCTGAGGTGATGCAAAACTTGTATTTGTGCCGGAGGGAAACAATTTGAGCATCTACTTTAGTTTTAAGAGGAAGTGTCACGATAATTGATTGTTCTATTTTGATAATTTGGATGGTGTTGTTTGATATAAGCTTTCCATAAGGTCCCTTCGCAAAAAAAACGAAGTAGCACTTTTATTGTCTATAAAGTGGCAAGTGTTGAACTATTTTGAAATCTAGACTTAATGGGCCATCTTTTGAAATAACTTGCCAAGGGAGTGTGGTACTTTTTTTCCAACATGAAGTGTCAAAGTTAACAGACAATAATTTTGTAAACTATAACTCGTAACACTTAATTTATTTTACTTAGTTAAGAATGTTTATTACTTTGATTTGTGGTCCCGATTCACAACACTGTTATCTGAGATTAAATTATTAAAAAAGTCACTGTAAAATATTGTGATCACAGTGATACTTAAAAATGCGACCCAGGGTGTCAAAATATCAACTTCGAAAAATGTCTATTATCGCTTGGCTAAGTGGCGTGGATTTTTTATCTTATGTTTTTCATGACTGCGGTCTACCTTGGCCTCTCGCCCGGTACTAGGTTATCATTGAGCGGGACACCCCTGTACAATCAGTCTTGGAGAGGGTCGTTATTCTGCAATAATTAGTCATCGTTCCTCGTCCATGTCTAGTTCCAAGCACAAGATGCTATAAACAACGAGACCCTACTTTCTCTCTTGAGAGTTACCACCACACTAGCAAAGGTTCAAATCTTCCTGCAAGGCGTAATTTGGTACAAAAATTGTCAGTTGTTACTTCCTTCCTTAGAGTATACATAAGCAAGCTATAGAGCGCGCGTATCGCTCCGGTCCATTTGTGCCGATCGTAAGCAAATGGTTTATACATAATTATCTATGGTATATAGGCTTATTAGATGATAATACTACTTACCGATGAAAATACCTATTTTTTGCTTCCGGGAATCGTTTTTACAGCCTGACACCATTTTAATCACAAGAGCAAAATATTGTTCGCTGACTCAATATTTCTCGTACCCATTGTCGTGAGACTGCTGTTCATACTTGTCCTTACGGTTCATACGAGTATCATACTTATAAGGGCGCGCTCTAGGGCTTGCTGTATATTCTAAGCTATACGCTCGTCTTGTTGTAATTCAATGAAGTCTTGTCAAACAAATAATTCCCATTTCACTATGTTCTTTGCAGTGGACGAAGTAGACGGTGAAACCGATATGGATGACTTCGAACGGCTTCGAAGCAAGCGGGAGAAGGAGCGACGAGAAAGATATCAACAGAAACTCATGGCTCGCTCTGTCAGCGCACAACAGGTAATCTAAACTACGCACTTCGTTATCACTTATTTAATTAGTTTATAAAAATTCGATAACTTTTAAAATATTTAACGATACATTTTCGTTGCACTGCATATTGGATACCGTGGCACATTTCTCCATATGTAGTGGGTAATAAAAATATATAAACAGGTTTTATTTTATCCTATATTTTAATGAAGTAGGTAAATCCTAAATTAGTTTATGTTATCGCATTTTTTTTGAAACCGATCCGTTGTCTGCAGCCCAGTGTAGTTGTTGTAAACTTGTTCTCTTGTGGAATTAGTAGTGGCAGAAGCGGCAATGTTTCTTTTTAAGTATAAGTACATTTTAATCTAATTTTTTTTAAATTACGTTTGGGTATTACGTTGTAAATTCCCACGGAAAATAAATTATTTCTTTATGAACAAAAAGATAACCCAAACATGTTAACTATACCTATACATAAATTTGATTAAGATGTTTCTACCAAAGGCAGATAATCTACTGAAACAGTTGGATATCGATCACTCATGTCTATAACTCAAAAACTGTTGGGTGATTATTTTGTGTCAATAATCCGTAAGATATACATTAATCATCTCTGCTGTAAAAATGTATTAATTTGAATATTCA
This sequence comes from Selenia dentaria, assembly GCA_917880725.1. Lineage (NCBI taxonomy): Eukaryota > Metazoa > Arthropoda > Insecta > Lepidoptera > Geometridae > Selenia > Selenia dentaria. Next base: position 21,122,250 of record OU862880.1, on the reverse strand, counting down.
AATATTCATGTATGAAAAAAACCTGAATGAGTATTTTTTATACACTGAACGTTTATTTCTAGGGTTCCGTATTACACACAAGGAACCATTATAAGTTTCTTCTATCCATTCTAAACACTGCAAACGAATTTTAATTAAAACTAAATGGTTCACTTCAATTCATAAAGAATCTTAATGTATATTCTAGGAGTTTTTTTACTACACTCCTTCGTATCGGGTTCCTCTTTTCAGTGTTTGTGGTTGGCTGTTTTCTTGTCCTGATAACGTCTTATAAATCAATGAACGCAGGCTGCACGCATGATTTAGTATGACTCATTGTCACGTTCCGCCTGAGCAGAGCGTACAAGCGATAGAGAGGCACGATCAACCTAAGCGTTCGGCTGTATTATGACATTATCACGTAAAATTATCGCCCGTAAACTGACTTTATAGACAACCATTTTTTTAAAGATTTATTTTAAACTTACATAGAACTACAACATACTAAAAACTTACATAGCTTTCAAAGAACGTTTATAAAATTTTCAAAATATATATGCGTCTTCCTTTGCAGCGAACTGGCAGTGTAGAGCTGATTGACAACGACTTATTACTAGAAGACCTGTTAATGCATGCCGGCGCTCTAAGAAAGGAAGACACAAAAGACGGTTCCAAAGAAGACACTACTTGACAATGGAGCTTTATTTTCCCGTGGGACTGAAGTAGGAACGTGTATCCGCGCCATCTCAGTATTAAATTGTGATATTGTACATTAACGTTTAAGTACAGTACAGTACTCGTAGCGAATCATGGTGGTATTTATATCATAAATAATATTATGTAAGCTTATTTATTTAAAAGACATGTAAATAAATAGACAAATTAGTTAACATATCTGCATTCATTTCAATGACCTTTATCTAAGTAGGTACTTAATAGAAAAAATAAATTGAAATAATTAGTACCTACCTGCAATATTAACGAACTATTTTTGATGAAAATACCTAATGAAGCAGTTTTCTTGTGCTACTGCACCGAACTAAACTAGGAAACTACAATTCTCTTAACTATGGTAGTTCTTATTCTGTTCACACTAAAATCCAAATTCTTATAATACGTACTTAGGATCATTCTAAAAATATTGTAATTCTTCCCGTCGCGTGTCGAGCGTACACAATGTGTGTACGTAAAATAAGTGCTAAGCCATGTCACGCATACACATGTTATGCACTCCACCGGTATAAATTTGCTTTTAATTGGTCAAATATTCAAGACTAGTATTTTTTCAATAAACATATTGCTACTTACGGGATGAAAACCGTGGTTATTATTTTAATGAGCTCCCGATATTTCGACACTGTTGTAAGCGCCATGATCGCGGGACGACTGGAGAATGCGGGTGGGTCGATAAAATAACATTAAGAGCAGACATTCTCTTAAACTTTCACAGTTTAAAAAACTAGTATTTTTCTATCTAAACTTTTATGCGTAGTTCGGAAAGAAACTATAGTAAATGCCAATGCCAAGGAGGAAAGAATAAAACGTAAGGAGTGTAAATCAAGTAGGTAGATCTCAGTAATGTAAACAGTCGTTGTTAGACTTTATGGTAACGTGTTTTGGTGACGCTTCGCGATTTGAACTCTTGCTGGTTGCTGGTAATTGAGCAAGAACAAGTCAACTAGAGGTGCGTTCCTTTAGCTTATGAGGGCATTGGTGGCGTTGTCATTGATGGCTCTTTTGTTATCGCGTTCGTAAAGCTCACAAACGTTATTTTTGCCACTTTTGCTCACACCCTATTCTAACGCTCAACTGAGCATAAGATCTAGAATCGCATGATTATGCTGTCAAAAAACGATCACAAGCAACCATACTCCGGACGTGCACTTTTTGGTGGCAAAATTTCCTCTTTTTTAGCTTTCCGAACGCTGAACAAAAAGAGATGAACGACATTTTCACCCACAGATTCCCAATTCGAACGCCCCTTGTGAGCGTTTTTAGCTTTATTTTCACTAAAAACGATGGTCTGTTAAACTAAAAGATCGAAGTCTTTAATTATGTATCTATGGCATTTTATATTTTTTTATAAGGAAAACTACTATTAACGTTTTAAAATAAATTTAAATTTAAAAGTATATAGACTTCAGTCCAAACTTCTAATCTCCTCTGAAGTTGTTTGTTGTTGTATTCAGAGCGGATAACAAGTTTGACATGAAACGGAATTGTACTCTGAATAGGTAGGTACATCAACAAACAACTTCAAAGGGGACTAGAAGTTTGGGCTGATGTCTACCTAATGTGATACTTTCTCTAATAACCTAGTATTTATGTTTATGACGAACTTAAAACAACGCTATATATGATTCATTATCATCTATAACCACGCGCGTGAAACCGCGGAACGCAGCAGTAACATATAAAATGAGACAAAAGGAAATCTACTATAATTAACTTTGAAATTTGACAGTCATCTTTTAGCAAACTTGTGACATTTAGACTTTACATTGCGTGCTGTTATACCCTAACCATGTGAGCCTTAGTGCTTCCCTATGTGCCTAATCGGCACTATCATGAGAGACGTCATATAGACTTCAGGCTCTCAAGTCAGTTCGTCTTGAATCTCCGTCATAACCGGGTCTGCCCAAGGGTCTCTAAAAATAATTCTGTTTAATAATTTTAACTCAACTCATAAAAGGCCCATAACATTTTTGGTGGCAGCGGTGGGATACGAAAATCCCCAGTGTCCTTAAACTTACTGTGCTTTAAAAGACATTGTCCAGAACATCTGTGTTTTTAATAAGTGAAACAGTGATAGTAAAAAGTGTATACTTACCGTAAATACGGAACTCTACCAACGTCATTGAACTCGTACCTCGTGACTCCTGGACCTGAAATCAAAAATATACCTTACCTGTGGGTCTCCTCTGCCTTGCCGCGTTTTGGAAAGTCGAGCGACTAATCCTGAAAGAAAAATACTTACCTTTGGCTCCGAGTGGGGGCTGCCGGAAAATCCTAAATACCGTTCCTGAAAATCTCTCAACATCCATCGGATCGCATCGTGTATCATACATCACAAAGATCTTCAGTGCAAACATCGAGCAGGAGCACTTTATCGATCTCCGTCTGCATTCCTGAGCGTCGCGTCTTATCGCAATAATGTTCCAGTTCGCCGTACTAGCTTCCGTCGCCTACGCATTCGCCATATCGTAAGTCTTTGGTCATTGTTTTGTTTAAAGCTGAGACTTAGGGTACCGCAAGTAATTTTTTGAAACCATTTCATTTATTTAATTTGTGACATAGTTATTTTTATATGTGAAGCATCATTACACCTGTGACTTATCGAAGCATATAATGCCTAAAGTTCCTAAATCAGAAGAAAGTAAATTAAGTGTTCAGATTCCTGAGACGGAGGAACATTCCGGTGACACAAAATCACCTCTAGATTCACCTAGAATCACTAGATCAACTGTAGCAGCCGCCACGATGGCCGAGTTAGACCTCAATACCTTATTTAAATTTATCAAGCCTTATGATGGTAGCCGAGAGTCAGTCAACTCGTTCATAATAAACAGTAATAACGAATACGAGCTCGCGTCAGAGTCACAGAGGCCAGTTCTTTTCAAATATATTCTTAGCCAATTACATGGTAAAGCGGGAATTGCATGTTCGATCAAAGAATTCACATCATGGGACCAACTTAAAGATTTCTTGAAAACTCAATTTTGTGAACGTAAACATTATTCCCATCTTCTCACCGACTTACAAGAGAGCAAGCAAAGCCCGCAAGAAAATGTCAGCCAATATTCGCTACGCGTGGAAACCTGCCTCTCACAATTGCTTACGGAAATTATTGTCAATATCTATGCCCTTTAACACTTCCACCCTTGGAGCTTTTTGTTACTTGCTCTTCCGTCTCCACCCCCAGACGGCCAATTAAGGCAAGCCGGGGGTCAGGGGTCTCATTTAGCCCCAGGGAGAATCAGAGTCCACGGTGTCGCCACTCACCGACGGCTCGCCACAAAGCGGTTTTATTATTATTATTATTAAATTCTTATCAGGCGCTAACCGACAGGGTAACCAGCCCCGAACTGACAGTGCTACTAATAACTTATCAGGCGCTAACCAACAGGGTAACCAGCCCCAAACCGACAGTGCTATTAAAATTGTACCAGGCAACTGCCAACAATGTAACAAGTCCCAAACCAACAACAATCTCAATAATCAATCCAGCACCACCCAAAGTAATGACCTCAACCCAAATCGAGAAGTTTATGAAATAAATATAGATACAACCAAGAGACTTTTGCCTCATGTTCTCCTATATACTCAAGTTTCTGATATTCCCCTCACTCTTCTAGTCGATTCAGGTTCTGCTATATGTCTAATCAAACAATCCTGCATGTCACATAAACCAACTCTAACGAATGAGTCAATAAACATTAAGGGAATTGATCCTGGTGATGAACCTACTCCAACGTTGGGTCATTTCCGGCTAAAGTTGAAATTATCTGAAACCAAAGCCATCTCTCACAAATTTCATGTCATAACAAATATTAACTTACCCTACGATGGCATCATAGGCACCGACCTCCTCACTGCATTCGGTTGTAATATTGATTACAACACAGACACACTGAAAATAGGAAACCGTATATTAACACTGCACTTTTTCGATCCTTTTTATATAATTCCCCCTCGCACCGAAACCGTTACCGAATGTTCGATCCAAAACACCGACTTAAAGGAAGGCGTCATCATGGACCAACACCTGTCCGACAATCTATTGATATCCAACTGTATTGTGAAGGTGAAGGACAACAAATGCGTTAATTTGACAATTGCCAATACATCTGAAACCTTCGCCACTATCAATACTAATCTTAACCTGAAACTTGAACCTTTACATTCTGCAGCGCTACGGATCAGACATGACACCAACAAAACAATTAACCGTACCGGTGAGGTTATAAATTCTTTGAAAATCGATCATTTAAATCAAGAAGAATCTGATGCTCTTCTTGAACTTTGTGCACAGTATTCTGACATTTTTCATTTATCTAATGATCAATTGACTTACACAACAGCTCTTGACCATCAAATTAAAACCAGTAGTGATGTACCAGTTCATACTAAATCGTACAGATTCCCGGAGTGTCACAAGAAAGAAGTGGAAACCCAAATCGGAAAGATGCTCGATCAAAATATTATAGAACCATCATCATCGCCTTGGAGCTCGCCTATTTGGATAGTAGCCAAGAAGGCAGACTCTCAAGGACAACGTAAATGGAGAATAGTAATCGACTACCGGAAACTCAATAATATTACAGTAGGAGAAACATACCCAATCCCACAGATATCCGAGATCTTAGACCAACTAGGTAACAGTAAATATTTTACAACATTAGTCCTCACTTCCGGTTTCCACCAAATCTTAATTTCACGCGATGACGCACCCAAGACCGCCTTTTCTGTCCCTCAGGGTCATTTTCAATTTAATCGGATGCCTTTTGGCCTGAAAAATGCGCCGTCAACTTTTCAAAAGTTAATGAATAATTGTCTTTCTGGTCTCCAAGGCACAAGGTGCTTCGTCTATCTAGATGATATAGTGATTTATTCCTTCGATCTACAACCACACATTAATAATCTGCAAGCTGTTTTTAACCGACTCAGAAACTTCAACTTGAAACTACTACCTGAAAAGTGTGAGTTCCTTCGAAAAGAAGTTGTTTACCTTGGCCACATCATTAGCGAAAATGGTGTTAAACCTAACCCGGATAAAACGAAAGCTGTAACCGAATTTCCGACTACTCAATCCCCAAAAGACATTAAGTCCTTTTTAGGGCTAGTGTCTTACTATAGACGGTTTATATCTGATTTCGCCAAATTGGCAAAACCATTAACCTCACTCCTTAAGAAAGACGTGCCATTTAAATGGCAAAACGAACAACAACTTGCATTTGAATCTTTAAAAAATAAACTCATTTCTGCTCCCATCCTAGCATATCCCGACTTTACGCAACCATTCCTCTTAACCTGCGACGCCTCAAATTATGCAATATCTGCTATTCTATCTCAGGGTCCTATAGGACAAGATAGACCAATTGCATTTGCATCCCGCACGCTCAATAAGGCGGAGTGCAATTATAGCGTAACAGAAAAAGAATGTCTTGCAATCATATTTGGCACTAAAGTATTTCGACCTTACCTTTATGGGCACCGTTTCAAAATTCTTACCGATCATAAACCATTACAATGGTTATTTAACTGCAAAGATCCCGGATCTAGATTAGTCCGCTGGCGTCTTAAATTGGAAGAATTTGAATATGACATACAATACAAGAAGGGCAAAACTAACTCAAACGCTGATGCCCTATCCCGATTTCCTGTAAATCCAATCCAACCAACAAACCCTACAACATCCGACACCATCACTGAAGAGACCGCTCAAGAATTAGATAGAGACTTAATGGACCTACTAATATCCCCTCCTTCATTTAACCCTGACGAAGACATTCTAAACTCACCAGTTGATCCTTTCAATCTGAATACAGACTTTTCACCTTTATCTGAAACAAACTTACCTTCTAACGTCCCCGATACCTTGAGAGATCTAATTGAAAATGAAACGACCGACTTACCTGAAATAATAGAACGACCAACGGCTCCCGAAGTCCACCTGCAGGATCCAATTTCGTCCACAAGTGCATCTCCAAACGCACCCCTCGATGACTATTCCACATTTCTGAAAACAATGGCAAATAAAGACATATCGTTTAGTACTTATATTGAAGAACGTAACGAAAGTTTGATGAAGAGCACCTCCAAAATAATATTAATTCCAACCTCAATCGATTTAGATGAATCAAATCCGTACATTCAAGAAATTTTGAGCAATACTGAAAACAGCGACGAAATCATGAACAGCGAAAAGGAGTTATTTTCAAACCTTAAAATAATCCAAAATAATAAAGCATATTACCTTTTATTCACCAAAGTCCATCACTTTGACGAAGCCACGTACCCTGAAATTTATGAAACATTAAAACGAATTAGAAATGAATTAATAGTAACAGAGGACACAACGGAAATAAGTATATCAGATTTTAAAAACCCGTTCGAAAAACATTCCTTTATCAAAATCTATAACATACTTACTTAACTACTTATTTCATAATACTAACATTAAAGTGGTTGTCTACCATTATAACATCATATTCCCATCTCCGTCTGAAAAAAGAAAATCATGCAAGATAACCATGATATCCGCACAGCAGGCCATTTGGGATCTGCCCGTATGTACGGCAGAATAAAAGAAGGTTATTACTGGAAGGGTATGCGAAGCGATATCGAAGCATACGTAAAACAATGCAAATCTTGCCAAGAAAACAAAGCTTTAAGAAAGGTAAATAGAGCTCCCATGCAGATCACAAGCACTTCAACGGCCCCTTGCCAACGCATATCTCTCGACATTGTAGGTCCGCTTCCCGAAGCTGGCCCTGCAAAATTGAAATATATACTCACCATCCAAGATGATCTCACCAAGTTCTCTTCAGCATATCCAATTCGAAGTACAACCGCTGAAGAAACAAGCGAATGCTTGCTTCATTTTATTTCTATATTCGGCATCCCTAAGACGATCCTTACCGATCAAGGCACAAACTTCACACCAGAACTGTTCAGGAAAACATGTGAATTCTTAAAAATTAAAAATTTGTGGTCTTCTCCGTATCACCCGCAAACCCAAGGTGCTCTGGAGCGAAGTCGTTCGACATTAAAAGAATACCTCAAATCCGCATGTTGCAAAATCGACTAAAGTATTCTCGGGACAAGGCGCTAGATTTTATTCGGAAATCAAAGGAATCATCCAAAACTTATTACGACACGCGTACTCGCTCAGTAAAATATAAAAGCGGTGATTACGTCTACCTGAAAAACCACCTGAGGCTTCGTAAAGCACTCTCTCCTCTCTGGAAGGGTCCCTATAAAATTGTAAAAGTTAATGGTAATAATACACTTACCTTACTCATCAATCGGCGTCACGTTACGCACCACGTAGATCAGGTAAAGCCGGCTGAGATCGGGAACAACCTGTAAATGCAGATTTATAATTAATACTAAGTCAAAAATTAATTAAGAATTAGACTTACCTTTATGAATAACTCCCTCAACCTGTAATGAAATATGTTTCATAAACACATCTAAATTAATGAATATTCATAAATAACTATTAAATGGAGTACTTACCTACTAACGATATAATACAATTCAGTAGAATGTAAGCTTATATAAGGCTAGATAAATAAATAAGATAATGTAGATAATTATTTTAGTGATTTAATTTAGGTAATTAATTTGCAGAACTCCAAGTCAGGCTCGAAGCCGACAAGACTATTACATACAGCAGATAGAATCAAGCCCTGGACTCTATTTCGACTACCTCGGCAACCTGAAAATTAATAGTGGACAATTGAGTGTGATAATGCCGTTAGATATCTCACATTTTAGCACGCATGTCGGAAATATTAATACTGCCCTTAAGGCAGCTAGCGATATGTGCAAACAAACTGGACTGGTAGAAGTAGAAAATAGTTGTCGTAATATGATTAGTCCATTGAATGCTCGATATATTGATATGTACAAGGAGTTATCTTCTATTTCACACCTTTTAGAGAAGAGGTCGAAACGAGCCTGGGTAGGTGGATTAGGAACTTTAATTAAACAAGTTTTTGGAAATTTGGATGAAAATGACGGTCTCCGGTATAATGATGCTATTAGTTTATTACAAAATAACCAGAAAAAGTTAGCCGCGCTGATGAAAGAAAACATTTTATTGGCAACATCAACTATCTCATCATACAATGATACAGTTAATAAGATTAAGTTCAATGAGCTTAACTTAAACAAATCTATCGACAACCTCTCGGCAAATTTGGCTAATGTTACAAGTGCCACAAACGAGCTGTTGCTACAATTCAATATTAATCAAGTTCTTAATAATATAGAAACTGCTATTTTAACTTTGTCATTCCAACTTGAAGATCTAACTAATGCAATCCTATTCAGTAGTCAAAACACTTTACACCCATCTGGAATCACTACACAACTATTCCGAGAGCTTGCCGATAACCATCAACATTTGCCCAACGACTTGGAGCTACCTGTAGATTTAGATTTAAGTTCTACTCATATAATTTTGAATTTGTCTAGTTTAATTAGTTACTATACTAGTAATAAGATATTCTTTGTACTACGGATACCATTGGTTTCAATTACGGAATATGTATTGTTTCATAACATAGCTCTGCCTACACCTCACAATACAAATAAACCTTACTCTTTCAGCCTAGTTGTACCTAGTTCTAAATACATTGCAATGACCAAAGACAAAACGCACTAGGGTGAATCGACCCGTTCACCGATCACTGCCTGCTCACGATCATTTTTACGAAAATTTCCGAAAATAGCCCTAATGGTGCGAGTTAAGCGTTAATTTTGCTTGAAAACGCATGCTCTCTCTATCCCTTTCTTTTGGATCAACCATTTCGCCAACCAAATGGGTTCGTTTTCAATCAGTAAGGTGACGAACATGACCCGGTGCGCTTACGCGGAAAAATATCAAAATTCTTACGAAAAAATTAGTGGAAGGCAAATTTTGAATCGTAAGTAAAACATGTTTTTAGTACAGTTATCATATTGATATTGTGTTTGTAGTGCTAGCATAAAGTCATATATTCTTCTAATCTAACACTGAACTAAGAGAAAAGGTTAATTCATTAAAATTTAAGGCGATCGCCATGGGCAGTATAAAACTAAGCTCTTTTCATTTTACGATCACCTGATCGTAAACGGGCGGTTTGAGTTAAATTTTTGTTGAGCTTTTCTAGTATGTTGCATGATTTTGGTGGGAATATTATTATCTGTATAGATCCACTATTATGTGATTTATTTATACGTTAGATGGCGATCGGCTTAATATGGACAAAAACCACAAATGTAATCGCTTTTATGTGATGAAAAACCAGGTGATCGAGAAATGACCTGTTGGCGACGTTTGACTATTTTCCATACAAAAGCATCGGTTTTACGTGATCGTATACTGATTAGTAATCGATCATCCAACATTTTTTGTTCGTTGACAATAATTTCGGTGATCGAGAACAGAATACTTTACGACCACGTGTGATGTGGTAGACACAGCTATGATCAAAAACAGACTCATTTGCGTATATATTGCGAACAATAAAGAAAAGTGTTCGGGAAATGATCTGTTGTAGACTATTGATTTCGTAATTTTTAAACTTTCGCGATTTGAACACATGTTTTAAATGTTTATCGGGACTTATCACGTATTATTTAATATAGGTAAAAGGTGTCGTAGTGACAACCCTGCGATTTTTCAAGATCAAGTGAGGGTAGGAGAACAAAACACCCGCTCTTATCGCCGGACTCACCCGCAGTTTTCAGTCAGCTCGTGACCACGGCCATTGTAACATGGTCGAAACGTCGAGCGAAAGGTACATATTTTTACCTATATTAAATAATACGTGATACGTCCCGATAAACATTTAAAACATATTGATTTCGTTTTATTAAAAAGTAGTATAAATTTCTTGTGATCGCATTCTAACTAGATAGCGATCATTTTATTTTTTAATTTAAATTTGTTATGCTCGAATTTACCTTAAGGTCATGTTGCCTTTTCTATCACTACCAAATATTTATTCCACAGGCAGGGGTGTCCAAAAGACCAAGGCGTCTTTTTACATACAAAGAGGAAGATCTTAAAAACGCTATAGAATCTATAAGAAACAACTCAATGGGGTTTAGAGAGGCTTGCCGGTTTTACGGTGTACCATTTGCCACAGTGCATGACCGTATCAGTGGTAAAGTGGCCGTCGATAAAAAGCCGAGAGTAGGTCCAGATCCCGTTTTAGGTGTGCAGGGTGAAGAAAAGCTGGCTAAATGGATTCTTGATATGGCAAAATGCGGATTCCCTCTAAATAAACAAGAACTATTAGAAAGCGTTTCAAAAATTATAGAAAAGTCTGGTACCAAAACTCCTTTTAAAGATGGTAAACCAGGCGAAACTTGGTACCAGAAATTTTTAAAAAGGCATCCGCAAATTAGCATTCGCGAGCCAGAAGGAATAAATAATGCAAGGACTGCTATAACTGAGAACCGGATAAGAATCTGGTTTAAAGAGCTACAAGAATATATAAAGTCCATAGATGCGATAGACATATTTGAAGAACCAGACCGGATATATAATGGGGACGAAACAGGGTTTTCTTTATGTCCAAAAAGTGGCAAAGCCTTGGGACCTAAGGGGTATAAAAATTTGTACATCATAAAAAAAATAATGAAAAAGAAAACATAACCGTTTTACTGGTATTTGCGGCAAGTGGAAAATTGTGCCCACCTTTGGTTATATTTCCATATGTAAGACCGCCAAAAGCGTTAGTTGATAATATGCCGGAGTCATGGGTTCTTGGTCGTTCAGAAAGTGGTTGATTGAAAAGTGACGTATTCTAAGAATATATCACCAACGATTTCAACAGTTGGTTGACGAAGAATGAGGTCAAGAAGCCCATTCTTCTATTTATTGATGGTCACAAATCGCATATGACATTCGCTTTAAGTGAGTTTTGCCAAGCAAATGGCATAATTCTGTATGCTTTGCCGCCAAACAGCACGCATATGCTGCAACCGGCAGATGTAAGTGTATTTAGACCGCTAAAACAACATTGGAAAACAACAGTTAAACAGTGGCAAACAGAAAATATTAACCAAATCGTTACAAAATTAAACTTTTGTTCTATTTTAAAAAAGACAATCTCACAAACCGATTTGGAAGACGCTATTAAAAATGGGTTTAGAAGATGTGGTTTATATCCGCTGAATGAAGACAGTGTAGATTACACAAAATGTGTTAAAAACACACAACAAAGATTTGAAAAGGAGAGAAGAGACAAAAATTTTAGTTGTAGTGGAAAAACCACGGCAAATGCAAAAGACTTTGACGCCGCAACGAAAGTAATATCATAAATTAAGATTGATCTGGCCAAACGCAACATAGATTCAGGGCCAATTCTTGAAGAAATTAAACAAGCCAAAGAAAAGTATCTCCAAAATCGGCGCTCTAAATCTAAGACTCCTCGAAATTCTGCAGCGTCAAACCAAAGTGAATCTATTATTACTAATGATATTTTAGCTGACATCACCCCAGAAAATTTAACTTTTGACGAACCGGAACCTAATCAAAATATTGAAATTGACACTGTACAGTTGCTTACAGATACTTCGTTTACTGCTGATGAATCAATTTGCATTGCCGAAAATATAAGTTTACCAGAGCTAGGATCTTATGTTTCCCTTAACAATATATCAATGATGTCTCTTAATGAGATTCAAATACAACCAATGAATCAAATATCGCCTGACCAATGTCACACTTTTACGGTGTCAGCGGATGTTCATGTCCAAGAGAATGCAACCAATGACAATGTCTCAAATTCTCTCAATTCACAGAGAGAACTTAATCAAATATTGTCCTTCGATGACATCTTCGAGACTCATTTGCATTTCCCGGAGCCACCAGCACCAAAAGAGAAAAACGTATTGGGCCTAAATTGCCAAGCGCTATTTCATCAGAAGCTTGGCGAGAACATTATCGAAAAAAAGAAAAGGATAAAGAAAATCTTGATTTAGAGAAAAAGAGAAAAAACAATTGAGAGCAGAAGAAAAGGAAAAGAAGGCAATGGAAAAAGAGAAAAGAAAAAAGAAAAGGAAGATTTTAACAACAAAAACTGCAAAAAAGAATATCAAATGCAGTGAATGTTCTGATGTTTTAGTAAGCGACGTCGAGGACGATTCCGAAAAAAATATTGGATGCGACCAATGTATCCGTTGGTTTCATCTAAAGTGTACCAACATGTGTGATAAAGCGTATGCTGAAGCGGCTCTATCGACATACACATGTCCATTTTGCCCAAAAGTTGCACCTAGAGACAATTAATACAAAATTTCAAAAAAAAATAATTATAAAGTTTCTAAATATTTAATTTCTACTTTAATTTCAAAAGCATAAAGTTCCTTATTGAGTGGTTTTCAATGATCGTAAAACAGCAAAATCTTTTGAACGTAACCCGACGGAAAATGATCGAGATCTAAATAAAATGCACTTTTTGATAAATCGTAATTTAGTTAATTAAAATAAATAAAGAAACAAAAAAAAAATACGTTTTTTATATTGGTATTGCTGCTCAGTAGTCCATACTGTTCCGTCCATGATTGCTGCTTCAATTGGTAGGGCAGAAGTATACTTGCTACTTGAGGGTAGTAGGTAGCTAGCTAGATCAGCATTCGCAAAATGTTCTACTGCCATGGGGTACCAGGTACCTTCTGATTAGCAGTCAGTAGGTGTAATCACTTGGCTACCACAGCTCCAATATCCAACGCCTAATTCAATTAAGACCAAATTAAAAAATTATATCTGTGGTTTAAATATTATTGGTGTTTGCAAAACTTTCAAATCTATTTTTGTTACTTATTGAACTAGGCAGTATATGTATATATTTATTATGTAATATATATATATATGTATATGTATATATATATATATATATATATATATCGTCGTCTAAATTCGTTAACCCCGTAGCTCCATCAAAGTAAATTTTACAGTAGGCACAAAATACTGAATTACTAGAAATAAATATATGATAAGCTCACTATAATAGTTTTGATTTATAGGTAAAAAGGGTTTAGGACAATTATTTTTAGTTTTAATTACCTGATAATTCACTTGAAGAGTTAAAAAAAGGAGTTACAAGTATTACTTAATCATTCGTATGGAGATACGTGGTCTTTTTGGAGATACGAGTTCATTAAGTTTAATATTATTCTTAAAAGGATTCCGTTATTTATAATTATTTTAATTTACTCGTACATCCACAGTACGAGTAAATTAAAATAATTATAAATAAATAATATTACTTTTATTTGAATAATATGACTTATAACAATGACGAAACTTTGAGCAATTTTTTTTCTTTTAAAAACTTGTTGAATGTGGTAATTGAAACCGGAGCGCAGTTATTTTTTTGGCAGTAATCTTCATTATATTCTCTCCACAATTGAGAGTTTGACTCCCATGTAGTTTCCAAGTATAGTTTTGATATTTGAGATCTGCAGTAGTGACTTTCTAATTTTGGCAGATCATCAAAAAAGTTCTATGCTTCTCTTTTCTCGAGATCCTGTTTACACCTTGTTTCCGTATTTCTTTTTCATCCGCAGTAAGTTCGCCTCCATTTCGAATCCAATTCAAAACAGTCCATTCACCTATGGCGAGAGTGTTCAAAAACATGCTTTTGCAAACTCGTGTTTTAATAGAATCCACGTCCAAATATAGTTCCAATGATGTTCTTCGCCTTGAAATCTCTTTATCTGTTCTTTTTCTCTGAGTGGGTTTAACAATGGTCAGTGTTTTCACATACATTTTCTTCTCTTTCCAAGTCATGTTCCAAAATTTCTTGAATATTTCCTGTCTCTTTGCATCTTCAACTTTCGTGCACTTAAATTTTGTTTGTTTGCTACTCAACTTACAATGGCATCTTGGTTTAATTTTTCTTTCTACCTTATTCTTGTCGTAAACCTATTTATTTTCTTCTTTTTTCCTAGTTTTTATTCCTTTCCCTTGTCCCGTCGCTCCTTATTTTCATTTACTAGCCAGGTTTTTTCATCTCGCTTTTTAGATCTTTTACGTTTTGGAATATCCACTAGCTCTAGCCCTCCAGATTGGTGTTGCCTATTTTCCTGCGCATTCAGACCACCTGCCAAAACGATAGAGATAGAAGATGCAAGGGTACTATTATTAGAATTATTTTCAGGTTCAGCTGCAAGATGCGCAACAGAATTATTTGAATTAATGGTAGTATAGCAATGGTTAGTTTCACATGCAATGCAAGATTTTTAACCGAGACTTGCAATTGTAGTATTTAGGCATGCTTCGGGTTCATATTTAAAAACTGCGACAGATTGGGGCGTGTCAATGCAATCTTCAGGTTATAGTGAACAAAAATAAGAATTTAGGGAATCATTGGGCTTCAATAGACAATCAATATTTAAACATAATAAATATTTTAAGCAGTCATGGGGGTTAGCAGAAATGGGGGCTACATGAGGAGCTGCTAGGTAGTGTTCACGATCAGTAGAAGCAGTGACTTGATAAACAGCGTCCAAGCAGTAATTGCGATCAACAAAACCAGTGGCTAGGTGGGTAACACCATGGTGAGGTTCATACCTTGAAAAAGCTGGTGTGTCAGTGCCTTGAAAAAGCTGTTGAGTCAAGCCGTTTTTAGAAATGGTTATATCTTTATTTTTATTTATTATAATGTCTTTAGGTTTGATGTATGACCCATCACAGTTAACTTCTGTTGTTACTGACTAATGGTGAAATAGAATCGTTTGAAAAATTAGAAAATATTCTTTGAATTCTATTTTTGCTTCTAGGATCCATTGTTACCTGCAACCAAAAGGTGTTTTTTGTGTATTTTTATGGTAAGTGAAATTGAAATAAGTGTTTGGTTCATCTTTCTCAAATCGAACTTTTACAAAAGAATTGTTATCAAAATTATAGAACCAATTTCCTATAAAGTATTTTTAAACAAATATATGCATAAAAAACTATCACAATTTATAAGAAAAACACATGGGTACTTACTTATAATGGTACAAGCTTCCGTTTTAGTGGAAAACCATAACACACAATATTTTGTAACGCGAAACTCCCGCGCACCCTACGACCTACAATCTCTCGCACAGCACTGAGGGGGCTCGTTACGAGGTTTACCTTTAGTAAAATGGTGAGCCAAATATACGAGGTTTACGTTTTTTCAATTTAAAATTTAACGGTTTTTAATACGGAAATACATGTTTTACGATAAGATTTGTTCAAAAATGTTCAACCTAACACGATCAAAAGGTATATTTTACCCAAAAACGGAGTTACGAGTTTAACGAATTTAGTCGACGATATATATAAAGGGTGGTTAAATTGTAAGGGCCGATGTTGAATGTGAACCACACCTAAACGCCAAGTTTTTTTCCGAATTTTATTTGACATTTCTCTATTTCAGACTTACTCAATTTGAACCATGGAGAGATACACAATCCAACAACGTGTTAAAGTTATCCAGACTTATTATGAAAATGGGCGTTCAAATCAAAATGCATATCGTGCACTTCGTGATTTTTTTGGTCAATTTGATCGTCCAAATGTGCGTACAATCGCAAAAATCGTGGAAAAATTCGAGCAAACCGGGTCTGTAGAAGATGTGAAAACACCAGTGCATGCTCGTTTAGCTCGTACTGCAGAAAATATTGCTGCTGTTCGCGATAGTGTGGCTGAAGAGCCGTCCACCTCAACTCGTCGTCGTGCCCAACAATTGCACCTCTCACGCTCGTCGTTGATGAACATTATGCATAAAGACTTGCATTTACACGCTTACAAGGTGCAATTGGCTCAAGAACTAAAGCCTCTTGACCATTCCAAACGTCGTGAATGGGCAGAATGGTGGCAAGAAATGGCAACAGTGAATGATCAATTTTCGAAGAAAATCATCTTCAGTGATGAGGCACATTTTCACCTCAGTGGATTCGTAAACAAACAGAATTGCCGCATTTGGGCGAATGAGAATCCAAGAGTGATTGTCGAAAAACCAATGCACCCACAAAGAGTGACTGTTTGGTGCGGTTTATGGGCTGGCGGCATCATCGGGCCGTATTTTTTCCAAAATGAGGCCGGTCAGGCAGTTACTGTGAATGGTGTTCGCTATCGTGAGATGATAACGAACTTTTTAGGGCCCGAATTGGAAGATATGGATGTGGACGATATGTGGTTTCAGCAGGACGGTGCCACTTGCCACACAGCTAACGAAACAATGGCTCTTTTGCGCAACAAATTCAATGGCCGTGTTATCTCACGTAATGGCGATGTCAATTGGCCGCCAAGATCATGTGATTTGACACCGTTGGACTTTTTCTTTGGGGTTATTTGAAAGAAAAGGTGTACGTCGATAAGCCAGCAACAATTCAAGAGCTAAAGGATGAGATAATTCGGCACATTAACGGCATAGAACCTCCATTATGCCTCAGGGTCATCGAAAATTTGGACCATCGGATGGAGGTGTGCCGCCGTGGTCGCGGCGCCCATTTGGCCGATATTTTATTCCATACATAATTGAGTAATACCAATATATCATAATAAAATAAAATTACAATAATTTCCTAAATAGTTTGTGTTTTATTCAAAATCAACATCGGCCCTTGAAATTTAACCATATATATATATATATATATATATATATTACATTTGTTATCAGGCATTTAGGTATATGTACCTATTCACTATTTTCTATACTTACGCTGATACTATTTACCACTGTCCCTGAAAATATTACTCTTTCTATCCAAAGGTTGTCTGGAAGGAATCGCGATAAGACTGCCTTTTGTACCATTATGTTTTAACTAAAGAGTTCCTATCTATCTGTATTTGTTAGTTTAGTTATATATTTTCAATACCTTTTCATCTGTAACTCATTAGTTATTTTTTTCCAGAATGAACCACAATTGCCCGAGTATACAATAAGGCCTCAACCTGGTCCTTCACATGGGGTCTTACAGGATATCACAAACACAAGACCTACCAATCAGCCTGGTCCTTAACAGGAAGTGACCATTGGTGCAAATAGTGAGCCTAATGTTGGGACATCTCCAGATGCTCAAGTGCAAACAATAGTTAAACTAACTTCAGAAAGGGAGAAGTTTTTGTATGCCAAATGTAGCAAATATATGGGAAAAATTTGCCAACTGCGCAATCGCGTTAGACATCTGAAGTTAAAAGATATTTTAAAACGTGTGACAGATGATTGTGACAGATGATGTATCCATAAAACAGTTATCAGACAAGATATCTCTGACATTTGCGCAACTGTTGCAAGGACAGATACGGAACTTTAAAAAGAAAAGTACTGGTCGAAGGTGGACTAAAAAAGAAAAAAATACTGTTCTAAGAATTTATAAAAGATCACCAACTTGTTACCGTTTGCTGCAAAGGCTTTTTCAGTAACCATCACCCAGTACATTAAAAAGTCTACTCAATAGAGTACCTTTTAATGCTGGAATCAATCAACCAGTTTTTGAAGTCCTTCAAAATTACACAAAGACACAAAAGCCTTCAGACAATGAATACACATTAATGTTTGATGAAATGTCAATAAAAAAACATCTCAATTACAAACCTAAAGAAGATGTAATTGAAGGATTTCAGGACCATGCTTCACAGGGAAGATCCCCACTTATTGCAGCATATGCATTGGTGTTTATGGTTGCGGGGATACGTAAGAAAGTTAAACAGCCAATTGTCCATTACTTTTCAAGTAGGTTTTCTACTGCAGACAGACTGGCTGTGCTAATTAAAGAGGTAAGTATTGTATATATAGTATATATAGAATGTCTTAAAAGGCGACTGAAGTCTCATAGGCAGAAAAGTGCGTCTAGTAGGCAGCAGTCAGCGGTGTGGCAAAACCCTATTACCTAAACTAATACTAAAACCAAATTATATTCCTTGTTGTGTCCATTCATATTACAGAAAAATATATGGTATCGATTGACCCTACATGTGTAGGGATGATGATGACAACCTTTATATAATACTAGCTACGCTCTGTCTGCATGGTGATGGATGATGATAATGATGAATCAAAATATATATATATAGCCTATGTTATTTAGGGATTACATAGTATAATGGAGAAAGAATTTTTGAAATTGATACGAGTTGTTTTAGAGTCTATTCATTACAGACATACAAAAATGCAAATATTTCTTCTTGATATTTTTATTAGTTTCTAAATTGTACACCGTTATCAATACTTTTGCATAACAGACCCAATGTGAATAGTTATCACATCAGTTAGAATAATTGTTCATTATTTATCATTTCAGGTTCTACAAAAGTGCCATGAGGTGGGAGTAAATATTGCGGCCATTGTGTGCGATATGGATGGCGTAAACAGGCGAGCCCTCACTATTTTGGGTGCATCACTGCAACACCCTTATATACACCACAATGGCAAACAAATCACAGCACTTTTTGATGTACCACATTTATTAAAATGCTTTAGAAACTTGTTTTTAAAATATGATATTGAATGTGCTACAGACATTTTATCAAATGACAATGAAGGAAAAGGTAAAGGGTTCTCATACATACTTTCCACTCTTGTGTGTTCTTATCTTTTGGGTTAACTGTTACATATTGTTTTTTTCTAAAACCCTTAGCAGAATTACGAATCTGGCCCAATGTGAATCAAGTGAAACTCAAACAAACAAACAAAAAAATATGATATTGTTATGAAATTACTGCTTTTATTTTGGTTTGATAACTATTTTTCTACATGATACATATTTCTTTTTACAGGAATTGCTAAATGGTCCCACATAAAGGAATTTTATGAATTGATAATACCAACCCAAACTTTGTGTATGCACCAGCAAACAAAAAATTAAGGATAAATATGCAGCACAAGTTCTTAGCCATTCCGTAGCAGAAGGAATGTTAGCCAAAGTAGCTAAAGGTATGTAAACTAGATAGGTAGGTACTTTCTTTATTGCATGATAGCATGGTGAATGTTTATTTTTAACGTTTTGAAGTGATGAAGTAGAGAAGACCGTACCTGATAGGATGCATCATGCCTGTTCATTACAGTTGCAGTATCACCGTTCTGTGGCTCTAAACTGCGCTCATCACTTAGAGACATTAGTTCTTAAATCTCATGCACACAGTAATTTGATTTGTAGGATATGTACCTACATCTTTAGGCTGAATAGAGCCTACAGCTGTTATGGCTGTCCCCACATCTTGCATGTAATGTATGGAAACTCGTGCAACGTGAGCGTAATTTGCTGCTACAGTAAAAGTTGCTTGAACATCCCTATACATACAGTATATGTATAAATTCTGTCAGGCAACTTGAGAGCTTAGTTCAATGTTAGTAAAATGTCAATGACCCCCAACTACATCAAAATATTAACAGATGTGATAGCAGGTTACAGCTAGTATATTAACTCAAAAATTTGTAACAATATAAATAACAAAGTTCATTTGAAGCAAACATTTATTTAATCACCTTACTCTTATTTTCAGGAGACCTTACTGTGGACGCAGCTGTAACAGCAAATTCAAATTCAAAAATTATTTAATCAGTTTAGGCATCATAGACACTCTTATGAACGTCAAAATTTTTAAATGATTCTACCGCTGTCTTCGGAAAAGAACCACCGCCGAGAAGAAGCAGCAAGAAACTCGTGGGCCATTATTTTTTCAAGTTTTTGTACATTGAGGTTACATATGAGTAGTATTAAAATAACAAATTTATTCAATAGTTGGCTATTAGGCAGAAGTGGAAAGCTTCCAGGCATCTTTGTCTTCTAAGTAGTGACTCAATTTATAATAGGCTTTTTTCATTAGTATATTTTTGACACGTAACTTGAATTTCCCTTCAGTGAGCTCAGTAATGTCTTTCGGGATTTTATTATAGAAACGTACACAATTTCCTAAGAAGGACTTATTTTTAGTTTTCGTGAGTCTAAATTTAGATACAGCTATCCTATCCTTATTTCTAGTATTAATATTATGCATATCACTATTTATTCTAAACTTCTTTATATTTTTACGAACGTACATTATATTTTCTAGGATATACAAAGATGGAAGAGTTAATATGTTAATTTCTTTGAGCATTTGTCTTAAGGATTCGCGGGGACCCATTTCGTAGATGGCTCGAACTGCCCGCTTTTGCAATATAAAAACTGTCTCTATGTCCGCCGCTGACCCCCACAGCAGGATACCATATGACATTATGCTGTGGAAGTAAGCAAAGTAGACCAGTCGAGCAGTAGCTATATCTGTCAATTGCCTAATTTTATGAACCGCATATGCAGCTGAGCTCAGTCTTCCAGATAGTGCATCAATATGAGGACCCCATTGTAATTTAGAGTCTATGCTAATACCTAGAAAGACTATTGCCTTGTCAATTTTCAATTTATTTCCGTCGAGTAATACGTTTGGCTCTATATGTCTTACATTAGGCATGGAAAATTTTAAACATTTCGTTTTCTTTGCGTTGAGAAGCAGGTTGTTTGCGGCGAACCAATTTGAAACAATAGTTAACGCGTTGTTGACTTGAACTAGTTCTCTATCTTTCCTATCTACTTTAAAAATCAGAGAAGTATCATCCGCAAAAAGAACTATGTCAGCAAGGCCCTCAACCATATGTGGTAAGTCATTGATATATGCTAAGAATAAGAATGGACCCAAGATAGACCCCTGTGGAACCCCCATTCTGACCAAAGATCCAGAAGATGTCACGCCATTAATGCCAACTTTTTGCTGCCTATCAGATAAGTATGATTCTACAAGATTCAGAGCAGCTCCACGAATTCCATAGTGGTGTAGCTTATAAATTAGAGTGCGGTGCTCTACACAGTCGAAAGCTTTGGAGAGATCACAAAATACGCCAATGGCATCCTGTGAGCTCTCCCAAGCCTCCAGCACATGCTTGACTAACTGGACTCCTGCATCTGTTGTTGATCTGCTTTTCGTGAAACCGAACTGATTTTCGTGTAAAATCCTATGTTCATTAAAATAAGACAAGAGTTGTTGAAGCATTATCTTTTCGAATATTTTGCTCAAAGCCGGAAGCACAGAGACCGGTCTATAATTTGAGGGGTCGGCCTTACTACCTGATTTAAAAATAGGGGTGATTTTACTCATTTTCATTAGGTCAGGAAATGTACCTCTATCAATACATAAATTAAATATGATCATCAAATGTGGCGCTATAACTTCTATTATTGACTCTAGCATTTTTACGGATAATCCCCATAAATCCTCTGTTGCTTTAACGTTTAAACTTTTAAATGTTTTTATTATTTCAAAAGTAGATATATGTCGGAACCTAAACTCAGGAATTTGGAGCGGGAAGTTGTCTTTCAGAAAGCCCACTGCAACACAAGGGCAAGAATCAAGAGATTTGGTGACTTCTAGTGGTATGTTAGAAAAGAAATTTTCAAATGAATTCGCAACATGACTTGGGTCTGAAACTTTTTGGTTATCTATTTCTAGCACATATTCTGAATTAAAAGATTTACTTTTGCCGGTCTCTGTATTAATAGTTTTCCAAACTGTTTTAATTTTGTCATTAGATTTTCGAATGTTAGCAAGCAAACGTTATTATAAATATGGATAATCTGTTTGATTGTCTTAACAGCGATTGCTCGGATTTGCGCAGAGGAAAAGCTCATGCAACAAATTAAAAACATTCAAGTCCACATTTAAAATGCTTTAAAAAAATGAAAAGATTTTTTTCGTCTATTAAGTATATTGGAAGCCCACGTAAGCCGCCATCACAAGAAGGTTGGATATGGACTCTCAATGCCATTGAGAAATTGTGGAGGAGCTTGGTGCAAAAACACCACATCACTAGCCTTGCCACTAGGCAATTACAACAAGACCCTATTGAAAATCTTTTTGGCTGCATTCGTGGCAACTGTGGATCCAATTCCAATCCAACATGCAGCCAATTTGTAGCTGGCTAAAAAACTGCCATATTAACAAATATGTCACACATGGGCACTTCAGGAAACTGTGAAACTGATAATAGCGTTATAATTAACAATTTTGAAATACTATTATCCGTTTCACAGTCCACACCACAGCATACATTTGCAAGGACAGAGCCTGAATTTCTGTCCTCAATTGAATTACCTCAAATTGATGATGCCATACAAGACAACAATGCAGAAATTCAGGCATGTGCATATGTGTGTGGATTCGTAATGAAGCGGATGCCTAATTGTGAGGATTGTAAAAAAGCATTAATATCAACAAGTGTTGAAAACTTTCATTTGTTTGTGGAGTTTAGAGAGTACTCAGAGTTTAAAAAAAGTTTAAATTATGTTACTAAAGAAATGGTCGTCTGTGTAGAACACTGCGCTACCCTGATAAATGAATTTCTCAGAGAAAAAGCTCACACGACTTACTTAAAAAAAACATATCTGAGCACATAATGTCAAATGTCAATTTCTATTTCCTGAACATTTGTATGGAGCACAGGAACTCAAATGTATGCACCATAATTAGTAGTGTTTTTACTATATGTATAAGAAGATACTGTGTTCTAAAAAATAGAGTGTTTGCTGGCGAAGTATCTACAGCTGCACTGAAACGCAAAATAAATATATTATTACATAAATAAAATGTGTTCATATAAACTATGCATTGCTATAATGCTTGTGTTAATATTTTAGTCTGCTGCAACCAGGCATTAACCCGGCGAGGATGTGGTAGGGTCAATTTGACCCCACTCCTCTCATTTTGTGTACAGTTGTTTAGGCCGCAGTCGTGCGCAGTCGAACGTCTCACTAGCTGGAGTTATTGAACTCCGCTCCCCGCTGCACGCCACTTGTCAGTCGTCCGTATATACGTATATACGTAATAAGTACATTTGCCAAGAACACATTGTTCCATTTTGTCAACTATGTGCTACGACTAGAGCGGATTAGTGCCTTACAAGATTGATTACGCGGTATATTATATGACACAAGTGAGCTAAGTTGATTGTACCTAAGGCAGTAGTTAAGCCGTCAAGCAAATAACCAATTTCATAAATTATAGCGTACATAATCTATATTTTTTAACGTGAAACAGTGTGATTTGTATTAAAATATTATGTAATGTCCATGATACAATAATCATTATGCAATTAGTAATGTTTAGTTGCCAATTTTGTTGTATATGTAATAGGCCTGTTTTTATACAAGGTGACAATGTAAATAATATCTCGTATTTGTGTACCATGTTTATATGACGTAATAATTAATGATAATACTACATATTACATGCTACTACATAGTACAGCGGTAAGTTGGTTGTTGCACCCCAGGCATCAGTCAAACCTTCAGGCTAACAACTAATTTCATATCCAGTAACAACACGTCATTTGTATTAAAATGTTGTGTGATACACCTACATGATACAATAAACATTATGCAATTTTAATGTACTTTTATTTAATTAGAGTACATAGTGGAAGCAGATTTTTTTATTCTTGTAAGTAGGTATTTTCTCTTATAAGAAATTTCAGTCGGCTATGATTCGAAATTACTACTTAAGAGTTTTGTTTTTTATTTACAAGGATTGTTTCTTGTAATAAATTTAGATTTTTAAAAGCTGGTTGAAATTTCTTATAAGAGAAAATACCTACTTCAGAACAAACTTAATTTAGAATGTATGGCTATATTTGAATTTACCGCCACTAACAATATTTCAGTGGGCTGAAACTAGGTGGCGCTAGCGGGATCCGTTTTGTTTTTAATCTATGCAGTTGGCTTTCTTCTCCGTTAGGAGTAAATTTTGTTCTATGGTTTCTGCCCGCTGGTTTTGTTCATAGACTAAAATATAGACTGGTATCTTTAACCTTTTTTGTGTTATAATAATATATAAGGTCCTTACATATGAAATTGGCGTTTTTCGTACTGGCCACTTTAATCACGAATTTCTCCTCTTTGGTAAGGAATACCAAATTCAAATTTGTACAGCTATAGACTCATGTATTTGTGCTTCGATGATCGTCATTCATTTGTTTTTTTTCTTCTGTTTGCGTCACTCATTTTACAAAATGGAAAACTTAAAATATCGCATTATTTACGAGTACGAGTTCCGCCGTGGCACTAGTGCTGCGGAAACAACTCGAAGGGTGAATGATGTGTATGGCGGTCGTGTTGCAAAAGAAAACACAGTTCGTTTTTGGTTCCAACGTTTTCGTTCTGGAAATTTCGACCTGCAGAACAAGCCCCGTGGACGGCCTGAGACTCAAGTTGATAATGAAGAGTTGTGGGCTATTGTGGAAGCGGATCCATCGCAAACCACGTCCGAGTTAGCTGCAGGCTTCGATGTTAGTGATAAAACTGTTTTAATTCACTTGAAGCAAATTGGGAAGATTAAAAAGCTTGAAAGGTGGGTACCTCACGAATTGACTGAAGCAAATCGGCAAACGCGCGTCGACTGCTGCGTTACATTACTAAACCGGCACAATAATGAAGGTATTTTAAACCGAATCATTACCTGTGATGAAAAATGGGTTCTTTACGATAATCGGAAGCGCTCAGCGCAATGGTTGGATCCTGGCCAGCCAGCCAAATCCTGCCCCATGCGAAAATTAACCCCAAAAAAGTTACTTGTAAGCGTTTGGTGGACTAGTGCCGGTATCGTTCATTACAGTTTTCTCAAATCTGGCCAGACTATTACGGCTGATGTCTATTGTCAGCAATTGCAAACCATGATGGAAAAGCTAGCGGCTAAACAACCTAGGTTGGTCAATCGCTCCACGCCACTGCTGCTTCACGACAACGCTAGACCACACACTGCGCAACAGACGGCTACTAAATTAGAAGAGCTTCAATTGGAAAGTCTAAGACATCCTCCGTACTCCCCGGACCTTGCTCCAACAGATTACCATTTTTTTCGAAATTAGGATAACTTCTTGCAAGGGAAAAAATTCAACTCCGATGGGGCAGTCCAAATCGCCTTCAAAGATTTTATTGATTCCCGTCCGACTGGTTTTTTTAGTAAAGGGATCAATGAACTACCTATAAGATGGCAAAAGTGCATAGAAAATAATGGTTCATACTTTGATTAATTTAATATATTATATTAAAAAATATTCGACGTTTTGTTCCTCCCATACAAAACGCCAATTTCATATGTAAGGACCTAATACATTTAAAGCCAATATCACCAGGTATAGATGGCGCTGTAGATTATATATATATATTATATATATATATATATATATATATATATATATATATATATATATATATATATATATATATATATATGTATATATATATATATATATATATATAATATATATATATATAGGTATATAGCATAATATAGAGAGACTAACTGAGCCCACGTATGCAACGCATTGTTACATCTAGACTCTGGAATTTGTATGAAAACCGTTTAACCAGAGACATACTTAATATACGCAACGTTGCTTTACTGTTTTCATAGAAATTCAAGTCTAGATGTAATGCGTTGCATAAATTGCATACGTGGACTCAGTTTCTCTAAATATATATTTTAGGTTCACGTATAGGTACATACTATTGCTACTATATAATTATACACTTATACACATTAGGCTGTGTTTTGAGATAGGTAACAATAAAATGGTATATTTGCTGGAATACGTTGTTATTGTTAATCATCCAATTTAACTATTCGAATTCGGATACAGGAAATGAACTGCTCATGGAACAAACGATTTCCTGGAATTAGTGGTCAAGGTATTATTGTACTCGTACTTTACATTGACATGTACACGAAAAATTACTTTAACCATGAAAAGAGAGTTCTGTCAAAACACAGTTAATAAAAGATATTTTCTATTTTACTGCATTATAATAACGACCATTACAGAAAAGGACAATAAATTGGACAACAATTATTTATTACAAATTTATTGATTATACATTTAAAACGCTTAAGGTCATAAAACAAAATTGTAGTTCCTTCTAGAATAAAAATTAAAGCTTTTGAAACAACTATGAAATCAGAATATAACATTAACATCAAGAAGCCCTTCCCTCCGGACCTCGACTGCGAGTGGTCGTGTCCTTGATCTGTGTCAATTTTATTTATAAACAATATCTGTCAAAATTTTATTTAAAATAGTTGATAAAAAATAGGAGTGCATAAAACTAGAAGAGGTTTACACCTGACGACAACCAGTGCGGACGACTCCTGAGCACATGCCGCCATTTGCAATAAGTACGAGGCCCCGCCTACTCAACGCGCACACACACAAGTAAAGTGTCTAGTCAGTGTAACGGCAACTGAGGAACTTCACCTGCGCACGCGCCGCCATATTTGAGCGCTAAGCGGCCCCGCCCACACTGCCTATGCACTCAACTAAAGCGACCAGTCACAGGCGTTAATCCCTACCACGCGAAGAAACTGGTCAGTAAGGTAACTATCTGTGATCTATGAATGCCTGGTAAGTGAATGCGGTGAGATGGGACTCTTATAGTTTTGCCGAAATTATACAATTACGCTGAATTTATACAATATACACACTTAATGCGTATATAAAACATATGACGGATGCTGCTTCTTCTTCTTCTTCAAAATAAGAAAGGAATTAATATAAATAATTAGCCAGTAAAACTGTACAAACTGTGGTTGGACATTATTATCACTTAATACCAAACATACCTTCGTGGATTTTCTGTTCTCCTAGTAAATCAAAGCAGAAATATGCAACGTACACCCCCAAAACAATCGCCAGCTCAAGACTCTGTGGCCGCAACTCCCGTACCTCGCACCAAGCGACATCGTCCTAACAACTCACCGAACTCTCCGTCAGTCCCGAGTGCAGAAAAACAAGACGAAATCATGACTTTGCTTACTACAGTACTCGCAGAAGTTAAGGCAGTCCGTAAGAGTAATAATGATATTCAAAAATCTCATTCGGAGCTACAAAAATCGTTAGAATTTTATATGAAAAATTATGACGAGATGAGCGCAAAAGTAGTAATGTTAGAAAGCGAAAAAGTAACTCTTAATTTGCATATACATAAACTAGAGAACAGAATTGACGAGCTAGAGAGACATTCCAGAAGCACCTGTTTGGAAATACGGGGAATACCATACAAACCAAAAGAGACAAAACAAGACTTAGCTGCCATAATAAACAAGTTGCATTTGAAAACTGGTACCGAGGTTCATCCGAATGCATTTACTGATATATACCGCATCAAAGGAAAACCAAATGGAGACCGCCCAATAGTGGTAGACTTTGCCACTAACCTGCAGAAAACTGAAACCTTATTGGATGTCAGGAAATTTAATGGTTCTAATACTACGAACAGGTTAAGTACAAATACTTTAGGTATAGAAGGTCCTAAATTTCCTGTATTCGTTTCTGAATTTTTAACGTCAAAAGCTAAACGGCTTTATTTCCTGGCTCGTGATGTGGCTAAGACATGTGGCTATGATTTTTGTTGGTCTGCTAATGGTAGAATTTTCCTGCGAAAAGCAGAAGGTTTGCCACCTATTATAGTAAGCAGTGAACAGCAGATTGAGGACCTAAAACAAAAAAACTAGTAAGTCAAAACAGTGTCTTTCGCATTAATATTATATATGCAATGTATAACAAAATTTTTAGGATTAAATACTCACAAAATACAGAACACAGAATCACACACATTTCCGTTGCCCGCCTTATCGCAGATAACCCACACTTTCATTTTACTGTTACAAAAAACACTCATCCACAAAAATACACTGCATTAGCGCTACATTTACACATATGTATGGTGTTTGGAAAGGAAAATTGTAGAATGTTCTTTAGGAGATGTTTGACTTTTAAGAGTGCACATACAATGAATCACAAAAATTATGGATAAAGTCCAGCAAAACTATCTGTGCAACGTAATAGACACATTTTCAATATCTGAAGCTATATCATGCACACCTGAACTATGTAAAACCGTTATTTCTACTAACGATAAATGTATAAACATTCTCGCCTTAAATATAAGAAGTATTAACAAGAATTACGACAAACTGGAAGTGCTCTTATTTAGACTTGGTTTCCACTGTGATCTCATTATTTTAACTGAATGTTGGATTCAAAATGACAAACCATATCCTGATCTAGAAAACTATAATTCTGCACATACTAGGAATTGCTTAAACCAGAATGGAGGTATTATTGTCTACTTTAAATCAAACTTAGATGCAGCAGTCGAGGAACCAGAGTTCAATGAATCTAACTGTCTACTAATCAAAGTTAGTCACAATATTGCAATAATTGCGCTATACCGATCTCCTTCCTTTGCATTAACGGAACCTTTTTTTATGTCATTGGAAAAAATACTAACTACGACCAAGAAATATCAGACAGTATCTGTAGTAGGAGATATAAACATCGATATTCACCCCGATAATACTGATAAACATTCTGCTGGATACTTAGAACTATTAGCTAGTTTTGGACTCTTGCCAAGCCACCACTTACCTACTCGAGATAATCATTGCCTAGATCATATAATAATAAAGAGCAAATATCAATGTACGTCTGTAGTGCTTATCACTACGGTCACTGATCACTATCCTACCTTACTTAATATCAAAAAGAAACTAATATCATTGCCTTGCCCGGAAAAGATAGCTACAAAAGTGGACATTGATAAAATAACCCAGCAAATAAAAGCTCATAACTTTAATGCTGTGCTGGAGTCTTTAGATGCTAATGTTGCGACTAATCTGCTCATAGGTAAACTAATGGAAATCGTAAAGGTTAACACCAGAACTTTTAAAGTCCCTTACAATGAGCGTATTATAAAGCCCTGGATCACTTCAGGGGTGTTGCGGTGTATTCGAACACGTGATAAGATGCACAGTCGTCTGAGAGAAACTCCTGACAACACAACTTTAAAAATAACTTATACACGATACAGAAACTTTTGTACAAAATTGTTAAAAAAGCTAAAAATAGATTATCAGAGAGCAGAATTACATAAAAATAAAAATAACTTAAAAAAGACATGGCAAACAATAAAGAAAATAACAGGTACAGAAAGAGCAAAAACCTCCAACGAAACTTTGTTCAAAATAAAACAAAATCCTAGAGATTCAATTAATTTTGTTAATAATCATTTTGCTAACGTCGGCCGAATTCTTGCTAGTAAAATTACACCTTCACACAGTAGTGAAACAATAAATCAACTGCCGTCACAATCAAATTCAATTTGTTTATTGGAGGCTGATGCGACCGAGATAATTGGCTATATCAAAGGCTTAAAAAGTGATAGTGCTGCAGGTTATGATGGAATTACGCCTAAGATTATAAAAGAATTGCCGGATTTAGTGCCTTTAATCACCCATGTATGCAATTTAAGCATATCCTCGGGAACATTTCCAGATGTTCTTAAAACTTCCATTATTACCCCAATATACAAGAGTGGCAACAGAGGCAGCGTTGAAAACTATAGGCCAATTTCTATACTGCCATCTTTATCTAAGATTTTGGAAAAAGTCCTCAATAAGCGATTAATGTCGTACGTAAATAAATTTAGGATTCTGTCTCCGAACCAGTATGGATTTAGATCTGGTAGATCGGCTGAGGATGCTGTGTTGGGAGTCACAAACTTTATTAGTAATGAGATTGATAACCATAACAAAGTCATAGGTATATTTTTAGACCTCGCCAAAGCCTTCAACACTGTCTCTGTTCCAATACTTGTGAAGAAGCTTGAACTTATAGGGATAAGAGGGAAAGCTTTATGTCTTATGGAAGATTATTTAAAGGGCAGAACTCAGATGACCAAAATAGCTGATAAAATTAGTGACAAAGTAACGACGAACTATGGCGTACCTCAAGGAAGTGTATTAGGGCCGAGTCTATTCCTGATTTATGTTAACGATCTGTGCAACTTAAATTTGGAAAATGGCAAGATATTCTCTTATGCAGATGATACTGCTCTCATTTTTGTTGGTAAAACGTGGGAAGAAGTAAAGTTGCGAGCTGAAAAAGCTATGAGGACGGTGACTAAATGGTTGCAAGATAACCTTCTTACTCTTAATGTAGATAAAACAAAATATCTAACATTCATGAATCCACGTAGTCCAACACCTAAAATTGTCATAAAGGTTCACTCTAACTGTGTGTCTAACATTTGTCTATGTCCAAAACTCCAAAGTGTATCTAACATTAAGTATCTAGGGGTAACCTTAGACAGGAGAATGACATGGAAAACACACATTGAGACACTAAGTAGTAGAGTTAGAAAGCTTATTTACATATTCAAAAACTTAAGAGATATAGCGGATAGGAAATTAATTATTGAAGTTTATAATGCACTGTGCAAATCAATCCTTACTTATTGCAACACATCTTGGGGTGGAACGTCTAACTGTTACATGATAATGATTGAGCGCGCACAACGCGCAATACTAAAAGTTGCAACTTTTAGACCATTTTTGTTTCCAACATCAGAACTTTACAAAGATTGCAGAGTACTAAACGTTCGGCAACTATTCATACATAATATCATTATGCTTCAACATAGGAATCCGAAACAAAACACTAATAAAAGAAGAAAAGATAAAGTGTTCACTATACCGAAAATAAACACAAAATATGCGAGGCGATATCTTCCTTTTCTAGGCCCACATTTATACAATAAAGCTAGCAAAATAATTAATGACCTCAATACATTTAATAAGAAAGACGCCAAAATTGCTCTTTATAACTGGCTGAGGAATCTAAGTTATGAAGATACTGAGCAATTACTGAAGGTAGTTGAATAGTTTAGTTTATTTTTTGAATAGTTTTTTTTTTATTTAAACACCTTCGCATCAGGCGCGTACCATACCACACACACACACACACACATAAACACACATACACATTCACACACACACACACACACACACACACACACACACACACACACACACACACACACACACACACCCACACACACTGGGTATAACTAACTCGCAAACTCAGACACAAAACATAAATGATAAGAATGTATAAAATATTTGTAATACTTTTAAATAGTTAACTAGGTACTTTATTCTATTTCACTTTTTATTTTCAAACACTATAATGTAATTTACACACATATAGTTTATAGTCATGTATCTCACGGTAAAAATGTTATAACATCCTACTGTAACACTTGAAGGGTATTCAGAATCTACAACACAAGAAATCATTTCTTAGTGTAGGTTCTGTGCGACAGCAGGCTAAGTTAATAGACGCAACACAAGCCATGGCTTTTTAGTAATTAATTGTTATTGTGTATTTTAGTTTGTAAACAAATTGTATATTCTTATTTGTGAAAATAAATAAACTTATTATTATTATTATTATTTTCAGACACGTTTGTAATATCATATACTAATAAGAACATATTCAACGGCGTTTACAGTATATCTCTACACATGATCCCCTGTAATAACTTGATTCCATCTCTCTAATACTATGTGGGGAGCACCGTTGCGATACCAGGTATTCTGCCTCTATTTAGTAGCATGCAAACACAGTGACTATTTAGATTTATAGGATATCGTAGCAGACAAAATCATTAGAAATCACTGCGGTGACTAAATAAAAATTGGGTGACAAACGTAGTGTAATATCGTGCAGAGCTTTAGAGATTTGAGACATACAGCAATTGTTATGGGTCTGTCACTTAATATCAGGCAATGGAATGATAGTATTCATATACTTTTGTTCATATACATATAAACGTACGTATCATACATTAGAACATTATTGGCCATCAACGCTATACATGCATAGATATAACAATATTATCATACAAACTTGTTAAAACAGTTAGGCTTTTAGCTTTATGATTGATGTAGGTACTTCAATTTCATTTCATGTTTAGTAATCTCATTTCTACCTGAAAAAAAAGGTAACTGTTTATGAAGGGCAGTATAAAATATTCATTAAATTTATAATTAGCAGAACATTACCTACAATAATTATATATAATGTTATGTTATGGAACCCTTCGTGCACAAGTCCGACTCGCACTTGACGTATTTTTTTTACTTTACATGAAACCATTTTTGTTAATCTCTTGAAAAAAATACCGCATTGTCTAAAACATTTGTCACACAATCGCTCATCTTTACTTTATGCTAAATTAATCGACTTTAATATTATTCTTCTCATCATCTTTTCTCTCCAAAGTTCTCGAGCGTCTTATCCACAACCAACTTAAAAGTTCCTCTCCAATAATGATCTCCTCAATCCGCTTCAATCTGGATTTCGACGTGGGCACAGTACAGTTACAACTCTCGCCAAAATCACAGACGATATTCGTTTCGGTATGGACAATGGCCAACTTACCTACTGTACGTACTTTGTTAGACTTCAGTAATGCGTTTAACACTGTAAATTTTGACATTCTCCTTGCATTGCTTAGCTCGATTAACATAATCTCCAACGGTGATTGATTGGTTTCATTGTTATT
This sequence comes from Selenia dentaria, assembly GCA_917880725.1. NCBI lineage: Eukaryota > Metazoa > Arthropoda > Insecta > Lepidoptera > Geometridae > Selenia > Selenia dentaria. The sequence goes on along the minus strand of OU862880.1, from coordinate 21,089,142 downwards.
TATATGGACGCAGACAACGTGTTCGCCTCGAAGACAGTTTTTCTTCATGGTGTGATACGACTGCAGGCGTTCCTCAGGGCGGCGTCCTATCACCTCTTTTATTTGCATTATTTATTAATACCATTTCCCATAATCTTTCTTCTTCGTACCACCTATACGCAGATGATCTACAAATATATTCCCAGGCCACATTGGATAAATTACCGGAAGCTATTCAAACCACAAATAATGACCTTAATCGAATATCTCAGTGGAGCAAATCCTTTGGATTAAAAATAAATCCTGTAAAAACGCAGTCGAACATCATTGGAAGTTCAAGATTGTTATCTAAGGTGGAATGGGCAACGCTTCCGGAGGTTGATTTTGGTGGAGTTGCCATTCCTTTTAGTAAGTCTGTGAAAAGTTTGGGGCTAACTTTGGATTGCTGTATGAAGTGGGATCTACAGTTGCAGGTAACAAGTCGTAAACTGTTTGCGTCTGCTGCATCATTAAAAAGGTTGCGTAACTTCCTTCCTACTACCACTAAAATTTCACTAGTTCAATCCCTGTTACTACCCATTCTTGACTATGCTGACACCTGCTACCTAGATATAACGGAGGAACAACTTAATAAGCTTGAGCGACTTCAAAATTTCTGTATTAGATTCATATTTGGTTTGCGCAAATATGATCATGTCTCTCAATTCCGTAATAAGCTCAAGTGGCACCCCATACGTCTTCGCCGGAATACCCACATTCTTTGCCTTCTATACAATATTTTGTTTAATCCTTCATATCCGCGCTATCTCAAAGAACGTTTTAACTTCCTTAAATGTCCTTCACACCCACTAAGGTCATCAGAAAATCTTGTTCTTGCGATTCCTCCACATTCAAGTTCTTTTTACAATGGTTCATTTACTGTCCAAGCCACCCTCCTGTGGAATTCCTTACCTATTTCAATCAGACGTGCAACATCTATAAACATTTTTAAGGATCAAATTAAAAAAAAATATCTAAACATATAATACTGCACTGCACTTTTTTATTGTCCCTTAATTGCTTTAGGTTTATGTATTTATGTTATTATATTGGTATTTATACCTATTGGTTACATATTTTTATTGTTGGGTATGATACTTTGCTAGTACATGGTAATAATATGATATTACAAGAGTACGTATTGTTATATCCTTTTTGTATTATCTCGCTATGTTATTGTTATTTTTCCATTGCTTTTTATATCCATGTTTACTTATGTTTTAAAAACGCACCCATGTCAATGAATTTTAAATATATATATATTCCATCCTAAGGTTGCCTGGAAGAGATTGCTTTTAGCAATAAGGCCGCCCATTGTGACACAACTTTTGTAATCATTACATTTAAGTTTTCATATTGTTAAGTTTTTGTGAACAATAAAGTATTATCTATCTATCTTTTTATATTGACGTTAAACACCGTGCTTTTAAAGCAAATAAAAATATCATAAACACATTTTATTAAAAACTTGTCACGTGCTAGACTCGCGCACGAAGGCTATTTTCTACTTGCAAAAAATACAACCCTGTCAAAGACATCCTAACTAATGTTGCAATTTTGTTTATGTGTTACGCTCTCACGCCTAAACGGGGATTTCGGGAAAGAACGTAGGATCCATGTCATCGTCATCATCATTTATCACCATGTGGGTGAAACCACGGAACGCAGCTAGTACATTATAAGGACTGGTGCGAAGGTTAGTAATAGGGTCTCGTTGTAACAGAAAAACCGGAAAAGAAAATAATAAACACAGTGTCATTGTGTTTAGTTCGGCCCTGGAAAAATCTAAGTACCTAAGTCCCATGTTCCAGAATGCAACTCAAATACTGATCATCTAATCAATACTTGAGATTGTAATCTTTGCTTGAGCATTGTTGATAAACTATTCTCAGTTGAACTAGTTTCAAACCGATACGCAATCAACGATTTGTTTTTTCTACGGAACAATCTGTTTTTGCTTAAATTTGATTACATTGACAATATTGGTGCCGTTCTACACAGAATTTGATAACGAACCAGTTGACTCAACAGCAGCTTCGCTCGCTTGGGTTTGGTGTAGTGAAGGAAGCATCTTTTTGGAATTTCAGGGTCCTGGATTGTCCATTTATACTAAAACTGGATAATTACGTATTTATCGTTCTCTAGATTTTGATTGCTTTAGTGCACATGACTAGTAGGTAACGAGAAAGAATATTAGTAGTTAAGGCGAAATGGTAGAGACGTTACACGGATATTGAGGGGGTGAAGCAGACGCATACCGCCGGGCGGCGCAAGGGGTCTAGCCAGCATAGCCACTCGCGGGCGTATGGTTACTTGATAGTATTCTACTGACTTATGATTTTCAATTCGCCTGCGTTGTTAACTAATTAGGTAGGTACGTTATTTTAAGTAGGTAATTATTATGGTGTAAAGATTTATGACAAGATTTACTAATACCATTATCATACTAGGCTATGGGTGTCTTTATTGTAAATTGGCACGAGTAAACGATTAAATAGTTTTTGTGATTTTCAATACATTTTATTTTGATTACCTATTATACGCCCAAACTAAGTATAAGGTGTCTAAAAGTAGTTCATAATACTAGTTATGCATTGGTTGGACCAAAATACTTGCTAATACTTGATAATAAATACAGTTTTATTATTAATATTAGACAATAAACAACACATAGGTACTAAACAAATATTTTTTGACCATGTTACAAATAAAACTAGGGCTTGAATAAGATAAAACCGGTATTTGATACACAACCAGGTCAAGTCCTATCAAATACCGGTAAGATAAAAAAACCGGTACTTATAATTAAATGTTGTTTTACTAAAATCCAAAAATCAACTTCAACTAAGGTATAAATTTCGTATACACCTATGTATTGTGATAACAACTTTTTTATTAATCATGACATTAATACTGAAAGCTTAAATAAATGCAGGTTTTCAAAAGTTTTCTCTTTCTTCAGGCCTTCACAAATGTATTATGTAAGTCTAGTTAAGTAAAAAAAAATGTCCTCCTGTATTCCTTTAGTAATTATAAAAAGAAGTTTAAAATATAATATATATATATATAAACAATGCCACGGACCCTTTGATGTCTGTGAACTAAAGCATTATAAATAAATAAAAATGCAGAAATTCAATAAAAAAATCTTATTGATTATAAATAATATCTAAAGAAATGGTGAGATTTGTATTTCCAGTTAGGAGAAGAGATTTACAGTAAGAGGTTTCGTCGTGAATCTACTAACTTCGGAAGCATATTATTATAAGGTAGTAGCAAGTAGTAGTAAGTAACAAGTTCGGCCTCCATTTAAGGAATAGCATAAAGTATTCATCTTTTTTATATGAAAACGTAGACCTGATAGTACCATTTACTGTTTGTATTTATTTTTGTATGTATTTTATAATATTAAAAAAATTGGGCTTAGTCATTGGCCATTTTCTTCAGATTTTTATGAATTCTGAAGATGCTTCCTTATTGTCTTCATCAGACATATCAGGTGCTACCACTTGTTCCCCTGCATTCCCCTTTGATTTTCGAAAAGGTTAACTCTATTTCTTTTTATTTTCAACGCGTTAGGTTTTTTCTCTGATGCTCTCTTTTACTTTCTGGTTTCATTTTTCACACCGAGAAAGTGAACTTCCCCGAATTTTCGACCAACGATTGCAGCTACACCAGATAGCGCTTTATATAAGTTGCCATATGATCGTTTGCACCATGATTCGTCTGCAAAAAATCAATTACGGGAACACTATTTATTAAGTTTCCTTCTTCGATTGCTGCTTCCCGTTCCTTTGCAGCAGCGCGTTCCATCACCTCTACCGCTGTAGCCTCCAATTCATTGAACATAATATGGTCTTGTATTTTTGCGTAATACTTTTCTCGAAAAATAGGAATATCCATGGCTGCCATAGTTTTCTCAAATTGTGAGTATCCGATACCAGAAGCTACAATTCCAGAAATTGCTGCAGTGCGTTCAGGCCGGTATCATTATTTATATCATCCGAACACACTTCGAAAGTTTTCTTGCACATCTTAGACAACTAAAATTTGAAACAAGCCCATATCTTTTTTCCGTTTGTAAAACCAAGCAGCTGAAATCACACTTAAAGAGAGGGTTGTGCTTTGAGTCCTTCAATTGCTTAAAAAAACAATATCTACTATTCTGCGACCTGTCGATTCTTTTGTGCTTATCTCACACTCCGGCTCTTCTAGGAATGGCATTTCTTCACTGGAACAATAGATACAAAATCATGTTGAACATTTTTATCAAAAGGTTAATGACAAGTAACAAGTTAACTTGTTACTTCAGTAACCTTACGATAAAAATAACAAATAGTAACTACTTTACTTCTTACTTTATTAATCTTTGATAAAAATACTGTACTACTAATACTGAAGTAACAAATTAAATACAAACAGTATCTGAATTATTAGAAAATAAAAAAATAATTTTAAGTAATTAGTTTGACATATCATACAATTTTCTTAAATAAAAGTAAATTGTAAGATATTATTATATAACCGACTACAAAGAAATTAACCCTCTGGACTCTAATATATTATGTCGGCGTTGGGTAGTTTAGCCAGAATGCTGAAGCTAGGGATATGTTAGTAATAAAATATAAATAAAGCGGTACGCCTAAATAAAAATATCGGTTTTATTAAAACCGGTATGGCTGCCCTATACAAGTGGCTTATTCTTGAGCACCAAATTAGATGGAAAACGTATACAATATACATGTTTCATTCAAATGCATATAACAATGTAGTAATACCTACTAGACATATGAGATGGGAAATAGAAATACATACAGACTTTTTTTAAATTTTTTACTCGCCTGTTTTTGGCAAGCGACCATGTGGTCGCAGATATAAATTTACTATGTAACTTACTTGAAGAAACCAGGTGTAATAACTGATCGAAGATTTTCGTATAACGCATCGGAAGATTCCGGTAAATTTGTTGGCAGCAATACTTCGGTATTATCCTCATGGGATTCCTTAGACAATTCTTTGTAGGGCGGAGGGCTGTAAAAATAAAAGTCAAATTCCTACTAATATTCTAAATTAATCCCTGAAAACTCTGACCAGGTAGTCATCAGGTCGGATAAAATATATAAATATATATACCTATATGTTATTCTATACCCTATAGAATAACATATTGGTATATATACATATAATAAGCTACCACCATACTAAATATCATACAAATTCAATCGGCCGTCTTACTTATGTCTCAAAACTAACTAACACACTAAGACACTTAGAAATTTTTATTTTTTATTCAAACATTAGTTTGAATATGGTCGCCTTATTTTCATCATCATAAAATATTTTATAACACTACGCTAACTCAATTACAGATAACCTACGCAAAGACTATGAATGAAAACAATCAGGTAGGTACTTACATATTTGTCTGCAAGTTCGATAATCTGTTTCTATTGTAATTCCGAGCAGTTTTATTTTTCTTCTTATCTTTATTTCCCAAAAGTAGATAATATGGACTAAAATAATGTAGTCGTCCGGGCGCGCTGGAGGGAATAAAGTTGTACACGTCTACTCTCCACAACGCACTCTGGCCGACTAGCGGGGGTCGGGAGCCATGGTAATGGCTGCATACTCAGTGTGCGCGTTTGCAAATGGTTTCAATATTAACTTTACTTTATTTTCTAAAAATAATCTTACATTTTTACAAAAAACTGAGTTTATAGACGGATTTGTGTGTTTGTTAGGATTAAAATGTGTATTTTGTTTATAAATATCTTTGATAGGAATTAAATGAAGTTGATTCTTTCCACCGACGGGAACGGCAAAAAGGGTATTTTTTAGGAAAGTTTACGATTTTTTTCTATCGAGCCAAATTTATTTAATCGTGTTTCGGTGACCACAGCCGAATAAAGAATTTTGTGAACTTTTAATAGACGTAAAAAACAAATGTCAATTAATTGTTTTAAATGGTCTAGTTTTAAATATTCGTAACGGGGTGAGGCCGTGGATTTTGCCACTTTTAAAAAAAGAAAATTGTCTCTAATGTTCATCATAAAATAAAACAGAAAATACCAGATAAACTGTAACACTGATCTCATAAATAACTTCTTTCAGCTTTTTCTTTTTCTTTTAGGATAGTTTTAAGCGGATTTTGGTGAATTATCATGTTAAAACGCCAATCTGAATATTTCAGAGCCCTAATTTTAGATAAAAAAAGCGATGTCTTTGATGGTAGGTTACTTACTTGTCGGTATTTTTACTTTTTTATTTTAGTTTTAAGCGGATTTTGGTGAATTATCATGTTAAAACGCCAATCTGAATATTTCAGAGCCCTAATTTTAGATAAAAAAAGCGATGTCTTTGATGGTAGGTTACTTACTTGTCGGTATTTTTACTTTTTTATTTTATGAGTCTACTGAACAAGTTTAATTGAATCTAATTGTCTGATAGTTGAGACACAAGAAAGTGGTTTTAAACCATTGAAAACATGCATTAATCAGTGATTTATAAACATTTGTCTCCTTTATTTCACTTCTACGTTACTGTTTTCTTCGTTACCGGTATTTCGAGACACAAGCATGTAAATGTAATTTTTGGTAGAAATTGGGAATGATTATGGCAACACTGAGTTTTTGGGCCAAGAAAAAAAGTAAAAAGACGCCATCTTATTCGTTACCATTTGTGACAAGTGGATGTTGTGTGTTTCGGCAGCGAAAATCAAAAGAGTTTTTTGGTGAAATTAAAGGTAAATATCGACTTTTTAACTATTGTTTACGTAAAACTATGTGTCGAAATGGATAATGTAGATGATAGTTTATAGATTTATTCCAAATTTGGCTTAATTTAGAAATTATAACCTGCAAAAATCTTGAACATCGAGCTTCTACGTTACTTAAGCGTTACTTCTATGTTACTGGTAACAAATATTCTATGTTACGTAACGTAGAAGCATTGTAAAGACTAGTGCATATTGTTAATTTCGCTGGTTACAATAGTACAGTGAGGTCTTTATAAATGACATTTGTAGACGAAAAAAAAAATTCTTTACTACCGATAGTTGGCGTACCAGCAAAATTATGTCAGTCATTATTTTGATATCACATTTTCATCCTAATATCCTAATCCTAATAATATTATAAAAGCGAAAGTTTGTGTGTGTGTGTATGTGTGTAAGTGTGTATGTGTGTATGTTTGTTACCTCTTCACGCCTAAACGGCTGAACGGATTGGATTGAAATTTGGAACATACGTAGATTATGAGCTGGATTAACACATAGGATACTTTTTATCCCGGTATTCCCACGGGAACGGGAACTACGCGGGTAAACCCGCGGGGCAAAGCTAGTAACAAATAGTTACTAAAATTATGTTGACCAAACTCTGCACATAATGTTTCTTAGGTGATGCTGAGTAGATTTCCGAGTTGCCTCCCGGGGAGGCACCGGTCAGTTAGCGGGGGGAGGGAAAAGAAACTTGATTTCACCTGAAAATCCACTTAAATATAAATCAAAAGGTAAGTTTGGTATCGTTTTCGAATAACTAGAGAACGAGGAATTCATTTCTAAAAGAAAAAATAACGCATTACCTACATATAATAAAAAAAACAGAGTTATTTGATAAATATAAATTTATTTGATAATAAGTAAATTTTTAGGCGAAATCAAGTTTCTCTCCCCTACCCTAGCTAACTGACAGGTGCCTCCCCAGAAGGCAACTCGGAAATCCACTCAGCATCACCTGAAAAACATCTATGCCAAGTTTGATCAACATACAAATTTTCAAACGGTTCCCGTACAACAAATCGCAATAGCTCCTCCAGTATGGGAACTTTTGGAACCAAAAATGTTACCTTGAAAAGACCTTGTTAACGAATAAATTTCATATTATTACTGATTAGTCTCATTACAATACTTTCACAGATGCGTATGACGGCGGCGGAAAAACAAAAAAAATATAGGGAAAGACTAAGAAATGAGAAACCTGAAAAATATGAAGAAACTAAAAGGAAGTCTAAAGAAAGATCTGCACAAAATTGAACAACAACTACAAATTGAAAAAAGCTAGTTATAGTGAGGAGCAGAAAGAAGAATTACGTCGTAAATGGAGAGAATCTCGGAATAAAGCTAAAAATATTACAGAGCAGTCAAAAAATGAACCTTCGACATCACAGTCTACAGATGATAAGCAAAATTTAAGCCGTATTGAATATAAAACTTAAACAAGAAAATGAACAGTTGCGCTCAAAAATCGACGTAATGCTTAGGGGCTACAAAAGCTTACAGAAGAAAGTAACTCGACTTTCAAATAAATTAGAAAAGGTCAACGAATATTATGGAAATATAATAGAAAAGTTAGCTGATAAAAACAAGGGTCAGGAAAGAGAAAATCTTAGAGAACATGAGTTTACGCCAAATAAAAGAGTTACAGATTTTGTAGAAGAAACAATACCTAACGTGGCAACACCAAAAAAGGATGAAATTAAGAAAAAGCTGTTAGAACATGAAGTACTTACGGAATCACTAAAGTCAGAATACAAAAACTTAAATAACTCGGAAAAAAGCGTTATGAAAAAAGTTTTGGGCAACAGTAGGTATTGTTAAAAAATATATATAAACACAAATCAAAAATAAGAGCCTCTCTAGGAATAAAAAGTAATATCAAAAATTATTGCCATCTTAGGAGCAAGAGGCAGACACTACAAAAACGAATTGAGGAATTTTATATTCGAGACGACGTGAGCCGAGCCACGGCTGGCAAAAAAGAGTACCGGACTATGAAAAAAGTCACTATGCAAAAAAGATATTTGTTGGACAAGTTAAGCGTACTACACAAAAAATTTGTTTCTGAGGTTCAAAAAATAAGCTTCAGTACTTTTAAAAAGTACCGACCTTTCTTTGTGTTATCCCCAAAATAAAAGATTGCGAAAGTTGCGCATGCATTAAGCATTCCAATATGCAGTTCCTGGTTAACGAGTTAAAATCACTAGATATTCTTGCAACAGATAATTTAAATGAAGTTACATCAAACTTAGTGTGTGACTTTGAATTCAAGCGGTGCATGTACAACGATTGTGAAGTGTGTTCAAATAACAAATTGGAAGCTCATAATAAAGATTTAACGACAAACGTAAGTTGGTTCGCCTGGGTTTTAAAAGAGGAAGATTATGAAAAGAATGAGGAAAACAAAAAAAGTTAAAAAGATGGTCAAGATTAAAAAGGATGGTACCTTACAGGAGTTGCTAAATATATTTAATTCTGAAGTAAAGAAGTTCAAAACGCATATTTATAATTTTTACTTTCAGTATAAACAATACAAGACTTGTATAGATAATTTAAAAGATAATGAGGTAGCAGTCCACATAGATTTCTCCGAAAATTTCACATGTAAATATAATAACGAAATTCAAGCAAATCACTTCATAAAAAACCAGATTACCTTACATACAGGTGTTGCTTACTTGAAGGATGAGAAACATATTACCTTTTGTTCCATTTCTCCCTCAAACCAACACCACCCACCCTGAAGCCATATGGGCCCATTTAGACCCCGTATTAAAATTTTTGAAAAATTCATATCCTACAATAGACACTGTACATTTCTTTTCCGATGGCCCCACAACCCAATACAGACAAAAAAAGAATTTTTACTTATTTAGTCAAATTTATGACTATGGATTTATTCATGCCACATGGTCATATTTTGAAGCAGCCCATGGCAAAGGAGCCGCTGATGGGGTCGGAGGAGCCATCAAGCGCACGATGGATATGAAAATAGCTCAAGGCACAGACATACCCGATGCTGAGACCGCATTTAATATTTTATTAGCCTCTGAAACAAGTATAAAAATTTTCTTCATATCTGCTGATAACATCAAAACCTTAGATACAACCATAACTTCAAAGTTAACTGCCCTACCCGGAACAATGAAAATCCATCAACTAATAGCTGTCGAAAAACATAAACTCAAATTTAGATATCTCAGTTGTTTTTGTCAGGGTTTAAGTGGTAAATGTGATTGTCACTCACCTCTTTTGCATGACTTTGCAACGCAAATAGACCAGAAGGAAAATTAAACCAAGAACAGAAGGAAACGTCGAAATGGTGAAGGAAATTCAGCAAAAGTGATAAGAAATACGAAGAAAATAAAACGAAGAAAATCAGCTTGTCATCTGGAGATGATACGGATGAAAGTGGAGTTGTTGAATACGCAGACAGTGATGATACTTCTTGTTTTATTTCTAGTGGTGAAAATAGTAGCCTTGAAGAAGAACTCGATGAAAAAACGGGAGTATTCAAATCGAAAATTGATCCACAAAGAAACATTACTATTCTGTCGGCGATCATCTTGAAAAAACCCGATGCTGATGTTTCTCAAAACAAAAGAGCTTTCTCGATCAAAAGAAAAATCGAATATGACAAAAAAGATGTTATGCAAGCTAAGTTTTGCAAACATACAGAAGATGGAAAAAAAACATCGCAGTGTTGTCTCAAATTAAAGGTACCAAACAAAAAATAGTTCAAAGTGACAAAAGTAATCGCAATAAAATGGTTCAAAAATATGACGAAATAAATACAAAAGAAGATGAGAAAATTGAAACTACATATGACGAAAATGATACCGATATTCAGACTAGAAATAATGAGAGAATTAAGAGAATGAATGATAAAAAAATTGAGACTAAAGAACATGAGCCAATTGAGGGTACAGTTGACAGGAAGATTGAGACTGAGACAATGGAGACTGAACACGATGACAAAGATGAGAATGGAGATGATGAGAAAATTAAGACTATAGATGATGAAAAAAATGTGACTGAAGAAAATGAGCAATCTGAGACTACAGGTAATGGAAATATTGAGACTAAGGAAATAGAGATAGAAGGGGATTACAAAAATAAGAATGGGGATGATGAAAAAATTAAGACAGCAGATGACGAGAATATTGAAACTCAGAAAATCGAGACTAAAGGGGATGACAAATATGAGAATGGAGATAATGAAAAAATTGAGACTGAAGAAGATGAGATAACGGAGACTCCGGAACGAAAAACTGACACTGAAAAAATCAAAAATCAAGGCCAAAGAAATTGATAAACTTAAGACTGGAAGAGATATCAAGAACGAATTTGTTTATAATATAAATGATAGTGTTATTGTCAGATACTTCCAAAGAAAAATTTGGAAATATTATATTGGATTTATAATTGCCATAGAAAAAAATGACGGTGAAGCACATTATAAAATAAAATTTTTGAAAACTGTTAAAGATTCGGCAAATTCAGTTAAGTTTGCAGTCCAAAGAAAGATAGATATTGACATAATTACGACTAACTTTATTGTTAAAAAAGTAAATTTAGCTAATTTTCCACAAGAGTCAAAACAATATTACTTAGTGGATGACTTCGATGAAGTACATTTTAAATAATTGTCTACTCATCAAGTTAGAAATAGTTGATTTAATTTGCTTTTGATTTTTTTTGTTATTTTGTCTCTCGTATAATATGTATAATATGACTGAAAAATTTTCATAGTGATCCTCATTTAAAAAAAATATAATACAAATATCCTTTCATATTCTTATTCAGCTGGCTCACTTTGAAATAAATAAATAAAAGTTATAAAAAAAATTCAGAATCATATTATACATAATTATAGGATTTATAATTTTAGAATAAATAAATTCCTAGGCGATTCTCGTTTCTTGTTCCTGGAATTTAAAAAAGAATTTGTTACCATTTAAAATAAAGATTTTATTATCACCGTACCCACTAGTTTTTTTTATCGCGTCAGTATGACATAAGCTTAACAAAGCAACACCGTTACTTTAGTGTTACTGTAACGTAGAATATTCTGCGTTACTATGCGTTACAAAGTGGCAAAATCCACGGCCTCACCCAACGACGGATCGTCAAATTTGACGCATATTTCGTTTTAAGAACATTTTATGGAATACCTGGCTTAGTTAGGTTAGGATTGGATGGACGACGGGCTTTGTTTTTTCATAACCCACATTCATAATCATTATTTTGTTTACTGATTCGTGATGAGTACTCCTTTCTGGTCCTAAATCAATAATAAATGTTATAATAATAATATAATAAAGGGATCTATAATAATATAAGAGATTGTCACTCACTATTAATCAAGTAACTATGATGGTTATATCGTAAAAAAATGTTTGCTTGACGGCTTAACTAATGCCTTAGGTACAATCAACTTAGCTCACTTGTGTCATATAATATACCAATATGGTCTATGGTAGCATATAATATGTAAAATTATCATTAATAACATCATATAAACTTGGTAGACATACATGAGACATTATTTACATTGTTACCTTTTTTATGAAACAGGCCTATATTAAAATCACAAACTGACAACTATACTGCAACTGCAGGCTTAACAAGTTTTAATGAACTAATGTCACAATATAGGGGGCAGACGAAATCACTGCACACATGAACCTATTAATGCCTGGTTGCAGCAGACTAAAATATTAACACAAGCATTATAGCAAAGCATAGTTTATATGAACACATTTTATTTATGTAATAATATATTTATTTTGCGTTTCAGTGCAGCTGCAGATGCTTCGCCAGCAAACACTCTATTTTTTAGAACACAGTATCTTCTTATACATATAGTAAAAACACTACTAATTATGGTGCATACATTTGAGTTCCTGTGCTCCATACAAATGTTCAGGAAATAGAAATTCACATTTGACATTATGTGCTCAGATATGTTTTTTTTTAAGTAAGTCGTGTGAGCTTTTTCTCTGAGATATTCATTTATCAGGGTAGCGCAGTGTTCTACACAGATGACCATTTCTTTAGTAACATAATTTAAACTTTTTTTAAACTCTGAGTACTCTCTAAACTCCACAAACAAATGAAAGTTTTCAACACTTGTTGATATTAAATGCTTTTTTACAATCCTCACAATTAGGCATCCTCTTCATTACGAATCCACACACATATGCACATGCCTGAATTTCTGCATTGTTGTCTTGTATGGCATCATCAATTTGAGGTAATTCAATTGAGGACAGAAATTCAGGCTCTGTCCTTGCAAATGTATGCTGTGGTGTGGACTGTGAATCGGATAATAGTGTTTCAAAATTGTTATTATCAGTTTCACAGTTTCCTGAAGTGCCCATGTGTGACATATTTGTTAATATGGCAGTTTTTAAGCCAGCTACAAATTGGCTGCATGTTGGATTGGAATTGGATCCACAGTTGCCAGGAATGCAGCCAAAAAGATTTTCAATAGGGTCTTGTTGTAATCGCCTAGTGGGAAGGCTAGTGATGTGGTGTTTTTGCACCAAGCTCCTCCACAATTTCTCAATGGCATTGAGAGTCCATATCCAACCTTCTTGTGATGGCGGCTTACGTGGGCTTCCAATATACTTAATAGACGAAAAAAATCTTTTCATTTTTTTAAAGCATTTTAAATGTGGACTTGAATGTTTTTAATTTGTTGCATGAGCTTTTCCTCTGCGCAAATCCGAGCAATCGCTGTTAAGACAATCAAACAGATTATCCATATTTATAATAACATTTGCTGTTACAGCTGCGTCCACAGTAAGGTCTCCTGAAAATAAGAGTAAGGTGATTAAATAAATGTTTGCTTCAAATGAACTTTGTTATTTATATTGTTACAAATTTTTGAGTTAATATACTAGCTGTAACCTGCTATCACATCTGTTAATATTTTGATGTAGTTGGGGGTCATTGACATTTTACTAACATTGAACTAAGCTCTCAAGTTGCCTGACAGAATTTATACATATACTGTATGTATAGGGATGTTCAAGCAACTTTTACTGTAGCGGCAAATTACGCTCACGTTGCACGAGTGTCCATACATTACATGCAAGATGTGGGGACAGCCATGACAGCTGTAGGCTCTATTCAGCCTAAAGATGTAGGTACATATCCTACAAATCAAATTACTGTGTGCATGAGATTTAAGAACTAATGTCTCTAAGTGATGAGCGCAGTTTAGAGCCACAGAACGGTGATACTGCAACTGTAATGAACAGGCATGACGCATCCTATCAGGTACGGTCTTCTCTACTTCATCACTTCAAAACGTTAAAAATAAACATTCACCATGCTATCATGCAATAAAGAAAGTACCTACCTATCTAGTTTACATACCTTTAGCTACTTTGGCTAACATTCCTTCTGCTACGGAATGGCTAAGAACTTGTGCTGCATATTTATCCTTCATTTTTTTTTTGCTGGTGCATACACAAAGTTTGGGTTGGTATTATCAATTCATAAAATTCCTTTATGTGGGACCATTTAGCAATTCCTGTAAAAAGAAATATGTATCATGTAGAAAAATAGTTATCAAACCAAAATAAAAGCAGTAATTTCATAACAATATCATATTTTTTTGTTTGTTTGTTTGAGTTTCACTTGATTCACATTGGGCCAGATTCGTAATTCTCCAGGGGGAGGGACCTCAGGGAGGTGGTGCGGCTGGTTACGGTGGGTGCATCCCTCGTGATTGACCGCATACGCGCTCTGGGACTGGAGGTTCAACTCTCCAAAACTGAAGCCCTACTGTTCCACGGGCCTCGGGGGGGTCCCCCTTCTGGAACGCGAGTCATCCTGGATGGGGTCCCGGTCCCGGTTGGAACCCAGATGAAATATCTGGGCCTAAACCTGGACGGACGGTGGGCTTTTGGAGGCCACTTTTCCCGACTGGCCCCAAGAGTTGTTGGAGCCGCAGCCGCCTTAGGTAGGCTGCTGCCCAACGTGGGTGGGCCGAACGCCAACTGCCGTCGGCTATACTCTGGAGTGATCCGGAGTATGGCCCTGTACGGAGCACCAGTTTGGGTGGACGCTCTCAGCCGCCAGAACAAGGCCCTGCTGCGACGTCCGCAGCGGGTTATCGCGACGAGGGCGATACGCGGATACCGGACGGTGTCCTGGACGGCGGCGTGCGTGTTGGCCGGTGATCCTCCTTGGGAACTTCAAGCAGAGATCCTCGCCGAAGTGTACCACTTTGTTGCGGCGAGGAGATCGCGGGGTGACCCCCCAGCGTGGGAAGAGGTGACACGCATGCGGTTGCAGGCGCGGGCCGCCCTGTTGCAGCGGTGGACGGAAGACCTGGCTCCACCAGTCCCTGGGCAGTGGACGGTGGAGGCCATCCGCCCGGTCCTTCGGGGGTGGGTGAAGCGACGTTTCGGGTCGCTCACTTTCCGATTGGTGCAGGTGCTTTCCGGGCATGGTTGTTTCGGAAAGTACGTGCACCAAATCGCAAGGCGGGAGGCGACCCCAGCCTGTCACGAATGCGGGGCGCCGGAGGATACGGCGCTCCATACGCTGGAAGTGTGTGCTGCATGGGGCCCGCAGCGGCACACACTCTCAGCGATAATCGGCGGAGATCTCTCGCTGCCGAGCGTGGTTAACTCGATGCTCGGCAGCGAGAGATCGTGGCAGGCGGTGGCCACCTTCTGCGAAGCAGTGATAGCGCAGAAGGAGGCCGCGGAGCGGGTTAGGGAGAATGACGTTCGAGCTGACCCACTCCGGCGCAGACGAACGGGGGTACGGAGGAGGCAGTTTGCTCGCCTCCTCCCTCCTCCGTAGTGGGGTCACTGGTGAAGAGTCGGGGGACTCTTCGTCGGCTTGCACGACCCCACACGTCTGAGGAGTGCCCTTGGTGAGCAAGGGCACCCCTTCACAGGCGCTGAGGCCCGGTTAAGATCAATCCGGGCCTACCGCTGGGGCGAGATTGTGAATGCCAGCGCAACCCAATCTCGCACCATCTGGCGGAGGACTGCTCACGGGGGGGTTTTAGTGGGTCTGAGCCCCACATACCCCCTTCCGTCTACCCCCGTAGCGGAAGGGAAGTGGACAGCATTTCCCCCCCTCAAAAAAAAAAAAAAAAAAAAGATTCGTAATTCTGCTAAGGGTTTTAGAAAAAAACAATATGTAACAGTTAACCCAAAAGATAAGAACACACAAGAGTGGAAAGTATGTATGAGAACCCTTTACCTTTTCCTTCATTGTCATTTGATAAAATGTCTGTAGCACATTCAATATCATATTTTAAAAACAAGTTTCTAAAGCATTTTAATAAATGTGGTACATCAAAAAGTGCTGTGATTTGTTTGCCATTGTGGTGTATATAAGGGTGTTGCAGTGATGCACCCAAAATAGTGAGGGCTCGCCTGTTTACGCCATCCATATCGCACACAATGGCCGCAATATTTACTCCCACCTCATGGCACTTTTGTAGAACCTGAAATGATAAATAATGAACAATTATTCTAACTGATGTGATAACTATTCACATTGGGTCTGTTATGCAAAAGTATTGATAACGGTGTACAATTTAGAAACTAATAAAAATATCAAGAAGAAATATTTGCATTTTTGTATGTCTGTAATGAATAGACTCTAAAACAACTCGTATCAATTTCAAAAATTCTTTCTCCATTATACTATGTAATCCCTAAATAACATAGGCTATATATATATATTTTGATTCATCATTATCATCATCCATCACCATGCAGACAGAGCGTAGCTAGTATTATATAAAGGTTGTCATCATCATCCCTACACATGTAGGGTCAATCGATACCATATATTTTTCTGTAATATGAATGGACACAACAAGGAATATAATTTGGTTTTAGTATTAGTTTAGGTAATAGGGTTTTGCCACACCGCTGACTGCTGCCTACTAGACGCACTTTTCTGCCTATGAGACTTCAGTCGCCTTTTAAGACATTCTATATATACTATATATACAATACTTACCTCTTTAATTAGCACAGCCAGTCTGTCTGCAGTAGAAAACCTACTTGAAAAGTAATGGACAATTGGCTGTTTAACTTTCTTACGTATCCCCGCAACCATAAACACCAATGCATATGCTGCAATAAGTGGGGATCTTCCCTGTGAAGCATGGTCCTGAAATCCTTCAATTACATCTTCTTTAGGTTTGTAATTGAGATGTTTTTTTATTGACATTTCATCAAACATTAATGTGTATTCATTGTCTGAAGGCTTTTGTGTCTTTGTGTAATTTTGAAGGACTTCAAAAACTGGTTGATTGATTCCAGCATTAAAAGGTACTCTATTGAGTAGACTTTTTAATGTACTGGGTGATGGTAACTGAAAAAGCCTTTGCAGCAAACGGTAACAAGTTGGTGATCTTTTATAAATTCTTAGAGCAGTATTTTTTTCTTTTTTATTCCACCTTCGACCAGTACTTTTCTTTTTAAAGTTCCGTATCTGTCCTTGCAACAGTTGCGCAAATGTCAGAGATATCTTGTCTGATAACTGTTTTATGGTTACATCATCTGTCACACGTTTTAAAATATCTTTTAACTTCAGATGTCTAATGCGATTGCGCAGTTGGCAAATTTTTCCCAAATATTTGCTACATTTAGCATACAAAAACTTCTCCTTTTCTGAAGTTGGTTTAACTATTGTTTGCACTTGAGCATCTGAAGATGTCCCAACATTAGGCTCACTATTTGCACCAATGGTCACTTCCTGTGAAGGACCAGGCTGATTGGTAGGTCTTGTGTTTGTGATATCCTGTAAGACCCCATGTGAAGGACCAGGTTGAGGCCTTATTGTATACTCGGGCAATTGTGGTTCATTCTGGAAAAAAATAACTAATGAGTTACAGATGAAAAGGTATTGAAAATATATAACTAAACTTACAAATACAGATAGATAGGAACTCTTTAGTTAAAACATAATGGTACAAAAGGCAGTCTTATCGCGATTCCTTCCAGACAACCTTTGGATAGAAAGAGTAATATTTTCAGGGACAGTGGTAAATAGTATCAGCGTAAGTATAGAAAATAGTGAATAGGTACATATACCTAAATGCCTGATAACAAATGTAATATATATATATATATATATATATATATTACATAATAAATATATATATATATATATATATATACATATACTGCCTAGTTCAATAAGTAACAAAAATAGATTTGAAATTTTTGCAAACACCAATAATATTTAAACCACAGATATAATTTTATAATTTGGTCTTAATTGAATTAGGCGTTGGATATTGGAGCTGTGGTAGCCAAGTGATTACACCTACTGACTGCTAATCAGAAGGTACCTGGTACCCCATGGCAGTAGAACATTTTGCGAATGCTGATCTAGCTAGCTACCTACTACCCTCAAGTAGCAAGTATACTTCTGCCCTACCAATTGAAGCAGCAATCATGGACGGAACAGTATGGACTACTGAGCAGCAATACCATGGGTTAACTCTCTTTCAGCTTGAGCCCCTCCTCACTGGTGAAAAGGCATTGTGTGTGTGTTACCCTGCCTATTTTCTATCGTCAGTTCAGTAGGCTGTGTTATCGCTAAGAGCGATCTGTTCAGGAAAACCTTTGGATAAATACCAATAGGTGAGACAGTGATCAATATCTAGCTTACAGTCACAACATAAATTTGTTCTAATACTGACTTGCAACTTACATCACATGGAACCGCAGATCTCCGTAACTTCTGTAGAGTATCATCAGTGAAGTCAGCTTCAAGAAAATGATTTTCACACAACATTCTATGCTCACTGTGGAGTTTCATTTGAAATGTTGTTGATGAGTATGTATTGGGCCCATAGTTCACAGCTGAAAGTACAAAAAAAATACTTAATAAAAATTCTATTTGGGTTACTTATATTGTTTTGATTCTGAAATGGGTACTGTAAAATATTTGTTGCAGCCAAATGCTAATTGCCTAACCGTTTTATGAAACACTACTGTTCTATCAATGCCGTGAATATTTACCATTTATATCATATTTATCCAGCTCCAGCTTTTAAGCCCCCACATGCATGAAGTACTATGACACAACTAGATTTGTGTGAAATTTTGTATAACTTGTACAACATACACATCATTTATTTTAATCTAACTTCCATGGGGACTCAGGCTACAGGTAAGTTAGAAATATTACTCCCAATGGAAAGCTGCAAAGACGAAATATAATATTTAGTGCATTCAAATAGATCACTTCTGATTGTTTTTAGCGAAAATGCTAATAATGCTCATAAGGGGCATTCGAATGGGAATCTGTGGGTGAAAATGTCATTCATGTCTCTTTTTGTTCAGCATTCGGAATGCTGTAAATATATACAACAAAATACAAAACCAACTTGATTGTGAACAAAATGACAAAATATTTATGGCTAAACTAAAACTATTTCTACAATACAAATCATATTACTCAATAGACGAATTTTTGAAAGATAAATAATATAATTACGATATATTTAACTATTGACATTTAAATTATTTCTACCAATATGTTACAAATTAATTTATATTTATATAACCATAATTGCGTCTTCCTCTCTTCTTACTTTGCGGAGCCCGACAGGGTCCATATAAGACTTTATGTAAATTTTTTTTAACACCTTTACATTGTATATGGAAGCAATAAAATATCTGAATCTGAATCTAAAAAAGAGGAATTTTTGCCACCAAAAAGTGTAAATTTTGACCCACTTCCGAAGCATGGTTGTTTGTGATCGTTATTTGACAGCTATGTATTTGATCATAAACATGCGATTTTAGGTATTATGCTCAGTTGAGCGCTTTTTTGTTAAAGCGTGTGTAAAGATAAAAAATGTTACTTTTTGCTTTGTCCACACCCTATTCGAACGCACTATATGTAGTTTCTGGATTTCTTAGTTAGGTCAATTTTAAGGATTCAGAATTAACCAGATTTGCTAATTTTTGTTTGATTTGACTCTGATAAAATGCTTAAAAATAGAAGTTCTTAGAGGCTTCTGTCTGCAACTATTGTCATAATTCTGCCAGTGTCTGTTGTGCTAGTTCCATAAACTATCAGGAGAATTAGCAATTGTTTAATAATATGAGGAGTGGTACATATGGAGAGTCGCACTAAGACATGACCATAAAAATATCAGTAAATACCTATACATACCGTATAAGGTTATTTATGCCAGGCTTTGGAAATCTAAACAATTTTGCGTTGTCTGCGAACGGTGAGCGGCCGCATTTAAAGCATTTCCTTTTGTTTTCTTTCTCCGCCATGATCACAAACTAAAATAGAGTCTCTGCGTATTTCAAGAGTCAATTTCTCACATCACACACAACTGAGTCAATTTCTCGAAGTTCCTAATCGCAAGTAACATAACTTTTTGAAGGCATGGAGGAACATAAGCTCAACTCGATGTGGATTTAATGCTATATTCAAGGAACTTTAACAACAAACAAAACTGAAATCACTGAAACCGGCACTAAATCCGAATGAAAACAATAACGCGCCCACCAAAGAGAATATTATAGCATGCCGGATGTGACATCAAAATATTTAATGTGTTACCACCTTTGAATAATATTTTAAATGGCAACTATAAAAATTAGCCCCCGTAGGTAAAATCATTTGCCCCATACAAATGTGCCATCCCGTCGCCAGTGCGACCGCTTTTATAGGTTACGGCGTACTTGCAAGTGGTCGTTTAAAACATTAAGATTGCAATACAAAGTGATGGCATGTTTTATAATTAATTGTACATCGTAAAAAACTTAAATCATTTTGAGAATTATATTATTATTATATTATTAATTTTAATTGGAATAATTTACTGTAAACAATTTCAAAAGTATGAACCTAAGTTTTATAAATCAATTCAAATAAATCAATTTAACAAATCTAATTGTTATAGACTAATTATTATTGGCAAATTATTGTATCCGCGCTGATATATATATATTGTTGGAGACGAAAATAGCCTAGCAGACCGAAAAGTATAAAAGGCGGCGCGCAGAGCGCTCGTGGCTCACTCTGCCTTCAACCGTCGACGAGTCAACATCTCCGAGTTCGTTATTGCGGTGAGTCAATCCTTGTCGTGATTTTGTAAAGTGTAGTAGGCTATTTTTGTCTCCAACAATAGGTATATATTATATTATAATATATATTGTTGTATATGTATATATATATAGATATGTATATATATATATATAAATATATATATATATATATTAAAATATATATATATATATTAAAAAAAAAAATTTTTTTTTTCCTCTTATTAAATTAATGTTCTGCTACTTGTAGAGAAAAATAACTGTAAGGTTAATATTACCGCTGTGTTAATACTTTTATACGGCAATTTTTTGTCTTGTATAACTTGTATGCAACACGAGAGGTATTGGTCACTATGATTGACACGTCACTGTAGTATGGAAGTACTTCAGGATTTAAATGAAACAATTGTCATTATGAACCCTAAATGAATGGGTACCTATGTAAACTTGGTAATGTATGTAAGGCATGGAATGTTTTTCTTTGTTTTCATTGCATTGTGTGGTGTGGGTGATGGAAGTCCAGAATTTTACCGTAGTACGTCAACAGATATTAACTCATTCATTTGTTTTTCAGCTGTCTCAAGCAGGTATCCTGAGCGGCTGCCCAAACTGCTGCGCTGGGCTGCTGCGCTGAGCAACTGCCCGTGCTTCTGCGCTGAGCGGCCGCCCAAGCCGCTGTCCCGAGCAGTTGTCTGCTGGAAGTCAAGTCCGGAGTAATCGACACCAAAGATTACCTTGTGTGGTGTCATGCAAAGGTGGTATCGTGAGTATGTCGAGACATTCGACAGTTAATCTTCACAAATTGATATCATGCGCTAGTTGTCTTTGGTATGCATTAATGTAGAAAAATATCACTAAAGTTAGATCTTGGTAAAGTATGTAAGGCATGGAATGTTTTTCTTTGTTTTCATTGCATTGTGTGGTGCGGGTGATGGAAGTCCAGAATTTTACCGTAGTACGTCAACAGATATATTAACTCATTCATTTGTTTTTCAGCTGTCCCGAGCAGGTATCCTGAGCGGCTGCCCAAACTGCTGCGCTAGGCTGCTGCGCTGTGCAACTGCCCGTGCTTCTGCGCTGAGCGGCCGCCCAAGCCGCTGTCCCGAGCAGTTGTCTGCTGGAAGTCAAGTCCGGAGTAATCGACACCAAAGATTACCTTGTGTGGTGTCATGCAAAGGTGGTATCGTGAGTATGTCAAGACATTCAACAGTTAATCTTCACAAATTGATATCATGCGCTAGTTGTCTTTGGTATGCATTAATGTAGAAAAATATCACTAAAGTTAGATCTTGGTAAAGTATGTAAGGCATGGAATGTTTTTCTTTGTTTTCATTGCATTGTGTGGTGCGGGTGATGGAAGTCCAGAATTTTACCGTAGTACGTCAACAGATATATTAACTCATTCATTTGTTTTTCAGCTGTCCCGAGCAGGTATCCTGAGCGGCTGCCCAAACTGCTGCGCTGGGCTGCTGCGCTGAGCAACTGCCCGTGCTTCTGCGCTGAGCGGCCGCCCAAGCCGCTGTCTCGAGCAGTTGTCTGCTGGAAGTCAAGTCCGGAGTAATCGACACCAAAGATTACCTTGTGTGGTGTCATGCAAAGGTGGTATCGTGAGTATGTCAAGACATTCAACAGTTAATCTTCACAAATTGATATCATGCGCTAGTTGTCTTTGGTATGCATTATTAATGTAGAAAAATATCACTAAAGTTAGATCTTGGTAAAGTATGTAAGGCATGGAATGTTTTTCTTTGTTTTCATTGCATAGTGTGGTGCGGGTGATGGAAGTCCAGAATTTTACCGTAGTACGTCAACAGATATTAACTCATTCATTTGTTTTTCAGCTGTCCCGAGCAGGTATCCTGAGCGGCTGCCCAAACTGCTGCGCTGGGCTGCTGCGCTGAGCAACTGCCCGTGCTTCTGCGCTGAGCGGCCGCCCAAGCCGCTGTCCCGAGCAGTTGTCTGCTGGAAGTCAAGTCCGGAGTAATCGACACCAAAGATTACCTTGTGTGGTGTCATGCAAAGGTGGTATCGTGAGTATGTCGAGACATTCGACAGTTAATCTTCACAAATTGATATCATGCGCTAGTTGTCTTTGGTATGCATTAATGTAGAAAAATATCACTAAAGTTAGATCTTGGTAAAGTATGTAAGGCATGGAATGTTTTTCTTTGTTTTCATTGCATTGTGTGGTGTGGGTGATGGAAGTCCAGAATTTTACCGTAGTACGTCAACAGATATATTAACTCATTCATTTGTTTTTCAGCTGTCCCGAGCAGGTATCCTGAGCGGCTGCCCAAACTGCTGCGCTGGGCTGCTGCGCTGAGCAACTGCCCGTGCTTCTGCGTTGAGCGGCCGCCCAAGCCGCTGTCCCGAGCAGTTGTCTGTTGGAAGTCAAGTCCGGAGTAATCGACACCAAAGATTACCTTGTGTGGTGTCATGCAAAGGTGGTATCGTGAGTATGTCAAGACATTCAACAGTTAATCTTCACAAATTGATATCATGCGCTAGTTGTCTTTGGTATGCATTAATGTAGAAAAATATCACTAAAGTTAGATCTTGGTAAAGTATGTAAGGCATGGAATGTTTTTCTTTGTTTTCATTGCATTGTGTGGTGCGGGTGATGGAAGTCCAGAATTTGACCGTAGTACGTCAACAGATATATTAACTCATTCATTTGTTTTTCAGCTGTCCCGAGCAGGTATCCTGAGCGGCTGCCCAAACTGCTGCCCAAACTGCTGCGCTGGGCTGCTGCGCTGAGCAACTGCCCGTGCTTCTGCGCTGAGCGGCCGCCCAAGCCGCTGTCCCGAGCAGTTGTCTGCTGGAAGTCAAGTCCGGAGTAATCGACACCAAAGATTACCTTGTGTGGTGTCATGCAAAGGTGGTATCGTGAGTATGTCGAGACATTCGACAGTTAATCTTCACAAATTGATATCATGCGCTAGTTGTCTTTGGTATGCATTAATGTAGAAAAATATCACTAAAGTTAGATCTTGGTAAAGTATGTAAGGCATGGAATGTTTTTCTTTGTTTTCATTGCATTGTGTGGTGTGGGTGATGGAAGTCCAGAATTTTACCGTAGTACGTCAACAGATATTAACTCATTCATTTGTTTTTCAGCTGTCTCAAGCAGGTATCCTGAGCGGCTGCCCAAACTGCTGCGCTGGGCTGCTGCGCTGAGCAACTGCCCGTGCTTCTGCGCTGAGCGGCCGCCCAAGCCGCTGTCCCGAGCAGTTGTCTGCTGGAATTCAAGTCCGGAGTAATCGACACCAAAGATTACCTTGTGTGGTGTCATGCAAAGGTGGTATCGTGAGTATGTCGAGACATTTGACAGTTATTCTTCACAAATTGATATCAAGCGCTAGTTGTCTTTGGTATGCATTAATGTAGAAAAATATCACTAAAGTTAGATCTTGGTAAAGTATGTAAGGCATGGAATGTTTTTCTTTGTTTTCATTGCATTGTGTGGTGTGGGTGATGGAAGTCCAGAATTTTACCGTAGTACGTCAACAGATATTAACTCATTCATTTGTTTTTCAGCTGTCGCAAGCAGGTATCCTGAGCGGCTGCCCAAACTGCTGCGCTGGGCTGCTGCGCTGAGCAACTGCCCGTGCTTCTGCGCTGAGCGGCCGCCCAAGCCGCTGTCCCGAGCAGTTGTCTGCTGGAAGTCAAGTCCGGAGTAATCGACACCAAAGATTTCCTTGTGTGGTGTCATGCAAAGGTGGTATCGTGAGTATGTCAAGACATTCAACAGTTAATCTTCACAAATTGATATCATGCGCTAGTTGTCTTTGGTATGCATTAATGTAGAAAAATATCACTAAAGTTAG
The DNA here is from genome assembly GCA_917880725.1 of Selenia dentaria. NCBI lineage: Eukaryota > Metazoa > Arthropoda > Insecta > Lepidoptera > Geometridae > Selenia > Selenia dentaria. The sequence continues at coordinate 21,064,453 of OU862880.1, read as the reverse complement.
ATCTTGGTAAAGTATGTAAGGCATGGAATGTTTTTCTTTGTTTTCATTGCATTGTGTGGTGCGGGTGATGGAAGTCCAGAATTTTACCGTAGTACGTCAACAGATATTAACTCATTCATTTGTTTTTCAGCTGTCTCAAGCAGGTATCCTGAGCGGCTGCCCAAACTGCTGCGCTGGGCTGCTGCGCTGAGCAACTGCCCGTGCTTCTGCGCTGAGCGGCCGCCCAAGCCGCTGTCTCGAGCAGTTGTCTGCTGGAAGTCAAGTCCGGAGTAATCGACACCAAAGATTACCTTGTGTGGTGTCATGCAAAGGTGGTATCGTGAGTATGTCAAGACATTCAACAGTTAATCTTCACAAATTGATATCATGCGCTAGTTGTCTTTGGTATGCATTATTAATGTAGAAAAATATCACTAAAGTTAGATCTTGGTAAAGTATGTAAGGCATGGAATGTTTTTCTTTGTTTTCATTGCATAGTGTGGTGCGGGTGATGGAAGTCCAGAATTTTACCGTAGTACGTCAACAGATATTAACTCATTCATTTGTTTTTCAGCTGTCGCAAGCAGGTATCCTGAGCGGCTGCCCAAACTGCTGCGCTGGGCTGCTGCGCTGAGCAACTGCCCGTGCTTCTGCGCTGAGCGGCCGCCCAAGCCGCTGTCCCGAGCAGTTGTCTGCTGGAAGTCAAGTCCGGAGTAATCGACACCAAAGATTTCCTTGTGTGGTGTCATGCAAAGGTGGTATCGTGAGTATGTCAAGACATTCAACAGTTAATCTTCACAAATTGATATCATGCGCTAGTTGTCTTTGGTATGCATTAATGTAGAAAAATATCACTAAAGTTAGATCTTGGTAAAGTATGTAAGGCATGGAATGTTTTTCTTTGTTTTCATTGCATTGTGGTGTGCGGGTGATGGAAGTCCAGAATTTTACCGTAGTACGTCAACAGATATATTAACTCATTCATTTGTTTTTCAGCTGTCCCGAGCAGGTATCCTGAGCGGCTGCCCAAACTGCTGCGCTGGGCTGCTGCGCTGAGCAACTGCCCGTGCTTCTGCGTTGAGCGGCCGCCCAAGCCGCTGTCCCGAGCAGTTGTCTGCTGGAAGTCAAGTCCGGAGTAATCGACACCAAAGATTACCTTGTGTGGTGTCATGCAAAGGTGGTATCGTGAGTATGTCGAGACATTCGACAGTTAATCTTTACAAATTGATATCACGCGCTAGTTGTCTTTGGCATGCATGAATAAAGAAAAATATCACTAAACTGTGCGAGTGAGATCTTGGTAAAGTATGTAAGGCATGGAATGTTTTTCTTTGTTTTCATTGCATTGTGTGGTGCGGGTGATGGAAGTCCAGAATTTTACCGTAGTACGTCAACAGATATATTAACTCATTCATTTGTTTTTCAGCTGTCCCGAGCAGGTATCCTGAGCGGCTGCCCAAACTGCTGCGCTGGGCTGCTGCGCTGAGCAACTGCCCGTGCTTCTGCGTTGAGCGGCCGCCCAAGCCGCTGTCCCGAGCAGTTGTCTGCTGGAAGTCAAGTCCGGAGTAATCGACACCAAAGATTACCTTGTGTGGTGTCATGCAAAGTTGGTATCGTGAGTATGTCAAGACATTCAACAGTGAATCTTCACAAATTGATATCATGCGCTAGTTGTCTTTGGTATGCATTAATGTAGAAAAATATCACTAAAGTTAGATCTTGGTAAAGTATGTAAGGCATGGAATGTTTTTCTTTGTTTTCATTGCATTGTGTGGTGCGGGTGATGGAAGTCCAGAATTTTACCGTAGTACGTCAACAGATATATTAACTCATTCATTTGTTTTTCAGCTGTCCCGAGCAGGTATCCTGAGCGGCTGCCTAAACTGCTGCGCTGGGCTGCTGCGCTGAGCAACTGCCCGTGCTTCTGCGTTGAGCGGCCGCCCAAGCCGCTGTCCCGAGCAGTTGTCTGTTGGAAGTCAAGTCCGGAGTAATCGACACCAAAGATTACCTTGTGTGGTGTCATGCAAAGGTGGTATCGTGAGTATGTCAAGACATTCAACAGTTAATCTTCACAAATTGATATCATGCGCTAGTTGTCTTTGGTATGCATTAATGTAGAAAAATATCACTTAAGTTAGATCTTGGTAAAGTATGTAAGGAATGGAATGTTTTTCTTTGTTTTCATTGCATTGTGTGGTGTGGGTGATGGAAGTCCAGAATTTAACCGTAGTACGTCAACAGATATTAACTCATTCATTTGTTTTTCAGCTGTCTCAAGCAGGTATCCTGAGCGGCTGCCCAAACTGCTGCGCTGGGCTGCTGCGCTGAGCAACTGCCCGTGCTTCTGCGCTGAGCGGCCGCCCAAGCCGCTGTCCCGAGCAGTTGTCTGCTGGAAGTCAAGTCCGGAGTAATCGACACCAAAGATTACCTTGTGTGGTGTCATGCAAAGGTGGTATCGTGAGTATGTCGAGACATTCGACAGTTAATCTTCACAAATTGATATCATGCGCTAGTTGTCTTTGGTATGCATTATTAATGTAGAAAAATATCACTAAAGTTAGATCTTGGTAAAGTATGTAAGGCATGGAATGTTTTTCTATGTTTTCATTGCATAGTGTGGTGCGGGTGATGGAAGTCCAGAATTTTACCGTAGTACGTCAACAGATATTAACTCATTCATTTGTTTTTCAGCTGTCTAAAGCAGGTATCTTGAGCGGCTGCCCAAACTGCTGCGCTGAGCAACTGCCCGTGCTTCTGCGCTGAGCGGCCGCCCAAGCCGCTGTCCCGAGCAGTTGTCTGCTGGAAGTCAAGTCCGGAGTAATCGACACCAAAGATTACCTTGTGTGGTGTCATGCAAAGGTGGTATCGTGAGTATGTCAAGACATTCAACAGTTAATCTTCACAAATTGATATCATGCGCTAGTTGTCTTTGGTATGCATTAATGTAGAAAAATATCACTAAAGTTAGATCTTGGTAAAGTATGTAAGGCATGGAATGTTTTTCTTTGTTTTCATTGCATTGTGTGGTGTGGGTGATGGAAGTCCAGAATTTAACCGTAGTACGTCAACAGATATTAACTCATTCATTTGTTTTTCAGCTGTCTCAAGCAGGTATCCTGAGCGGCTGCCCAAACTGCTGCGCTGGGCTGCTGCGCTGAGCAACTGCCCGTGCTTCTGCGCTGAGCGGCCGCCCAAGCCGCTGTCCCGAGCAGTTGTCTGCTGGAAGTCAAGTCCGGAGTAATCGACACCAAAGATTACCTTGTGTGGTGTCATGCAAAGGTGATATCGTGAGTATGTCGAGACATTCGACAGTTAATCTTCACAAATTGATATCATGCGCTAGTTGTCTTTGGTATGCATTATTAATGTAGAAAAATATCACTAAAGTTAGATCTTGGTAAAGTATGTAAGGCATGGAATGTTTTTCTATGTTTTCATTGCATAGTGTGGTGCGGGTGATGGAAGTCCAGAATTTTACCGTAGTACGTCAACAGATATTAACTCATTCATTTGTTTTTCAGCTGTCTAAAGCAGGTATCTTGAGCGGCTGCCCAAACTGCTGCGCTGAGCAACTGCCCGTGCTTCTGCGCTGAGCGGCCGCCCAAGCCGCTGTCCCGAGCAGTTGTCTGCTGGAAGTCAAGTCCGGAGTAATCGACACCAAAGATTACCTTGTGTGGTGTCATGCAAAGGTGGTATCGTGAGTATGTCAAGACATTCAACAGTTAATCTTCACAAATTGATATCATGCGCTAGTTGTCTTTGGTATGCATTAATGTAGAAAAATATCACTAAAGTTAGATCTTGGTAAAGTATGTAAGGCATGGAATGTTTTTCTTTGTTTTCATTGCATTGTGTGGTGTGGGTGATGGAAGTCCAGAATTTAACCGTAGTACGTCAACAGATATTAACTCATTCATTTGTTTTTCAGCTGTCCCGAGCAGGTATCCTGAGCGGCTGCCCAAACTGCTGCGCTGGGCTGCTGCGCTGAGCATCTGCCCGTGCTTCTGCGCTGAGCGGCCGCCCAAGCCGCTGTCCCGAGCAGTTGTCTGCTGGAAGTCAAGTCCGGAGTAATCGACACCAAAGATTACCTTGTGTGGTGTCATGCAAAGGTGGTATCGTGAGTATATCAAGACATTCGACAGTTAATCTTCACAAATTGATATCATGCGCTAGTTGTCTTTGGTATGCATTAATGTAGAAAAATATCACTAAAGTTAGATCTTGGTAAAGTATGTAAGGCATGGAATGTTTTTCTATGTTTTCATTGCATAGTGTGGTGCGGGTGATGGAAGTCCAGAATTTTACCGTAGTACGTCAACAGATATTAACTCATTCATTTGTTTTTCAGCTGTCTCAAGCAGGGATCTTGAGCGGCTGCCCAAACTGCTGCGCTGGGCTGCTGCGCTGAGCAACTGCCCGTGCTTCTGCGCTGAGCGGCCGCCCAAGCCGCTGTCCCGAGCAGTTGTCTGCTGGAAGTCAAGTCCGGAGTAATCGACACCAAAGATTACCTTGTGTGGTGTCATGCAAAGGTGGTATCGTGAGTATATCGAGACATTCGACAGTTAATCTTCACAAATTGATATCATGCGCTAGTTGTCTTTGGTATGCATTAATGTAGAAAAATATCACTAAAGTTAGATCTTGGTAAAGTATGTAAGGCATGGAATGTTTTTCTTTGTTTTCATTGCATAGTGTGGTGCGGGTGATGGAAGTCCAGAATTTTACTGTAGTACGTCAACAGATATTAACTCATTCATTTGTTTTTCAGCTGTCTCAAGCAGGTATCCTGAGCGGCTGCCCAAACTGCTGCGCTGGGCTGCTGCGCTGAGCAACTGCCCGTGCTTCTGCGCTGAGCGGCCGCCCAAGCCGCTGTCCCGAGCAGTTGTCTGCTGGAAGTCAAGTCCGGAGTAATCGACACCAAAGATTACCTTGTGTGGTGTCATGCAAAGGTGGTATCGTGAGTATGTCAAGACATTCAACAGTTAATCTTCACAAATTGATATCATGCGCTAGTTGTCTTTGGTATGCATTAATGTAGAAAAATATCACTAAAGTTAGATCTTGGTAAAGTATGTAAGGCATGGAATGTTTTTCTTTGTTTTCATTGCATTGTGTGGTGCGGGTGATGGAAGTCCAGAATTTTACCGTAGTACGTCAACAGATATATTAACTCATTCATTTGTTTTTCAGCTGTCCCGAGCAGGTATCCTGAGCGGCTGCCCAAACTGCTGCGCTGGGCTGCTGCGCTGAGCAACTGCCCGTGCTTCTGCGCTGAGCGGCCGCCCAAGCCGCTGTCCCGAGCAGTTGTCTGCTGGAAGTCAAGTCCGGAGTAATCGACACCAAAGATTACCTTGTGTGGTGTCATGCAAAGGTGGTATCGTGAGTATGTCAAGACATTCAACAGTTAATCTTCACAAATTGATAACATGCGCTAGTTGTCTTTGGTATGCATTAATGTAGAAAAATATCACTAAAGTTAGATCTTGGTAAAGTATGTAAGGCATGGAATGTTTTTCTTTGTTTTCATTGCATTGTGTGGTGCGGGTGATGGAAGTCCAGAATTTTACCGTAGTACGTCAACAGATATATTAACTCATTCATTTGTTTTTCAGCTGTCCTGAGCAGGTATCCTGAGCGGCTGCCCAAACTTCTGCGCTGGGCTGCTGCGCTGAGCAACTGCCCGTGCTTCTGCGTTGAGCGGCCGCCCAAGTCGCTGTCCCGAGCAGTTGTCTGTTGGAAGTCAAGTCCGGAGTAATCGACACCAAAGATTACCTTGTGTGGTGTCATGCAAAGGTGGTATCGTGAGTATGTCAAGACATTCAACAGTTAATCTTCACAAATTGATATCATGCGCTAGTTGTCTTTGGTATGCATTAATGTAGAAAAATATCACTAAAGTTAGATCTTGGTAAAGTATGTAAGGCATGGAATGTTTTTCTTTGTTTTCATTGCATTGTGTGGTGCGGGTGATGGAAGTCCAGAATTTTACCGTAGTACGTCAACAGATATATTAACTCATTCATTTGTTTTTCAGCTGTCCCGAGCAGGTATCCTGAGCGGCTGCCCAAACTGCTGCGCTGGGCTGCTGCGCTGGGCTGCTGCGCTGAGCAACTGCCCGTGCTTCTGCGCTGAGCGGCCGCCCAAGCCGCTGTCCCGAGCAGTTGTCTGCTGGAAGTCAAGTCCGGAGTAATCGACACCAAAGATTACCTTGTGTGGTGTCATGCAAAGGTGGTATCGTGAGTATGTCGAGACATTCGACAGTTAATCTTCACAAATTGATATCATGCGCTAGTTGTCTTTGGTATGCATTATTAATGTAGAAAAATATCACTAAAGTTAGATCTTGGTAAAGTATGTAAGGCATGGAATGTTTTTCTATGTTTTCATTGCATAGTGTGGTGCGGGTGATGGAAGTCCAGAATTTTACCGTAGTACGTCAACAGATATTAACTCATTCATTTGTTTTTCAGCTGTCTAAAGCAGGTATCTTGAGCGGCTGCCCAAACTGCTGCGCTGTGCAACTGCCCGTGCTTCTGCGCTGAGAAGCCGCCCAAGCCGCTGTCCCGAGCAGTTGTCTGCTGGAAGTCAAGTCCGGAGTAATCGACACCAAAGATTACCTTGTGTGGTGTCATGCAAAGGTGGTATTGTGAGTATGTCAAGACATTCAACAGTTAATCTTCACAAATTGATATCATGCGCTAGTTGTCTTTGGTATGCATTAATGTAGAAAAATATCACTAAAGTTAGATCTTGGTAAAGTATGTAAGGCATGGAATGTTTTTCTTTGTTTTCATTGCATTGTGTGGTGCGGGTGATGGAAGTCCAGAATTTTACCGTAGTACGTCAACAGATATATTAACTCATTCATTTGTTTTTCAGCTGTCCCGAGCAGGTATCCTGAGCGGCTGCCCAAACTGCTGCGCTGGGCTGCTGCGCTGAGCAACTGCCCGTGCTTCTGCGCTGAGCGGCCGCCCAAGCCGCTGTCCCGAGCAGTTGTCTGCTGGAAGTCAAGTCCGGAGTAATCGACACCAATGATTACCTTGTGTGGTGTCATGCAAAGGTGGTATCGTGAGTATGTCAAGACATTCAAAAGTTAATCTTCACAAATTGATATCATGCGCTAGTTGTCTTTGGTATGCATTAATGTAGAAAAATATCACTAAAGTTAGATCTTGGTAAAGTATGTAAGGCATGGAATGTTTTTCTTTGTTTTCATTGCATTGTGTGGTGCGGGTGATGGAAGTATGTAAGGCATGGAATGTTTTTCTTTGTTTTCATTGCATTGTGTGGTGTGGGTGATGGAAGTCCAGAATTTTACCGTAGTACGTCAACAGATATTAACTCATTCATTTGTTTTTCAGCTGTCTCAAGCAGGTATCTTGAGCGGCTGCCCAAACTGCTGCGCTGGGCTGCTGCGCTGAGCATCTGCCCGTGCTTCTGCGCTGAGCGGCCGCCCAAGCCGCTGTCCCGAGCAGTTGTCTGCTGGAAGTCAAGTCCGGAGTAATCGACACCAAAGATTACCTTGTGTGGTGTCATGCAAAGGTGGTATCGTGAGTATATCAAGACATTCGACAGTTAATCTTCACAAATTGATATCATGCGCTAGTTGTCTTTGGTATGCATTAATGTAGAAAAATATCACTAAAGTTAGATCTTGGTAAAGTATGTAAGGCATGGAATGTTTTTCTATGTTTTCATTGCATAGTGTGGTGCGGGTGATGGAAGTCCAGAATTTTACCGTAGTACGTCAACAGATATTAACTCATTCATTTGTTTTTCAGCTGTCTCAAGCAGGTATCTTGAGCGGCTGCCCAAACTGCTGCGCTGGGCTGCTGCGCTGAGCAACTGCCCGTGCTTCTGCGCTGAGCGGCCGCCCAAGCCGCTGTCCCGAGCAGTTGTCTGCTGGAAGTCAAGTCCGGAGTAATCGACACCAAAGATTACCTTGTGTGGTGTCATGCAAAGGTGGTATCGTGAGTATATCGAGACATTCGACAGTTAATCTTCACAAATTGATATCATGCGCTAGTTGTCTTTGGTATGCATTAATGTAGAAAAATATCACTAAAGTTAGATCTTGGTAAAGTATGTAAGGCATGGAATGTTTTTCTTTGTTTTCATTGCATAGTGTGGTGCGGGTGATGGAAGTCCAGAATTTTACTGTAGTACGTCAACAGATATTAACTCATTCATTTGTTTTTCAGCTGTCTCAAGCAGGTATCCTGAGCGGCTGCCCAAACTGCTGCGCTGGGCTGCTGCGCTGAGCAACTGCCCGTGCTTCTGCGCTGAGCGGCCGCCCAAGCCGCTGTCCCGAGCAGTTGTCTGCTGGAAGTCAAGTCCGGAGTAATCGACACCAAAGATTACCTTGTGTGGTGTCATGCAAAGGTGGTATCGTGAGTATGTCAAGACATTCAACAGTTAATCTTCACAAATTGATATCATGCGCTAGTTGTCTTTGGTATGCATTAATGTAGAAAAATATCACTAAAGTTAGATCTTGGTAAAGTATGTAAGGCATGGAATGTTTTTCTTTGTTTTCATTGCATTGTGTGGTGCGGGTGATGGAAGTCCAGAATTTTACCGTAGTACGTCAACAGATATATTAACTCATTCATTTGTTTTTCAGCTGTCCCGAGCAGGTATCCTGAGCGGCTGCCCAAACTGCTGCGCTGGGCTGCTGCGCTGGGCTGCTGCGCTGAGCAACTGCCCGTGCTTCTGCGCTGAGCGGCCGCCCAAGCCGCTGTCCCGAGCAGTTGTCTGCTGGAAGTCAAGTCCGGAGTAATCGACACCAAAGATTACCTTGTGTGGTGTCATGCAAAGGTGGTATCGTGAGTATGTCAAGACATTCAACAGTTAATCTTCACAAATTGATATCATGCGCTAGTTGTCTTTGGTATGCATTAATGTAGAAAAATATCACTAAAGTTAGATCTTGGTAAAGTATGTAAGGCATGGAATGTTTTTCTTTGTTTTCATTGCATTGTGTGGTGCGGGTGATGGAAGTCCAGAATTTTACCGTAGTACGTCAACAGATATATTAACTCATTCATTTGTTTTTCAGCTGTCCTGAGCAGGTATCCTGAGCGGCTGCCCAAACTGCTGCGCTGGGCTGCTGCGCTGAGCAACTGCCCGTGCTTCTGCGTTGAGCGGCCGCCCAAGCCGCTGTCCCGAGCAGTTGTCTGTTGGAAGTCAAGTCCAGAGTAATCGACACCAAAGATTACCTTGTGTGGTGTCATGCAAAGGTGGTATCGTGAGTATGTCAAGACATTCAACAGTTAATCTTCACAAATTGATATCATGCGCTAGTTGTCTTTGTTATGCATTAATGTAGAAAAATATCACTAAAGTTAGATCTTGGTAAAGTATGTAAGGCATGGAATGTTTTTCTTTGTTTTCATTGCATTGTGTGGTGCGGGTGATGGAAGTCCAGAATTTTACCGTAGTACGTCAACAGATATATTAACTCATTCATTTGTTTTTCAGCTGTCCCGAGCAGGTATCCTGAGCGGCTGCCCAAACTGCTGCGCTGGGCTGCTGCGCTGGGCTGCTGCGCTGAGCAACTGCCCGTGCTTCTGCGCTGAGCGGCCGCCCAAGCCGCTGTCCCGAGCAGTTGTCTGCTGGAAGTCAAGTCCGGAGTAATCGACACCAAAGATTACCTTGTGTGGTGTCATGCAAAGGTGGTATCGTGAGTATGTCGAGACATTCGACAGTTAATCTTCACAAATTGATATCATGCGCTAGTTGTCTTTGGTATGCATTATTAATGTAGAAAAATATCACTAAAGTTAGATCTTGGTAAAGTATGTAAGGCATGGAATGTTTTGCTATGTTTTCATTGCATAGTGTGGTGCGGGTGATGGAAGTCCAGAATTTTACCGTAGTACGTCAACAGATATTAACTCATTCATTTGTTTTTCAGCTGTCTAAAGCAGGTATCTTGAGCGGCTGCCCAAACTGCTGCGCTGTGCAATTGCCCGTGCTTCTGCGCTGAGCGGCCGCCCAAGCCGCTGTCCCGAGCAGTTGTCTGCTGGAAGTCAAGTCCGGAGTAATCGACACCAAAGATTACCTTGTGTGGTGTCATGCAAAGGTGGTATCGTGAGTATGTCAAGACATTCAACAGTTAATCTTCACAAATTGATATCATGCGCTAGTTGTCTTTGGTATGCATTAATGTAGAAAAATATCACTAAAGTTAGATCTTGGTAAAGTATGTAAGGCATGGAATGTTTTTCTTTGTTTTCATTGCATTGTGTGGTGCGGGTGATGGAAGTCCAGAATTTTACCGTAGTACGTCAACAGATATATTAACTCATTCATTTGTTTTTCAGCTGTCCCGAGCAGGTATCCTGAGCGGCTGCCCAAACTGCTGCGCTGGGCTGCTGCGCTGAGCAACTGCCCGTGCTTCTGCGCTGAGCGGCCGCCCAAGCCGCTGTCCCGAGCAGTTGTCTGCTGGAAGTCAAGTCCGGAGTAATCGACACCAAAGATTACCTTGTGTGGTGTCATGCAAAGGTGGTATCGTGAGTATGTCAAGACATTCAAAAGTTAATCTTCACAAATTGATATCATGCGCTAGTTGTCTTTGGTATGCATTAATGTAGAAAAATATCACTAAAGTTAGATCTTGGTAAAGTATGTAAGGCATGGAATGTTTTTCTTTGTTTTCATTGCATTGTGTGGTGCGGGTGATGGAAGTCCAGAATTTTACCGTAGTACGTCAACAGATATATTAACTCATTCATTTGTTTTTCAGCTGTCCCGAGCAGGTATCCTGAGCGGCTGCCCAAACTGCTGCGCTGGGCTGCTGCGCTGGGCTGCTGCGCTGAGCAACTGCCCGTGCTTCTGCGCTGAGCGGCCGCCCAAGCCGCTGTCCCGAGCAGTTGTCTGCTGGAAGTCAAGTCCGGAGTAATCGACACCAAAGATTACCTTGTGTGGTGTCATGCAAAGGTGGTATCGTGAGTATGTCAAGACATTCAACAGTTAATCTTCACAAATTGATATCATGCGCTAGTTGTCTTTGGTATGCATTAATGTAGAAAAATATCACTAAAGTTAGATCTTGGTAAAGTATGTAAGGCATGGAATGTTTTTCTTTGTTTTCATTGCATTGTGTGGTGCGGGTGATGGAAGTCCAGAATTTTACCGTAGTACGTCAACAGATATATTAACTCATTCATTTGTTTTTCAGCTGTCCTGAGCAGGTATCCTGAGCGGCTGCCCAAACTGCTGCGCTGGGCTGCTGCGCTGAGCAACTGCCCGTGCTTCTGCGTTGAGCGGCCGCCCAAGCCGCTGTCCCGAGCAGTTGTCTGTTGGAAGTCAAGTCCAGAGTAATCGACACCAAAGATTACCTTGTGTGGTGTCATGCAAAGGTGGTATCGTGAGTATGTCAAGACATTCAACAGTTAATCTTCACAAATTGATATCATGCGCTAGTTGTCTTTGTTATGCATTAATGTAGAAAAATATCACTAAAGTTAGATCTTGGTAAAGTATGTAAGGCATGGAATGTTTTTCTTTGTTTTCATTGCATTGTGTGGTGCGGGTGATGGAAGTCCAGAATTTTACCGTAGTACGTCAACAGATATATTAACTCATTCATTTGTTTTTCAGCTGTCCCGAGCAGGTATCCTGAGCGGCTGCCCAAACTGCTGCGCTGGGCTGCTGCGCTGGGCTGCTGCGCTGAGCAACTGCCCGTGCTTCAACGCTGAGCGGCCGCCCAAGCCGCTGTCCCGAGCAGTTGTCTGCTGGAAGTCAAGTCCGGAGTAATCGACACCAAAGATTACCTTGTGTGGTGTCATGCAAAGGTGGTATCGTGAGTATGTCGAGACATTCGACAGTTAATCTTCACAAATTGATATCATGCGCTAGTTGTCTTTGGTATGCATTATTAATGTAGAAAAATATCACTAAAGTTAGATCTTGGTAAAGTATGTAAGGCATGGAATGTTTTGCTATGTTTTCATTGCATAGTGTGGTGCGGGTGATGGAAGTCCAGAATTTTACCGTAGTACGTCAACAGATATTAACTCATTCATTTGTTTTTCAGCTGTCTAAAGCAGGTATCTTGAGCGGCTGCCCAAACTGCTGCGCTGTGCAACTGCCCGTGCTTCTGCGCTGAGCGGCCGCCCAAGCCGCTGTCCCGAGCAGTTGTCTGCTGGAAGTCAAGTCCGGAGTAATCGACACCAAAGATTACCTTGTGTGGTGTCATGCAAAGGTGGTATCGTGAGTATGTCAAGACATTCAACAGTTAATCTTCACAAATTGATATCATGCGCTAGTTGTCTTTGGTATGCATTAATGTAGAAAAATATCACTAAAGTTAGATCTTGGTAAAGTATGTAAGGCATGGAATGTTTTTCTTTGTTTTCATTGCATTGTGTGGTGCGGGTGATGGAAGTCCAGAATTTTACCGTAGTACGTCAACAGATATATTAACTCATTCATTTGTTTTTCAGCTGTCCCGAGCAGGTATCCTGAGCGGCTGCCCAAACTGCTGCGCTGGGCTGCTGCGCTGAGCAACTGCCCGTGCTTCTGCGCTGAGCGGCCGCCCAAGCCGCTGTCCCGAGCAGTTGTCTGCTGGAAGTCAAGTCCGGAGTAATCGACACCAAAGATTACCTTGTGTGGTGTCATGCAAAGGTGGTATCGTGAGTATGTCAAGACATTCAAAAGTTAATCTTCACAAATTGATATCATGCGCTAGTTGTCTTTGGTATGCATTAATGTAGAAAAATATCACTAAAGTTAGATCTTGGTAAAGTATGTAAGGCATGGAATGTTTTTCTTTGTTTTCATTGCATTGTGTGGTGCGGGTGATGGAAGTCCAGAATTTTACCGTAGTACGTCAACAGATATATTAACTCATTCATTTGTTTTTCAGCTGTCCTGAGCAGGTATCCTGAGCGGCTGCCCAAACTGCTGCGCTGGGCTGCTGCGCTGAGCAACTGCCCGTGCTTCTGCGCTGAGCGGCCGCCCAAGCCGCTGTCCCGAGCAGTTGTCTGCTGGAAGTCAAGTCCGGAGTAATCGACACCAAAGATTACCTTGTGTGGTGTCATGCAAAGGTGGTATCGTGAGTATGTCAAGACATTCAACAGTTAATCTTCACAAATTGATATCATGCGCTAGTTGTCTTTGGTATGCATTAATGTAGAAAAATATCACTAAAGTTAGATCTTGGTAAAGTATGTAAGGCATGGAATGTTATTCTTTGTTTTCATTGCATTGTGTGGTGTGGGTGATGGAAGTCCAGAATTTAACCGTAGTACGTCAACAGATATTAACTCATTCATTTGTTTTTCAGCTGTCTCAAGCAGGTATCCTGAGCGGCTGCCCAAACTGCTGCGCTGGGCTGCTGCGCTGAGCAACTGCCCGTGCTTCTGCGCTGAGCGGCCGCCCAAGCCGCTGTCCCGAGCAGTTGTCTGCTGGAAGTCAAGTCCGGAGTAATCGACACCAAAGATTACCTTGTGTGGTGTCATGCAAAGGTGGTATCGTGAGTATGTCGAGACATTCGACAGTTAATCTTCACAAATTGATATCATGCGCTAGTTGTCTTTGGTATGCATTATTAATGTAGAAAAATATCACTAAAGTTAGATCTTGGTAAAGTATGTAAGGCATGGAATGTTTTTCTATGTTTTCATTGCATAGTGTGGTGCGGGTGATGGAAGTCCAGAATTTTACCGTAGTACGTCAACAGATATTAACTCATTCATTTGTTTTTCAGCTGTCTAAAGCAGGTATCTTGAGCGGCTGCCCAAACTGCTGCGCTGAGCAACTGCCCGTGCTTCTGCGCTGAGCGGCCGCCCAAGCCCCTGTCCCGAGCAGTTGTCTGCTGGAAGTCAAGTCCGGAGTAATCGACACCAAAGATTACCTTGTGTGGTGTCATGCAAAGGTGGTATCGTGAGTATGTCAAGACATTCAACAGTTAATCTTCACAAATTGATATCATGCGCTAGTTGTCTTTGGTATGCATTAATGTAGAAAAATATCACTAAAGTTAGATCTTGGTAAAGTATGTAAGGCATGGAATGTTTTTCTTTGTTTTCATTGCATTGTGTGGTGTGGGTGATGGAAGTCCAGAATTTAACCATAGTACGTCAACAGATATTAACTCATTCATTTGTTTTTCAGCTGTCTCAAGCAGGTATCCTGAGCGGCTGCCCAAACTGCTGCGATGGGCTGCTGCGCTGAGCAACTGCCCGTGCTTCTGCGCTGAGCGGCCGCCCAAGCCGCTGTCCCGAGCAGTTGTCTGCTGGAAGTCAAGTCCGGAGTAATCGACACCAAAGATTACCTTGTGTGGTGTCATGCAAAGGTGGTATCGTGAGTATGTCGAGACATTCGACAGTTAATCTTCACAAATTGATATCATGCGCTAGTTGTCTTTGGTATACATTAATGTAGAAAAAATCACTAAAGTTAGATCTTAGTAAAGTATGTCAAGGCATGGAATGTTTTTCTATGTTTTCATTGCATAGTGTGGTGCGGGTGATGGAAGTCCAGAATTTTACCGTAGTACGTCAACAGATATTAACTCATTCATTTGTTTTTAAGCTGTCCTGAGCAGATATCCTGAGCGGCTGCCCAAACTGCTGCGCTGGGCTGCTGCGCTGAGCAACTGCCCGTGCTTCTGCGCTGAGCGGCCGCCCAAGCCGCTGTCCCGAGCAGTTGTCTGCTGGAAGTCAAGTCCGGAGTAATCGACACCAAAGATTACCTTGTGTGGTGTCATGCAAAGGTGGTATCGTGAGTATGTCGAGACATTCGACAGTTAATCTTCACTAATTGATATCATGCGCTAGTTGTCTTTGGTATGCATTATTAATGTAGAAAAATATCACTAAAGTTAGATCTTGGTAAAGTATGTAAGGCATGGAATGTTTTTCTTTGTTTTCATTGCATAGTGTGGTGCGGGTGATGGAAGTCCAGAATTTTACCGTAGTACGTCAACAGATATTAACTCATTCATTTGTTTTTCAGCTGTCTAAAGCAGGTATCTTGAGCGGCTGCCCAAACTGCTGCACTGAGCAACTGCCCGTGCTTCTGCGCTGAGCGGCCGCCCAAGCCGCTGTCCCGAGCAGTTGTCTGCTGGAAGTCAAGTCCGGAGTAATCGACACCAAAGATTACCTTGTGTGGTGTCATGCAAAGGTGGTATCGTGAGTATGTCGAGACATTCGACAGTTAATCTTTACAAATTGATATCACGCGCTAGTTGTCTTTGGCATGCATGAATAAAGAAAAATATCACTAAACTGTGCGAGTGAGATCTTGGTAAAGTATGTAAGGCATGGAATGTTTTTCTTTGTTTTCATTGCATAGTGTGGTGCGGGTGATGGAAGTCCAGAATTTTATCGTAGTACGTCAACAGATATATTAACTCATTCATTTGTTTTTCAGCTGTCCCGAGCAGGTATCCTGAGCGGCTGCCCAAACTGCTGCGCTGGGCTGCTGCGCTGAGCATCTGCCCGTGCTTCTGCGCTGAGCGGCCGCCCAAGCCGCTGTCCCGAGCAGTTGTCTGCTGGAAGTCAAGTCCGGAGTAATCGACACCAAAGATTACCTTGTGTGGTGTCATGCAAAGGTGGTATCGTGAGTATATCAAGACATTCGACAGTTAATCTTCACAAATTGATATCATGCGCTAGTTGTCTTTGGTATGCATTAATGTAGAAAAATATCACTAAAGTTAGATCTTGGTAAAGTATGTAAGGCATGGAATGTTTTTCTTTGTTTTCATTGCATTGTGTGGTGTGGGTGATGGAAGTCCAGAATTTAACCGTAGTACGTCAACAGATATTAACTCATTCATTTGTTTTTCAGCTGTCTCAAGCAGGTATCCTGAGCGGCTGCCCAAACTGCTGCGATGGGTTGCTGCGCTGAGCAACTGCCCGCGCTTCTGCGCTGAGCGGCCGCCCAAGCCGCTGTCCCGAGCAGTTGTCTGCTGGAAGTCAAGTCCGGAGTAATCGACACCAAAGATTACCTTGTGTGGTGTCATGCAAAGGTGGTATCGTGAGTATGTCAAGACATTCAACAGTTAATCTTCACAAATTGATATCATGCGCTAGTTGTCTTTGGTATGCATTAATGTAGAAAAATATCACTAAAGTTAGATCTTGGTAAAGTATGTAAGGCATGGAATGTTATTCTTTGTTTTCATTGCATTGTGTGGTGTGGGTGATGGAAGTCCAGAATTTAACCGTAGTACGTCAACAGATATTAACTCATTCATTTGTTTTTCAGCTGTCTCAAGCAGGTATCCTGAGCGGCTGCCCAAACTGCTGCGCTGGGCTGCTGCGCTGAGCAACTGCCCGTGCTTCTGCGCTGAGCGGCCGCCCAAGCCGCTGTCCCGAGCAGTTGTCTGCTGGAAGTCAAGTCCGGAGTAATCGACACCAAAGATTACCTTGTGTGGTGTCATGCAAAGGTGGTATCGTGAGTATGTCGAGACATTCGACAGTTAATCTTCACAAATTGATATCATGCGCTAGTTGTCTTTGGTATGCATTATTAATGTAGAAAAATATCACTAAAGTTAGATCTTGGTAAAGTATGTAAGGCATGGAATGTTTTTCTATGTTTTCATTGCATAGTGTGGTGTGGGTGATGGAAGTCCAGAATTTAACCGTAGTACGTCAACAGATATTAACTCATTCATTTGTTTTTCAGCTGTCTAAAGCAGGTATCTTGAGCGGCTGCCCAAACTGCTGCGCTGAGCAACTGCCCGTGCTTCTGCGCTGAGCGGCCGCCCAAGCCGCTGTCCCGAGCAGTTGTCTGCTGGAAGTCAAGTCCGGAGTAATCGACACCAAAGATTACCTTGTGTGGTGTCATGCAAAGGTGGTATCGTGAGTATGTCAAGACATTCAACAGTTAATCTTCACAAATTGATATCATGCGCTAGTTGTCTTTGGTATGCATTAATGTAGAAAAATATCACTAAAGTTAGATCTTGGTAAAGTATGTAAGGCATGGAATGTTTTTCTTTGTTTTCATTGCATTGTGTGGTGTGGGTGATGGAAGTCCAGAATTTAACCGTAGTACGTCAACAGATATTAACTCATTCATTTGTTTTTCAGCTGTCTCAAGCAGGTTTCCTGAGCGGCTGCCCAAACTGCTGCGATGGGTTGCTGCGCTGAGCAACTGCCCGTGCTTCTGCGCTGAGCGGCCGCCCAAGCCGCTGTCCCGAGCAGTTGTCTGCTGGAAGTCAAGTCCGGAGTAATCGACACCAAAGATTACCTTGTGTGGTGTCATGCAAAGGTGGTATCGTGAGTATGTCAAGACATTCAACAGTTAATCTTCACAAATTGATATCATGCGCTAGTTGTCTTTGGTATGCATTAATGTAGAAAAATATCACTAAAGTTAGATCTTGGTAAAGTATGTAAGGCATGGAATGTTATTCTTTGTTTTCATTGCATTGTGTGGTGTGGGTGATGGAAGTCCAGAATTTAACCGTAGTACGTCAACAGATATTAACTCATTCATTTGTTTTTCAGCTGTCTCAAGCAGGTATCCTGAGCGGCTGCCCAAACTGCTGCGCTGGGCTGCTGCGCTGAGCAACTGCCCGTGCTTCTGCGCTGAGCGGCCGCCCAAGCCGCTGTCCCGAGCAGTTGTCTGCTGGAAGTCAAGTCCGGAGTAATCGACACCAAAGATTACCTTGTGTGGTGTCATGCAAAGGTGGTATCGTGAGTATGTCGAGACATTCGACAGTTAATCTTCACAAATTGATATCATGCGCTAGTTGTCTTTGGTATGCATTAATGTGAAAAAATCACTAAAGTTAGATCTTGGTAAAGTATGTCAAGGCATGGAATGTTTTTCTTTGTTTTCATTGCATAGTGTGGTGCGGGTGATGGAAGTCCAAAATTTTACCGTAGTACGTCAACAGATATTAACTCATTCATTTGTTTTTCAGCTGTCCTGAGCAGATATCCTGAGCGGCTGCCCAAACTGCTGCGCTGGGCTGCTGCGCTGAGCAACTGCCCGTGCTTCTGCGCTGAGCGGCCGCCCAAGCCGCTGTCCCGAGCAGTTGTCTGCTGGAAGTCAAGTCCGGAGTAATCGACACCAAATATTACCTTGTGTGGTGTCATGCAAAGGTGGTATCGTGAGTATGTCGAGACATTCGACAGTTAATCTTCACAAATTGATATCATGCGCTAGTTGTCTTTGGTATGCATTATTAATGTAGAAAAATATCACTAAAGTTAGATCTTGGTAAAGTATGTAAGGCATGGAATGTTTTTCTTTGTTTTCATTGCATAGTGTGGTGCGGGTGATGGAAGTCCAGAATTTTACCGTAGTACGTCAACAGATATTAACTCATTCATTTGTTTTTCAGCTGTCTAAAGCAGGTATCTTGAGCGGCTGCCCAAACTGCTGCACTGAGCAACTGCCCGTGCTTCTGCGCTGAGCGGCCGCCCAAGCCGCTGTCCCGAGCAGTTGTCTGCTGGAAGTCAAGTCCGGAGTAATCGACACCAAAGATTACCTTGTGTGGTGTCATGCAAAGGTGGTATCGTGAGTATGTCGAGACATTCGACAGTTAATCTTTACAAATTGATATCACGCGCTAGTTGTCTTTGGCATGCATGAATAAAGAAAAATATCACTAAACTGTGCGAGTGAGATCTTGGTAAAGTATGTAAGGCATGGAATGTTTTTCTTTGTTTTCATTGCATAGTGTGGTGCGGGTGATGGAAGTCCAGAATTTTATCGTAGTACGTCAACAGATATATTAACTCATTCATTTGTTTTTCAGCTGTCCCGAGCAGGTATCCTGAGCGGCTGCCCAAACTGCTGCGCTGGGCTGCTGCGCTGAGCATCTGCCCGTGCTTCTGCGCTGAGCGGCCGCCCAAGCCGCTGTCCCGAGCAGTTGTCTGCTGGAAGTCAAGTCCGGAGTAATCGACACCAAAGATTACCTTGTGTGGTGTCATGCAAAGGTGGTATCGTGAGGATATCAAGACATTCGACAGTTAATCTTCACAAATTGATATCATGCGCTAGTTGTCTTTGGTATGCATTAATGTAGAAAAATATCACTAAAGTTAGATCTTGGTAAAGTATGTAAGGCATGGAATGTTTTTCTTTGTTTTCATTGCATAGTGTGGTGCGGGTGATGGAAGTCCAGAATTTTACCGTAGTACGTCAACAGATATTAACTCATTCATTTGTTTTTCAGCTGTCTCAAGCAGGTATCTTGAGCGGCTGCCCAAACTGCTGCGCTGGGCTGCTGCGCTGAGCAACTGCCCGTGCTTCTGCGCTGAGCGGCCGCCCAAGCCGCTGTCCCGAGCAGTTGTCTGCTGGAAGTCAAGTCCGGAGTAATCGACACCAAAGATTACCTTGTGTGGTGTCATGCAAAGGTGGTATCGTGAGTATATCGAGACATTCGACAGTTAATCTTCACAAATTGATATCATGCGCTAGTTGTCTTTGGTATGCATTAATGTAGAAAAATATCACTAAAGTTAGATCTTGGTAAAGTATGTAAGGCATGGAATGTTTTTCTTTGTTTTCATTGCATAGTGTGGTGCGGGTGATGGAAGTCCAGAATTTTACTGTAGTACGTCAACAGATATTAACTCATTCATTTGTTTTTCAGCTGTCTCAAGCAGGTATCCTGAGCGGCTGCCCAAACTGCTGCGCTGGGCTGCTGCGCTGTGCAACTGCCCGTGCTTCTGCGCTGAGCGGCCGCCCAAGCCGCTGTCCCGAGCAGTTGTCTGCTGGAAGTCAAGTCCGGAGTAATCGACACCAAAGATTACCTTGTGTGGTGTCATGCAAAGGTGGTATCGTGAGTATGTCAAGATATTCAACAGTTAATCTTCACAAATTGATATCATGCGCTAGTTGTCTTTGGTATGCATTAATGTAGAAAAATATCACTAAAGTTAGATCTTGGTAAAGTATGTAAGGCATGGAATGTTTTTCTTTGTTTTCATTGCATTGTGTGGTGCGGGTGATGGAAGTCCAGAATTTTATCGTAGTACGTCGACAGATATTAACACATTCATTTGTTTTTCAGCTGTCCCGAGCAGGTATCCTGAGCGGCTGCCCAAACTGCTGCGCTGGGCTGCTGCGCTGAGCAACTGCCCGTGCTTCTGCGCTGAGCGGCCGCCCAAGCCGCTGTCCCGAGCAGTTGTCTGCTGGAAGTCAAGTCCGGAGTAATCGACACCAAAGATTACCTTGTGTGGTGTCATGCAAAGGTGGTATCGTGAGTATGTCAAGACATTCAACAGTTAATCTTCACAAATTGATATCATGCGCTAGTTGTCTTTGGTATGCATTAATGTAGAAAAATATCACTAAAGTTAGATCTTGGTAAAGTATGTAAGGCATGGAATGTTTTTCTTTGTTTTCATTGCATTGTGTGGTGCGGGTGATGGAAGTCCAGAATTTTACCGTAGTACGTCAACAGATATATTAACTCATTCATTTGTTTTTCAGCTGTCCCGAGCAGGTATCCTGAGCGGCTGCCCAAACTGCTGCGCTGGGCTGCTGCGCTGAGCAACTGCCCGTGCTTTTGCGTTGAGCGGCCGCCCAAGCCGCTGTCACGAGCAGTTGTCTGTTGGAAGTCAAGTCCGGAGTAATCGACACCAAAGTTTTATTTGCGGTTTTATTATTATTATTATTAAATTCTTATCAGGCGCTAACCGACAGGGTAACCAGCCCCGAACTGACAGTGCTTTTAATAACTTATCAGGCGCTAACCAACAGGGTAACCAGCCCCAAACCGACAGTGCTATTAAAATTGTACCAGGCAACTGCCAACAATGTAACAAGTCCCAAACCAACAACAATCTCAATAATCAATCCAGCACCACCCAAAGTAATGACCTCAACCCAAATCGAGAAGTTTATGAAATAAATATAGATACAACCAAGAGACTTTTGCCTCATGTTCTCCTATATACTCAAGTTTCTGATATTCCCCTCACTCTTCTAGTCGATTCAGGTTCTGCTATATGTCTAATCAAACAATCCTGCATGTCACATAAACCAACTCTAACGAATGAGTCAATAAACATTAAGGGAATTGATCCTGGTGATGAACCTACTCCAACGTTGGGTCATTTCCGGCTAAAGTTGAAATTATCTGAAACCAAAGCCATCTCTCACAAATTTCATGTCATAACAAATAATTACTTACCCTACGATGGCATCATAGGCACCGACCTCCTCACTGCATTCGGTTGTAATATTGATTACAACACAGACACACTGAAAATAGGAAACCGTATATTAACACTGCACTTTTTCGATCCTTTTTATATAATTCCCCCTCGCACCGAAACCGTTACCGAATGTTCGATCCAAAACACCGACTTAAAGGAAGGCGTCATCATGGACCAACACCTGTCCGACAATCTATTGATATCCAACTGTATTGTGAAGGTGAAGGACAACAAATGCGTTAATTTGACAATTGCCAATACATCTGAAACCTTCGCCACTATCAATACTAATCTTAACCTGAAACTTGAACCTTTACATTCTGCAGCGCTACGGATCAGACATGACACCAACAAAACAATTAACCGTACCGGTGAGGTTATAAATTCTTTGAAAATCGATCATTTAAATCAAGAAGAATCTGATGCTCTTCTTGAACTTTGTGCACAGTATTCTGACATTTTTCATTTATCTAATGATCAATTGACTTACACAACAGCTCTTGACCATCAAATTAAAACCAGTAGTGATGTACCAGTTTATACTAAATCGTACAGATTCCCGGAGTGTCACAAGAAAGAAGTGGAAACCCAAATCGGAAAGATGCTCGATCAAAATATTATAGAACCATCATCATCGCCTTGGAGCTCCTATTTGGCCTATTTGAATATTACGAGCCTATTTGGATAGTAGCCAAGAAGGCAGACTCTCAAGGACAACGTAAATGGAGAATAGTAATCGACTACCGGAAACTCAATAATATTACAGTAGGAGAAACATACCCAATTCCACAGATATCCGAGATCTTAGACCAACTAGGTAACAGTAAATATTTTACAACATTAGTCCTCACTTCCGGTTGTAACAACCCCCCCCCCCCCCCCCCAATTTTTTTAATCTTTATTCTAATAAATCGTTTTGGCCAATGATCGTCTAGTCTAGGAGGACCCTAACACTGTGTACCGCTGCTGTAACCTTGGTCTTTTCGGAAAGAATTGAAACAGAGAAAACTATTCAGAACTATAGATGCCTAGAGAAACCAATAGCAACGCCTAGGTATTCTGATATTACGACGGATAACCTACTACTACATTACTGAACTGCTAGCTGATAACGAAAAATTGCGATGAACATACTAGATTGCAAATACTTAATTCTTACAGACTGACTGACTGAGCTGATCCTAGATTTCTAGCTTATGTACTTGATTTGACTTCTAATCGTGTAAGATATTTATCATCAATATAAGTTTCTGAATTTAAGGTCTATGTTATTTGACCATAGAACATAGAAACAGTAGGATATTTGCAAGTTTTACTATATAATTATTAGCTTGCAAAACTATCTGTTAAATATGATAAATCAGTTTTGATTAGTGAAATAATATATAAACAACTCCATTAAATAATATCAGATATACAAATGATTTTCGTTATTATTAATAACAGTTATAAACCTGTTAATTATATAACTAGCTTTCTTTATAGATTTATGTTTGTTGCTTTGAGCATTTAGCTGTTGATAAGATTGATATAATCTCTTGCAGACTAAGTGTCTCTATAATATGTACTATTTGTTTCGTTTATGAAAACTGCTAGGAAATAAATAACAAAAGTAAAGTAAAACCTCGCTTTATATGCGCTTTAGAAATCTTTTGTGATCAGTAGCTACTACGCTGATTATCCAATTCCTTTAGATAAATATTATCAGCCACTATTCCCTGAATAGTTCAATTGTTCAAGTTTAATCATTTACTTGTTTACTGAAGCAATATATGGGAAATAATATCAGTGACTTAGAGAAATCTCTAGACCCTTGTTTGTGGTTTACAAGAATTCTCAAGGTGCTGCATTGCTTGACAAAGTTTGATAAGATTTACCACATACATAAATCTCCTTTTTATACGAGATTGCTATACTTAGATTACTAGTGTTTTACATGACATGCCATCTATTGAACCATTGTAGGAAAAGCAATTATTTTAAATACTTAAGTATTAGCAGAATCTTTGTTGTATTGGTTAGCTCAATACTAGCAGCCATATATTTATTATGATGATTATTATAATAGTTAGCTTTACTTTGCCGAGTAAATTATTGATAGATATCTCTACAATTTAAAGATATAATATATTTTATTAATTTTCATATTGTAAGTAATTAGTTTGTTTTTTTTTTAGATTTGCCGTAGAATTCTAGATTTATTATGATTTAGGAAGTAGGATTCTTGGCATGTTCAAGGCTTACAACTCGAATGCTGGATTAAGAGCTGCTCTTTACTGTGACACAAATGTTCTCCATCATGCCAAGAACCTCTTCTATTTACCCCAAAATTAGTAAGGCCTTACTAAGTCCGTTTGGTAGTTTTCCAAATGTAGAGTTTGCGTCTATAAGCGATTATAATCTTATTTATCTCTTCTTAATATTATTATTTATCATTATGAATTATCATTTGATTCTAAATATTACATTTGATACTTTCAGCAAATAATTCAATTGCTATAATTTATTACCGCATTCTCATGCTAGGATCAGAGTTGACAATCTAGCCCAAACTAGATTCATTAGCAAATATATAACATATTATTGCAACAAATACATTACATTTCGTTTGAACTAATATTTCTATATTCCTTTGCAGTCAAATATTTCTGTATGCCTTACTTTATACTGATTAAATATATATTTATTTTGACATTTTTATTTCGTAGTTAGTCTTTAGTTTCTAAGTCTAGCATACCAATAGATTGTATTGATATGACGAATTCATTATTGAAACCTACGTCTCTAGTGGTAGACACCACTAGCGCGTGAATTTACTTATTTGCTCCCGATTGAACCATCACGAAGTTAATGTATAACCCGGTAAACAAAAATACTACCTAGACCTAGACCTACTTCGGTCCTAAATAAATTCCTAGTCTGCTAATGTGTGTGTAAGTCCCCAACAAACCCCCCAAATTTAATTGCGCATGAGCTTTCATCCCCCTGATAGGATGGCTCAAGTTTGATCCCTAACTAGCCTCTAAAGTTCGGTGCCAAGCCGAGAATCGAACCTATGGCCCCTAGGGTGTCCAACTCCACGCACGGAAATAGTCGCGCGACTATACCGCTATAGCCGAAGCTATGGAAGGCTGCAGAGCGACGTTCTAGTATGAGAGGAAATAAATACATATAATACATAGAAGACACTTCCACTGGAATATTCTTTCCAATCGAAGTGAGGAGCAGTTAATCGTACCCATTGCAATAGGTTAAAGCGATTGTTGGCTCGCTCCCAAAAGTGTCCAACTCTAAGGATTGGGCGTTCCCTATCGAGGTGGATCTTAGTTGTCACCGTGAGGTATCCAACCCACGTCCGGAACCATGTCCGTAGCAGAATATATTACCTCACGGAAGTTCGAGAATTTAATAAGCATTTTCTCGGTCTTCCTACTGCTTATATACTTTCTCAAACTTGACAGTGACGCCGATTTGAGGCCGATAGGTATCCAATCAATGCCCTTTATATCGGCGTCAAAACGGCTTCAGATCCACCTCAGCCAATCTCTGCCCTCCAGCGCATTCCTATTCTAATTTCAAAATCTCATCAAAATCCGCTCATGACAACACATATTTTGAATTTCGTATGACGCCGATCAGAGGTACGTAGATCCAATCAAAGCCCTTTCTATCGGCGTCAGATCGGCGTCAATACTCATTTGTTTTAGGGTTCATTTTGATGAAGCAAACTCAAATACACGGACACATAACGAAAATGTGTTCCTCACATTACCTTTGTATGATTAGAAATATCATTGCTGCTTATTTTCATGGTAATTTTATTAATTTTACTTATAACTTTTATATATTTAAAGGATTACTCAACAATTCCTTTTCCTTGAAGTAATTTATCAGTTCTGTTTGAACAATTCATTTAAATGGTTAATACATAGAATATCTTGATATCTGAAATATTCTATGCTGCTTATCATTTTCAGTAAGTATAGTCTTGCTATAAGAAATACCTATCATCTAAATATCAACATTACACATTAACGCTTTCTTCTACTTTTGATTGTCTAAATTTCATCAATATTTGTTCATAGCAAGATACTTATTAAATGTCTCTATATTTGTGAATGGTGACGGAATCCTCATCCAGAGCCTGTTCCGTTACAGCCAACCCCCAAAATTTACGCAGGTTCTCATAATTTACCGAAGGAAATTTTCCCATCCTCGATATATTCAACTTCACAAATATAGTCCCACCAAAACTGAACGTGTGCTTATCCTAATTTGTTAAAATTTGTTTTCAAACAAGGATATGAGTACGTGAACTCACTAGTGGAGTGTATTTAAAAGACCGAGTTAAAAATAAATTTACTGTAAGGGTTGATATATCTGATCTTAATGTCTCCTCCATGAGTAAAAATGACTTCTCACAAGGACAATCTGAAATAACGAAAGGGAACTAGTATTGTGCCAAATTGTGCACCTAGTCAATTCGAATAATTCAGCATACGTGCTACCACCCAAACCAATTTTTCGTTTGGGATCGAGTATGTGGAGTAGAACCTACGCCACCCTTTATTACTCCAGATCTCGTTAATAGCTAACAAGCAATAATTCTCCATGGCTGATACATCCCTCTTCAAATCAAACCAAACAAGCAACCGCCTAATAACTCGGTGAATGTAAGTGTAATGGCTAAACATTGGCTACCTGTAAAGTACGAACTCTTTATGGAATAATTCAGTTGTAAATACTGATGTGGTGTCTTCTGACCTAAACCTATCTCCAATTTGTACTCCATAAATCATTCGTTGAATAGTGTGTGTCTGTCTGAAAACAAAACTTAACAAATCGACTCCAGTCGGTATTGTCGATTCATAGAGGCCCTCAATAAAACTCAATACTAACTCTGCCACTCGCATCTCTCCCTGGGATCCCTTTATTCCATTCATCTCCTCCCATTCCTTTAATTATAGCTTAAATCTTTCTTCTCTTACATTGCCCTGCATACTGCCTAAATAAACCTTCAATCCTTTTGTCTGGAGTCTACGAATAAGTTCTCACAATAAATCGTATTTACCAAATGAAATTTCTGACTTTTATTTCTATATGCCCCTTTACATTATAAGTTTTTTTAAACCCTATGTCAAAAATAAAATAGGAAAAGCTGTAACAAAACCCGCCCTGATGAGGTTTACGCCCGCTCTTTATTAAATGATTGTAACATCTTTGTTTAATTATAATAAAGTTTTATTAAATATTGTTACAAAGTTTTATTAAATAATGCTGTACCTTGGTATCTTTATTTTTTTTTTTGTTTTTCTAACGTTTCTTATATAATAATTTGAAGTAAATCCTCAAAATTGTGATTCTCATTATCAACAATTTTTACCTTATATATGTTATTTTGTCTAAGCTTGAATCACTCACTTTCACAATCGCAAAATGCACGACTTTTCATGAAATAATCATTTTGCAATAATAATGTTAAATATTATTTAATTATCATTCAATACCTGGAACCGATTTTTATAAAACTCTAAACTATCTGATTACTATTATATCTTATATTATTATATATCAACGACAATAAAATTCCTGCTTTTACAAACCCTTACTATAACCTACTAAACCATCGCATTCAGCTAAGGCAAAATTGTGTCTTTCCATCTATAATTTTCATTAGCGCGCATATTATTTTCAAAATCAGCTCAGTAGATCAGTCTGAATAAAATAACAACTCGACATACCTAACTCTAACCAAATCATTCGCTTTTACATGTACTGTCTACCGCAATACTCCAAACATGATGTTTTTATGTCATTTCCATTGTGGTCTACATAACTATCTATGTACCTTCTATACTATACTAGTAGTTTTTTTAGTTATATAGGTACCAAAATATCAACTCAAAGATAACCGCTCAAAACGTTTCTCTAGAAATAGCACAGTGCACAGTATTTTACTTCTGCTATTAATTTCAATTTTTGGTTTTGAAACTAGTTTAATAATGATTATGATACTGTATTCCTATGATAGGTACCTTTCTATATTTGTGGCATTATTACTTTCCATGAACAACTGCATCAACCCTTTCCTGTTCAACACAAATTAATCTTAACTAATTATGATGGTAATCAGTCAATATTAGATACTTAGTTCCAACAGGATATACCTACAATAATCCTTCATTCTCCCTCTACATGCTACTCATAAATATAAAAAGAAACTCGCTACGACGGTTTATTTAGTTAGCAGGGAAATGCCCTATAAACATAAACAATATTCTATTTACCTTTTCTCTTGCTTTTATTAACGCCACCTATCGCTTGTTGTCAATATTATACGCAAACGTCAAACACACGAATGTCTCTCTCTTTTTTATTCCATTTCCTGATCTCTACTACCGATAACTATTTGGTCTTTTCTTTAATGTAATCCATAAATTACAATTTATTACGCTAATCAATAATAACACTCTAATACTAGCAGCTCCATAGTCACTACAATATAATAACCAGTCCAACACACCCCTGTGCTCAGCTTTCCCCATTTTCCCCTTTCTTCAGACTATAGTTATCTATCAACCAAACTAACGACACGCCGTGTATTAGAATACTCAAACAATAGGTGAGGACACTAATAATAGGTTTAGGTAATAATAGGTTTTAATAGGTTTAGGCCTCAGAAGAACTAGTAAACTAGTGGTATCCCGTAACTTGAACTTGCGATGTAGGTATACTGAGTATTAATGTAATTTGCTACCCATTATGTTTTTCCTGAACATTATCGATTAGAAAGATATAGATGTAATACCGACCTATTAAATTCCCGCAAGCCTACCCATTACAAGCATATAAAATAGTAATTTATTTATATTTCTATAAACCAACAAATAAACAAATAAAATATTTGCTTTATTATAAATATATACTTATATATATGCATATTTATGCTTGATGCTTGCTGAAAAATGACTAGATTGATATAACTAAGCAGGTTTTTCCTTATCTTTACCTTACAACCTACGGACTCTAAATGGAATTTATGTTTTTATTTAGTTCGTAACATACCAATAAAGCACTTGAATGATTATATTTACTTCCATTTGTTGTTCAATTTTAAAGCTCCAACCCCCATCTTCTACATCCTTAATGTTCCATTTACCTTGAATAAACCTTGTTTACCACAAATCTATAATAATTTCTTTGCTTAAAAGTATCTATCCAATTCACAAAGAACCTTCGTATAATTCTTATGTTTTTAATTATAATCGGCCTTCTTCTCCTTTCCGATCTCATAGATAATGGATCTGACAGTAATTTGACTTACCAAAACTTCTTGCAACATATTCTACTTCAGACGGCCTAAATTCATTCGATCACTCGTAAAAAAAACCCTCGCATCATTACTTTTGCACATTTTTTCCTCTCTACTCCAAAACCTATTTTTATTCCATAATAAGCCTTTAAATAATGTATTCCCCTGAACTGTACGCCCTTATTTACAAATATCCGCCCCTTTGGGACTCCAATAACTCAAAATTTTCATCAAAATCTATTAAGCTCCTCTGCCGTAATTCTATATTAAAAGCATATAATGAAAAATTCCTCCCCCCTTTGACCGATAAAATCCTTAAAACCAAAACAAAATCCTATTTACAACGACTACGCCGTGAAAAACCCAAAACTAATGATTCGGTAAGTTTTCCATAGATACCATACATAATACACAACTAGACTCTTTAACGTGCTATTTTTTTTTGCATTCCATATCGGTTTTTTTTTTAACCTACTATTTACATAATGTGACCCATTTCTGCAAGATTCTATCTACGACGCTCTACAATAGCTTTTCTTTAAACCCACTAAAATACTCGTTTTATATAATAACGTTAGTAATTAACAAGATACAAAATTAAAAATTTCATTAAATGTATAATTAAAACTATTCTCTAGTTCCTTTCCATTTTTAGCTCTACACTATTTTAGATATATAAACAAAATAATAATATTCAACACCTTTTCCTTCCAGAAAATTCCCGCTTCGCCACATCCAGCTTCATCACAAACTCCTTCATCTACTACCATTGAACAAATCTTATTCCCTTTCCCCAATTTTTCCTCTTTACCAACAACCCAGCAACTTAAATCGTTAGCACTATTTGAAGAAGTTCGTTCCCTTGCCTCCTCCTCATCTCTGACCCATGATTGTCATATTTCTCACTCCGCCACTCCAAATCCTTTCAGTCTCCAACCACCTCCACCGGTAAGAAACGTTTACTTAACCCACTTTATTGCATAATATTTTATATTACTTATATAACACTTTTAATTCTCTTATTCACGTTAATTTAAATTTTTCCTCACTTCCTATTTCAACACTCCAACTCTTATCATTTCTTTTAATATATATATAATTATGATAAATACTTTCTTTACAGTTCTAATAAAAAAAAACTACTCGTCACTTGCTTCGTCTTCTTTCTCTTTGTTTATTATTTTTCACACACATTTTTATATTTTTATAGAATCCTGCTTTTCCTTGGTCTCACGCCGAACTTCTGGCCCTTTCCGCTCCTCCTCCAAATCCTGTAAGCGTCTTCTACCTTTATTTTTTTAATTCACTAAAAAAAAACACTTCTCTACTTTTTTTTACTTTTTTGTTTCCAGATTCCTAGTTCTCCTGACCATCTTGCAATGAGTACTGATTGGCTCCTTGAGGATTTACCTCCCCCTTCATCAGTAAGTCATAAACTATTCCTTCTTCCACGACTTGCTACCTAGGGAAAATATCCTTTTAACTCTTTTTCCCTTTTTCCAGACTCCTCAAGACTCATGGACACTTACTTAAAATCCCACTTTCCACAAGCTGTTCCCTATATAAAAATATAAACCTCAAATATTTACAATACCTATGTTGTTACGTTTGCGCTTTAGCAGACTTCGTTATCTCAGAATCTCAAAGAGCTATGGACATTTGTTGACCACAGGTAAGTTCTTATTCCAGCTTATACCTAATTATACCGTTTATTATAATAATATCTATAATAGTATATAACTTTAGCATTTAAATTATAGCTAGGTATATTAAACCTTGAACATGGTTTCTATTTGTTACGAACTCTTTGGATATACACGTATGTGCTTATGACAGATAGTTAAATATGTCGCTGTCAAAATAAGGGAAATAAAGTTCACGTCAAAAATATGATTTTCGCAAATTCTATACACGTTCGTTGTACTCTAATTGTAATTATACTGTAACTCTATTTATCGAAGCATTTATTTACGTTTATCTTTGCAGAGTCCATGACGAAATCACTTCAATTTGCGAACAAATGTAAGCAGCGCATGCACGATACATTTGCTCAACAACTCCGATTGAAATTGTAGTTACACCTACATATTATTATATACTTACATAGGTATATATATTCCTACGAAACTACACTCCAGCTATCTGGCAAGGTATGTATGTATAATGATATTTAGACTTGTTCATCTCTGCTTGGCTCCAACCAAACATCCTTTTTCCCTGTTCATATCTACATACTTCCTACAGATTATACCTACATAGAAATTACCAGTGTATTATGTACATACTTATCGTATTTTGTTACAACTGAACATTTCATATTACATTACCTAGCTATGTCGTCAAACTCTTTGCAGGCAAATAATCCAAGCAACATGACTCAATATTGATTTCCTAGTTGCATACCCATCATATACCATAAACACCTCCCTTTTATATAAATTCCAATAAACATCTATAAAATACCTAGGCATTAATCTCCGGAACTCTTCTTTACGTGATACTATAGTAAAACGTAGTGTTTATATTCTCTTTACACTTTGACAGCAAGCTCTCAGTACCACAATCAAAAAGTTTCTTTGCTTTTACAAAGAACTCTTTTGTGTTTACCTTTCTGTAAAATTCTGTAGCCTAGGTAACCTAAATGTTGATTGTCATGTCATTTTGATTGATTTTATTATTGCTAACATATTTCTTTTTCTACCTTTGTTTATTTATTCAATAGCAATTTTGAGATAGGTACCTAATTGCTCTGAACAAAGCTACAATTATTGATTTTCTCATATTTCTACGCGCCCTGATATACAACCTTCAGTTAGTTTTAGATTATTGATGAAATAACTGATTCTATATTTTACTCGTTATATGTTTATGTATATTTTATAGTTTTCCATGAATTCTAGATCCCTGCCTGCCGACTGTGGTATTGCTATAAACCACAGTGAAACCTGACAAGCTCTACAGTTCACATAACCCACTCATCATTGATTGGTAGGTACGCAAGTTTCGATATTTATTTAGTTAGTATCCTAAAAAATATTTTCTAGGTACTAATATTACAAACACGACGTTGGTACGTAAGAATGAATGTTTGCTTCACCATCCCTCTTAAACAGCTGCGCCAATTTTGATGAAAATTGTTACGAAAGTAGATGTAGCTTTGAATTTACATATTATAAAATACTCGTCCTCATCATTATCATCATTATCCAAAAAAGGTACCTAGGTACTAGTATTATAAACGCAAATGCTGGTATGTCTGAATGAATGTTTATTACATCAGTCCTGGCTGGACTAATTTTGATGAGATTTGGTATAAAAATAGATGATACTAGATTTACGCATAGATAATTTTTTATCATCACCACCATCATCAGCTATCTCCATGCGAGTACATCCGCGACCGCAACTAGTAATATATAAAATGAACGTTTGTATATTTGTCTGTTGTTCTGTAATAACCTCTCACTTGATTAAATGAGTTCCACAATTCCTACGATTTTCATGGCATGGAACCGGTTTTTTTTAATATTGTTCTAAACTCTAATATAGTTCTACTAGTATATAGTATATAGTCTACTAGTATTCAACGACCAAAATTGACGATGTATACAGAGTTCAGATTTAAAATTTATGGTTGTGTATATACTTTGCGCGTACTACTTACATGTCAATTATGTTACATAAGAACATAAATACATACATAACTATTAACATCCAAACAATTATTATTGTGCCCTAAATAAAAGTTTCCTTATTCACTTTGATTTACATAATGTTTGTTTTTTTTCCATTATTTTTAATTTAGATAGATAACCCGGCTTTGCTCACCATTCCCTAATTTTCCCTATTATATTTGCAGATCTCGTCAAGACGCACTACTCGACCAGCCGCTTCGCCCCAAAGCTTCTGAAATCCGGCGCTCCTCTTCAGCCTGCATGCTACTGCATACATTGTCAAACTTTACCAGCTTCATTCCGAAGACTCATCACTACCTAGCTATAATATTGGTTTTTTATACTTAAGACGCGGTCCAACCCCAATTTTAAAATAATTTACGATGCTTTACGTAAGGTTGCAAATCGCTTGTTAGATTGGACGATGTAATGCGAAAATGCGTTAATTTTGTACGTTTTCTTTATATCTTTCGATATATACTAACACAATTAAAAAAAACTGCTGGTTACTACTTTAGTACTATATGTTGGCTATGTATTACCTAAAAAATAATATAGTGTTATCGCTGAAAATTCTGAGAGTTTGGACTTGAAAGTTTATTTTTATGCACCTATTTAGGATTTGTTTCTGCAGAGAGCGAGTAATATTTATGAATTCTGTTCGGTTATTACTCTTTGCCTGTTCCTTTTCTAACCTAAGTTTTTTTTTCATAGATTATTATCGAACTGTTTCGTTACACTCGATGTTTAAAGATTCTGCTTTTTACTATTATCAGGGTACGACCGCGCCTTAAATTCGGCGCTTACTATGTTTGTCTATTAAATCTGCATAACGTTGATTTATTTAACCTTTACAAATAACTATACAACCATCTGACTTGTATATATGAATTTTCACCACGCTAAGCATCTGAATGAGAAATTCAACCCCCCAATGTTACGACTAAACATATTTCAACAAAACTTCTAACAAGACTTATCATCGCTCAATTAAAGTTGCGCCACTTTGCATTTTATTGTAATCCTATTTATTTCCTTCGCAAATGCAATAGAAGTAATTACGTATGTAGATTTTTACTATCATTTAATCACCATAAATTTCATCGAACAAAAAGGTAAGCCATTTATTAATATTCACACATTTTAATATTCTTAATACTTCCGAACATAACAAACACCGATTATATACAGACATGTCCACGATCTGCGCTGTATTTTGCTGGTTACAAATGTAATCCTTGTGATGCAAATGCAGCGACGGCACTTTCAACATGTAGAAACTCTCTTCCTCTCCTAACACTATACAAGAACTCTTTCAGTACTCTATAACGCAATTCTTGGCTCCCAAGTGAGTTTCATAAGTCGTTCGATACTAAAAGTGTTCTTAAAACCTTCGGGTCACTTTGAGTAGAGTTCGATACTGACTATTTACCGTGTGCTTCCAGGAGAGTATCCTAGTCGTAAACACAACACGCAATCTGCCTTTCGAATGATAAGTGTACTTCTGGATTCTAGAGATCGACTATGGGGTACACGTAAATGACAAAGGTAGTTGCAGACTTTACATACATGAAACTTGCATACAACTTATCTTTCCCTGAATATCAATTAAGCGCTTCGTAGTAATTAGTATTTTAGTAATATTCCTAAAATTGCATATCCGGCTTATTTATTTCTTAGTTTATTGTAGAAATCTACTACTGTAGTCTAGAACATAAACATAAATGATTTGATTGATTGATTGAACAACAACTCATCACCTCATCATAGTATCCGTTGCCTACCTAGTATCTACCTATGTAAAGTAACCTATTTAGCCCTTAAAAGTCACCTATTGCAATAGCATCTCTGTTTCAATAAAATCCTATCCATTTTACGCCAACAAATTGTGCGGTTGACCGCAACTAATTCCTAGTAAAACTTCCGTAGTAACGTTATTCCAATCCTGGTAACGGCACTACCAAATTGTAACAACCCCCCCCAATTTTAATTTTTATTCTACATCGTTTTTTGGCCAATGATCGTCTAGTCTAGGAGGACCCTAACACTGTGTACCGCTGCTGTAACCTTGCTCTTTTCGGAAAGAATTGAAACAGAGAAAACTATTCAGAACTATAGATGCCTAGAGAAACCAATAGCAACGCCTAGGTATTCTGATATTACGATGGATAACCTACTACTACATTACTGAACTGCTAGCTGATAACGAAAAATTGCGATGAACATACTAGATTGCAAATACTTAATTCTTACAGACTGACTGACTGAGCTGATCCTAGATTTCTAGCTTATGTACTTGATTTGACTTCTAATCGTGTAAGATATTTATCATCAATATAAGTTTCTGAATTTAAGGTCTATGTTATTTGACCATAGAACATAGAAACAGTAGGATATTTGCAAGTTTTACTATATAATTATTAGCTTGCAAAACTATCTGTTAAATATGATAAATCAGTTTTGATTAGTGAAATAATATATAAACAACTCCATTAAATAATATCAGATATACAAATGATTTTCGTTATTATTAATAACAGTTATAAACCTGTTAATTATATAACTAGCTTTCTTTATAGATTTATGTTTGTTGCTTTGAGCATTTAGCTGTTGATAAGATTGATATAATCTCTTGCAGACTAAGTGTCTCTATAATATGTACTATTTGTTTCGTTTATGAAAACTGCTAGGAAATAAATAACAAAAGTAAAGTAAAACCTCGCTTTATATGCGCTTTAGAAATCTTTTGTGATCAGTAGCTACTACGCTGATTATCCAATTCCTTTAGATAAATATTATCAGCCACTATTCCCTGAATAGTTCAATTGTTCAAGTTTAATCATTTACTTGTTTACTGAAGCAATATATGGGAAATAATATCAGTGACTTAGAGAAATCTCTAGACCCTTGTTTGTGGTTTACAAGAATTCTCAAGGTGCTGCATTGCTTGACAAAGTTTGATAAGATTTACCACATACATAAATCTCCTTTTTATACGAGATTGCTATACTTAGATTACTAGTGTTTTACATGACATGCCATCTATTGAACCATTGTAGGAAAAGCAATTATTTTAAATACTTAAGTATTAGCAGAATCTTTGTTGTATTGGTTAGCTCAATACTAGCAGCCATATATTTATTATGATGATTATTATAATAGTTAGCTTTACTTTGCCGAGTAAATTATTGATAGATATCTCTACAATTTAAAGATATAATATATTTTATTAATTTTCATATTGTAAGTAATTAGTTTGTTTTTTTTTTAGATTTGCCGTAGAATTCTAGATTTATTATGATTTAGGAAGTAGGATTCTTGGCATGTTCAAGGCTTACAACTCGAATGCTGGATTAAGAGCTGCTCTTTACTGTGACACAAATGTTCTCCATCATGCCAAGAACCTCTTCTATTTACCCCAAAATTAGTAAGGCCTTACTAAGTCCGTTTGGTAGTTTTCCAAATGTAGAGTTTGCGTCTATAAGCGATTATAATCTTATTTATCTCTTCTTAATATTATTATTTATCATTATGAATTATCATTTGATTCTAAATATTACATTTGATACTTTCAGCAAATAATTCAATTGCTATAATTTATTACCGCATTCTCATGCTAGGATCAGAGTTGACAATCTAGCCCAAACTAGATTCATTAGCAAATATATAACATATTATTGCAACAAATACATTACATTTCGTTTGAACTAATATTTCTATATTCCTTTGCAGTCAAATATTTCTGTATGCCTTACTTTATACTGATTAAATATATATTTATTTTGACATTTTTATTTCGTAGTTAGTCTTTAGTTTCTAAGTCTAGCATACCAATAGATTGTATTGATATGACGAATTCATTATTGAAACCTACGTCTCTAGTGGTAGACACCACTAGCGCGTGAATTTACTTATTTGCTCCCGATTGAACCATCACGAAGTTAATGTATAACCCGGTAAACAAAAATACTACCTAGACCTAGACCTACTTCGGTCCTAAATAAATTCCTAGTCTGCTAATGTGTGTGTAAGTCCCCAACAAACCCCCCAAATTTAATTGCGCATGAGCTTTCATCCCCCTGATAGGATGGCTCAAGTTTGATCCCTAACTAGCCTCTAAAGTTCGGTGCCAAGCCGAGAATCGAACCTATGGCCCCTAGGGTGTCCAACTCCACGCACGGAAATAGTCGCGCGACTATACCGCTATAGCCGAAGCTATGGAAGGCTGCAGAGCGACGTTCTAGTATGAGAGGAAATAAATACATATAATACATAGAAGACACTTCCACTGGAATATTCTTTCCAATCGAAGTGAGGAGCAGTTAATCGTACCCATTGCAATAGGTTAAAGCGATTGTTGGCTCGCTCCCAAAAGTGTCCAACTCTAAGGATTGGGCGTTCCCTATCGAGGTGGATCTTAGTTGTCACCGTGAGGTATCCAACCCACGTCCGGAACCATGTCCGTAGCAGAATATATTACCTCACGGAAGTTCGAGAATTTAATAAGCATTTTCTCGGTCTTCCTACTGCTTATATACTTTCTCAAACTTGACAGTGACGCCGATTTGAGGCCGATAGGTATCCAATCAATGCCCTTTATATCGGCGTCAAAACGGCTTCAGATCCACCTCAGCCAATCTCTGCCCTCCAGCGCATTCCTATTCTAATTTCAAAATCTCATCAAAATCCGCTCATGACAACACATATTTTGAATTTCGTATGACGCCGATCAGAGGTACGTAGATCCAATCAAAGCCCTTTCTATCGGCGTCAGATCGGCGTCAATACTCATTTGTTTTAGGGTTCATTTTGATGAAGCAAACTCAAATACACGGACACATAACGAAAATGTGTTCCTCACATTACCTTTGTATGATTAGAAATATCATTGCTGCTTATTTTCATGGTAATTTTATTAATTTTACTTATAACTTTTATATATTTAAAGGATTACTCAACAATTCCTTTTCCTTGAAGTAATTTATCAGTTCTGTTTGAACAATTCATTTAAATGGTTAATACATAGAATATCTTGATATCTGAAATATTCTATGCTGCTTATCATTTTCAGTAAGTATAGTCTTGCTATAAGAAATACCTATCATCTAAATATCAACATTACACATTAACGCTTTCTTCTACTTTTGATTGTCTAAATTTCATCAATATTTGTTCATAGCAAGATACTTATTAAATGTCTCTATATTTGTGAATGGTGACGGAATCCTCATCCAGAGCCTGTTCCGTTACAGCCAACCCCCAAAATTTACGCAGGTTCTCATAATTTACCGAAGGAAATTTTCCCATCCTCGATATATTCAACTTCACAAATATAGTCCCACCAAAACTGAACGTGTGCTTATCCTAATTTGTTAAAATTTGTTTTCAAACAAGGATATGAGTACGTGAACTCACTAGTGGAGTGTATTTAAAAGACCGAGTTAAAAATAAATTTACTGTAAGGGTTGATATATCTGATCTTAATGTCTCCTCCATGAGTAAAAATGACTTCTCACAAGGACAATCTGAAATAACGAAAGGGAACTAGTATTGTGCCAAATTGTGCACCTAGTCAATTCGAATAATTCAGCATACGTGCTACCACCCAAACCAATTTTTCGTTTGGGATCGAGTATGTGGAGTAGAACCTACGCCACCCTTTATTACTCCAGATCTCGTTAATAGCTAACAAGCAATAATTCTCCATGGCTGATACATCCCTCTTCAAATCAAACCAAACAAGCAACCGCCTAATAACTCGGTGAATGTAAGTGTAATGGCTAAACATTGGCTACCTGTAAAGTACGAACTCTTTATGGAATAATTCAGTTGTAAATACTGATGTGGTGTCTTCTGACCTAAACCTATCTCCAATTTGTACTCCATAAATCATTCGTTGAATAGTGTGTGTCTGTCTGAAAACAAAACTTAACAAATCGACTCCAGTCGGTATTGTCGATTCATAGAGGCCCTCAATAAAACTCAATACTAACTCTGCCACTCGCATCTCTCCCTGGGATCCCTTTATTCCATTCATCTCCTCCCATTCCTTTAATTATAGCTTAAATCTTTCTTCTCTTACATTGCCCTGCATACTGCCTAAATAAACCTTCAATCCTTTTGTCTGGAGTCTACGAATAAGTTCTCACAATAAATCGTATTTACCAAATGAAATTTCTGACTTTTATTTCTATATGCCCCTTTACATTATAAGTTTTTTTAAACCCTATGTCAAAAATAAAATAGGAAAAGCTGTAACAAAACCCGCCCTGATGAGGTTTACGCCCGCTCTTTATTAAATGATTGTAACATCTTTGTTTAATTATAATAAAGTTTTATTAAATATTGTTACAAAGTTTTATTAAATAATGCTGTACCTTGGTATCTTTATTTTTTTTTTTGTTTTTCTAACGTTTCTTATATAATAATTTGAAGTAAATCCTCAAAATTGTGATTCTCATTATCAACAATTTTTACCTTATATATGTTATTTTGTCTAAGCTTGAATCACTCACTTTCACAATCGCAAAATGCACGACTTTTCATGAAATAATCATTTTGCAATAATAATGTTAAATATTATTTAATTATCATTCAATACCTGGAACCGATTTTTATAAAACTCTAAACTATCTGATTACTATTATATCTTATATTATTATATATCAACGACAATAAAATTCCTGCTTTTACAAACCCTTACTATAACCTACTAAACCATCGCATTCAGCTAAGGCAAAATTGTGTCTTTCCATCTATAATTTTCATTAGCGCGCATATTATTTTCAAAATCAGCTCAGTAGATCAGTCTGAATAAAATAACAACTCGACATACCTAACTCTAACCAAATCATTCGCTTTTACATGTACTGTCTACCGCAATACTCCAAACATGATGTTTTTATGTCATTTCCATTGTGGTCTACATAACTATCTATGTACCTTCTATACTATACTAGTAGTTTTTTTAGTTATATAGGTACCAAAATATCAACTCAAAGATAACCGCTCAAAACGTTTCTCTAGAAATAGCACAGTGCACAGTATTTTACTTCTGCTATTAATTTCAATTTTTGGTTTTGAAACTAGTTTAATAATGATTATGATACTGTATTCCTATGATAGGTACCTTTCTATATTTGTGGCATTATTACTTTCCATGAACAACTGCATCAACCCTTTCCTGTTCAACACAAATTAATCTTAACTAATTATGATGGTAATCAGTCAATATTAGATACTTAGTTCCAACAGGATATACCTACAATAATCCTTCATTCTCCCTCTACATGCTACTCATAAATATAAAAAGAAACTCGCTACGACGGTTTATTTAGTTAGCAGGGAAATGCCCTATAAACATAAACAATATTCTATTTACCTTTTCTCTTGCTTTTATTAACGCCACCTATCGCTTGTTGTCAATATTATACGCAAACGTCAAACACACGAATGTCTCTCTCTTTTTTATTCCATTTCCTGATCTCTACTACCGATAACTATTTGGTCTTTTCTTTAATGTAATCCATAAATTACAATTTATTACGCTAATCAATAATAACACTCTAATACTAGCAGCTCCATAGTCACTACAATATAATAACCAGTCCAACACACCCCTGTGCTCAGCTTTCCCCATTTTCCCCTTTCTTCAGACTATAGTTATCTATCAACCAAACTAACGACACGCCGTGTATTAGAATACTCAAACAATAGGTGAGGACACTAATAATAGGTTTAGGTAATAATAGGTTTTAATAGGTTTAGGCCTCAGAAGAACTAGTAAACTAGTGGTATCCCGTAACTTGAACTTGCGATGTAGGTATACTGAGTATTAATGTAATTTGCTACCCATTATGTTTTTCCTGAACATTATCGATTAGAAAGATATAGATGTAATACCGACCTATTAAATTCCCGCAAGCCTACCCATTACAAGCATATAAAATAGTAATTTATTTATATTTCTATAAACCAACAAATAAACAAATAAAATATTT
Organism: Selenia dentaria; assembly: GCA_917880725.1. Lineage (NCBI taxonomy): Eukaryota > Metazoa > Arthropoda > Insecta > Lepidoptera > Geometridae > Selenia > Selenia dentaria. Next base: position 21,024,348 of record OU862880.1, on the reverse strand, counting down.
GCTTTATTATAAATATATACTTATATATATGCATATTTATGCTTGATGCTTGCTGAAAAATGACTAGATTGATATAACTAAGCAGGTTTTTCCTTATCTTTACCTTACAACCTACGGACTCTAAATGGAATTTATGTTTTTATTTAGTTCGTAACATACCAATAAAGCACTTGAATGATTATATTTACTTCCATTTGTTGTTCAATTTTAAAGCTCCAACCCCCATCTTCTACATCCTTAATGTTCCATTTACCTTGAATAAACCTTGTTTACCACAAATCTATAATAATTTCTTTGCTTAAAAGTATCTATCCAATTCACAAAGAACCTTCGTATAATTCTTATGTTTTTAATTATAATCGGCCTTCTTCTCCTTTCCGATCTCATAGATAATGGATCTGACAGTAATTTGACTTACCAAAACTTCTTGCAACATATTCTACTTCAGACGGCCTAAATTCATTCGATCACTCGTAAAAAAAACCCTCGCATCATTACTTTTGCACATTTTTTCCTCTCTACTCCAAAACCTATTTTTATTCCATAATAAGCCTTTAAATAATGTATTCCCCTGAACTGTACGCCCTTATTTACAAATATCCGCCCCTTTGGGACTCCAATAACTCAAAATTTTCATCAAAATCTATTAAGCTCCTCTGCCGTAATTCTATATTAAAAGCATATAATGAAAAATTCCTCCCCCCTTTGACCGATAAAATCCTTAAAACCAAAACAAAATCCTATTTACAACGACTACGCCGTGAAAAACCCAAAACTAATGATTCGGTAAGTTTTCCATAGATACCATACATAATACACAACTAGACTCTTTAACGTGCTATTTTTTTTTGCATTCCATATCGGTTTTTTTTTTAACCTACTATTTACATAATGTGACCCATTTCTGCAAGATTCTATCTACGACGCTCTACAATAGCTTTTCTTTAAACCCACTAAAATACTCGTTTTATATAATAACGTTAGTAATTAACAAGATACAAAATTAAAAATTTCATTAAATGTATAATTAAAACTATTCTCTAGTTCCTTTCCATTTTTAGCTCTACACTATTTTAGATATATAAACAAAATAATAATATTCAACACCTTTTCCTTCCAGAAAATTCCCGCTTCGCCACATCCAGCTTCATCACAAACTCCTTCATCTACTACCATTGAACAAATCTTATTCCCTTTCCCCAATTTTTCCTCTTTACCAACAACCCAGCAACTTAAATCGTTAGCACTATTTGAAGAAGTTCGTTCCCTTGCCTCCTCCTCATCTCTGACCCATGATTGTCATATTTCTCACTCCGCCACTCCAAATCCTTTCAGTCTCCAACCACCTCCACCGGTAAGAAACGTTTACTTAACCCACTTTATTGCATAATATTTTATATTACTTATATAACACTTTTAATTCTCTTATTCACGTTAATTTAAATTTTTCCTCACTTCCTATTTCAACACTCCAACTCTTATCATTTCTTTTAATATATATATAATTATGATAAATACTTTCTTTACAGTTCTAATAAAAAAAAACTACTCGTCACTTGCTTCGTCTTCTTTCTCTTTGTTTATTATTTTTCACACACATTTTTATATTTTTATAGAATCCTGCTTTTCCTTGGTCTCACGCCGAACTTCTGGCCCTTTCCGCTCCTCCTCCAAATCCTGTAAGCGTCTTCTACCTTTATTTTTTTAATTCACTAAAAAAAAACACTTCTCTACTTTTTTTTACTTTTTTGTTTCCAGATTCCTAGTTCTCCTGACCATCTTGCAATGAGTACTGATTGGCTCCTTGAGGATTTACCTCCCCCTTCATCAGTAAGTCATAAACTATTCCTTCTTCCACGACTTGCTACCTAGGGAAAATATCCTTTTAACTCTTTTTCCCTTTTTCCAGACTCCTCAAGACTCATGGACACTTACTTAAAATCCCACTTTCCACAAGCTGTTCCCTATATAAAAATATAAACCTCAAATATTTACAATACCTATGTTGTTACGTTTGCGCTTTAGCAGACTTCGTTATCTCAGAATCTCAAAGAGCTATGGACATTTGTTGACCACAGGTAAGTTCTTATTCCAGCTTATACCTAATTATACCGTTTATTATAATAATATCTATAATAGTATATAACTTTAGCATTTAAATTATAGCTAGGTATATTAAACCTTGAACATGGTTTCTATTTGTTACGAACTCTTTGGATATACACGTATGTGCTTATGACAGATAGTTAAATATGTCGCTGTCAAAATAAGGGAAATAAAGTTCACGTCAAAAATATGATTTTCGCAAATTCTATACACGTTCGTTGTACTCTAATTGTAATTATACTGTAACTCTATTTATCGAAGCATTTATTTACGTTTATCTTTGCAGAGTCCATGACGAAATCACTTCAATTTGCGAACAAATGTAAGCAGCGCATGCACGATACATTTGCTCAACAACTCCGATTGAAATTGTAGTTACACCTACATATTATTATATACTTACATAGGTATATATATTCCTACGAAACTACACTCCAGCTATCTGGCAAGGTATGTATGTATAATGATATTTAGACTTGTTCATCTCTGCTTGGCTCCAACCAAACATCCTTTTTCCCTGTTCATATCTACATACTTCCTACAGATTATACCTACATAGAAATTACCAGTGTATTATGTACATACTTATCGTATTTTGTTACAACTGAACATTTCATATTACATTACCTAGCTATGTCGTCAAACTCTTTGCAGGCAAATAATCCAAGCAACATGACTCAATATTGATTTCCTAGTTGCATACCCATCATATACCATAAACACCTCCCTTTTATATAAATTCCAATAAACATCTATAAAATACCTAGGCATTAATCTCCGGAACTCTTCTTTACGTGATACTATAGTAAAACGTAGTGTTTATATTCTCTTTACACTTTGACAGCAAGCTCTCAGTACCACAATCAAAAAGTTTCTTTGCTTTTACAAAGAACTCTTTTGTGTTTACCTTTCTGTAAAATTCTGTAGCCTAGGTAACCTAAATGTTGATTGTCATGTCATTTTGATTGATTTTATTATTGCTAACATATTTCTTTTTCTACCTTTGTTTATTTATTCAATAGCAATTTTGAGATAGGTACCTAATTGCTCTGAACAAAGCTACAATTATTGATTTTCTCATATTTCTACGCGCCCTGATATACAACCTTCAGTTAGTTTTAGATTATTGATGAAATAACTGATTCTATATTTTACTCGTTATATGTTTATGTATATTTTATAGTTTTCCATGAATTCTAGATCCCTGCCTGCCGACTGTGGTATTGCTATAAACCACAGTGAAACCTGACAAGCTCTACAGTTCACATAACCCACTCATCATTGATTGGTAGGTACGCAAGTTTCGATATTTATTTAGTTAGTATCCTAAAAAATATTTTCTAGGTACTAATATTACAAACACGACGTTGGTACGTAAGAATGAATGTTTGCTTCACCATCCCTCTTAAACAGCTGCGCCAATTTTGATGAAAATTGTTACGAAAGTAGATGTAGCTTTGAATTTACATATTATAAAATACTCGTCCTCATCATTATCATCATTATCCAAAAAAGGTACCTAGGTACTAGTATTATAAACGCAAATGCTGGTATGTCTGAATGAATGTTTATTACATCAGTCCTGGCTGGACTAATTTTGATGAGATTTGGTATAAAAATAGATGATACTAGATTTACGCATAGATAATTTTTTATCATCACCACCATCATCAGCTATCTCCATGCGAGTACATCCGCGACCGCAACTAGTAATATATAAAATGAACGTTTGTATATTTGTCTGTTGTTCTGTAATAACCTCTCACTTGATTAAATGAGTTCCACAATTCCTACGATTTTCATGGCATGGAACCGGTTTTTTTTAATATTGTTCTAAACTCTAATATAGTTCTACTAGTATATAGTATATAGTCTACTAGTATTCAACGACCAAAATTGACGATGTATACAGAGTTCAGATTTAAAATTTATGGTTGTGTATATACTTTGCGCGTACTACTTACATGTCAATTATGTTACATAAGAACATAAATACATACATAACTATTAACATCCAAACAATTATTATTGTGCCCTAAATAAAAGTTTCCTTATTCACTTTGATTTACATAATGTTTGTTTTTTTTCCATTATTTTTAATTTAGATAGATAACCCGGCTTTGCTCACCATTCCCTAATTTTCCCTATTATATTTGCAGATCTCGTCAAGACGCACTACTCGACCAGCCGCTTCGCCCCAAAGCTTCTGAAATCCGGCGCTCCTCTTCAGCCTGCATGCTACTGCATACATTGTCAAACTTTACCAGCTTCATTCCGAAGACTCATCACTACCTAGCTATAATATTGGTTTTTTATACTTAAGACGCGGTCCAACCCCAATTTTAAAATAATTTACGATGCTTTACGTAAGGTTGCAAATCGCTTGTTAGATTGGACGATGTAATGCGAAAATGCGTTAATTTTGTACGTTTTCTTTATATCTTTCGATATATACTAACACAATTAAAAAAAACTGCTGGTTACTACTTTAGTACTATATGTTGGCTATGTATTACCTAAAAAATAATATAGTGTTATCGCTGAAAATTCTGAGAGTTTGGACTTGAAAGTTTATTTTTATGCACCTATTTAGGATTTGTTTCTGCAGAGAGCGAGTAATATTTATGAATTCTGTTCGGTTATTACTCTTTGCCTGTTCCTTTTCTAACCTAAGTTTTTTTTTCATAGATTATTATCGAACTGTTTCGTTACACTCGATGTTTAAAGATTCTGCTTTTTACTATTATCAGGGTACGACCGCGCCTTAAATTCGGCGCTTACTATGTTTGTCTATTAAATCTGCATAACGTTGATTTATTTAACCTTTACAAATAACTATACAACCATCTGACTTGTATATATGAATTTTCACCACGCTAAGCATCTGAATGAGAAATTCAACCCCCCAATGTTACGACTAAACATATTTCAACAAAACTTCTAACAAGACTTATCATCGCTCAATTAAAGTTGCGCCACTTTGCATTTTATTGTAATCCTATTTATTTCCTTCGCAAATGCAATAGAAGTAATTACGTATGTAGATTTTTACTATCATTTAATCACCATAAATTTCATCGAACAAAAAGGTAAGCCATTTATTAATATTCACACATTTTAATATTCTTAATACTTCCGAACATAACAAACACCGATTATATACAGACATGTCCACGATCTGCGCTGTATTTTGCTGGTTACAAATGTAATCCTTGTGATGCAAATGCAGCGACGGCACTTTCAACATGTAGAAACTCTCTTCCTCTCCTAACACTATACAAGAACTCTTTCAGTACTCTATAACGCAATTCTTGGCTCCCAAGTGAGTTTCATAAGTCGTTCGATACTAAAAGTGTTCTTAAAACCTTCGGGTCACTTTGAGTAGAGTTCGATACTGACTATTTACCGTGTGCTTCCAGGAGAGTATCCTAGTCGTAAACACAACACGCAATCTGCCTTTCGAATGATAAGTGTACTTCTGGATTCTAGAGATCGACTATGGGGTACACGTAAATGACAAAGGTAGTTGCAGACTTTACATACATGAAACTTGCATACAACTTATCTTTCCCTGAATATCAATTAAGCGCTTCGTAGTAATTAGTATTTTAGTAATATTCCTAAAATTGCATATCCGGCTTATTTATTTCTTAGTTTATTGTAGAAATCTACTACTGTAGTCTAGAACATAAACATAAATGATTTGATTGATTGATTGAACAACAACTCATCACCTCATCATAGTATCCGTTGCCTACCTAGTATCTACCTATGTAAAGTAACCTATTTAGCCCTTAAAAGTCACCTATTGCAATAGCATCTCTGTTTCAATAAAATCCTATCCATTTTACGCCAACAAATTGTGCGGTTGACCGCAACTAATTCCTAGTAAAACTTCCGTAGTAACGTTATTCCAATCCTGGTAACGGCACTACCAAATTGTAACAACCCCCCCCAATTTTAATTTTTATTCTACATCGTTTTTTGGCCAATGATCGTCTAGTCTAGGAGGACCCTAACACTGTGTACCGCTGCTGTAACCTTGCTCTTTTCGGAAAGAATTGAAACAGAGAAAACTATTCAGAACTATAGATGCCTAGAGAAACCAATAGCAACGCCTAGGTATTCTGATATTACGATGGATAACCTACTACTACATTACTGAACTGCTAGCTGATAACGAAAAATTGCGATGAACATACTAGATTGCAAATACTTAATTCTTACAGACTGACTGACTGAGCTGATCCTAGATTTCTAGCTTATGTACTTGATTTGACTTCTAATCGTGTAAGATATTTATCATCAATATAAGTTTCTGAATTTAAGGTCTATGTTATTTGACCATAGAACATAGAAACAGTAGGATATTTGCAAGTTTTACTATATAATTATTAGCTTGCAAAACTATCTGTTAAATATGATAAATCAGTTTTGATTAGTGAAATAATATATAAACAACTCCATTAAATAATATCAGATATACAAATGATTTTCGTTATTATTAATAACAGTTATAAACCTGTTAATTATATAACTAGCTTTCTTTATAGATTTATGTTTGTTGCTTTGAGCATTTAGCTGTTGATAAGATTGATATAATCTCTTGCAGACTAAGTGTCTCTATAATATGTACTATTTGTTTCGTTTATGAAAACTGCTAGGAAATAAATAACAAAAGTAAAGTAAAACCTCGCTTTATATTCGCTTTAGAAATCTTTTGTGATCAGTAGCTACTACGCTGATTATCCAATTCCTTTAGATAAATATTATCAGCCACTATTCCCTGAATAGTTCAATTGTTCAAGTTTAATCATTTACTTGTTTACTGAAGCAATATATGGGAAATAATATCAGTGACTTAGAGAAATCTCTAGACCCTTGTTTGTGGTTTACAAGAATTCTCAAGGTGCTGCATTGCTTGACAAAGTTTGATAAGATTTACCACATACATAAATCTCCTTTTTATACGAGATTGCTATACTTAGATTACTAGTGTTTTACATGACATGCCATCTATTGAACCATTGTAGGAAAAGCAATTATTTTAAATACTTAAGTATTAGCAGAATCTTTGTTGTATTGGTTAGCTCAATACTAGCAGCCATATATTTATTATGATGATTATTATAATAGTTAGCTTTACTTTGCCGAGTAAATTATTGATAGATATCTCTACAATTTAAAGATATAATATATTTTATTAATTTTCATATTGTAAGTAATTAGTTTGTTTTTTTTTTAGATTTGCCGTAGAATTCTAGATTTATTATGATTTAGGAAGTAGGATTCTTGGCATGTTCAAGGCTTACAACTCGAATGCTGGATTAAGAGCTGCTCTTTACTGTGACACAAATGTTCTCCATCATGCCAAGAACCTCTTCTATTTACCCCAAAATTAGTAAGGCCTTACTAAGTCCGTTTGGTAGTTTTCCAAATGTAGAGTTTGCGTCTATAAGCGATTATAATCTTATTTATCTCTTCTTAATATTATTATTTATCATTATGAATTATCATTTGATTCTAAATATTACATTTGATACTTTCAGCAAATAATTCAATTGCTATAATTTATTACCGCATTCTCATGCTAGGATCAGAGTTGACAATCTAGCCCAAACTAGATTCATTAGCAAATATATAACATATTATTGCAACAAATACATTACATTTCGTTTGAACTAATATTTCTATATTCCTTTGCAGTCAAATATTTCTGTATGCCTTACTTTATACTGATTAAATATATATTTATTTTGACATTTTTATTTCGTAGTTAGTCTTTAGTTTCTAAGTCTAGCATACCAATAGATTGTATTGATATGACGAATTCATTATTGAAACCTACGTCTCTAGTGGTAGACACCACTAGCGCGTGAATTTACTTATTTGCTCCCGATTGAACCATCACGAAGTTAATGTATAACCCGGTAAACAAAAATACTACCTAGACCTAGACCTACTTCGGTCCTAAATAAATTCCTAGTCTGCTAATGTGTGTGTAAGTCCCCAACAAACCCCCCAAATTTAATTGCGCATGAGCTTTCATCCCCCTGATAGGATGGCTCAAGTTTGATCCCTAACTAGCCTCTAAAGTTCGGTGCCAAGCCGAGAATCGAACCTATGGCCCCTAGGGTGTCCAACTCCACGCACGGAAATAGTCGCGCGACTATACCGCTATAGCCGAAGCTATGGAAGGCTGCAGAGCGACGTTCTAGTATGAGAGGAAATAAATACATATAATACTTAGAAGACACTTCCACTGGAATATTCTTTCCAATCGAAGTGAGGAGCAGTTAATCGTACCCATTGCAATAGGTTAAAGCGATTGTTGGCTCGCTCCCAAAAGTGTCCAACTCTAAGGATTGGGCGTTCCCTATCGAGGTGGATCTTAGTTGTCACCGTGAGGTATCCAACCCACGTCCGGAACCATGTCCGTAGCAGAATATATTACCTCACGGAAGTTCGAGAATTTAATAAGCATTTTCTTGGTCTTCCTACTGCTTATATACTTTCTCAAACTTGACAGTGACGCCGATTTGAGGCCGATAGGTATCCAATCAATGCCCTTTATATCGGCGTCAAAACGGCTTCAGATCCACCTCAGCCAATCTCTGCCCTCCAGCGCATTCCTATTCTAATTTCAAAATCTCATCAAAATCCGCTCATGACAACACATATTTTGAATTTCGTATGACGCCGATCAGAGGTACGTAGATCCAATCAAAGCCCTTTCTATCGGCGTCAGATCGGCGTCAATACTCATTTGTTTTAGGGTTCATTTTGATGAAGCAAACTCAAATACACGGACACATAACGAAAATGTGTTCCTCACATTACCTTTGTATGATTAGAAATATCAATGCTGCTTATTTTCATGGTAATTTTATTAATTTTACTTATAACTTTTATATATTTAAAGGATTACTCAACATTTCCTTTTCCTTGAAGTAATTTATCAGTTCTGTTTGAACAATTCATTTAAATGGTTAATACATAGAATATCTTGATATCTGAAATATTCTATGCTGCTTATCATTTTCAGTAAGTATAGTCTTGCTATAAGAAATACCTATCATCTAAATATCAACATTACACATTAACGCTTTCTTCTACTTTTGATTGTCTAAATTTCATCAATATTTGTTCATAGCAAGATACTTATTAAATGTCTCTATATTTGTGAATGGTGACGGAATCCTCATCCAGAGCCTGTTCCGTTACACGGTTTCCACCAAATCTTAATTTCACGCGATGACGCACCCAAGACCGCCTTTTCTGTCCCTCATGGTCATTTTCAATTTAATCGGATGCCTTTTGGCCTGAAAAATGCGCCGTCAACTTTTCAAAAGTTAATGAATAATTGTCTTTCTGGTCTCCAAGGCACAAGGTGCTTCGTCTATCTAGATGATATAGTGATTTATTCCTTCGATCTACAATCACACATTAATAATCTGCAAGCTGTTTTTAACCGACTCAGAAACTTCAACTTGAAACTACTACCTGAAAAGTGTGAGTTCCTTCGAAAAGAAGTTGTTTACCTTGGCCACATCATTAGCGAAAATGGTGTTAAACCTAACCCGGATAAAACGAAAGCTGTAACCGAATTTCCGACTACTCAATCCCCAAAAGACATTAAGTCCTTTTTAGGGCTAGTGTCTTACTATAGACGGTTTATATCTGATTTCGCCAAATTGGCAAAACCATTAACCTCACTCCTTAAGAAAGACGTGCCATTTAAATGGCAAAACGAACAACAACTTGCATTTGAATCTTTAAAAAATAAACTCATTTCTGCTCCCATCCTAGCATATCCCGACTTTACGCAACCATTCCTCTTAACCTGCGACGCCTCAAATTATGCAATATCTGCTATTCTATCTCAGGGTCCTATAGGACAAGATAGACCAATTGCATTTGCATCCCGCACGCTCAATAAGGCGGAGTGCAATTATAGCGTAACAGAAAAAGAATGTCTTGCAATCATATTTGGCACTAAAGTATTTCGACCTTACCTTTATGGGCACCGTTTCAAAATTCTTACCGATCATAAACCATTACAATGGTTATTTAACTGCAAAGATCCCGGATCTAGATTAGTCCGCTGGCGTCTTAAATTGGAAGAATTTGAATATGACATACAATACAAGAAGGGCAAAACTAACTCAAACGCTGATGCCCTATCCCGATTTCCTGTAAATCCAATCCAACCAACAAACCCTACAACATCCGACACCATCACTGAAGAGACCGCTCAAGAATTAGATAGAGACTTAATGGACCTACTAATATCCCCTCCTTCATTTAACCCTGACGAAGACATTCTAAACTCACCAGTTGATCCTTTCAATCTGAATACAGACATTTCACCTTTATCTGAAACAAACTTACCTTCTAACGTCCCCGATACCTTGAGAGATCTAATTGAAAATGAAACGACCGACTTACCTGAAATAATAGAACGACCAACGGCTCCCGAAGTCCACCTGCAGGATCCAATTTCGTCCACAAGTGCATCTCCAAACGCACCCCTCGATGACTATTCCACATTTCTGAAAACAATGGCAAATAAAGACATATCGTTTAGTACTTATATTGAAGAACGTAACGAAAGTTTGATGAAGAGCACCTCCAAAATAATATTAATTCCAACCTCAATCGATTTAGATGAATCAAATCCGTACATTCAAGAAATTTTGAGCAATACTGAAAACAGCGACGAAATCATGAACAGCGAAAAGGAGTTATTTTCAAACCTTAAAATAATCCAAAATAATAAAGCATATTACCTTTTATTCACCAAAGTCCATCACTTTGACGAAGCCACGTACCCTGAAATTTATGAAACATTAAAACGAATTAGAAATGAATTAATAGTAACAGAGGACACAACGGAAATAAGTATATCAGATTTTAAAAACCCGTTCGAAAAACATTCCTTTATCAAAATCTATAACATACTTACTTAACTACTTATTTCATAATACTAACATTAAAGTGGTTGTCTACCATTATAACATCATATTCCCATCTCCGTCTGAAAAAAGAAAATCATGCAAGATAACCATGATATCCGCACAGCAGGCCATTTGGGATCTGCCCGTATGTACGGCAGAATAAAAGAAGGTTATTACTGGAAGGGTATGCGAAGCGATATCGAAGCATACGTAAAACAATGCAAATCTTGCCAAGAAAACAAAGCTTTAAGAAAGGTAAATAGAGCTCCCATGCAGATCACAAGCACTTCAACGGCCCCTTGCCAACGCATATCTCTCGACATTGTAGGTCCGCTTCCCGAAGCTGGCCCTGCAAAATTGAAATATATACTCACCATCCAAGATGATCTCACCAAGTTCTCTTCAGCATATCCAATTCGAAGTACAACCGCTGAAGAAACAAGCGAATGCTTGCTTCATTTTATTTCTATATTCGGCATCCTTAAGACGATCCTTACCGATCAAGGCACAAACTTCACACCAGAACTGTTCAGGAAAACATGTGAATTCTTAAAAATTAAAAATTTGTGGTCTTCTCCGTATCACCCGCAAACCCAAGGTGCTCTGGAGCGAAGTCGTTCGACATTAAAAGAATACCTCAAATCCGCATGTTGCAAAATCGACTAAAGTATTCTCGGGACAAGGCGCTAGATTTTATTCGGAAATCAAAGGAATCATCCAAAACTTATTACGACACGCGTACTCGCTCAGTAAAATATAAAAGCGGTGATTACGTCTACCTGAAAAACCACCTGAGGCTTCGTAAAGCACTCTCTCCTCTCTGGAAGGGTCCCTATAAAATTGTAAAAGTTAATGGTAATAATACACTTACCTTACTCATCAATCGGCGTCACGTTACGCACCACGTAGATCAGGTAAAGCCGGCTGTGATCCGGAACAACTTGTAAATGCAGATTTATAATTAATACTAAGTCAAAAATTAATTAAGAATTAGACTTACCTTTATGAATAACTCCCTCAACCTGTAATGAAATATGTTTCATAAACACATCTAAATTAATGAATATTCATAAATAACTATTAAATGGAGTACTTACCTACTAACGATATAATACAATTCAGTAGAATGTAAGCTTATATAAGGCTAGATAAATAAATAAGATAATGTAGATAATTATTTTAGTGATTTAATTTAGGTAATTAATTTGCAGAACTCCAAGTCAGGCTCGAAGCCGACAAGACTATTACATACAGCAGATAGAATCAAGCCCTGGACTCTATTTCGACTACCTCGGCAACCTGAAAATTAATAGTGGACAATTGAGTGTGATAATGCCGTTAGATATCTCACATTTTAGCACGCATGTCGGAAATATTAATACTGCCCTTAAGGCAGCTAGCGATATGTGCAAACAAACTGGACTGGTAGAAGTAGAAAATAGTTGTCGTAATATGATTAGTCCATTGAATGCTCGATATATTGATATGTACAAGGAGTTATCTTCTATTTCACACCTTTTAGAGAAGAGGTCGAAACGAGCCTGGGTAGGTGGATTAGGAACTTTAATTAAACAAGTTTTTGGAAATTTGGATGAAAATGACGGTCTCCGGTATAATGATGCTATTAGTTTATTACAAAATAACCAGAAAAAGTTAGCCGCGCTGATGAAAGAAAACATTTTATTGGCAACATCAACTATCTCATCATACAATGATACAGTTAATAAGATTAAGTTCAATGAGCTTAACTTAAACAAATCTATCGACAACCTCTCGGCAAATTTGGCTAATGTTACAAGTGCCACAAACGAGCTGTTGCTACAATTCAATATTAATCAAGTTCTTAATAATATAGAAACTGCTATTTTAACTTTGTCATTCCAACTTGAAGATCTAACTAATGCAATCCTATTCAGTAGTCAAAACACTTTACACCCATCTGGAATCACTACACAACTATTCCGAGAGCTTGCCGATAACCATCAACATTTGCCCAACGACTTGGAGCTACCTGTAGATTTAGATTTAAGTTCTACTCATATAATTTTGAATTTGTCTAGTTTAATTAGTTACTATACTAGTAATAAGATATTCTTTGTACTACGGATACCATTGGTTTCAATTACGGAATATGTATTGTTTCATAACATAGCTCTGCCTACACCTCACAATACAAATAAACCTTACTCTTTCAGCCTAGTTGTACCTAGTTCTAAATACATTGCAATGACCAAAGACAAAACGCACTAGGGTGAATCGACCCGTTCACCGATCACTGCCTGCTCACGATCATTTTTACGAAAATTTCCGAAAATAGCCCTAATGGTGTGAGTTAAGCGTTAATTTTGCTTGAAAACGCATGCTCTCTCTATCCCTTTCTTTTGGATCAACCATTTCGCCAACCAAATGGGTTCGTTTTCAATCAGTAAGGTGACGAACATGACCCGGTGAGCTTACGCGGAAAAATATCAAAATTCTTACGAAAAAATTAGTGGAAGGCAAATTTTGAATCGTAAGTAAAACATGTTTTTAGTACAGTTATCATATTGATATTGTGTTTGTAGTGCTAGCATAAAGTCATATATTCTTCTAATCTAACACTGAACTAAGAGAAAAGGTTAATTCATTAAAATTTAAGGCGATCGCCATGGGCAGTATAAAACTAAGCTCTTTTCATTTTACGATCACCTGATCGTAAACGGGCGGTTTGAGTTAAATTTTTGTTGAGCTTTTCTAGTATGTTGCATGATTTTGGTGGGAATATTATTATCTGTATAGATCCACTATTATGTGATTTATTTATACGTTAGATGGCGATCGGCTTAATATGGACAAAAACCACAAATGTAATCGCTTTTATGTGATGAAAAACCAGGTGATCGAGAAATGACCTGTTGGCGACGTTTGACTATTTTCCATCCAAAAAAATCCAAAAGCATCGGTTTTACGTGATCGTATACTGATTAGTAATCGATCATCCAACATTTTTTGTTCGTTGACAATAATTTCGGTGATCGAGAACAGAATACTTTACGACCACGTGTGATGTGGTAGACACAGCTATGATCAAAAACAGACTCGTTTGCGTATATATTGCGAACAATAAAGAAAAGTGTTCGGGAAATGATCTGTTGTAGACTATTGATTTCGTAATTTTTAAACTTTCGCGATTTGAACACATGTTTTAAATGTTTATCGGGACTTATCACGTATTATTTAATATAGGTAAAAGGTGTCGTAGTGACAACCCTGCGATTTTTCAAGATCAAGTGAGGGTAGGAGAACAAAACACCCGCTCTTATCGCCGGACTCACCCGCAGTTTTCAGTCAGCTCGTGACCACGGCCATTGTAACATGGTCGAAACGTCGAGCGAAAGGTACATATTTTTACCTATATTAAATAATACGTGATACGTCCCGATAAACATTTAAAACATATTGATTTCGTTTTATTAAAAAGTAGTATAAATTTCTTGTGATCGCATTCTAACTAGATAGCGATCATTTTATTTTTTAATTTAAATTTGTTATGCTCGAATTTACCTTAAGGTCATGTTGCCTTTTCTATCACTACCAAATATTTATTCCACAGGCAGGGGTGTCCAAAAGACCAAGGCGTCTTTTTACATACAAAGAGGAAGATCTTAAAAACGCTATAGAATCTATAAGAAACAACTCAATGGGGTTTAGAGAGGCTTGCCGGTTTTACGGTGTACCATTTGCCACAGTGCATGACCGTATCAGTGGTAAAGTGGCCGTCGATAAAAAGCCGAGAGTAGGTCCAGATCCCGTTTTAGGTGTGCAGGGTGAAGAAAAGCTGGCTAAATGGATTCTTGATATGGCAAAATGCAGATTCCCTCTAAATAAACAAGAACTATTAGAAAGCGTTTCAAAAATTATAGAAAAGTCTGGTACCAAAACTCCTTTTAAAGATGGTAAACCAGGCGAAACTTGGTACCAGAAATTTTTAAAAAGGCATCCGCAAATTAGCATTCGCGAGCCAGAAGGAATAAATAATGCAAGGGCTGCTATAACTGAGAACCGGATAAGAATCTGGTTTAAAGAGCTACAAGAATATATAAAGTCCATAGATGCGATAGACATATTTGAAGAACCAGACCGGATATATAATGGGGACGAAACAGGGTTTTCTTTATGTCCAAAAAGTGGCAAAGTCTTGGGACCTAAGGGGTATAAAAATTTGTACATCATAAAAAAAATAATGAAAAAGAAAACATAACCGTTTTACTGGTATTTGCGGCAAGTGGAAAATTGTGCCCACCTTTGGTTATATTTCCATATGTAAGACCGCCAAAAGCGTTAGTTGATAATATGCCGGAGTCATGGGTTCTTGGTCGTTCAGAAAGTGGTTGGATGAAAAGTGACGTATTCTAAGAATATATCACCAACGATTTCAACAGTTGGTTGACGAAGAATGAGGTCAAGAAGCCCATTCTTCTATTTATTGATGGTCACAAATCGCATATGACATTCGCTTTAAGTGAGTTTTGCCAAGCAAATGGCATAATTCTGTATGCTTTGCCGCCAAACAGCACGCATATGCTGCAACCGGCAGATGTAAGTGTATTTAGACCGCTAAAACAACATTGGAAAACAACAGTTAAACAGTGGCAAACAGAAAATATTAACCAAATCGTTACAAAATTAAACTTTTGTTCTATTTTAAAAAAGACAATCTCACAAACCGATTTGGAAGACGCTATTAAAAATGGGTTTAGAAGATGTGGTTTATATCCGCTGAATGAAGACAGTGTAGATTACACAAAATGTGTTAAAAACACACAACAAAGATTTGAAAAGGAGAGAAGAGACAAAAATTTTAGTTGTAGTGGAAAAACCACGGCAAATGCAAAAGACTTTGACGCCGCAACGAAAGTAATATCATTAATTAAGATTGATCTGGCCAAACGCAACATAGATTCAGGGCCAATTCTTGAAGAAATTAAACAAGCCAAAGAAAAGTATCTCCAAAATCGGCGCTCTAAATCTAAGACTCCTCGAAATTCTGCAGCGTCAAACCAAAGTGAATCTATTATTACTAATGATATTTTAGCTGACATCACCCCAGAAAATTTAACTTTTGACGAACCGGAACCTAATCAAAATATTGAAATTGACACTGTACAGTTGCTTACAGATACTTCGTTTACTGCTGATGAATCAATTTGCATTGCCGAAAATATAAGTTTACCAGAGCTAGGATCTTATGTTTCCCTTAACAATATATCAATGATGTCTCTTAATGAGATTCAAATACAACCAATGAATCAAATATCGCCTGACCAATGTCACACTTTTACGGTGTCAGCGGATGTTCATGTCCAAGAGAATGCAACCAATGACAATGTCTCAAATTCTCTCAATTCACAGAGAGAACTTAATCAAATATTGTCCTTCGATGACATCTTCGAGACTCATTTGCATTTCCCGGAGCCACCAGCACCAAAAGAGAAAAACGTATTGGGCCTAAATTGCCAAGCGCTATTTCATCAGAAGCTTGGCGAGAACATTATCGAAAAAAAGAAAAGGATAAAGAAAATCTTGATTTAGAGAAAAAGAGAAAAAACAATTGAGAGCAGAAGAAAAGGAAAAGAAGGCAATGGAAAAAGAGAAAAGAAAAAAGAAAAGGAAGATTTTAACAACAAAAACTGCAAAAAAGAATATCAAATGCAGTGAATGTTCTGATGTTTTAGTAAGCGACGTCGAGGACGATTCCGAAAAAAATATTGGATGCGACCAATGTATCCGTTGGTTTCATCTAAAGTGTACCAACATGTGTGATAAAGCGTATGCTGAAGCGGCTCTATCGACATACACATGTCCATTTTGCCCAAAAGTTGCACCTAGAGACAATTAATACAAAATTTCAAAAAAAAAAAATTATAAAGTTTCTAAATATTTAATTTCTACTTTAATTTCAAAAGCATAAAGTTCCTTATTGAGTGGTTTTCAATGATCGTAAAACAGCAAAATCTTTTGAACGTAAACCGACGGAAAATGATCGAGATCTAAATAAAATGCACTTTTTGATAAATCGTAATTTAGTTAATTAAAATAAATAAAGAAACAAAAAAAAATACGTTTTTTATATTGGTATTGCTGCTCAGTAGTCCATACTGTTCCGTCCATGATTGCTGCTTCAATTGGTAGGGCAGAAGTATACTTGCTACTTGAGGGTAGTAGGTAGCTAGCTAGATCAGCATTCGCAAAATGTTCTACTGCCATGGGGTACCAGGTACCTTCTGATTAGCAGTCAGTAGGTGTAATCACTTGGCTACCACAGCTCCAATATCCAACGCCTAATTCAATTAAGACCAAATTAAAAAATTATATCTGTGGTTTAAATATTATTGGTGTTTGCAAAACTTTCAAATCTATTTTTGTTACTTATTGAACTAGGCAGTATATGTATATATTTATTATGTAATATATATATATATGTATATGTATATATATATATATATATCGTCGTCTAAATTCGTTAACCCCGTAGCTCCATCAAAGTAAATTTTACAGTAGGCACAAAATACTGAATTACTAGAAATAAATATATGATAAGCTCACTATAATAGTTTTGATTTATAGGTAAAAAGGGTTTAGGACAATTATTTTTAGTTTTAATTACCTGATAATTCACTTGAAGAGTTAAAAAAAGGAGTTACAAGTATTACTTAATCATTCGTATGGAGATACGTGGTCTTTTTGGAGATACGAGTTCATTAAGTTTAATATTATTCTTAAAAGGATTCCGTTATTTATAATTATTTTAATTTACTCGTACATCCACAGTACGAGTAAATTAAAATAATTATAAATAAATAATATTACTTTCATTTGAATAATATGACTTATAACAATGACGAAACTTTGAGCAATTTTTTTTCTTTTAAAAACTTGTTGAATGTGGTAATTGAAACCGGAGCGCAGTTATTTTTTTGGCAGTAATCTTCATTATATTCTCTCCACAATTGAGAGTTTGACTCCCATGTAGTTTCCAAGTATAGTTTTGATATTTGAGATCTGCAGTAGTGACTTTCTAATTTTGGCAGATCATCAAAAAAGTTCTATGCTTCTCTTTTCTCGAGATCCTGTTTACACCTTGTTTCCGTATTTCTTTTTCATCCGCAGTAAGTTCGCCTCCATTTCGAATCCAATTCAAAACAGTCCATTCACCTATGGCGAGAGTGTTCAAAAACATGCTTTTGCAAACTCGTGTTTTAATAGAATCCACGTCCAAATATAGTTCCAATGATGTTCTTCGCCTTGAAATCTCTTTATCTGTTCTTTTTCTCTGAGTGGGTTTAACAATGGTCAGTGTTTTCACATACATTTTCTTCTCTTTCCAAGTCATGTTCCAAAATTTCTTGAATATTTCCTGTCTCTTTGCATCTTCAACTTTCGTGCACTTAAATTTTGTTTGTTTGCTACTCAACTTACAATGGCATCTTGGTTTAATTTTTCTTTCTACCTTATTCTTGTCGTAAACCTATTTATTTTCTTCTTTTTTCCTAGTTTTTATTCCTTTCCCTTGTCCCGTCGCTCCTTATTTTCATTTACTAGCCAGGTTTTTTCATCTCGCTTTTTAGATCTTTTACGTTTTGGAATATCCACTAGCTCTAGCCCTCCAGATTGGTGTTGCCTATTTTCCTGCGCATTCAGACCACCTGCCAAAACGATAGAGATAGAAGATGCAAGGGTACTATTATTAGAATTATTTTCAGGTTCAGCTGCAAGATGCGCAACAGAATTATTTGAATTAATGGTAGTATAGCAATGGTTAGTTTCACATGCAATGCAAGATTTATAACCGAGACTTGCAATTGTAGTATTTAGGCATGCTTCGGGTTCATATTTAAAAACTGCGACAGATTGGGGCGTGTCAATGCAATCTTCAGGTTATAGTGAACAAAAATAAGAATTTAGGGAATCATTGGGCTTCAATAGACAATCAATATTTAAACATAATAAATATTTTAAGCAGTCATGGGGGTTAGCAGAAATGGGGGCTACATGAGGAGCTGCTAGGTAGTGTTCACGATCAGTAGAAGCAGTGACTTGATAAACAGCGTCCAAGCAGTAATTGCGATCAACAAAACCAGTGGCTAGGTGGGTAACACCATGGTGAGGTTCATACCTTGAAAAAGCTGGTGTGTCAGTGCCTTGAAAAAGCTGTTGAGTCAAGCCGTTTTTAGAAATGGTTATATCTTTATTTTTATTTATTATAATGTCTTTAGGTTTGATGTATGACCCATCACAGTTAACTTCTGTTGTTACTGACTAATGGTGAAATAGAATCGTTTGAAGAATTAGAAAATATTCTTTGAATTCTATTTTTGCTTCTAGGATCCATTGTTACCTGCAACCAAAAGGTGTTTTTTGTGTATTTTTATGGTAAGTGAAATTGAAATAAGTGTTTGGTTCATCTTTCTCAAATCGAACTTTTACAAAAGAATTGTTATCAAAATTATAGAACCAATTTCCTATAAAGTATTTTTAAACAAATATATGCATAAAAAACTATCACAATTTATAAGAAAAACACATGGGTACTTACTTATAATGGTACAAGCTTCCGTTTTAGTGGAAAACCATAACACACAATATTTTGTAACGCGAAACTCCCGCGCACCCTACGACCTACGATCTCTCGCACAGCACTGAGGGGGCTCGTTACGAGGTTTACCTTTAGTAAAATGGTGAGCCAAATATACGAGGTTTACGTTTTTTCAATTTAAAATTTAACGGTTTTTAATACGGAAATACATGTTTTACGATAAGATTTGTTCAAAAATGTTCAACCTAACACGATCAAAAGGTATATTTTACCCAAAAACGGAGTTACGAGTTTAACGAATTTAGTCGACGATATATATAAAGGGTGGTTAAATTGTAAGGGCCGATGTTGAATGTGAACCACACCTAAACGCCAAGTTTTTTTCCGAATTTTATTTGACATTTCTCTATTTCAGACTTACTCAATTTGAACCATGGAGAGATACACAATCCAACAACGTGTTAAAGTTATCCAGACTTATTATGAAAATGGGCGTTCAAATCAAAATGCATATCGTGCACTTCGTGATTTTTTTGGTCAATTTGATCGTCCAAATGTGCGTACAATCGCAAAAATCGTGGAAAAATTCGAGCAAACCGGGTCTGTAGAAGATGTGAAAACACCAGTGCATGCTCGTTTAGCTCGTACTGCAGAAAATATTGCTGCTGTTCGCGATAGTGTGGCTGAAGAGCCGTCCACCTCAACTCGTCGTCGTGCCCAACAATTGCACCTCTCACGCTCGTCGTTGATGAACATTATGCATAAAGACTTGCATTTACACGCTTACAAGGTGCAATTGGCTCAAGAACTAAAGCCTCTTGACCATTCCAAACGTCGTGAATGGGCAGAATGGTGGCAAGAAATGGCAACAGTGAATGATCAATTTTCGAAGAAAATCATCTTCAGTGATGAGGCACATTTTCACCTCAGTGGATTCGTAAACAAACAGAATTGCCGCATTTGGGCGAATGAGAATCCAAGAGTGATTGTCGAAAAACCAATGCACCCACAAAGAGTGACTGTTTGGTGCGGTTTATGGGCTGGCGGCATCATCGGGCCGTATTTTTTCCAAAATGAGGCCGGTCAGGCAGTTACTGTGAATGGTGTTCGCTATCGTGAGATGATAACGAACTTTTTAGGGCCCGAATTGGAAGATATGGATGTGGACGATATGTGGTTTCAGCAGGACGGTGCCACTTGCCACACAGCTAACGAAACAATGGCTCTTTTGCGCAACAAATTCAATGGCCGTGTTATCTCACGTAATGGCGATGTCAATTGGCCGCCAAGATCATGTGATTTGACACCGTTGGACTTTTTCTTTGGGGTTATTTGAAAGAAAAGGTGTACGTCGATAAGCCAGCAACAATTCAAGAGCTAAAGGATGAGATAATTCGGCACATTAACGGCATAGAACCTCCATTATGCCTCAGGGTCATCGAAAATTTGGACCATCGGATGGAGGTGTGCCGCCGTGGTCGCGGCGCCCATTTGGCCGATATTTTATTCCATACATAATTGAGTAATACCAATATATCATAATAAAATAAAATTACAATAATTTCCTAAATAGTTTGTGTTTTATTCAAAATCAACATCGGCCCTTGAAATTTAACCATATATATATATATATATATATATTACATTTGTTATCAGGCATTTAGGTATATGTACCTATTCACTATTTTCTATACTTACGCTGATACTATTTACCACTGTCCCTGAAAATATTACTCTTTCTATCCAAAGGTTGTCTGGAAGGAATCGCGATAAGACTGCCTTTTGTACCATTATGTTTTAACTAAAGAGTTCCTATCTATCTGTATTTGTTAGTTTAGTTATATATTTTCAATACCTTTTCATCTGTAACTCATTAGTTATTTTTTTCCAGAATGAACCACAATTGCCCGAGTATACAATAAGGCCTCAACCTGGTCCTTCACATGGGGTCTTACAGGATATCACAAACACAAGACCTACCAATCAGCCTGGTCCTTAACAGGAAGTGACCATTGGTGCAAATAGTGAGCCTAATGTTGGGACATATCCAGATGCTCAAGTGCAAACAATAGTTAAACTAACTTCAGAAAGGGAGAAGTTTTTGTATGCCAAATGTGGCAAATATATGGGAAAAATTTGCCAACTGCGCAATCGCGTTAGACATCTGAAGTTAAAAGATATTTTAAAACGTGTGACAGATGATTGTGACAGATGATGTATCCATAAAACAGTTATCAGACAAGATATCTCTGACATTTGCGCAACTGTTGCAAGGACAGATACGGAACTTTAAAAAGAAAAGTACTGGTCGAAGGTGGACTAAAAAAGAAAAAAATACTGTTCTAAGAATTTATAAAAGATCACCAACTTGTTACCGTTTGCTGCAAAGGCTTTTTCAGTTACCATCACCCAGTACATTAAAAAGTCTACTCAATAGAGTACCTTTTAATGCTGGAATCAATCAACCAGTTTTTGAAGTCCTTCAAAATTACACAAAGACACAAAAGCCTTCAGACAATGAATACACATTAATGTTTGATGAAATGTCAATAAAAAAACATCTCAATTACAAACCTAAAGAAGATGTAATTGAAGGATTTCAGGACCATGCTTCACAGGGAAGATCCCCACTTATTGCAGCATATGCATTGGTGTTTATGGTTGCGGGGATACGTAAGAAAGTTAAACAGCCAATTGTCCATTACTTTTCAAGTAGGTTTTCTACTGCAGACAGACTGGCTGTGCTAATTAAAGAGGTAAGTATTGTATATATAGTATATATAGAATGTCTTAAAAGGCGACTGAAGTCTCATAGGCAGAAAAGTGCGTCTAGTAGGCAGCAGTCAGCGGTGTGGCAAAACCCTATTACCTAAACTAATACTAAAACCAAATTATATTCCTTGTTGTGTCCATTCATATTACAGAAAAATATATGGTATCGATTGACCCTACATGTGTAGGGATGATGATGACAACCTTTATATAATACTAGCTACGCTCTGTCTGCATGGTGATGGATGATGATAATGATGAATCAAAATATATATATATAGCCTATGTTATTTAGGGATTACATAGTATAATGGAGAAAGAATTTTTGAAATAGATACGAGTTGTTTTAGAGTCTATTCATTACAGACATACAAAAATGCAAATATTTCTTCTTGATATTTTTATTAGTTTCTAAATTGTACACCGTTATCAATACTTTTGCATAACAGACCCAATGTGAATAGTTATCACATCAGTTAGAATAATTGTTCATTATTTATCATTTCAGGTTCTACAAAAGTGCCATGAGGTGGGAGTAAATATTGCGGCCATTGTGTGCGATATGGATGGCGTAAACAGGCGAGCCCTCACTATTTTGGGTGCATCACTGCAACACCCTTATATACACCACAATGGCAAACAAATCACAGCACTTTTTGATGTACCACATTTATTAAAATGCTTTAGAAACTTGTTTTTAAAATATGATATTGAATGTGCTACAGACATTTTATCAAATGACAATGAAGGAAAAGGTAAAGGGTTCTCATACATACTTTCCACTCTTGTGTGTTCTTATCTTTTGGGTTAACTGTTACATATTGTTTTTTTCTAAAACCCTTAGCAGAATTACGAATCTGGCCCAATGTGAATCAAGTGAAACTCAAACAAACAAACAAAAAAATATGATATTGTTATGAAATTACTGCTTTTATTTTGGTTTGATAACTATTTTTCTACATGATACATATTTCTTTTTACAGGAATTGCTAAATGGTCCCACATAAAGGAATTTTATGAATTGATAATACCAACCCAAACTTTGTGTATGCACCAGCAAAAAAAAAATTAAGGATAAATATGCAGCACAAGTTCTTAGCCATTCCGTAGCAGAAGGAATGTTAGCCAAAGTAGCTAAAGGTATGTAAACTAGATAGGTAGGTACTTTCTTTATTGCATGATAGCATGGTGAATGTTTATTTTTAACGTTTTGAAGTGATGAAGTAGAGAAGACCGTACCTGATAGGATGCATCATGCCTGTTCATTACAGTTGCAGTATCACCGTTCTGTGGCTCTAAACTGCGCTCATCACTTAGAGACATTAGTTCTTAAATCTCATGCACACAGTAATTTGATTTGTAGGATATGTACCTACATCTTTAGGCTGAATAGAGCCTACAGCTGTCATGGCTGTCCCCACATCTTGCATGTAATGTATGGAAACTCGTGCAACGTGAGCGTAATTTGCTGCTACAGTAAAAGTTGCTTGAACATCCCTATACATACAGTATATGTATAAATTCTGTCAGGCAACTTGAGAGCTTAGTTCAATGTTAGTAAAATGTCAATGACCCCCAACTACATCAAAATATTAACAGATGTGATAGCAGGTTACAGCTAGTATATTAACTCAAAAATTTGTAACAATATAAATAACAAAGTTCATTTGAAGCAAACATTTATTTAATCACCTTACTCTTATTTTCAGGAGACCTTACTGTGGACGCAGCTGTAACAGCAAATTCAAATTCAAAATTCAAATTCAAAAATTATTTAATCAGTTTAGGCATCATAGACACTCTTATGAACGTCAAAATTTTTAAATGATTCTACCGCTGTCTTCGGAAAAGAACCACCGCCGAGAAGAAGCAGCAAGAAACTCGTGGGCCATTATTTTTTCAAGTTTTTGTACATTGAGGTTACATATGAGTAGTATTAAAATAACAAATTTATTCAATAGTTGGCTATTAGGCAGAAGTGGAAAGCTTCCAGGCATCTTTGTCTTCTAAGTAGTGACTCAATTTATAATAGGCTTTTTTCATTAGTATATTTTTGACACGTAACTTGAATTTCCCTTCAGTGAGCTCAGTAATGTCTTTCGGGATTTTATTATAGAAACGTACACAATTTCCTAAGAAGGACTTATTTTTAGTTTTCGTGAGTCTAAATTTAGATACAGCTATCCTATCCTTATTTCTAGTATTAATATTATGCATATCACTATTTATTCTAAACTTCTTTATATTTTTACGAACGTACATTATATTTTCTAGGATATACAAAGATGGAAGAGTTAATATGTTAATTTCTTTGAGCATTTGTCTTAAGGATTCGCGGGGACCCATTTCGTAGATGGCTCGAACTGCCCGCTTTTGCAATATAAAAACTGTCTCTATGTCCGCCGCTGACCCCCACAGCAGGATACCATATGACATTATGCTGTGGAAGTAAGCAAAGTAGACCAGTCGAGCAGTAGCTATATCTGTCAATTGCCTAATTTTATGAACCGCATATGCAGCTGAGCTCAGTCTTCCAGATAGTGCATCAATATGAGGACCCCATTGTAATTTAGAGTCTATGCTAATACCTAGAAAGACTATTGCCTTGTCAATTTTCAATTTATTTCCGTCGAGTAATACGTTTGGCTCTATATGTCTTACATTAGGCATGGAAAATTTTAAACATTTCGTTTTCTTTGCGTTGAGAAGCAGGTTGTTTGCGGCGAACCAATTTGAAACAATAGTTAACGCGTTGTTGACTTGAACTAGTTCTCTATCTTTCCTATCTACTTTAAAAATCAGAGAAGTATCATCCGCAAAAAGAACTATGTCAGCAAGGCCCTCAACCATATGTGGTAAGTCATTGATATATGCTAAGAATAAGAATGGACCCAAGATAGACCCCTGTGGAACCCCCATTCTGACCAAAGATCCAGAAGATGTCACGCCATTAATGCCTACTTTTTGCTGCCTATCAGATAAGTATGATTCTACAAGATTCAGAGCAGCTCCACGAATTCCATAGTGGTGTAGCTTATAAATTAGAGTGCGGTGCTCTACACAGTCGAAAGCTTTGGAGAGATCACAAAATACGCCAATGGCATCCTGTGAGCTCTCCCAAGCCTCCAGCACATGCTTGACTAACTGGACTCCTGCATCTGTTGTTGATCTGCTTTTCGTGAAACCGAACTGATTTTCGTGTAAAATCCTATGTTCATTAAAATAAGACAAGAGTTGTTGAAGCATTATCTTTTCGAATATTTTGCTCAAAGCCGGAAGCACAGAGACCGGTCTATAATTTGAGGGGTCGGCCTTACTACCTGATTTAAAAATAGGGGTGATTTTACTCATTTTCATTAGGTCAGGAAATGTACCTCTATCAATACATAAATTAAATATGATCATCAAATGTGGCGCTATAACTTCTATTATTGACTCTAGCATTTTTACGGATAATCCCCATAAATCCTCTGTTGCTTTAACGTTTAAACTTTTAAATGTTTTTATTATTTCAAAAGTAGATATATGTCGGAACCTAAACTCAGGAATTTGGAGCGGGAAGTTGTCTTTCAGAAAGCCCACTGCAACACAAGGGCAAGAATCAAGAGATTTGGTGACTTCTAGTGGTATGTTAGAAAAGAAATTTTCAAATGAATTCGCAACATGACTTGGGTCTGAAACTTTTTGGTTATCTATTTCTAGCACATATTCTGAATTAAAAGATTTACTTTTGCCGGTCTCTGTATTAATAGTTTTCCAAACTGTTTTAATTTTGTCATTAGATTTTCGAATGTTAGCAAGCAAACGTTATTATAAATATGGATAATCTGTTTGATTGTCTTAACAGCGATTGCTCGGATTTGCGCAGAGGAAAAGCTCATGCAACAAATTAAAAACATTCAAGTCCACATTTAAAATGCTTTAAAAAAATGAAAAGATTTTTTTCGTCTATTAAGTATATTGGAAGCCCACGTAAGCCGCCATCACAAGAAGGTTGGATATGGACTCTCAATGCCATTGAGAAATTGTGGAGGAGCTTGGTGCAAAAACACCACATCACTAGCCTTGCCACTAGGCAATTACAACAAGACCCTATTGAAAATCTTTTTGGCTGCATTCGTGGCAACTGTGGATCCAATTCCAATCCAACATGCAGCCAATTTGTAGCTGGCTAAAAAACTGCCATATTAACAAATATGTCACACATGGGCACTTCAGGAAACTGTGAAACTGATAATAGCGTTATAATTAACAATTTTGAAATACTATTATCCGTTTCACAGTCCACACCACAGCATACATTTGCAAGGACAGAGCCTGAATTTCTGTCCTCAATTGAATTACCTCAAATTGATGATGCCATACAAGACAACAATGCAGAAATTCAGGCATGTGCATATGTGTGTGGATTCGTAATGAAGCGGATGCCTAATTGTGAGGATTGTAAAAAAGCATTAATATCAACAAGTGTTGAAAACTTTCATTTGTTTGTGGAGTTTAGAGAGTACTCAGAGTTTAAAAAAAGTTTAAATTATGTTACTAAAGAAATGGTCGTCTGTGTAGAACACTGCGCTACCCTGATAAATGAATTTCTCAGAGAAAAAGCTCACACGACTTACTTAAAAAAAACATATCTGAGCACATAATGTCAAATGTGAATTTCTATTTCCTGAACATTTGTATGGAGCACAGGAACTCAAATGTATGCACCATAATTAGTAGTGTTTTTACTATATGTATAAGAAGATACTGTGTTCTAAAAAATAGAGTGTTTGCTGGCGAAGTATCTACAGCTGCACTGAAACGCAAAATAAATATATTATTACATAAATAAAATGTGTTCATATAAACTATGCATTGCTATAATGCTTGTGTTAATATTTTAGTCTGCTGCAACCAGGCATTAATAGATTCATGTGTGCAGTGATTTCGTCTGCCCCCTATATTGTGACATTAGTTCATTAAAACTTGTTAAGCCTGCAGTTGCAGTATAGTTGTCAGTTTGTGATTTTAATATAGGCCTGTTTCATAAAAAAGGTAACAATGTAAATAATGTCTCATGTATGTCTACCAAGTTTATATGATGTTATTATCAATGATAATTTTACATATTATATGCTACTATAGACCATATTGGTATATTATATGACACAAGTGAGCTAAGTTGATTGTACCTAAGGCAGTAGTTAAGCCGTCAAGCAAATAACCAATTTCATAAATTATAGCGTACATAATCTATATTTTTTAACGTGAAACAGTGTGATTTGTATTAAAATATTATGTAATGTCCATGATACAATAATCATTATGCAATTAGTAATGTTTAGTTGCCAATTTTGTTGTATATGTAATAGGCCTGTTTTTATACAAGGTGACAATGTAAATAATATCTCGTATTTGTGTACCATGTTTATATGACGTAATAATTAATGATAATACTACATATTACATGCTACTACATAGTACAGCGGTAAGTTGGTTGTTGCACCCCAGGCATCAGTCAAACCTTCAGGCTAACAACTAATTTCATATCCAGTAACAACACGTCATTTGTATTAAAATGTTGTGTGATACACCTACATGATACAATAAACATTATGCAATTTTAATGTACTTTTATTTAATTAGAGTACATAGTGGAAGCAGATTTTTTTATTCTTGTAAGTAGGTATTTTCTCTTATAAGAAATTTCAGTCGGCTATGATTCGAAATTACTACTTAAGAGTTTTGTTTTTTATTTACAAGGATTGTTTCTTGTAATAAATTTAGATTTTTAAAAGCTGGTTGAAATTTCTTATAAGAGAAAATACCTACTTCAGAACAAACTTAATTTAGAATGTATGGCTATATTTGAATTTACCGCCACTAACAATATTTCAGTGGGCTGAAACTAGGTGGCGCTAGCGGGATCCGTTTTGTTTTTAATCTATGCAGTTGGCTTTCTTCTCCGTTAGGAGTAAATTTTGTTCTATGGTTTCTGCCCGCTGGTTTTGTTCATAGACTAAAATATAGACTGGTATCTTTAACCTTTTTTGTGTTATAATAATATATAACAAAATTTCAAAAAAAAAAATTATAAAGTTTCTAAATATTTAATTTCTACTTTAATTTCAAAAGCATAAAGTTCCTTATTGAGTGGTTTTCAATGATCGTAAAACAGCAAAATCTTTTGAACGTAAACCGACGGAAAATGATCGAGATCTAAATAAAATGCACTTTTTGATAAATCGTAATTTAGTTAATTAAAATATATAAAGAAACAAAAAAAAATACGTTTTTTAGATAGTTTGAATGTTTATTTGTCAGTATAAGCTGCTACCTACTTTATAATGCTTTAATTTTATAACTTACATAACTTTTAAAGTTTAAAGTTAAAAGTTTTTAACGTTTAAAGGCGACATATTGACTAATCGATCGTGAACCGGCTGATTCACCCTACTGTGTTCTAAGTGATTTAAACAATTGTAAAACTGTCTACCCTGGAAAATATGTGTGTGATATACCAAACTTTTACCTATCAACAACAAAACCAATCTGCGAAACCGAGTTTATGACAAAAGTGATAAGTGAAATTCCAAAAATATGTGAAACTAAGTTTATTTACGGCCATTTAGATATTTGGAAACCCATAGAACACAATAAATGGATATATATACAATCAGTGTCAAATAAAATCTCAATCGATTGCCGTAATTCAAACCTTCTCGAAGTAGAAGTGTTGGGAACCGGTATACTCACACTTCCCAATAATTGTTTGGGTTATTGCAAAAGCACAATTTTAATTCCAAAATATAACTCTTTAAATATCACCACACCTATTAACTATCCAGATTTTAATTTATTAAATGACACTTGTTGTAATATAACCAAATTTAACCAGTTAAGTAATAATGTGTCCCCTATTCAGTTGCAAAACTTGGATTTAGACGACCTTAAATTAAATAAAATTATTTTCTTAAAACTACGCGAGGTAGATAATGTCCTCGACAGTTCACATATTGTTAAATACGGGACGCATTATTCAATAATAATTATAATAAAGTTTGTCTTAATGTTACTGTATGTATCTTTTAGACTGTATAAACTATATAAACATGTACGACCTGGCAGTAGCCCCCAATCAAGGGTAATAGTTGTTAATAAACCTTGTAAATCTAAAAATGATATAGAAAATAGTAATTCTGAGCATGAAGAAATTCCTCTTCCTTCTATTAGAAGAAAAATCTAAATAACATTTACATTTAAATCCGTAACTTCGACCTAACCCCGAAGTTCCTTCTAAGGGGGGAGGTGTTATACCCTAACCATGTGAGCCTTAGTGCTTCCCTATGTGCCTAATCGGCACTATCATGAGAGACGTCATTTATAGACTTAAGGCTCTCAAGTCAGTTCGTCTTGAATCTCCGTCATAACCGGGGTCTGCCAAGGGTCTCTAAAAATAATTCTGTTTAATAATTTTAACCAAATATACATATTCAAATATTATAATTAAATTTTTTTTTTAAATAGCGAACTCATAAAAGGCCCAAACAGTGCGAATCAAGTTTCTCTATGTAATTCTTCTAATAAGAGTAGGACCTAATTATTTATATTTTAGGTAAGAGTATATAAATTAAAAAACAAGTTTCAAGTTATGAGGGAATTTATTAACTTAAATGTAAAATAAGGATGTAGTGTCCAGCTTACAGCTTGAGCTTTGTCCTTCTCCAGTGACGCCTCTTAGCATTGTACCTGCAAATAAACAATTTATTTAGCTTGTATGTGTATGCAATGTTTGGTGCATGTAACGGAAACACTATATGTACGAAAGGTCTTGATTTACACTGTGCTTTAGTATGACCAAATCTACAGCAAGAATGACACTGATTAGTAAGGTATATAAGAAAGTGCCAGAGGGACATAACAGACAAAAATATTCTGGTGGGATGAATGTCTACAAATGTTAGATTTGCTTTCCATGATGCTTCTTTACCAATAAATATATCAATATTTAATGGCGGCGGTCCAGTCCAGGAATTCAACAATTTCCATCAGAGAAATGGGAATAATACCCATCCTGGTGATGTTGAATGTTGGGATAGCAGCAGAGTATTTGCACATGTATGGCAAAGACACAGAAGGGGGAGAGAGACACATTACCCTAACTCTCCGTAAACCCAGCTAAAACCGAACTGGTGATGTTCACTAACAAGCGAACCTTAGGCAGGTTTACACTACCTAGCCTATTTAACAAGCAACTGAAACTGTCAGAAGAAGTGAAATATCTGGGAGTCACACTAGACAGCAAGTTGAATTGGGCCAAGCACTTAGAGAACAAGTTAATCAAGGCCAGTATTTCGTTCTGGCAATGCAGAAGGATGATAGGTAAAACATGGGGACTAAGCCCTAAGATCACCCTGTGGCTATATAAAACTGTAATCAGACCTTCACTAACATATGGTGCAATTGTGTGGTGGCCCAGAACCACCCTGAGCACCACCAAAACCAAGCTACAAACCTTTCAGAGACTTGCCTGTGTAGCCGTAACAGGCTGCATGCGCACTGCACCAACCGCCGCGATTGAGGCCCTGATAGGCCTAACGCCACTACACCTATACATACAACAAGAGGCCGCGGCGACTGCGTACAGGCTAAAGGCACTAAACCTCTGGTATCAGGACCAATTAGCACCCCATACAACAATCATAGAAGACTTTGCAGTTGGAAACCCTCTAATAAAGTCTATCTATGATAGAGTACAAAAGCAACACTTCTTTACAAAGAGCTACCGCGTACAACTAAACAAAGAGCCAAGCGACTGCTCAGGTATTCATGAAGTCAGAATTTACACAGATGGCTCTAAGATGGCAACAGGCACCAGAGCGGGAGCGTTCTCGGAGGAACTAAACATACACATAGCAACAGGGCTAGGTAAACACAACTCTATATTCCAAGCAGAATATGTGGGTGTCATCCAAGCCACAGCAGCAGTACTTCGCAGAAAGGTAACCAATAGTAATATTAGAATACTCTGCGACAGCACTGCGGTACTACGAGCCCTAAATAGATATGACCACTCTTCGGGGCTGATCATACAATGTCACCGACTATTGGAGGAAGTAAGTAATCATAACAATAATGTCACACTCCAATGGATAAAGGGGCATAGCGATTCCAGAGGTAACGATGCGGCTGATGAGCTAGCTAGGAGAGGTTCCGGAATGACGTGTGCAGGACCAGAACCAATGATCCCCTACCTTTCAGTCAAATTCGTACATGGATTCGCAAAAAAACTAAGGACCAGCATCAGGACTACTGGGCAAGTATCGAGGGTTGTAGGCAGTCGAAGGAGGCTTTTCCGATTCTAAATCTGAAATTCTCCAGAAAACTCCTCAATCTTAAAAGAAATAATGTACGACATATCGTCGGAATTATGACCGGTCATTGCTCCTTAAACAAACACCTGTTTAATCTAGGTGTTACAGACAGCCCCCTATGCAGAGGCTGCATGGAGGCGGAAGAAACAGCTGCGCATCTGCTCATTGAATGCAGGAGCGTGGCGGCACAAAGGGCAGCAAACCTCGGCTCGCCGAGGACTGTGTGGGAAGCCTGCGCCAAGCTGAAGGAGCTGCTGGCTTTCCTGGGCGACACCGGGTGGCTGGACTGATCAGCTTCACCCGGCTATCACGCAAAATGGGCCGCGCCACAGCGGCCTGGTTGCGGAAAAAAGCCAGCCCACCAAGTACCAAGTAAGTAAGTAGACACATTACCCTTAAGCATTGGGATGAAGACTTCCCACTTCTCAAATAGTCATTTATTGTAAATGGTAATACCAAATTAATCCAACCCCTCGCCAGTCGATTGTCAATATAACAATGAAATAGCTATTGAGTCTGGGTTGTTTGACGGATGAAGTATTATTTCTGAACGCAGACATTAAATACAAGGTAGTATTTCTAATGGCAACACTCTTCTATGAAATGTTATTTGTCATCGAAAGTTAACATCAAAAGTTGAAGACTTTTTTGGCTCAAAAGCCGGTGTTTACGTGCTCCAAAAAAATCAGGTATAATAAATATTCCACAACTATCACACAACACCATCTAGTCCCAAGCTAAGCAGAGCTTGTGTTATGGATACTAGACAACTGATAAACATATTTCTAAATACATAAATATTATAGATAAATTACACCCAGACACAGAACAAATGATTATGCTCATGTAGTCCTAGAAATGGAAAGTAGACTATATTTCTGTTGTTTTGACCTCAAAGTTTTCATAGAATCTTTATTATGTAGCCAGGCAGACAAGCGTAAAGTGAGGACTTCAAGTGGGAATATATGATCCCAATGTACATGGAACATAAATTAACGAGTGAATTTATCAATACAAAACTATGAATAAATATTGAATATTAATAGATAAATATAGCTACTTGTTACCCAATGATATGTTAGAATTGTGATAAATAAATACTTTAATATAGGTACTAATAATACCAAAATTAAATGTTTAACAATTAAGTATAGTATTATTAAAAATATTTCATTTTTTTATCATAAAACTCAAGTAAAGGCAGGGCTACTAGGTAGTTACAAATATATCCATGTGATACCAGACAATGGAAGCTCTACTTCCCACCAAAAAAAGGTCACTTCCCTATATACTATTTACCCTATTTTTTTATGGATTTTTGAAATCTACAACCCCAACTTACCCTAAAACCGATCTTAATTTACCATTTATCCTTCCACATGCTCACATTTGAATAAGGGTTAATTTACTAGCATTTCCAACTCAATTAAATTGTACAGAAATTTTATTATGTATTAGGTGTGTATGTGAACCACATAGGATCCTTTATCCAAAAAAGTATGAGAATTACCTCCAATTACTATTGATGGGTTATACACACATCTCAATAGAAGCTACAGCTAGTTCTTGAGAGACAATTGTTTTGTTGTTCAGCCAATGTTCCAAAAATCTTTTATAGGATGTCGAGGATGTAGTGTAGATACATCGAGTTATGCCTGTTGTCTAGCAGTGGATAGATTGGGGACAAGTGGGTCTAACCACTGCATCCCAAAACAACTCCAAGTTACCACACCACAATCACAAAAACAAAAATTACCTTGCTACGTTGTGTACATATAAAATTTTACAATATTTACACAGAAAGTGCAGAACAATACTTCAACTGGTCCACAAGCTGAGGCCATGGGCCATACCAGCTACAACTATATCAAATACAGTTGTAGCAAATCAGCCAAACATAATAGCAAGTAAAACTTTCTTATATTCACATCACAGATATGCATTACAGCAGACCACAACTAGGTCCAGGGACATCAGTCATAGAAAATTAAATAAAAGTGCAATGGATATATTATATAGAATAATAGTGAATTATACTTAGGGCAAAGTTTGCACCGATAGGAGAAGGCCCTCAGACAAGACACTATCACACAAGACAGGCACTAAAACTAATTTATAGTGTTTTTTCTATGCAAACTGACTGCAATAGAAGCTACAAACTTGCTGCAACTTTACATGGAGAAAGAACCAAAATAATGGTACAAGAAAATGACAAGCAAATAAACATTCGATCGGTATAAAACATAACAACCTACAATAAAATAACCACACTTTTATTTAGGTACTTAAAACTTAATTCTAGCCCTCTCTGCAGAGTTTACATCATACTCGTTACTCTTTATTAACATTATCTTACAAATCTCATGAGGTTTTATTAAGGTAAATAAAACAAAAACAAGAATCTAGCTATGCTACAGATATTTCTTAGTTCTAAATGCACCAGTGCAGTGGTATTTATAAGGTTAAGAAAAATAAAAGGTCCACAGACATCGGTTTGCATCTATGTCAAGTCAATGCAGATGGCCTTCTTAGAGAATGATTTCATCAACTACTAAATGTTTCATTTATGTCTAGATTACTAGTATACTGGGCTTAGAATAACTAATACTGGCTAAGTAAGCAACAAACTGTAGTTCAGTTTTGGTCACAAATAGGCTTAACATAAATCTCTTTAAATTTGAATACAGAGCATAATATTTGCTTCTTAAAGAATATTACAAGTAAATAGGTATATATGTCACTCTTTCAAGCTTGAATTACTTGACAGGTTTTGATGGAACTTAGCG
Source organism: Selenia dentaria (assembly GCA_917880725.1). Lineage (NCBI taxonomy): Eukaryota > Metazoa > Arthropoda > Insecta > Lepidoptera > Geometridae > Selenia > Selenia dentaria. The sequence goes on along the minus strand of OU862880.1, from coordinate 20,989,796 downwards.
GTACAGGACAACCCTGTAGCCCCAAAAGAACAGGCTATTTTTATTCCAGAAGGAGTGTTTCCTGTACATTCATCACTCTGTGCGCGGAACCGTCGAGCGAGAGCTCTCTCTTATCATTACTGTAATTAGTATTATGTTGAAGTAATGCAATTTACATACCGGATGGTGTTCCCTGTACGCATTCTAACCCATTGAGGAATGGGACGGTTTTGTTTCAGCTTCTTAGCGAGCTTCCGCTTGATAATAAATGTCTTGTGGGCCGACTGAAACATTAAATGCACAGTTAAAACTCACATATCACCGAATTTCCATTGGATTGTATAGATATTTACAGATTTTTAAATTAATATATCACAAACCATTATGCCTTCCCTCGGCTGTCAAAACAAAGTGAACGAACAAATCTCTTTGTGAGGGAAGTCAACGAATATAATGAATGAAGCACAGACTAAAAAGGTGTCCCTGTGCAGTGCAAGCATCCGTAAAGTGACGTAAACGATACAATTTTGGATACAATCTGGTGTTGCGATCTGCTGTAAACCAGCAAATTATATCATAAATGTAGCCGTGTTGAGACTCTCTTTCAATACGTTGCAAGTAGTATCGTTGGTCCTAGTAGCAATCTTCAGTTTGTTACAGTTCAAGGCACGTAAGTTGAACCAAAATGGTCGTCCGCGCAGGTAATTAAGGACAAAAAAGATAAACGAATACTCCGCGGTCGTTAAAAATGAAACACAGATTGAACCGAGAATTAAATTTAATTAAATATTGAATTTCCTTTCAAATGGAAATCATCGTATCTCTCGAACAAAAGTGTCGTGGGAAGTGATTGTTACGTATCATTAAACAGAATAGTTTAAGGAATTCTAATAATAATTGAATACTAATATAAGTAAATGTACCTACCGATATGCTTAATCAGTATGGGCACACCTTCTACATAATTGTTAAGTGATGTTCTAGAACTTGGGCCAGGAGATGCGATTTCATCTTCTATGTCAGTTGAAGAATCCAATTCAGAATCACTGCTGTCAGAATCAAATCAAATCTCCAACTCGTATTATAAATTCTTCCGTCATATTATCGATGATGTGGCTTTCGACGTAAGCATCGACAAAGATCCAAGAAGGATTGTATTGACCTTGTCACATAGCTTTTTCCAGTAACATAGTCCCATTGCATTTCGTTCATTAACTTTATAACACGAGGCAAACTCCACCGTACATTTGTAATTTTTTTTTCGATTTTATGATCACACATATTTTGACTGATAAATATATTTCTAAGAACTGAATCCTTTGTCTACCAACGGATTACCCGCCACGCGGAGCGTGCACGAGCAAGCGTCGCTTTGTTGCTATGGTTACGCACGCCTCCTTGCGCCGCATCGCATACCTCACTTCGATTGAGACCCAAAAAATGTGTTTTGCGCATTCATGGCCATAGTTCAACCCACGTACCGTACCGACTGTACAGCCGTGCGATTCTGTAATGATTCGTCGGTGCGCTCGTCGACGAACTCACCGATGTCTAATACTTTATGAGATATCGCCCTTGTAAATAAGGTGGTTTTTCCAACGTTTCTTGTCATCTCGTCATTTGTTTCACGGATGTAGTCAAAGATGCAACGATGTTTGCTCTTAGAGAATCGCACGGCAGAAGATTATAACTGCAAACCGCGTCCTAACGTGAGTTGCGCTGTTGCATTTCGCATTAACAATAACCCTGATGGTTCTGTCGATAAATATCACATCGCGTGTCGCGCTACACTTGAAACTGTCATTGATACAATATCTTGTATCAATGACAGTTTCAAAAGGGGAAGACGAGTGACACAGTTTTTAGGCTGGTCCATCGAAAGTGTGTCGGCTGAAAAACGCACCAAAATGCCTCCCTGTGTATTTAAAAAGTGCTTCAATCACTCCGGGACGAAAAATAAATCTAACGGAATTATTTTTCATGCGTAAGTATGGTTATAAACGTTATTTTTGTGAAAATTACAATATCAAACAATAATTACTTCGCTATATTTGACAGAAAAAGATAGACAGTACAAAAATACACGATATGACATTCGTGACGAGTCGGCGCAACTAGAAGAAAACTTTCGATATGTAACGTTAGCAAAAAACATTTTTGAATGACCTTAACTATTTTTACAATGAAATATTTATAATCTTAACTTTTTTTACTTTGTTAATTATTATATCATAACATTACACTAAAATATTATTTTCAAGACAGTATATGAGTAAAAGAAATCTAGCATGGCTACTTAACGTTCTGATGTTTGGCTTTTCTTTTTGTTACGGATTGTTTTAATAATATTTTTTTTCTCAGTTTCCCCCTAAGATGAAATAAAAAGACAAAAATGGCTTGCCGTTCTTCGAAAACAAAGACAAGAACCTGATTGGACACCTTCATTATACAGTCGAGTATGCTCAATTCACTTTAAACCAGAGGACACATACAAAACCAGCAAAGGATTGAAAAGGATATCAAAAGAAGCTATACCCTTCTTCCAGGTATGTAAGAGAATATTTTTGTCACTACCTTCCACCTTCGCCCGCGTTGAATTTAATTTTCCCAATCCTTCAAGAACAAGCAGGCAAGGAACATACGCATAAAAATATTCAAATTTAAAATATAATAAGATACGGTAACAAAACATTATGGTATAGAAATGTAATTATGAACGTTATAAAGTTATCCTTTGTTTTATAAATGGCTATGAAATCATACGATTATTCCTCAAAACCCTGCTCCCCAAACTCTTTGCACAACGTCAATATTTCTGACTTGGAGTCAATATTCGATACACCGCGTAAAGCGTATCTGAAATCAAAAGTTTGACAAATTACATTTGACAAGAGGAAACTTACTAGAGAAAATAAAAATATGAAAACAAGACACAAAAGACTGGAACAAATGTGCAAATCCCTGAACGAAACAATCATGATCTTGAAGAAAGACTTGAGTGTACATGAAGATAAATTTCAAGAATTGTGTATGAAAGCAGAAGCAGCCGATTTGTTTGCTCGAATGTGCAAAGCGCAAAAAAAACATAAGAATGAAATTTAGCCCGGCGATAAGAAAATTTGCTCTGTCGCTAAATTTTTACTCTCCAGCGGGCTATAAATACTAGCGAAAAGTTTTTGAAAACGCCTTACCTCATAGTCGAACGCTAACCAAATGGTACGAAAAATTAAATGCTGAGCCTGGTTTCACGTTTCAGCGGAAGCTTTGGAAATTTTGCTGTTTTATTGTAAATATTCAATTAAAAAGATAACAACCGAAACCAAGATTTTTTATGTTCCCAAAATTTTGTTTCCTATCGCTACCTCTATGATGAACAACGTCTGACGATTTAGCGTTCGGCGTTCATTTGGTTCCGACTACCGACCTGTCTCTGTCTCGTTTTATCGAAAGTTCATACGCCTCACTCTATCCTTGTCATACGCGTGCCGTGTTTTTACCATCGGGAAGTTTCGGAAGTACTCGTGTGCCGAGCCGGCCCGAGGAGCCGAGCGGGACCAAGGTTTACTATTGCTTTGTTGGAGCGTCACTTGTCTTCCCCTTTAGAAACTGTCATTGTCTTGTATCAATTTTTTTGTGTTATTTTTGTTGTACTGGGGTCTTGCAATAAAGAGTTTATATAAATATCTATCTATACTTACCCTGCGAGCATTCGACTAGATAAAGTATCATAAAGTAAAATTAAATACAATAATAGCAAATATCTATAGGTATATAAAGAGTAGCAGAGTTGTAAAATTCTCCGCAGCAGAAGATTGGCGTTAACGTCGCAGCCAATTTTTAGGGGCTAAGATACTTATCTATCTCCAGTATAAATACTCTAATCAATGGTTGTGGATTGCCTCTTTTAGGTGCGTTCGATTAGGTTATGCGGGCATTGGTGGCGTTGTCATTGATGGCTCTTTTGTTATAGATTTCGCAAAGCTCGAAAACGTTATTTTTATCACTTTTGCCACTTTTGCCCACATCCTATTCGAACGCTCAACTGAGCATAAAACCTGAAATCGCATGATTATGCTGTCAAATACATAGCTGTCAATAGACGATCACAATCAACCATGCTCCGGACGTGGGTCAAATATTACTCTTTTTGGTGGCAAAAATCCTCATTTTTAGCTTTCCGAACGCTGAACAAAAAGAGAAATGAAAGACATTATCACCCACAGATTCCCAATTCGAACGCCCCTTGTTTTTGGCGTTATTTTCGCTAAAAACGCTCACGAAGGACCGATTCGAACGCACTATTAGATATAGTCTGATTAATTTATGGTTTGCCTATAGAAATAATGTATCCGGTTTGCCCTTCTTGTTTTTGATGCCTTTTCTCTAGCTTCTATTCCAAGGGGAGTTATCCTGTATGTACGAGATTTTACCATTGCACACACGAGCAAAATTTAGATGTGTGTAGCGGAATTGTATGTACTGCTACAGCGATAAAATTTAGACATTTATAGGGAAGCAAATTCGGTCCATAAAAAATATTACGAACTATTTTTAATAAAATACATATTTTACTGCCACCAAACGTTTTATAATATGTTTTATTCTTTTACCTTTTTTTTGTTGTACAAAATACATAAAAGAAGCTAACATTTTTGTTAAAAACAATATTATAAAACTAGCTCCAATTTCTTAATTCATCTTGCAACACTCGAATTGTATGTCAGCAAGACTCAGCAAGTTGATCAAATTCAATTTGAACATTTACTTTATAAATTAGTTTTTAATTGCTGATATTTCGTATTTTCGTGGATGTTATTATAGTGTATTACCCTTCTTTAATGTAATTTTCCGCAGAACTATCCAAGTATTAGTAACATTAGAAACGGGATATTTACCGTGTAATCCATGTTGTCAGGAATATAAATCGCGAACTCAAATAAAATGGATTACACGGTAAATATCCCTTTTCTAATGTTGTCTCTTGCAAAAGTGATCGTGATAGTTTAAAAACTTATAAAATCTAAGTATATCTACGGACATGTACAGAAAATGTGCAAAATGTGGAGCAACTCCTGTTCAAGATGGTGTGGTCTCATTTCACCGTTTCCCTAAGCCTGGTAAAACGAATGTTAAACGGTATGTTAATCATATATATTTTCATGCTCATATATGCTTTATCTTGCTTATATTGAAAAACTAATAGCATAGTTAGGTACCTACTCTCGTTTTCAATTCTACAGTAGGTATTATTATTACAGTTAGTTAAAAACATGTAATTTAACTTTGATCTCCATGTGATACCTATAATAAGATCATATAGGTACTATGTGCCTGTACCTTCGTCTACCATATTTCCTATCTTTCTCTAGTCAGATTGCAGTAATGTAATTACTATTGCTTGTGGGCTGATGGATGACACAACGGGGCCTACTCCCACCTTTTACGAAACTATCATAAATCAGGAGCGTCTTGTAATAAGCTTAAAATAATCATACTTACTATCGTACCAACACAAAATGGTTGAACAATATTATTTCAATATTATTTACGGCGTGTTCCTTTTTAAGCCGAAATCGACCCTAATAGTGCATTCCAGTAAACACCGCCAATACATACGACTGTCGTGCCCCGGTTTCGTGTTTCCTTTAGGATGAATACCTATAATGCCCAACCCAAATAGAACACTCGCACAGTCGCAAAAAGCGCGTCATATTTTCTCTCAATTAAATCGAATGAATCATAAACCTATTTGCTATTTTGACAGTAACAGCTCACAACGACCGCAAGTCCAAAACCTTCCATCCGCGAGTGTTGTAGTCGTGGCGTGAGCGTGAGCTGTGACGTAATCGATGATGTACCGAGCTCAGTTATGATAATTGCGAGTTTGAAAGATAACGGTTGGGCGGCTATGCGAACGACGCGATCGATTTTGGCTCTCAAAGGAACACGACCAGATGTAAGTGAAGTGAAAGAACGAAACAACCACAGAATATTCTAATAAGGGTTTGAGATTTTAAAACTATGGTGGAGGCACAGAGAATAAATATAGCTTTCATACTTATGCCGTGGTCCGTTTTGCGATAATTTTGCTCACAGTGCTATCGTCTACCAAAGCTGGTCCGAGACAAATATCACGATTTTGACAGCTCGTGGCACTGTAAGCGTGTTGTTAATTCGGACCAAAGTTGTAGCAATAACGAACCATTTGCGCGCGAAAAACAAATTCATAAAAATATCGTGCATAGTGTGAAGGTTAACTATGTAGTGTGTGGATTAAAAAGAAATAATGGAATGGATGGACCGACTTTTACAACTTTTACATCAAAAAGAGTAAATACATTGTAGAAATAAACAAACACCTGTCACTTTTGACAGAACGCTCACGACGATTATGGTGTAGAGCATGGTTCATGTAATCGTCAATATGGCGGCAGTTAAGACGTCATCGATGACGTAGCGTGGGCCATCGTAATCACGCTCACGGTGAAAGGGACCGACTTTTATCGCGCTTATATCGATTATGGCCAATTGGGACCGCAGTGATATTTGTAACAGATATTGCACATTCATTTGACACATATGATATATGATATGATTCATATGACAGCACATTCTGTCCTGCCTAAAATACGTTTTAGTAAAGCAATAGTAGTAGATATGTGTTTAAAATAAAACAATAAAAATTCAAATCTATGAATATTTTATAAGTAATACAATTGTTTCTACAGACTAATCTGTTGGTTTCATGTAGAAATATATAAAATACCTTTTATTCAAATAAAAGCCCTATATTAGCTTATTGAAATTGATTTGTAGCAGTTACTTAAACTTCTATTATTTTTGTTTAATTTCAGATGAACTTCCTTCAGAAGCCTTCGCCACAGCTACACTTTTGAGCAAATTCTTCCAGCTGTTTGATGCATTAAATGCTGACAGTCCAGACTTCCAGACAGACCAGAAAGTACAAAGTCAGTCCAGAAACTTACGCTCAGGCTGGTGTGGCAGTGAAAATGCCGAAACCTTTAAACGATGCAAATATGCCAATCTCGGTGGAGGTCCATTTGTGCCGTTTGGGGTAGAAACTTTCTCTAAGTGGCGCGTACAAAATTTTCAGGGCTTGGCCAAACATTTGGTTGAAGCGTAGGTGAACAGAATGCTGGCTCATATTTTGCAAAGAAAATTTGCATAGCTATTCCACGTGGAAATGCAGCCAGCATTCTGGACACTTTGCCTCCAACAAATAATTTATTGCATTTGATATTTTTAAACTTTTGTCCATTATTTAGTTAAACTAATAAATTAATGAAATAAATACATAAATGTTCTTAAAAATTGTTTTATTTCTATAACATAAATACCTACTTATTCATCTAATAAGGTTCTGCCTACTTCATGAGGCATAATTATGTTTTAACATTGTTCCATCCGCAGACTGAATTGATAGGTAATAAAATAAATGAAAAAACGAAATAAAAATATTTAGTGACACTTCCGCTGAAAAGAAAACAATGATTTTGGCTTATTTGGGGGCGTGCCAAAATCATTGTTTTCTTTTCAGCGGAAGTGTCACTAAATATTTTTTATATCGTTTTTTGATAATGTATTTCCGCATCAATCATCAATAAATTATCTAAAATAAATGAAAATAGAAAAGCATGGGGTGGATATTTAAAATTCGCGCTAAAGTTAGTTCCTTAGCATTCCGTGCGGATTCTGTTGCGCTAGTAGTATCAGTGTAATTCGCATTATGTCTGTATGGCAGTTACACTTCTTCTCTCGGTAGAGAGTTTCAACAAACTCACGATACCACCTTTGCATGACACCACACAAGGCAATCTTTGGTGTCGATTACTCCGGACTTGACTTCCAGCAGACAACTGCTCGGGACAGCGGCTTGGGCGGCCGCTCAGCGCAGAAGCACGGGCAGTTGCTCAGCGCAGCAGCCCAGCGCAGCAGTTTGGGCAGCCGCTCAGGATACCTGCTCGGGACAGCTGAAAAACAAATGAATGTGTTAATATCTGTCGACGTACTACGATAAAATTCTGGACTACCATCACCCGCACCACACTATGCAATGAAAACAAAGAAAAACATTCCATGCCTTACATACTTTACCAAGATCTCACTCGCACAGTTTAGTGATATTTTTCTTTATTAATGCATGCCAAAGACAACTAGCGCGTGATATCAATTTGTGAAGATTAACTGTCGAATGTCTCGACATACTCACGATACCACCAAAGTCAAAGTCAAAATCATTTCTTCAATTAAGGCATCAAAGAAGCACTTATGAACGTCAATTTTTCATTATAATGTACTTTAAAGCCTACCGCCGCGTTCCAAAATACATAGAGCCAACTGAGAAGAAGCGGCAAGAAACACCTTTGCATGACACCACACAAGGTAATCTTTGGTGTAGATTACTCCGGACTTGACTTCCAGCAGACAACTGCTCGGGACAGCGGCTTGGGCGGCCGCTCAGCGCAGAAGCACGGGCAATTGCTCAGCGCAGCAGCCCAGCGCAGCAGTTTGGGCAGCCGCGCAGGATACCTGCTCGGGACAGCTGAAAAACAAATGAATGTGTTAATATCTGTCGACGTACTACGATAAAATTCTGGACTTCCATCACCCGCACCACACTATGCAATGAAAACAAAGAAAAACATTCCATGCCTTACATACTTTACCAAGATCTCACTCGCACAGTTTAGTGATATTTTTTTTTATTAATGCATACCAAAGACAACTAGCGCATGATATCAATTTGTGAAGATTAACTGTCGAATGTCTCGACATACTCACGATACCACCTTTGCATGACACCACACAAGGTAATCTTTGGTGTCTATTACTCCGGGCTTGACTTCCAGCAGACAACTGCTCGGGACAGCGGCTTGGGCGGCCGCTCAGCGCATAAGCACGGCCAGTTGCTCAGCGCAGCAGCCCAGCGCAGCTGTTTGGGCAGCCGCTCAGGATACCTGCTCGGGACAGCTGAAAAACAAATGAATGTGTTAATATCTGTCGACGTACTACGATAAAATTCTGGACTTCCATCACCCGCACCACACTTTGCAATGAAAACAAAGAAAAACATTCCATGCCTTACATACTTTACCAAGATCTCACTCGCACAGTTTAGTGATATTTTTCTTTATTAATGCATACCAAAGACAACTAGCGCGTGATATAAATTTGTGAAGATTAACTGTCGAATGTCTCGACAAACTCACGATACCACCTTTGCATGACAACACACAAGGTAATCTTTGGTGACGATTACTCCGGACTTGACTTCCAGCAGACAACTGCTCGGGACAGCGGCTTGAGCGGCAGCTCAGCGCATAAGCACGGCCAGTTGCTCAGCGCAGCAGCCCAGCGCAGCTGTTTGGGCAGCCGCTCAGGATACCTGCTCGGGACAGCTGAAAAACAAATGAATGTGTTAATATCTGTCGACGTACTACGATAAAATTCTGGACTTCCATCACCCGCACCACACTATGCAATGAAAACAAAGAAAAACATTCCATGCCTTACATACTTTACCAAGATCTCACTCGCACAGTTTAGTGATATTTTTCTTTATTAATGCATACCAAAGACAACTAGCGCGTGATATAAATTTGTGAAGATTAACTGTCGAATGTCTCGACAAACTCACGATACCACCTTTGCATGACACCACACAAGGTAATCTTTGGTGACGATTACTCCGGACTTGACTTCCAGCAGACAACTGCTCGGGACAGCAGTTTGGGCAGCCGCTCAGGATACCTGCTCGGGTCAGCTGAAAAACAAATGAATGTGTTAATATCTGTCGACGTACTACGATAAAATTCTGGACTTCCATCACCCGCACCACACTATGCAATGAAAACAAAGAAAAACATTTCATGCCTTACATACTTAACCAAGATCTCACTGGCACAGTTTAGTGATATTTTTCTTTATTAATGCATACCAAAGACAACTAGCGCGTGATATCAATTTGTGAAGATTAACTGTCGAATGTCTCGACATACTCACGTTACCACCTTTGCATGACACCACACAAGGTAATCTTTGGTGTCTATTACTCCGGGCTTGACTTCCAGCAGACAACTGCTCGGGACAGCGTCTTGGGCGGCCGCTCAGCGCATAAGCACGGCCAGTTGCTCAGCGCAGCAGCCCAGCGCAGCTGTTTGGGCAGCCGCTCAGGATACCTGCTCGGGACAGCTGAAAAACAAATGAATGTGTTAATATCTGTCGACGTACTACGATAAAATTCTGGACTTCCATCACCCGCACCACACTATGCAATGAAAACAAAGAAAAACATTCCATGCCTTACATACTTTACCAAAATCTCACTCGCACAGTTTAGTAATATTTTTCTTTATTAATGCATACCAAAGACAACTAGCGCGTGTTATAAATTTGTGAAGATTAACTGTCGAATGTCTCGACAAACTCACGATACCACCTTTGCATGACACCACACAAGGTAATCTTTGGTGTCGATTACTCCGGACTTGACTTCCAGCAGACAACTGCTCGGGACAGCGGCTTGGGCGGCCGCTCAGCGCAGAAGCACGGGCAGTTGCTCAGCGCAGCAGCCCAGCGCAGCAGTTTGGGCAGCCGCTCAGGATACCTGCTCGGGACAGCTGAAAAACAAATGAATGTGTTAATATCTGTCGACGTACTACGATAAAATTCTGGACTACCATCACCCGCACCACACTATGCAATGAAAACAAAGAAAAACATTCCATGCCTTACATACTTTACCAAGATCTCACTCGCACAGTTTAGTGATATTTTTCTTTATTAATGCATGCCAAAGACAACTAGCGCGTGATATCAATTTGTGAAGATTAACTGTCGAATGTCTCGACATACTCACGATACCACCAAAGTCAAAGTCAAAATCATTTATTCAATTAAGGCATCAAAGAAGCACTTATGAACGTCAATTTTTCATTATAATGTACTTTAAAGCCTACCGCCGCGTTCCAAAATACATAGAGCCAACTGAGAAGAAGCGGCAAGAAACACCTTTGCATGACACCACACAAGGTAATCTTTGGTGTAGATTACTCCGGACTTGACTTCCAGCAGACAACTGCTCGGGACAGCGGCTTGGGCGGCCGCTCAGCGCAGAAGCACGGGCAATTGCTCAGCGCAGCAGCCCAGCGCAGCAGTTTGGGCAGCCGCGCAGGATACCTGCTCGGGACAGCTGAAAAACAAATGAATGTGTTAATATCTGTCGACGTACCACGATAAAATTCTGGACTTCCATCACCCGCACCACACTATGCAATGAAAACAAAGAAAAACATTCCATGCCTTACATACTTTACCAAGATCTCACTCGCACAGTTTAGTGATATTTTTTTTTATTAATGCATACCAAAGACAACTAGCGCATGATATCAATTTGTGAAGATTAACTGTCGAATGTCTCGACATACTCACGATACCACCTTTGCATGACACCACACAAGGTAATCTTTGGTGTCTATTACTCCGGGCTTGACTTCCAGCAGACAACTGCTCGGGACAGCGGCTTGGGCGGCCGCTCAGCGCATAAGCACGGCCAGTTGCTCAGCGCAGCAGCCCAGCGCAGCTGTTTGGGCAGCCGCTCAGGATACCTGCTCGGGACAGCTGAAAAACAAATGAATGTGTTAATATCTGTCGACGTACTACGATAAAATTCTGGACTTCCATCACCCGCACTACACTATGCAATGAAAACAAAGAAAAACATTCCATGCCTTACATACTTTACCAAGATCTCACTCGCACAGTTTAGTGATATTTTTCTTTATTAATGCATACCAAAGACAACTAGCGCGTGATATAAATTTGTGAAGATTAACTGTCGAATGTCTCGACAAACTCACGATACCACCTTTGCATGACAACACACAAGGTAATCTTTGGTGACGATTACTCCGGACTTGACTTCCAGCAGACAACTGCTCGGGACAGCGGCTTGGGCGGCAGCTCAGCGCATAAGCACGGCCAGTTGCTCAGCGCAGCAGCCCAGCGCAGCTGTTTGGGCAGCCGCTCAGGATACCTGCTCGGGACAGCTGAAAAACAAATGAATGTGTTAATATCTGTCGACGTACTACGATAAAATTCTGGACTTCCATCACCCGCACCACACTATGCAATGAAAACAAAGAAAAACATTCCATGCCTTACATACTTTACCAAGATCTCACTCGCACAGTTTAGTGATATTTTTCTTTATTAATGCATACCAAAGACAACTAGCGCGTGATATAAATTTGTGAAGATTAACTGTCGAATGTCTCGACAAACTCACGATACCACCTTTGCATGACACCACACAAGGTAATCTTTGGTGACGATTACTCCGGACTTGACTTCCAGCAGACAACTGCTCGGGACAGCAGTTTGGGCAGCCGCTCAGGATACCTGCTCGGGTCAGCTGAAAAACAAATGAATGTGTTAATATCTGTCGACGTACTACGATAAAATTCTGGACTTCCATCACCCGCACCACACTATGCAATGAAAACAAAGAAAAACATTTCATGCCTTACATACTTAACCAAGATCTCACTGGCACAGTTTAGTGATATTTTTCTTTATTAATGCATACCAAAGACAACTAGCGCGTGATATCAATTTGTGAAGATTAACTGTCGAATGTCTCGACATACTCACGTTACCACCTTTGCATGACACCACACAAGGTAATCTTTGGTGTCTATTACTCCGGGCTTGACTTCCAGCAGACAACTGCTCGGGACAGCGTCTTGGGCGGCCGCTCAGCGCATAAGCACGGCCAGTTGCTCAGCGCAGCAGCCCAGCGCAGCTGTTTGGGCAGCCGCTCAGGATACCTGCTCGGGACAGCTGAAAAACAAATGAATGTGTTAATATCTGTCGACGTACTACGATAAAATTCTGGACTTCCATCACCCGCACCACACTTTGCAATGAAAACAAAGAAAAACATTCCATGCCTTACATACTTTACCAAAATCTCACTCGCACAGTTTAGTAATATTTTTCTTTATTAATGCATACCAAAGACAACTAGCGCGTGTTATAAATTTGTGAAGATTAACTGTCGAATGTCTCGACAAACTCACGATACCACCTTTGCATGACACCACACAAGGTAATCTTTGGTGTCGATTACTCCGGATTTGACTTCCAGCAGACAACTGCTCGGGACAGCGACTTGGGCGGCCGCTCAGCGCAGAAGCACGGGCAGTTGCTCAGCGCAGCAGCCCAGCGCAGCAGTTTGGGCAGCCGCTCAGGATACCTGCTCGGGACAGCTGAAAAACAAATGAATGTTTTAATATCTGTCGACGTACTACGATAAAATTCTGGACTTCCATCACCCGCACCACACTATGCAATGAAAACAAAGAAAAACATTCCATGCCTTACATACTTAACCAAGATCTCACTGGCACAGTTTAGTGATATTTTTCTTTATTAATGCATACCGACTAGTTTGCCCGCGCAACAAAACTGCAAGGATTTTTGAGGTCCAAAGTGTCGGCGCAACAATTGTTGCAAGTAAGTGTCACGCGCGTTTTTCTTTTGTTTATTTTTTAAAGTGATCCCAATGTTTAACCATAGAGTTTAATTCTTTAGCGTAATATATTTTCTTTCTATGGCAACACTACACACGGACATGTTCTATCTGTGAACTTTAAAAAAAAAATATAATCAATGTTTATATTTTCATCTGTGTTTGGCGGCGAGGTTATGTTTTGTGCTATAGTTTTTAGTGAATTAATCGGGTTAAACTCATGATTTTGATACAAATTAAACATGAATATGATCGTGAATGTGTAAGGAATACTGTAAATATGTGATTTAAGTTCTGACATCAAAATTTTACGATATGAATTTGTCACGAACCGACAACACTCGGTAAGCTAATTTCTCATTGTTATGATTGGTTATAATTTGCTTTATTTTGAATAGATTATACTTTTACATTGTAAAATATCACAGAAATAATGTTGTCAAGTAATTACACCCACTCAGAATATGATAAATTCGCCATATCATGTCAGGATCGATAAAAAATCGAAGTCACGTGACAGTTAAATTCGCTTGTACTAAAAATTCAAAATTTGTAATTTTTTTTAAATATTTCTGTTATATAATTATTCTTTGAAACCTAGTTTGATTTGTAGGATTTCTAATAAGAATTCCAATATAATTAAAAAACCAACAAGAAAATTTATATTTCATACAAAAAAATTTTGTGGAAATCACCATGTCTAAGTCTAGAAAATGGGCCCCCAAGTTGAAAAAAAAAATCATTATTGGCCGAAATTTCAAAGTAGCTCTTATTTTTTATGTAATTATTAATAACCTAAGCATATGTTACTAGGTAAAAATAATATTTCTGTTCTAGACATTCAAAATATTTATAAATATCAAATCAAAATCCTGTCTTGGGAAGCATAATTTATTGATAAAACTTAATTTTTATGGTCAGATTGCAAGTTTTTTTTATGATATTATTTCTTCTACGAATTCAAATGTTTGAATGTAATTAGATAGATATGTGTTTTTACTATTTAATTACCGCAAAAAACCTATAGGTATTTATGTAAAATTTTTAAATTACAATTTTTTTCCACATCAATTCTGATTTTTTCGGCTACGTCAAGTTTGTCCTCGTGTAACATACCATTTTACTAATACATTTGACATGAATGTTTATGTATCAGATTTCTTGGTTATTCAACTATCTCTGACAAAAATTTCGTTTCTTAACTCGCTATAGGTATGGCACAAGAGCCATTTATTCCCAACTCAGCGCAAACTTTTGACGCGGGCGCAGGTCGTAACACTCGGGAGCAATCACGAGGGCGCCACAAGGCTCCTTAGGCAAGCTAGTCGTTAACAAAGACAACTAGCGCGTGATCTGAATTTGTGAAGATTAACTGTCGAATGCCTCGACAAAATCACGATACCACCTTTGCATGACACCACACAAGGTAATCTTTGGTGTCGATTACTCCGGACTTGACTTCCAGCAGACAACTGCTCGAGACAGCAGCTTGGGCGGCCGCTCAGCGCAGAAGCACGGGCAGTTGCTCAGTGCAGCAGCCCAGCGCAGCAGTTTGGGCAGCCGCTCAGGATACCTGCTCGGGACAGCTGAAAAACAAATG
This sequence comes from Selenia dentaria, assembly GCA_917880725.1. Taxonomy (NCBI): domain Eukaryota; kingdom Metazoa; phylum Arthropoda; class Insecta; order Lepidoptera; family Geometridae; genus Selenia; species Selenia dentaria. The sequence goes on along the minus strand of OU862880.1, from coordinate 20,974,665 downwards.
AATGTGTTAATATCTGTCGACGTACTACGATAAAATTCTGGACTTCCATCACCCGCACCACACTATGCAATGAAAACAAAGAAAAACATTCCATGCCTTACATACTTTACCAAGATCTAACTTTAGTGATATTTTTCTACATTAATGCATACCAAAGACAACTAGCGCATGATATCAATTTGTGAAGATACCACCTTTGCATGACACCACACAAGGTAATCTTTGGTGTCGATTACTCCGGACTTTACTTCCAGCAGACAACTGCTCGGGACAGCGGCTTAGGCGGCTGCTCAGCGCAGAAGCACGGGCAGTTGCTCAGCGCAGCAGCCCAGCGCAGCAGTTTGGGCAGCCGCTCAGGATACCTGCTCGGGACAGCTAAAAATAAATGAATGTGTTAATGTGTTAATAACATTCTAACTGTTGTCTCTCAGTTTATCTATGAAAATCTAATGTATGTAAAGTAAAACATTAACAGTTTTGATAAAAAGAGTGATGCTCATTCCATCAACATGCGAAATAAGCACAAGCTATCCGTACATGTAACGCGTCTCCACAGAATAAGTCATTCTTTTATGGGACAATGTATACGATTCTATAATAAAGTTCCCAATGTTATCCGAGATTTGCCTATTAATAAGTTTAAAATTACTATTAAAACTAAACTCTGTCAAAAAGGTTATTACAAAATTTCGGATTACTTGGAGGATAAAACAGCTTGGGACTGATCACTCCAGGATCTATCTACTCGTGTACTAAGATGTCAAAGTGTAGCGTGTCTTGCCCTACTGATACCATTATTATGTTCTCTTTTGTAAGGCTGGATCTAATATTTGTAGTACCTAAGTAAAAACATTGTAAAAACATCTATATAAAAAGAATGGCCCCGAGTTTCTTGCCGCTTCTTCTCGGTTGGCTCTATGTATTTTGGAACGCGGCGGTAGGCTTTAAAGTACATTATAATGAAAAATTGACGTTCATAAGTGCTTCTTTGATGCCTAAATTGAATAAATGATTTTGAGTTTTGAGTTTTGAATATCTGTCGACGTACTACGATAAAATTCTGGACTTCCATCACCCGCACCACTCTATGCAATGAAAACAAAGAAAAACATTCCATGCCTTACATACATTACCAAGTTTACATAGGTACCCATTCATATAGGGTTCATATTGACAATTGTTTCATTTAAATCCTGAAGTATTTCCATACCACAGTGACGTGTCAATCATAGTGATCAATACCTCTCGTGTTGCATACAAGTTATACAAGACAAAACATTGCCGTATAAAAGTATTAACACAGCGGTAATATTAACCTTACAGTTATTTATCTCTACAAGTAGCAGAACATTAATTTAATAAGTGGAAAAAAAAATAAAACCGACAATCATTACGATAGTGTTTGCACTATACAAAATCACGACAAGGATTGACGTCACCACAATAACAAACTCGGAGATGTTGACTCGTCCACGGTTGAAGGCAGAGTGAGCCACGACCGCTCTGCGCGCCGCCTTTTATACTTTTCGGTATACTAGGCTATTTTCGTCTCCAACAATATATATATATATATATACACATATAGGCGCGGATACAATAATTAGCCAATAATAATTAGTCTATAACATTTAGATTTGTTAAATTGATTTATTTGAATTGATTTATAAAACATAGATTCATACTTTTGAAATTGTTTACAGTAAATTATTCCAATTAAAATTAATAATATAATTATTCTCAAAATGAAAGTGATTTAAGTTTATTATATTAATATATATTATAATTATATATATATATATATATATATATATGCACAAAGTTTAACAATGTCGGTTAAAATATAGTTGGATAAGTTTAAGATTTTATTGTTGTAGTTGAGTTGTTCAGTTAAGTGTAAAATTAGCTTCCGAGTTGTAAGATGTATAGTTATGGTTTGTCGACTTCCGATCAATAAAAAATAACTCAGAACAATTTAAACTTTGGATAATTATCAAATAATCTATTGTTAAATTCATGTCTGGATTTATAAAATGACAAGCTTAAGGTTTAAGATCATTTGGATTCGTTTTATTTATAAAACGCAATGGATTTGAAATCGCATTTGCACAGTGTAAAGTCTGACACGTGGTTTCCGATGTTTAAATGCTTTAACTAAAATAAAATTGATTGAACGATAAAAACATGTTTAATAAATAAGTAAACGAATTAACAAATCATAATTCGTCATTATAAACTAAGTTATTTGCAAACCGATGTTTGAATTAAAGTGTGATGACTTCACAACTAGACTACGCCATCTTTGTTATAAAAAGGCGTGCCGTTGGGAAGTCAAACTGATTCTATTGCGAGTTGTGGTCGAGTGAAGTGTTGTTCTGTGGAAATCTTGTGAGTACCATTTTAACTATTAGTTTAGACTTAACTGTGTAAGCTGTGTAGCGCTAAGAATAAACTGTGTGAAGCAAGTTGGGTTCTTCATTCTTTAATAGTTCGTAATGAATAAACCCGATGAGGGAAGTGGTGACGGCAGCCCTGCTGACGTCACTACGTTAAATAATCCTACTGGCCTTGGTACTCCGTTATCAGAAGTGGGATCTGCCCCCACTTCTGCCCGTCCATCTGACTCAAATAATGAAAACGTTAATACTTCTGTTAATGGGGTACCGACGGAGTTTTTTTAGTAAGATGTTGCAAATGATGCAACATATGTCTGATCGTATTACGACACAACCAGATACCCCCAAAACTAAGATAAATGAGTTTTATTTGCCATCATACGATCCGGACACCAACATTGGGGTTAGAGAATGGTGTCAGCATGTGACCACAGCTATGGAAACTTATAACCTGAGCGATTATGAAGTGCGAATGAAGGCTGGTAGTTTGCTCAAAGGTCGCGCAAGGTTATGGGTTGGCAATTGGCTGGTATCTACAACCACATGGCAGGAATTGCGCGATGTTTTTAAAATGTCTTTCGAACCGGAGAATAGATATTCTCGGGACATTGCGCGCTTTAGAGAACATGTTTATGATAATTCCAAAGACATTGCGCAATTCTTGTCACATGCTTGGGTTCTATGGCGACGTATCACTAAGGATAAGTTATCGAATGATGACGCAGTTGAGGCAGTAATTGGTTGCATTGGGGATGAGCGGTTGATAATATAACTTTTAAATACGAGGGCCACATCAGCACCAGAGCTTATTTCGGTTGCATCTTCTATACGAAGCATTAAGCGACCTCATCCTGGGACATCAGGTGTACAACAGGGCCCTGGTAAGCGATCGCGGTTCGAAAAACCATTGCTATATTGCCAAGTCTGTAAAAAGCCGGGTCACGATACACGCGACTGTCGTTGCCGTTACAAGACTGATAACTCTCGACAGCATCATCAGGATAATAAAACTACTCCTCGAAATGCTGGTAGACCAACATGCACGTTCTGTTCAATGATGGGTCATACTTATGAAACGTGTTATAAGCGAGAACGTGCAGTAGTTTCCAACGTTGCATAAATAGGGCTCTAGCTCACTTCTTGAGCTCAAGCGATCAGGTTTGCCAAGTTTACGTTGATGACGTATTGTCAAAATGTTCGGAATTTGCTGAGGGTCTATCCCACCTTGAACGCATATTAACTGCCCTTCAAGAAGCTGGGTTTTCTATAAATGTCGATAAAACTGCCTTCTTTAAACGCTCCATTGAGTATTTGGGCAATATCATAGCAGATGGACAAGTTAGTCCTTTTTTTTTTTTTTTTTTTTTTTTTTTTTCGTGGGGAAAATGCATTTACGCATACCCGCTCGTCGGGGATAACGAACGGGTTATGTCGGACTCTCACTACCGACTAAAAACCCCACGATGTCCTTCGGCAACGACTTCAAACAGGGTTACGGGGCCGTTTGTGCATTCTCCGCAGCCCTGTCTTGCCGACGTCTGCCCCTCGATGTTTCAGGGCAGACCCACCTCGGAGGACGGACAGATTGCCCCCCCTCGTACTGCTCCAGCCACGCGCTGGGACATACAGCGCGTCGCCACCTAAGAAGGACCTCATGGATGAGGGGTGCCGAACGTCCCCACGTCCGACAACCCAGGCCCTGCTAGCGGAGACGGAGTGCGGGCTCGAATAGCTCGCCTCCGTGTCCGCGCCCTCCGGAGCGGGAGAGAGAGGGGATTTATCTCTCTCTCGCGCTCTTCGGTCTCTCTCTGCGACATCACGTCCTCACAGAAAGAGACCATCGCCTCCCATGACCTCTCGTCATCGACCATCCTGGCTATGATGGTCGGTAAAGAGAGGTCCGCCCCTACTACCGAGACAAGGGTCTGCCGCGGTTCCTCTGCCCCCGGGCACGCCTCCAATACGTGCTGCGCGGTTTCCTCTACGCAGCCGCACTGGTGGCACGCAGGGGTCGCTTCTCTCCGGGCCACGTTACACAGGTACCTCCCAAAGCATCCATGCCCCGAGAGGACCTGAGTCATTCGGAAGGTAAGTGACCCGTGCCCCCGCTGAACCCACTCCTCCAGTATTGGCCAGACCGCCTCGAGAAACCGGGTGGCTCCGGCTCCTCTCCGCGGGCCCACGGCCAGCCGTCTACTCCAGGACGCCAACGCTACCTTCCTGGCGTCCGTTCGCCATTGTCTCTTCTCTTGGAGGGCAGGATTGAGACCCTCCTGTCGGGCCCACGTTCTAGACAAGTTAGTCCTAGCCCAAGAAAGGTGGAGGCTTTAACGAAGGCACCAACACCGAAAACTGTTAAACAAGTTAGACAGTTTAACGGCCTAGCGGGATATTTTAGACGTTTCATTCCCAATTTCTCGCGTGTGATGGTCCCCCTATATGAACTGACCAAAAATGATATGAAGTGGGAATGGAACGAGAGACACAATGAGGCTCGAAATCAAATTGTACAACACCTGTCTACTGCGCATACTCTTATGCTTTTCAAGGAAGACGCACCAATCGATCTTTACACGGACGCCAGCAGCATCGGCAACGGAGCGGTGTTGGTCCAGACCATCGGAGGCCGCCAGCATCCAGTCGCGTACATGAGCCAGCGCACTACCGACGCTGAGAGCCGCTACCACTCTTACGAGCTTGAGACCCTGGCAGTAGTAAGGGCCATCAAACATTTTTGGCATTACCTCTACGGCCGGAAATTCAAGGTTATAACAGACTGTAACGCCTTGAAAGCGTCCAAGAAGAAGAAGGATCTCCTGCCTCGAATCCATAGCTGGTGGGCCTTCCTGTAGAATTACGAGTTTGAGGTAGAATATAGAAAAGGTGAAAGACTGCAGCACGCAGATTTTTTCAGTAGGAACCCATCGCCCGAAATGTCTATCAACGTCATGACCCGAGGCATGGAGTGGCTGCAGATCGAACAACACCGCGACGATGTTCTCCGTCCGCTGATAGATAGCATGACCGGTGATAGCCCTGTTGAAGGCTACGTTCTGGAGGAAGGCGTACTTAAGAAGCCTATCACGGATTCTACATTCGGGAGGTATAAACCAATTGGGGTTGGCTATAGCCGTCCGGTACCTGATTTTGATGAAGGTGCGAGTTTAGGGGTATCATTGGGGTCCACCTGAAGCCCTTCCAGTAATTTTTTTTTGCCGGAAACGTAGTTTAAATTAATTATGATTAAATTAAAATTTGATAAAAAAAAGTGAAATGTAACGCAATGTTGAGAAAATGGTACAATATTAAGTTGTCAAATTAAGTTGTCAAACTGAGTTAAACGAAACGTATCGTTATCGTTAAACGTAAGAAAAAAAAAAGGCGCCATTTTGTCTTACTGACAGATGGACTGTCATCCATTCATTCCGTTTCTCTCGTAGTTTCGTGAATGTGTGCTCTCTTGTTTTTCGATTTTTATTACGACTTTGGCTTTTTCCCTGGACTTCCTTCGATTGCGCGACGACTTGAAACTTGGCTTGCTTACCGGATTTGTTTGGATTGCTCTACGACTTGAACTTGGCTTGAAAACTGGACTGCACTTGGCTGTAATGGAGTATTACAGTACAATACCCGAAGCGGACGCGGTTTCGGCTCCTTGATCTGCCCGTCGAACCTGTTGCCGGACCTTCTTCGGCTCCTGATCTGCCCGTCGAGCCTGTAGCCGGACCTTCTTCGGCTCCTGATCTGCCCGTTGAACCTGTCGCCGGACCTTCTTCGAGTAATGACGACGACGACAACGAGCTTATAACCAAACGAAAACTTTGCGTCACTGAAGTGATTGATCATTGGAATTTAACTGACGTTGTGCGAAAATTGGGCACTAAAGACCAATGCATCAAATATAGTGAAGACCAAGGTCTCATACCAACTGAGAAACGGTGTCGAACCCACAGGACATCCATGAAAGTGTCATACTCATGCGGATGCACAAGTTTTGGTACATTTGTGTGCTCAAAAAGATCATGCCAATCTAAATCGGGCAGCGGTGCCAAGATCTCTCGCAGAATTGGCACATTTTTCGAAAATATTGCTATCGACATAATGCATGTTTACTATCTTATATATGCATACTCACAAGGATGGACCTACGACCAAACAATTCACGAAGACCCTTATAAAAAAGAAAGGAAGCAATGTTTAAGCCCAAATACTATAGCCGATTGGTTTAATTACTGCAGAGAAGTAGTTGTGATATTTTATTTGGAAAAACAAAATCTTTACAGCGGTAAAATTGGAGGCTGTGGGAAAATAGTGCAAATAGACGAAAGTAAATTTGGAAAAAGGAAATATAACAAAGGACGTCACATTGAAGGCCACTGGGTGCTGGGATTAATAGAAGATGGGTCTGAAGACTTAAGATTGGAAGTATGCCCGGACAATAAAAGAGATGCTGATACTCTCATACCTTTAATTCAAAAGCATGTTTTACCTGGAACAACAATCCACACCGATTGTTGGCGGGCATACGATTGTCTGTCTGAATATGGATACATACACAAAAAAGTGAATCATTCAGACCCAGAGAACCCATTTGTGGGTAAAGATGGAATCCACACCCAAAGAATAGAATCCCAGTGGCGAGCAGTGAAGAGGTTTTTCAAAAAACAAAATTATAACAACCCAGAAAACTTAAGTGATATAATTGTTGAATATTTGTGGCGAAGAGACGTGTATAAATATAAAAGAGACTCTTTTGTACATTTAATGAAAGCAATTAAACATGTTTATGAAATAAACAAGTAATGTATTAAAATGTTTGTTTAATTGTGTCTCTCCTAGCCCTTTAACATTAAGTTTTTCTCATCTATCAACATAACTCTGAGACGGACTGGATATGTTATTGTTGTTATATAATACAATGTTAAGTGAACCGCCTTGATAGATTAGGTGTGAAACAAAAAATAGGTTAGGTTAGGTTAGAACATGACAAACAACGCACGAGCCCAGCGAGCGAAGCGAGCGTGCCGCGGCAGCGGCCGGCGAAGTGCCAGAAGCGAACCGCCTTAATAAGTTAGGTGTGAAACAAAAAATAGGTTAGGTTAGGTTAGAACATGACAAACAACGCACGAGCCGAGCGAGCGAAGCGAGCGTGCCGCGGCAGCGGCCGGCGAAGTGCCAGAAGCGAACCGCCTTAATAAGTTAGGTGTGAAACAAAAAATAGGTTAGGTTAGGTTAGAACATGACAAACAACGCACGAGCCGAGCGAGCGAAGCGAGCGTGCCGCGGCAGTGGCCGGCGAAGTGCCAGAAGCGAACCACCTTAATAGATTAGGTGTGAAACAAAAAATAGGTAAAAAATACTGATATAGCCGAAAGTGAGGTTAAGTACTAAAAAAATTATTACTCAAAAACTAAAGGCCTCCGGCGGGGGGGGGGGATGCAGGGGGGGCTTCACCCCCTCCCCCTCCCCCCTCCGCCCCCCCTCCCCCCTCCCCGCGGGTACCGGGCGACTATAGTTTAACCACCAATTGTAGTCCCTAAGTCGTTCCAGTGGAGTTTGATAAACTCTTTCCATATTGCGCTAAAACACCCCAGATGGGAGAAAACTCTGCAGAAGCTGAGAGAAACATACTGGTTTGACAAAATGAACACAACTGTCTGAAGGTTTGTAGACAATTGTGTTATATGTAGAACCTCGAAGGGGCTGTCTGGGGCTATCCAAGCGCAGCTTCACCCGATCCAAAAGCCCACTGCAGCATTCCAGGTCATCCATATGGATATTACAGACAAGCTGGGTACAAGAAATGCTGAGGGACAAGACGAGTATGCAATAGTCATTATTGACGCATTCACCAAATACATACTGCTTAGCTATTCCAACGACAAAAGCCCAAGTAGCAGCCTCGCAGCTCTGAAACGAGTCGTTCACCTGTTCGGAACCCCTGTGCAGATCGTGGTTGATGGAGGTAGAGAGTTCCTTGGAGAATTTAAAATTTATTGCGATCGTTATGGAATCAATATACATTACATTGCGCCAGGAATAAGCCGAGCTAACGGACAAGTCGAACGCGTTATGAGCACATTGAAAAATGAATTAACTATGATCAAGAACTATGATACCGAATATTGGGAGTCAGCGCTAGAAGCATTACAGCTCGCTTTTAACTGTACCCCACATCGAGTAACTGGGGTTGCACCACTAACACTACTGACCCGCCGCCAACAGAGTGTATCACCAGAACTTTTAAGGTTGGTGAATATTGACAACGAATGCGTAGACTTTGACTTGCTTGAGCAATACGTGCGACAGAAAATGGCTGCTTCGGCGCTATATGATAAGGAGCGATTTGACAAGAGCAAGGCTAAAATACGTCCATTTCAGCGAGGAGACTATGTTCTCATCAAGAACAATCCCCGCAACCAGACATCGCTAGATCTAAAATACAGCGAGCCGTACGAGATACACAGGATCCTTGACAATAACCGATATATGGTGAAACGGGTGACCGGCAGAGGGCGTCCATGTAAGGTCGCTCATGACCAGTTGCGCCGAGCACCAGAACCAGGTGAGCAGGAAACCGTGTCGACAAAGATAACCTAACCGAACAAGTGACACCTCGACCAGCTGATAATTCATCAATGACCTTAGTTGAAACTTCTCAACAGCAAGTTTTATCCCCGCTCAATTGTTCGTCGGAGGATCCACTACCATCAACCTCCAAAGTGGCTCCAGTGCTGGATATATAAAAAATGGTGAGTTCCTTTCTTCTTGTCATAGTCCTCATACAAATTTATTAAGACAAGCTAGTAATAAAACTGGCAAGGAATTAGTTTACTGACGTTTATTCGTGTAGACAAGCGGGTATATGACGTCACTCAATAAAGAAAAAAATCAGTAAGTCTGTACATGTCTGTTATCCCCGCTTACTTACCTTTACTTTTTCAGAGCCTCTGTGGAACACGGTCAAAATAATAAGACCTAGGCCACAGCATCGTCCATTCCTTTTCCATTAGTGCCTCTGTGGAACACGGCGTACGAGACCGCTCAGGACCACAGCATCATCCCGAACGAGTTATATAAACAAAACAATAACTTTTAGAGCCCCTGCGGACACGGTCAAAATTATAAGGCCCAGACCGCAGCATCGACCTAGTTCCCATTTCCTTTAGAGCCCCTGTGGAACACGGCGTACGAGACCGCTCAGGACCACAGCAACATCCCGAACGAAGTATATAAATAAAACAATAACTTTTAGAACCCCTGCGGACACGGTCACAATGATAAGGCCCAGACCGCAGCAACGACCTAGTTCCAATTTCCTTTAGAGCCCCTGTGGAACACGGCGTACGAGACCGCTCAGGACCATAGCATCATCCCGAACGAGGTATATAATTAAAACAATAACTTTTAGAACCCCTGCGGACACGGTCACAATGATAAGGCCCAGACCGCAATAACGACCTAGTTCCTATTTCCTTTAGAGCCCCTGTGGAACACGGCGTACGAGACCGCTCAGGACCACAGCATCATCCCGAACGAGGTATATAATTAAAACAATAACTTTTAGAACCCCTGCGGACACGGTCACAATGATAAGGCCCAGACCGCAGCAACGACCTAGTTCATATTTCCTTTAGAGCCTCTGTGGAACACGGCGTTCAAGACCGCTCAGGACCACAGCATCATCCTGAACGATATACACCATATCAAAACCTATCTACGTCATACAAAATCGTGCAAGTATGCGTGGAGCATTTGCATTAACATAAACCGTGCGAGAATGCGTGGAGCATTACAAGCATTACAATATCTTCACTTACTTTCCTTATATACCGCAAATCTTACCTAAATAGGTATGAACTTTCTAGAGGTGCATAGCTACGAGTATAATACTCACCTACATAACCTTAGAACATGATTCGTTTAAAATTGTCAGTGTGAAAACATTGGTTGATAACTTGTATTGTTGGAATCGGTTATCATTAAGACATTCAGACTACATCCTATCATTTCCGAAATAGAAGCACCGACCACTCACAAGTTGTCAGCTAGTGTACCGGAGGACGGATGCCTAGCTCAGAAAGTCATTTCTATCTTTCAGAACCGCGACTGGTGCAGGGCACGCACAAACAGTCTCGCAGAATGGCCGTGTCGACGCAAGACCAAAATAGGCTTAAAACACATGCTCAAAGTTTAACAATGTCGGTTAAAATATAGTTGGATAAGTTTAAGATTTTATTGTTGTAGTTGAGTTGTTCAGTTAAGTGTAAAATTAGCTTCCGAGTTGTAAGATGTATAGTTATGGTTTGTCGACTTCCGGTCAATAAACAATAACTCAGAACAATTTAAACTTTGGATAATTATCAAATAATCTATTGTTAAATTCATGTCTGGATTTATAAAATGACAAGCTTAAGGTTTAAGATCATTTGGATTCGTTTTATTTATAAAACGCAATGGATTTGAAATCGCATTTGCACAGTGTAAAGTCTGACACGTGGTTTCCGATGTTTAAATGCTTTAACTAAAATAAAATTGATTGAACGATAAAAACATGTTTAATACATAAGTAAACGAATTAACAAATCATAATTCGTCATTATAAACTAAGTTATTTGCAAACCGATGTTTGAATTAAAGTGTGATGACTTCACAACTAGACTACGCCATCTTTGTTATAAAAAGGCGTGCCGTTGGGAAGTCAAACTGATTCTATTGCGAGTTGTGGTCGAGTGAAGTGTTGTTCTGTGGAAATCTTGTGAGTACCATTTTAACTATTAGTTTAGACTTAACTGTGTAAGCTGTGTAGCGCTAAGAATAAACTGTGTGAAGCAAGTTGGGTTCTTCATTCTTTAATAGTTCGTAATGAATAAACCCGATGAGGGAAGTGGTGACGGCAGCCCTGCTCTCCAACAATATATATATATGTATATATATCGGCGCGGATACAATAATTTGCCAATAATAATTAGTCTATAACAATTAGATTTGTTAAGTTGATTTATTTGAATTGATTTATAAAACATAGGTTCATACTTTTGAAATTGTTTACAGTAAATTACGGGGGCTAATTTTTATAGTTGCCATTTAAAATATTATTCAAAGGTCCGGCATGCTAAAATATTCTCTTTGGTGGGTGTGTTATTGTTTTCATTCGGATTTAGTGCCGGTTTCAGTGATTTCAGTTTTGTTTGTTGTTAAAGTTCCTTGAATATAGCATTAAATCCACATCGAGTTGAGCTTATGTTCCTCCATGCCTTCAAAAAGTTATGTTACTTGCGATTAGGAACTTCGAGAAATTGACTCAGTTGTGTGTGATGTGAGAAATTGACTCTTGAATATATTATAATAATTTAAGCAGAGACTCTATTTTAGTTTGTGATCATGTCGGAGAAAGAAAACAAAAGGAAATGCTTTAAATGCGGCCGCTCACCGTTCGCAGACAACGCAAAATTGTTTAGATTTCCAAAGCCTGGCATAAATAACCTTATACGGTATGTATAGGTATTTACTGATATTTTTATGGTCATGTCTTAGTGCGACTCTCCATATGTACCACTCCTCATATTATTAAACAATTGCTAATTCTCCTGATAGTTTATGGAACTAGCACAACAGACACTGGCAGAATTATGACAATAGTTGCAGACAGAAGCCTCTAAGAACTTCTATTTTTAAGCATTTTATCAGAGTCAAATCAAACAAGAATTAGCAAATCTGGTTAATTCTGAATCCTTAAAATTGACCTAACTAAGAAATCCAGAAACTACATATAGTGCGTTCGAATAGGGTGTGGGCAAAAGTGACAAAAGTAACATTTTTGATCTTTACACACGCTTTAACAAAAAAGCGCTCAACTGAGCATAAGACCTAAAATCGCATGTTTATGATCAAATACATAGCTGTCAAATAACGATCACAAACAACCATGCTTCGGAAGTGGGTCAAAATTTACACTTTTTGGTGGCAAAAATTCCTCTTTTTTAGATTCAGATTCAGATATTTTATTGCTTCCATATACAATGTAAAGGTGTTAAAAAAAATTTACATAAAGTCTTATATGGACCCTGTCGGGCACCGCAAAGTTAGATGAGAGGAAGACGCAATTATGGTTATATAAATATAAATTAATTTGTAACATATTGGTAGAAATAATTTAAATGTCAATAGTTAAATATATCGTAATTATATTATTTATCTTTCAAAAATTCGTCTATTGAGTAATATGATTTGTTTTGTAGAAATAGTTTTAGTTTAGCCATAAATATTTTGTCATTTTGTTCACAATCAAGTTGGTTTTGTATTTTGTTGTATATCATTACAGCATTCCGAATGCTGAACAAAAAAAGAGATGAATGACATTTTCACCCACAGATTCCCATTCGAACGCCCCTTATGAGCATTATTAGCATTTTCGCTAAAAACGATCAGAAATGATCTATTTGAATGCACTAAATATTATATTTCGTCTTTGCATCCATGTAGCTTTCCATTGGGAGTAATATTTCTAACTTACCTGTAGCCTGAGTCCCCATGGAAGTTAGATTAAAATAAATGATGTGTATGTTGTACAAGTTATACAAAATTTCACACAAATCTAGTTGTGTCATAGTACTTCATGCATGTGGGGGCTTAAAAGCTGTATCTGTAGCTGGATAAATATGATATAAATGGCAAATATTCACGGCATTGATAGAACAGTAGTGTTTCATAAAACGGTTAGGCAATTAGCATTTGGCTGCAACAAATATTTTACAGTACCCATTTCAGAATCAAAACAATATAAGTAACCCAAATAGAATTTTTAGTAAGTATTTTTTTTGTACTTTCAGCTGTGAACTATGGGCCCAATACATACTCATCAACAACATTTCACATGAAACTCCACAGTGAGCATAGAATGTTGTGTGAAAATCATTTTCTTGAAGCTGACTTCACTGATGATACTCTACAGAAGTTACGGAGATCTGCGGTTCCATGTGATGTAAGTTGCAAGTCAGTATTAAAACAAATTTATGTTGTGACTGTAAGCTAGATATTGATCACTGTCTCACCTATTGGTATTTATCCAAAGGTTTTCCTGAACAGATCGCTCTTAGCGATAACACAGCCTACTGAACTGACGATGGAAAATAGGCAGGGTAACACACACACAATGCCTTTCCACCAGTGAGGAGGGGCTCAAGCTGAAAGAGAGTTAACCCATGGTATTGCTGCTCAGTAGTCCATACTGTTCCGTCCATGATTGCTGCTTCAATTGGTAGGGCAGAAGTATACTTGCTACTTGAGGGTAGTAGGTAGCTAGCTAGATCAGCATTCGCAAAATGTTCTACTGCCATGGGGTACCAGGTACCTTCTGATTAGCAGTCAGTAGGTGTAATCACTTGGCTACCACAGCTCCAATATCCAACGCCTAATTCAATTAAGACCAAATTAAAAAATTATATCTGTGGTTTAAATATTATTGGTGTTTGCAAAACTTTCAAATCTATTTTTGTTACTTATTGAACTAGGCAGTATATGTATATATTTATTATGTAATATATATATATATATATATATATATATATATATATATATATATAAAGGGTGGTTAAATTGTAAGGGCCGATGTTGAATGTGAACCACTCCTAAACGCCAAGTTTTTTTCCGAATTTTATTTGACATTTCTCTATTTCAGACTTACTCAATTTGAACCATGGAGAGATACACAATCCAACAACGTGTTAAAGTTATCCAGACTTATTATGAAAATGGGCGTTCAAATCAAAATGCATATCGTGCACTTCGTGATTTTTTTGGTCAATTTGATCGTCCAAATGTGCGTACAATCGCAAAAATCGTGGAAAAATTCGAGCAAACCGGGTCTGTAGAAGATGTGAAAACACCAGTGCATGCTCGTACAGCTCGTACTGCAGAAAATATTGCTGCTGTTCGCGATAGTGTGGCTGAAGAGCCGTCCACCTCAACTCGTCGTCGTGCCCAACAATTGCACCTCTCACGCTCGTCGTTGATGAACATTATGCATAAAGACTTGCATTTACACGCTTACAAGGTGCAATTGGCTCAAGAACTAAAGCCTCTTGACCATTCCAAACGTCGTGAATGGGCAGAATGGTGGCAAGAAATGGCAACAGTGGATGATCAATTTTCGAAGAAAATCATCTTCAGTGATGAGGCACATTTTCACCTCAGTGGATTCGTAAACAAACAGAATTGCCGCATTTGGGCGAATGAGAATCCAAGAGGGATTGTCGAAAAACCAATGCACCCACAAAGAGTGACTGTTTGGTGCGGTTTATGGGCTGGCGGCATCATCGGGCCGTATTTTTTCCAAAATGAGGCCGGTCAGGCAGTTACTGTGAATGGTGTTCGCTATCGTGAGATGATAACGAACTTTTTAGGGCCCGAATTGGAAGATATGGATGTGGACGATATGTGGTTTCAGCAGGACGGTGCCACTTGCCACACAGCTAACGAAACAATGGCTCTTTTGCGCAACAAATTCAATGGCCGTGTTATCTCACGTAATGGCGATGTCAATTGGCCGCCAAGATCATGTGATTTGACACCGTTGGACTTTTTTCTTTGGGGTTATTTGAAAGAAAAGGTGTACGTCGATAAGCCAGCAACAATTCAAGAGCTAAAGGATGAGATAATTCGGCACATTAACGGCATAGAACCTCCATTATGCCTCAGGGTCATCGAAAATTTGGACCATCGGATGGAGGTGTGCCGCCGTGGTCCCGGCGCCCATTTGGCCGATATTTTATTCCATACATAATTGAGTAATACTAATATATCATAATAAAATAAAATTACAATAATTTCCTAAATAGTTTGTGTTTTATTCAAAATCAACATCGGCCCTTGAAATTTAACCATATATATATATATATATATATATATTACATTTGTTATCAGGCATTTAGGTATATGTACCTATTCACTATTTTCTATACTTACGCTGATACTATTTACCACTGTCCCTGAAAATATTACTCTTTCTATCCAAAGGTTGTCTGGAAGGAATCGCGATAAGACTGCCTTTTGTACCATTATGTTTTAACTAAAGAGTTCCTATCTATCTGTATTTGTAAGTTTAGTTATATATTTTCAATACCTTTTCATCTGTAACTCATTAGTTATTTTTTTCCAGAATGAACCACAATTGCCCGAGTATACAATAAGGCCTCAACCTGGTCCTTCACATGGGGTCTTACAGGATATCACAAACACAATACCTACCAATCAGCCTGGTCCTTAACAGGAAGTGACCATTGGTGCAAATAGTGAGCCTAATGTTGGGACATCTCCAGATGCTCAAGTGCAAACAATAGTTAAACTAACTTCAGAAAGGGAGAAGTTTTTGTATGCCAAATGTAGCAAATATATGGGAAAAATTTGCCAACTGCGCAATCGCATTAGACATCTGAAGTTAAAAGATATTTTAAAACGTGTGACAGATGATTGTGACAGATGATGTATCCATAAAACAGTTATCAGACAAGATATCTCTGACATTTGCGCAACTGTTGCAAGGACAGATACGGAACTTTAAAAAGAAAAGTACTGGTCGAAGGTGGACTAAAAAAGAAAAAATTACTGCTCTAAGAATTTATAAAAGATCACCAACTTGTTACCGTTTGCTGCAAAGGCTTTTCAGTTACCATCACCCAGTACATTAAAAAGTCTACTCAATAGAGTACCTTTTAATGCTGGAATCAATCAACCAGTTTTTGAAGTCCTTCAAAATTACACAAAGACACAAAAGCCTTCAGACAATGAATACACATTAATGTTTGATGAAATGTCAATAAAAAAACATCTCAATTACAACCCTAAAGAAGATGTAATTGAAGGATTTCAGGACCATGCTTCACAGGGAAGATCCCCACTTATTGCAGCATATGCATTGGTGTTTATGGTTGCGGGGATACGTAAGAAAGTTAAACAGCCAATTGTCCATTACTTTTCAAGTAGGTTTTCTACTGCAGACAGACTGGCTGTGCTAATTAAAGAGGTAAGTATTGTATATATAGAATGTCTAAAAAGGCGACTGAAGTCTCATAGGCAGAAAAGTGCGTCTAGTAGGCAGCAGTCAGCGGTGTGGCAAAACCCTATTATCTAAACTAATACTAAAACCAAATTATATTCCTTGTTGTGTCCATTCATATTACAGAAAAACATATGGTATCGATTGACCCTACATGTGTAGGGATGATGATGACAACCTTTATACAATACTAGCTACGCTCTGTCTGCATGGTGATGGATGATGATAATGATGAATCATATATAGCCTACGTTATTTAGGGATTACATAGTATAATGGAGAAAGAATTTTTGAAATTGATACGAGTTGTTTTAGAGTCTATTCATTACAGACATACAAAAATGCAAATATTTCTTCTTGATATTTTTATTAGTTTCTAAATTGTACACCGTTATCAATACTTTTGCATAACAGACCCAATGTGAATAGTTATCATATCAGTTAGAATAATTGTTCATTATTTATCATTTCAGGTTCTACAAAAGTGCCATGAGGTGGGAGTAAATATTGCGGCCATTGTGTGCGATATGGATGGCGTAAACAGGCGAGCCCTCACTATCTTGGGTGCATCACTGCAACACCCTTATATACACCACAATGGCAAACAAATCACAGCACTTTTTGATGTACCACATTTATTAAAATGCTTTAGAAACTTGTTTTTAAAATATGATATTGAATGTGCTACAGACATTTTATCAAATGACAATGAAGGAAAAGGTAAAGGGTTCTCATACATACTTTCCACTCTTGTGTGTTCTTATCTTTTGAGTTAACTGTTACATATTGTTTTTTTCTAAAACCCTTAGCAGAATTACGAATCTGGCCCAATGTGAATCAAGTGAAACTCAAACAAACAAACAAAAAAATATGATATTGTTATGAAATTACTGCTTTTATTTTGGTTTGATAACTATTTTTCTACATGATACATATTTATTTTTACAGGAATTGCTAAATGGTCCCACATAAAGGAATTTTATGAATTGATAATACCAACCCAAACTTTGTGTATGCACCAGCAAAACAAAAAATGAAGGATAAATATGCAGCACAAGTTTTTAGCCATTCCGTAGCAGAAGGAATGTTAGCCAAAGTAGCTAAAGGTATGTAAACTAGATAGGTAGGTACTTTCTTTATTGCATGATAGCATGGTGAATGTTTATTTTTAACGTTTTGAAGTGATGAAGTAGAGAAGACCGTACCTGATAGGATGCATCATGCCTGTTCATTACAGTTGCAGTATCACCGTTCTGTGGCTCTAAACTGCGCTCATCACTTAGAGACATTAGTTCTTAAATCTCATGCACACAGTAATTTGATTTGTAGGATATGTACCTACATCTTTAGGCTGAATAGAGCCTACAGCTGTCATGGCTGTCCCCACATCTTGCATGTAATGTATGGACACTCGTGCAACGTGAGCGTAATTTGCTGCTACAGTAAAAGTTGCTTGAACATCCCTATACATACAGTATATGTATAAATTCTGTCAGGCAACTTGAGAGCTTAGTTCAATGTTAGTAAAATGTCAATGACCCCCAACTACATCAAAATATTAACAGATGTGATAGCAGGTTACAGCTAGTATATTAACTCAAAAATTTGTAACAATATAAATAACAAAGTTCATTTGAAGCAAACATTTATTTAATCACCTTACTCTTATTTTCAGGAGACCTTACTGTGGACGATGCTGTAACAGAAAATTCAAATTCAAATTCAAAAATTATTTAATCAGTTTAGGCATCATAGACACTCTTATGAACGTCAAAATTTTTAAATGATTCTACCGCTGTCTTCGGAAAAGAACCACCGCCGAGAAGAAGCAGCAAGAAACTCGTGGGCCATTATTTTTTCAAGTCTTTGTACATTGAGGTTACATATGAGTAGTATTAAAATAACAAATTTATTCAATAGTTGGCTATTAGGCAGAAGTGGAAAGCTTCCAGGCATCTTTGTCTTCTAAGTAGTGACTCAATTTATAATAGGCTTTTTTCATTAGTATATTTTTGACACGTAACTTGAATTTCCCTTCAGTGAGCTCAGTAATGTCTTTCGGGATTTTATTATAGAAACGTACACAATTTCCTAAGAAGGACTTATTTTTAGTTTTCGTGAGTCTAAATTTAGATACAGCTATCCTATCCTTATTTCTAGTATTAATATTATGCATATCACTATTTATTCTAAACTTCTTTATATTTTTACGAACGTACATTATATTTTCTAGGATATACAAAGATGGAAGAGTTAATATATTAATTTCTTTGAACATTTGTCTTAAGGATTCGCGGGGACCCATTTCGTAGATGGCTCGAACTGCCCGCTTTTGCAATATAAAAACTGTCTCTATGTCCGCCGCTGACCCCCACAGCAGGATACCATATGACATTATGCTGTGGAAGTAAGCAAAGTAGACCAGTCGAGCAGTAGCTATATCTGTCAATTGCCTAATTTTATGAACCGCATATGCAGCTGAGCTCAGTCTTCCAGATAGTGCATCAATAGGAGGACCCCATTGTAATTTAGAGTCTATGCTAATACCTAGAAAGACTATTGCCTTGTCAATTTTCAATTTATTTCCGTCGAGTAATACGTTTGGCTCTATATGTCTTACATTAGGCATGGAAAATTTTAAACATTTCGTTTTCTTTGCGTTGAGAAGCAGGTTGTTTGCGGCGAACCAATTCGAAACAATAGTTAACGCGTTGTTGACTTGAACTAGTTCTCTATCTTTCCTATCTACTTGAAAAATCAGAGAAGTATCATCCGCAAAAAGAACTATGTCAGCAAGGCCCTCAACCATATGTGGTAAGTCATTGATATATGCTAAGAATAAGAATGGACCCAAGATAGACCCCTGTGGAACCCCCATTCTGACCAAAGATCCAGAAGATGTCACGCCATTAATGCCAACTTTTTGCTGCCTATCAGATAAGTATGATTCTACAAGATTCAGAGCAGCTCCACGATATTCCATAGTGGTGTAGCTTATAAATTAGAGTGCGGTGCTCTACACAGTCGAAAGCTTTGGAGAGATCACAAAATACGCCAATGGCATCCTGTGAGCTCTCCCAAGCCTCCAGCACATGCTTGACTAACTGGACTCCTGCATCTGTTGTTGATCTGCTTTTCGTGAAACCGAACTGATTTTCGTGTAAAATCCTATGTTCATTAAAATGAGACAAGAGTTGTTGAAGCATTATCTTTTCGAATATTTTGCTTAAAGCCGGAAGCACAGAGACCGGTCTATAATTTGAGGGGTCGGCCTTACTACCTGATTTAAAAATAGGGGTGATTTTACTCATTTTCATTAGGTCAGGAAATGTACCTCTATCAATACATAAATTAAATATGATCATCAAATGTGGCGCTATAACTTCTATTATTGACTCTAGCATTTTTACGGATAATCCCCATAAATCCTCTGTTGCTTTAACGTTTAAACTTTTAAATGTTTTTATTATTTCAAAAGTAGATATATGTCGGAACCTAAACTCAGGAATTTGGAGCGGGAAGTTGTCTTTCAGAAAGCCCACTGCAACACAAGGGCAAGAATCAAGAGATTTGGTGACTTCTAGTGGTATGTTAGAAATGAAATTTTCAAATGAATTCGCAACATGACTTGGGTCTGAAACTTTTTGGTTATCTATTTCTAGCACATATTCTGAATTAAAAGATTTACTTTTGCCGGTCTCTGTATTAATAGTTTTCCAAACTGTTTTAATTTTGTCATTAGATTTTCGAATGTTAGCAAGCAAATGTTATTATAAATATGGATAATCTGTTTGATTGTCTTAACAGCGATTGCTCGGATTTGCGCAGAGGAAAAGCTCATGCAACAAATTAAAAACATTCAAGTCCACATTTAAAATGCTTTAAAAAAATGAAAAGAGTTTTTTCGTCTATTAAGTATATTGGAAGCCCACGTAAGCCGCCATCACAAGAAGGTTGGATATGGACTCTCAATGCCATTGAGAAATTGTGGAGGAGCTTGGTGCAAAAACACCACATCACTAGCCTTGCCACTAGGCAATTACAACAAGACCCTATTGAAAATCTTTTTGGCTGCATTCGTGGCAACTGTGGATCCAATTCCAATCCAACATGCAGCCAATTTGTAGCTGGCTAAAAAACTGCCATATTAACAAATATGTCACATGGGCACTTCAGGAAACTGTGAAACTGATAATAGCGTTATAATTAACAATTTTGAAACACTATTATCCGTTTCACAGTCCACACCACAGCATACATTTGCAAGGACAGAGCCTGAATTTCTGTCCTCAATTGAATTACCTCAAATTGATGATGCCATACAAGACAACAATGCAGAAATTCAGGCATGTGCATATGTGTGTGGATTCGTAATGAAGAGGATGCCCAATTGTGAGGATTGTAAAAAAGCATTAATATCAACAAGTGTTGAAAACTTTCATTTGTTTGTGGAGTTTAGAGAGTACTCAGAGTTTAAAAAAAGTTTAAATTATGTTACTAAAGAAATGGTCGTCTGTGTAGAACACTGCGCTACCCTGATAAATGAATTTCTCAGAGAAAAAGCTCACACGACTTACTTAAAAAAAACATATCTGAGCACATAATGTCAAATGTGAATTTCTATTTCCTGAACATTTGTATGGAGCACAGGAACTCAAATGTATGCACCATAATTAGTAGTGTTTTTACTATATGTATAAGAAGATACTGTGTTCTAAAAAATAGAGTGTTTGCTGGCGAAGCATCTACAGCTGCACTGAAACGCAAAATAAATATATTATTACATAAATAAAATGTGTTCATATAAACTATGCATTGCTATAATGCTTGTGTTAATATTTTAGTCTGCTGCAACCAGGCATTAATAGATTCATGTGTGCAGTGATTTCGTCTGCCCCCTATATATGTGACATTAGTTCATTAAAACTTGTTAAGCCTGCAGTTGCAGTATAGTTGTCAGTTTGTGATTTTAATATAGGCCTGTTTCATAAAAAAGGTAACAATGTAAATAATGTCTCATGTATGTCTACCAAGTTTATATGATGTTATTATCAATGATAATTTTACATATTATATGCTACTATATACCATATTGGTATATTATATGACACAAGTGAGCTAAGTTGATTGTACCTAAGGCAGTAGTTAAGCCATCAAGCAAATAACCAATTTCATAAATTATAGCGTACATAATCTATATTTTTTAACGTGAAACAGTGTGATTTGTATTAAAATATTATGTAATGTCCATGATACAATAATCATTATGCAATTAGTAATGTTTAGTTGCCAATTTTGTTGTATATGTAATAGGCCTGTTTTTATACAAGGTGACAATGTAAATAATATCTCGTATTTGTGTACCATGTTTATATGACGTAATAATTAATGATAATACTACATATTACATGCTACTACATAGTACAGCGGTAAGTTGGTTGTTGCACCCCAGGCATCAGTCAAACCTTCAGGCTAACAACTAATTTCATATCCAGTAACAACACGTCATTTGTATTAAAATGTTGTGTGATACACCTACATGATACAATAAACATTATGCAATTTTAATGTACTTTTATTGAATTAGAGTACATAGTGGAAGCAGATTTTTTTATTCTTGTAAGTAGGTATTTTATCTTATAAGAAATTTCAGTCGGCTATGATTCGAAATTACTACTTAAGAGTTTTGTTTTTTATTTACAAGGATTGTTTCTTGTAATAAATTTAGATTTTTAAAAGCTGGTTGAAATTTCTTATAAGAGAAAATACCTACTTCAGAACAAACTTAATTTAGAATGTATGGCTATATTTGAATTTACCGCCACTAACAATATTTCAGTGGGCTGAAACTAGGTGGCGCTAGCGGGATCCGTTTTGTTTTTAATCTATGCAGTTGGCTTTCTTCTCCGTTAGGAGTAAATTTTGTTCTATGGTTTCTGCCCGCTGGTTTTGTTCATAGACTAAAATATAGACTGGTATCTTTAACCTTTTTTGTGTTATATATATAAGGTCCTTACATATGAAATTGGCGTTTTTCGTACTGGCCACTTTAATCACGAATTTCTCCTCTTTGGTAAGGAATACCAAATTCAAATTTGTACTGCTATAGACTCATGTATTTGTGCTTCGATGATCGTCATTCATTTGTTTTTTTTCTTCTGTTTGCGTCACTCATTTTACAAAATGGAAAACTTAAAATATCGCATTATTTACGAGTACGAGTTCCGCCGTGGCACTAGTGCTGCGGAAACAACTCGAAGGGTGAATGATGTGTATGGCGGTCGTGTTGCAAAAGAAAACACAGTTCGTTTTTGGTTCCAACGTTTTCGTTCTGGAAATTTCGACCTGCAGAACAAGCCCCGTGGACGGCCTGAGACTCAAGTTGATAATGAAGAGTTGTGGGCTATTGTGGAAGCGGATCCATCGCAAACCACGTCCGAGTTAGCTGCAGGCTTCGATGTTAGTGATAAAACTGCCCCATGCGAAAATTAACCCCAAAAAAGTTACTTGTAAGCGTTTGGTGGACTAGTGCCGGTATCGTTCATTACAGTTTTCTCAAATCTGGCCAGACTATTACGGCTGATGTCTATTGTCAGCAATTGCAAACCATGATGGAAAAGCTAGCGGCTAAACAACCTAGGTTGGTCAATCGCTCCACGCCACTGCTGCTTCACGACAACGCTAGACCACACACTGCGCAACAGACGGCTACTAAATTAGAAGAGCTTCAATTGGAAAGTCTAAGACATCCTCCGTACTCCCCGGACCTTGCTCCAACAGATTACCATTTTTTTCGAAATTAGGATAACTTCTTGCAAGGGAAAAAATTCAACTCCGATGGGGCAGTCCAAATCGCCTTCAAAGATTTTATTGATTCCCGTCCGACTGGTTTTTTTAGTAAAGGGATCAATGAACTACCTATAAGATGGCAAAAGTGCATAGAAAATAATGGGTCATACTTTGATTAATTAAATATATTATATTATATTTACTTATATACAATATGTCATGTCATGTCATGTCACAACATTTTTTCAAATAAATTAATAAATTATTAATTTAATTCAGTTTCCAGTACAATTTCACTTTTTCAACAATAAAATAAATATACCTCGGACAAAACATATAGAAACCTTTTCTAATAGCTCATTATCAAGATTTTTCACGGCGCATGTACAAATCAAAGACTGAAATGCATTTACTTTATGGAAGGACGACAGCTGTACTGTCAATGTTGACAGTACAGCTGCTGCTCTATTTACTATGTTTTTTTTAGTAAGAAACATATATGCATGCTACAATATCGTCGTCTCCTTATGACGACATTTTCCATACTCCGCAAGAAGACGCCAGGCTTCTGTCGCCTCCGCCACTTCAACAAGAGCGGCGTTGTAGGCGACAGCTGCCCCTACATGGTGATGAAGAAGTGCCGCATATTTTTATATCACCTTTAGATGTACCTTATATATCTACAGATTACTCGCTACGGGTTACGGCTACTCAGACAGATACCCAAAATTCAAAAAGTGATGCCAATGTGTCGTCGGAAAACCTATTGAAGTGCGACCAGTGCTCCCAACCACGCTTTTTTAAAGGCAACCGTGGGCTCAAAATTCATATGAGTAAAACACACCGTTCGGCTCCAAATTTAACCAAAGAAGTGCCTATACAAAACAATAACTGCATTAGTTTTTGTGAACATTTAGGTAATTTAAAAACGAATTTGCCAGTTTTAAAAAGAATTCCTCGTGGTGCACGTATTAGCGTCGCTAAATGTCTGATTGATGACATCAGAAATGTTATTTCATGTAACTCTCCTCAGGCCTGGGAGCACTTGTTGACTTTCCCGTATAGAATTCTTCATGTTTCGAAAAACTCATCTGATCAAAATTCTCTTACTAGCAAAATAAAACAAAATTGTAAAGACAACTCAAAGCGCTGTCCTGTTTACTGCTTCACTTCGCCAAATTTAGCTCGACCCGTATATTCTTCTGCGTCCTACCGTCTCGTAGAAGACAAGCTAAGTGAAGGAGACATCAGAGGTTCGGCTAGACTTTTATTTTCCAACGATACATTGGCACCAAACTCTCCGGAAACTTTGTTGGCTTTAATAGAAAAACATCCACCTTCCGCAGCTCAAGCTCTTCCTTTACCTGCTAACGTTACTGGGGAGGATGTTCTTGTCGCCACTGTTGACGACCTAATGTATGCGTTAGCATCCTTCCCAAGTGGTTCAGCGGGGGGCCTCGACTCTTTTACGCCACAACACCTAAAAGACCTGACCAGTGCAAGCTGCGGTGAGATTGGGGACTCTCTGCTTAAAGAGCTCACTTCACTAGTAAATGTGATGTTAACAGGTAAAGTGAATGACGCAATAACAAATGTTTTATACGGAGCTAATTTATGCGCTCTTCTTAAAAAAGATCGTAGCATAAGGCCCATAGCTGTTGGAACAGTGTACCGTCGTCTAACTGCTAAAATTTGTGTTAAACACATCAAACAATCTCTCTGCAAGGAATTTCAACCCTTGCAGTTGGGATTTGGTTCACAGGGTGGCTGTGAGGCGGCGGTACATGCCCTAAGAACATTTTTAACAAATGAAGGATGTAAAGTGTTGCTGAAGGTTGATATTAAGAACGCCTTCAATTCTCTTGATAGAAACACTCTTTTGACACAAGTTAAAAATAAAATCCCTTTTATATATAATTTCATTTGGCAATGTTATGGTAAACCTTCAAAATTAATATACAAAAACAATTTGTTATCTTCAGAAGTAGGATGCCAACAAGGTGATCCACTTGGACCAGCTATTTTTAGCCTAGCAATCCACCCTATCATCAAAAAATTAGAATCGAAATTTAATGTCTGGTACCTGGATGATGGGTCCCTAGGAGGAGATGTTGACACTGTTCTTAAAGACCTACAAAATTTAATTTCAGAATTTAGTTCAATAGGTCTTGCTCTCAACTTTTCAAAATGCGAACTTTTCATTCCAAATTCTACAACACTACTAAGAAACAAGATATTAAACATTTTTGAACCAATTGCTCCCAATATCAAAATATTAGATAATCGATCACTTCGCCTCTTAGGGTCTCCAATCCTAGACGAGTCAATTGAAGATTTTGTTGATGACAAAATTCAAAACTTTAACTCAGTTTCGGACCGCCTACTAAAAATAAATTGTCACATGGCCTATTTTATTATTCGATATTGCCTTTTTGTCCCTAAATTTATGTATTCTCTTAGATGTTGTCAGTTTTGGAATCATCCTTTACTTTTACAAAAACTTGACAACATCCAGAGGGATACGCTCACTACCATACTTAACACACATTTTGACGATCGCACTTGGCGCCAGGCCTCACTACCTGTTAGGTGTGGAGGTCTCGGTATTCGCAAAATTTCTAGTGTAGCATTACCCGCATTCCTTTCATCAATTTTCAGTACTCAAAAGTTAGTAAAGGCAATTTTATCGCCTTCTATTCAGATTAGTTATATGACTGAGGCTTTAGGAAACTGGAAAATAGCTTGTCCAAGTCAGTCCCTGCCCAAAGCTCCTGCTTCTCAGAGGCAGTGGGACGGGCCGCTCTGTGAGTTAGAACTTGAAAACCTGATCAATTCAACTAGTTCTTCCGCAGAGCGTGCTCGCCCGTTAGCTGTTACTCGATGGGAGTCGGGGCTTTGGCTACATGCTTTGCCGTCTAAAAATGTTGGAAATCTTTTGGACAACAATACTTTCCGAATAGCCGTATCCCTACGAGTAGGTGCCCCTTGCCAGGTCCCTCACCGTTGTGTCTGCGGTGAAATGGTGGATCGGTTCGGCCACCACGCACTCTCATGCGTAAAGAGCGCGGGGCGCATACCGCGGCACGCCAGCTTGAATGATATCATCCGTCGGGCATTTGTCAGTGCTGGAGTCCCGTCAGTTTTGGAACCGAACGGATTGATGCGGGATGACGGCAAGAGACCAGATGGGATGACTATCGTCCCGTGGAAGATGGGACAGCCCCTGGTTTGGGATGCTACATGTGTGGACACACTGGCGCCGTCTCATCTCCCTGGGACGATTGATCGGGCTGGCGCTGCCGCGTCTAAAGCGGAAGACCTCAAACGTCATAAATATGTGTATTTAGACAGAATGTACATGTTTATGCCTTTTGGGGTCGAAACTTTAGGCACATGGGGGCCGTCCGCTCTCAACTTGTTTAGGGATCTGGCGAAACGTTTGTTTGAGGCGTCGGGTGACCGAAATGCTGGCGCCTATTTTGGGCAAAAACTTAGCATTGCCATACAGCGTGGCAATGCCGCCAGCGTTTTGGCCACTTTTCCCCCCACCATGGGGCTTATAGATTAGAATGTTATTATTATTATTAAATTTAATTTTTAATTCCTAATAAATATTTGAAGACAATAAAAAAAAAAATATTCGACTTTTTGTTCCTCCCATACAAAACGCCAATTTCATATGTAAGGACCTAATACATTTAAAGCCAATATCACCAGGTATAGATGGCGCTGTAGAATATATATATATATATATATATCAGACAGTTATTCTTCATGGTGTGATACGACTGCAGACGTTCCTCAGGGCGGCGTCCTATCACCTCTTTTATTTGCATTATTTATTAATACCATTTCCCATAATCTTTCTTCTTCGTACCACCTATACATACGCAGATGATCTACAAATATATTCCCAGGCCACATTGGATAAATTACCGGAAGCTATTCAAACCACAAATAATGACCTTAATCGAATATCTCAGTGGAGCAAATCCTTTGGATTAAAACTAAATCCTGTAAAAACGCAGTCGAACATCATTGGAAGTTCAAGATTGTTATCTAAGGTGGAATGGGCAACGCTTCCGGAGGTTGATTTTGGTGGAGTTGCCATTCCTTTTAGTAAGTCTGTGAAAAGTTTGGGGCTAACTTTGGATTGCTGTATGAAGTGGGATCTACAGTTGCAGGTAACAAGTCGTAAACTGTTTGCGTCTGCTGCATCATTAAAAAGGTTGCGTAACTTCCTTCCTACTACCACTAAAATTTCACTAGTTCAATCCCTGTTACTACCCATTCTTGACTATGCTGACACCTGCTACCTAGATATAACGGAGGAACAACTTAATAAGCTTGAGCGGCTTCAAAATTTCTGTATTAGATTCATATTTGGTTTGCGCAAATATGATCATGTCTCTCAATTCCATAATAAGCTCAAGTGGCACCCCATACGTCTTCGCCGGAATACCCACATTCTTTGCCTTCTATACAATATTTTGTTTAATCCTTCATATCCGCGCTATCTCAAAGAACGTTTTAACTTCCTTAACTGTCCTTCACACCCACTAAGGTCACCCACTAAGGTCATCAGAAAATCTTGTTCTTGCGATTCCTCCACATTCAAGTTCTTTTTACAATGGTTCATTTACTGTCCAAGCCACCCTCCTGTGGAATTCCTTACCTATTTCAATCAGACGTGCAACATCTATAAACATTTTTAAGGATCAAATTAAAAAAATATATCTAAACATATAATACTGCACTGCACTTTTTTATTGTCCCTTAATTGCTTTAGGTTTATGTATTTATATATGTATTTATGTTATTATATTGGTATTTATACCTATTGGTTACATATTTTTATTGTTGGGTATGATACTTTGCTAGTACATGGTAATAATATGATATTACAAGAGTACGTATTGTTATATCCTTTTTGTATTATCTCGCTATGTTATTGTTATTTTTCCATTGCTTTTTATATCCATGTTTACTTATGTTTTAAAAACGCACCCATGTCAATGAATATTAAATATATATATATATTCCATCCTAAGGTTGCCTGGAAGAGATTGCTTTTAGCAATAAGGCCGCCCATTGTGACACAACTTTTGTAATCATTACATTTAAGTTTTCATATTGTTAAGTTTTTGTGAACAATAAAGTATTATCTATCTATCTTTTTATATTGACGTTAAACACCGTGCTTTTAAAGCAAATAAAAATATCATAAACACATTTTATTAAAAACTTGTCACGTGCTAGACTCGCGCACGAAGGCTATTTTCTACTTGCAAAAAATACAACCCTGTCAAAGACATCCTAACTAATGTTGCAATTTTGTTTATGTGTTACGCTCTCACGCCTAAACGGGGATTTCGGGAAAGAACGTAGGATCCTTGTCATCGTCATCATCATTTATCACCATGTGGGTGAAACCACGGAACGCAGCTAGTACATTATAAGGACTGGTTAGTAATAGGGTCTCGTTGTAACAGAAAAACCGGAAAAGAAAATAATAAACACAGTGTCATTGTGTTTAGTTCGGCCCTGGAAAAATCTAAGTACCTAAGTCCCATGTTCCAGAATGCAACTCAAATACTGATCATCTAATCAATACTTGAGATTGTAATCTTTGCTTGAGCATTGTTGATAAACTATTCTCAGTTGAACTAGTTTCAAACCGATACGCAATCAACGATTTGTTTTTTCTACGGAACAATCTGTTTTTGCTTAAATTTGATTACATTGACAATATTGGTGCCGTTCTACACAGAATTTGATAACGAACCAGTTGACTCAACAGCAGCTTCGCTCGCTTGGGTTTGGTGTAGTGAAGGAAGCATCTTTTTGGAATTTCAGGGTCCTGGATTGTCCATTTATACTAAAACTGGATAATTACGTATTTATCGTTCTCTAGATTTTGATTACTTTAGTGCACATGACTAGTAGGTAACGAGAAAGAATATTAGTAGTTAAGGCGAAATGGTAGAGACGTTACACGGATATTGAGGGGGTGAAGCAGACGCAGACCGCCGGGCGGCGCAAGGGGTCTAGCCAGCATAGCCACTCGCGGGCGTATGGTTACTTGATAGTATTCTACTGACTTATGATTTTCAATTCGCCTGCGTTGTTAACTAATTAGGTACGTTATTTTAAGTAGGTAATTATTATGGTGTAAAGATTTATGACAAGATTTACTAATACCATTATCATACTAGGCTATGGGTGTCTTTATTGTAAATTGGCACGAGTAAACGATTAAATAGTTTTTGTGATTTTCAATACATTTTATTTTGATTACCTATTATACGCCCAAACTAAGTATAAGGTGTCTAAAAGTAGTTCATAATACTAGTTATGCATTGGTTGGACCAAAATACTTGCTAATACTTGATAATAAATACAGTTTTATTATTAATATTAGACAATAAACAACACATAGGTACTAAACAAATATTTTTTGACCATGTTACAAATAAAACTAGGGCTTGAATAAGATAAAACCGGTATTGATACACAACCAGGTCAAGTCCTATCAAATACCGGTAAGATAAAAAAACCGGTACTTATAATTAAATGTTGTTTTACTAAAATCCAAAAATCAACTTCAACTAAGGTATAAATTTCGTATACACCTATGTATTGTGATAACAACTTTTTTATTAATCATGACATTAATACTGAAAGCTTAAATAAATGCAGGTTTTCAAAAGTTTTCTCTTTCTTCAGGCCTTCACAAATGTATTATGTAAGTCTAGTTAAGTAAAAAAAAATGTCCTCCTGTATTCCTTTAGTAATTATAAAAAGAAGTTTAAAATATAATATATATATAAACAATGCCACGGACCCTTTGATGTCTGTGAACTAAAGCATTATAAATAAATAAAAATGCAGAAATTCAATAAAAAAATCTTATTGATAATAAATAATATCTAAAGAAATGGTGAGATTTGTATTTCCAGTTAGGAGAAGAGATTTACAGTAAGAGGTTTCGTCGTGAATCTACTAACTTCGGAAGCATATTATTATAAGGTAGTAGCAAGTAGTAGTAAGTAACAAGTTCGGCCTCCATTTAAGGAATAGCATAAAGTATTCATCTTTTTTATATGAAAACGTAGGTTTTTTCATTCTCTCCTCCCCAAATACCTAAAACGCTGCTTTGTTTATCAGTAACTCGTAATTGCCATTAGACCTGATAGTACCATTTACTGTTTGTATTTATTTTTGTATGTATTTTATAATATTAAAAAAATTGGGCTTAGTCATTGGCCATTTTCTTCAGATTTTTATGAATTCTGAAGATGCTTCCTTATTGTCTTCATCAGACATATCAGGTGCTACCACTTGTTCCCCTGCATTCCCCTTTGATTTTCGAAAAGGTTAACTCTATTTCTTTTTATTTTCAACGCGTTAGGTTTTTTCTCTGATGCTCTCTTTTACTTTCTGGTTTTATTTTTCACACCGAGAAAGTGAACTTCCCCGAATTTTCGACCAACGATTGCAGCTACACCAGATAGCGCTTTATATAAGTTGCCATATGATGGTTTGCACCATGATTCGTCTGCAAAAAATCAATTACGGGAACACTATTTATTAAGTTTCCTTCTTCGATTGCTGCTTCCCGTTCCTTTGCAGCAGCGCGTTCCATCACCTCTACCGCTGTAGCCTCCAATTCATTGAACATAATATGGTCTTGTATTTTTGCGTAATACTTTTCTCGAAAAATAGGAATATCCATGGCTGCCATAGTTTTCTCAAATTGTGAGTATCCGATACCAGAAGCTACAATTCCAGAAATTGCTGCAGTGCGTTCAGGCCGGTATCATTATTTATATCATCCGAACACACTTCGAAAGTTTTCTTGCACATCTTAGACAACTAAAATTTGAAACAAGCCCATATCTTTTTTCCGTTTGTAAAACCAAGCAGCTGAAATCACACTTAAAGAGAGGGTTGTGCTTTGAGTCCTTCAATTGCTTAAAAAAACAATATCTACTATTCTGCGACCTGTCGATTCTTTTGTGCTTATCTCACACTCCGGCTCTTCTAGGAATGGCATTTCTTCACTGGAACAATAGATACAAAATCATGTTGAACATTTTTATCAAAAGGTTAATGACAAGTAACAAGTTAACTTGTTACTTCAGTAACCTTATGATAAAAATAACAAATAGTAACTACTTTACTTCTTACTTTATTAATCTTTGATAAAAATACTGTACTACTAATACTGAAGTAACAAATTAAATACAAAGAGTATCTGAATTATTAGAAAATAAAAAAATAATTTTAAGTAATTAGTTTGACATATCATACAATTTTCTTAAATAAAAGTAAATTGTAAGATATTATTATATAACCGACTACAAAGAAATTAACCCTCTGGACTCTAATATATTATGTCAGCGTTGGGTAGTTTAGCCAGAATGCTGAAGCTAGGGATATGTTAGTAATAAAATATAAATAAAGCGGTACGCCTAAATAAAAATATCGGTTTTATTAAAACCGGTATGTCTGCCCTATACAAGTGGCTTATTCTTGAGCACCAAATTAGATGGAAAACGTATACAATATACATGTTTCATTCAAATGCATATAACAATCTAGTAATACCTACTAGACTTATGAGATGGGAAATAGAAATACATACAGACTTTTTTTAAATTTTTTACTCGCCTGTTTTTGGCAAGTGACCATGTGGTCGCAGATATAAATTTACTATGTAACTTACTTGAAGAAACCAGGTGTAATAACTGATCGAAGATTTTCGTATAACGCATCGGAAGATTCCGGTAAATTTGTTGGCAGCAATACTTCGGTATTATCCTCATGGGATTCCTTAGACAATTCTTTGTAGGGCGGAGGGCTGTAAAAATAAAAGTCAAATTCCTACTAATATTCTAAATTAATCCCTGAAAACTCTGACCAGGTAGTCATCAGGTCGGATAAAATATATAAATATGTATACCTATATGTTATTCTATACCCTATAGAATAACATATTGGTATATATACATATAATAAGCTACCACCATACTAAATATCATACAAATTCAATCGGCCGTCTTACTTATGTCTCAAAACTAACTAACACACTAAGACACTTAGAAATTTTTGCATTTATAACATTAGTTTGAATATGGTCGCCTTATTTTCATCATCATAAAATATTTTATAACACTACGCTAACTCAATTACAGATAACCTACGCAAAGACTATGAATGAAAACAATCAGGTAGGTACTTACATATTTGTCTGCAAGTTCGATAATCTGTTTCTATTGTAATTCCGAGCAGTTTTATTTTTCTTCTTATCTTTATTTCCCAAAAGTAGATAATATGGACTAAAATAATGTAGTCGTCCGGGCGCGCTGGAGGGAATAAAGTTGTACACGTCTACTCTCCACAACGCACTCTGGCCGACTAGCGGGGGTCGGGAGCCATGGTAATGGCTGCATACTCAGTGTGCGCGTTTGCAAATGGTTTCAATATTAACTTTACTTTATTTTCTAAAAATAATCTTACATTTTTACAAAAAACTGAGTTTATAGACGGATTTGTGTGTTTGTTAGGATTAAAATGTGTATTTTGTTTATAAATATCTTTGATAGGAATTAAATGAAGTTGATTCATTCCACCGACGGGAACGGCAAAAAGGGTATTTTTTAGGAAAGTTTACGATTTTTTTCTATCGAGCCAAATTTATTTAATCGTGTTTCGGTGACCATAGCCGAATAAAGAATTTTGTGAACTTTTAATAGACGTAAAAAACAAATGTCAATTAATTGTTTTAAATGGTCTAGTTTTAAATATTCGTAACGGGGTGAGGCCGTGGATTTTGCCACTTTTAAAAAAAGAAAATTGTCTCTAATGTTCATCATAAAATAAAACAGAAAATACCAGATAAACTGTAACACTGATCTCATAAATAAATTCTTTCAGCTTTTTCTTTTTCTTTTAGGATAGTTTTAAGCGGATTTTGGTGAATTATCATGTTAAAACGCCAATCTGAATATTTCAGAGCCCTAATTTTAGATAAAAAAAGCGATGTCTTTGATGGTAGGTTACTTACTTGTCGGTATTTTTACTTTTTTATTTTATGAGTCTACTGAACAAGTTTAATTGAATCTAATTGTCTGATAGTTGAGAAACAAGAAAGTGGTTTTAAACCATTGAAAACATGCATTAATCAGTGATTTATAAACATTTAAACATTTGTCTCCTTTATTTCACTTCTACGTTACTGTTTTCTTCGTTACCGGTATTTCGAGACACAAGCATGTAAATGTAATTTTTGGTAGAAATTGGGAATGATTATGGCAACACTGAGTTTTTGGGCCAAGAAAAAAAGTAAAAAGACGCCATCTTATACGTTACCATTTGTGACAAGTGGATGTTGTGTGTTTCGGCAGCGAAAATCAAAAGAGTTTTTTGGTGAAATTAAAGGTAAATATCGACTTTTTAACTATTGTTTACGTAAAACTATGTGTCGAAATGGATAATGTAGATGATAGTTTATAGATTTATTCCAAATTTGGCTTAATTTAGAAATTATAACCTGCAAAAATCTTGAACATCGAGCTTCTACGTTACTTCTATGTTACTGGTAACAAATATTCTATGTTACGTAACGTAGAAGCATTGTAAAGACTAGTGCATATTGTTAATTTCGCTGGTTACAATAGTACAGTGAGGTCTTTATAAATGACATTTGTAGACGAAAAAAAAAATTCTTTACTACCGATAGTTGGCGTACCAGCAAAATTATGTCAGTCATTATTTTGATATCACATTTTCATCCTAATATCCTAATCCTAATAATATTATAAAAGCGAAAGTTTGTGTGTGTGTGTATGTGTGTATGTTTGTTACCTCTTCACGCCTAAACGGCTGAACGGATTGGATTGAAATTTG
The DNA here is from genome assembly GCA_917880725.1 of Selenia dentaria. Classification (NCBI taxonomy): domain Eukaryota; kingdom Metazoa; phylum Arthropoda; class Insecta; order Lepidoptera; family Geometridae; genus Selenia; species Selenia dentaria. Next base: position 20,940,516 of record OU862880.1, on the reverse strand, counting down.
GAACATACGTAGATTATGAGCTGGATTAACACATAGGATACTTTTTATCCCGGTATTCCCACGGGAACGGGAACTACGCGGGTAAACCCGCGGGGCAAAGCTAGTAACAAATAGTTACTAAAATTATGTTGACCAAACTCTGCACATAATGTTTCTTAGGTGATGCTGAGTAGATTTCCGAGTTGCCTCCCGGGGAGGCACCGGTCAGTTAGCGGGGGGAGGGAAAAGAAACTTGATTTCACCTGAAAATCCACTTAAATATAAATCAAAAGGTAAGTTTGGTATCGTTTTCGAATAACTAGAGAACGAGGAATTCATTACTAAAAGAAAAAATAACGCATTACCTACATATAATAAAAAAACAGAGTTATTTGATAAATATAAATTTATTTGATAATAAGTAAATTTTTAGGCGAAATCAAGTTTCTCTCCCCTACCCTAGCTAACTGACAGGTGCCTCCCCAGAAAGCAACTCGGAAATCCACTCAGCATCACCTGAAAAACATCTATGCCAAGTTTGATCAACATACAAATTTTCAAACGGTTCCCGTACAACAAATCGCAATAGCTCCTCCAGTATGGGAACTTTTGGAACCAAAAATGTTACCTTGAAAAGACCTTGTTAACGAATAAATTTCATATTATTACTGATTAGTCTCATTATAATACTTTCACAGATGCGTATGACGGCGGCGGAAAAACAAAAAAAATATAGGGAAAGACTGAGAAATGAGAAACCTGAAAAATATGAAGAAACTAAAAGGAAGTCTAAAGAAAGATCTGCACAAAATTGAACAACTACAAATTGAAAAAAGCTAGTTATAGTGAGGAGCAGAAAGAAGAATTACGTCGTAAATGGAGAGAATCTCGGAATAAAGCTAAAAATATTACAAAGCAGTCAAAAAATGAACCTTCGACATCACAGTCTACAGATGATAAGAAAAAATTAAAGCCAGTTAACCACAAACAAAGAACGAAACATTCATTACGTATTGAATATAAAACTTAAACAAGAAAATGAACAGTTGCGCTCAAAAATCGACGTAATGCTTAGGGGCTACAAAAGCTTACAGAAGAAAGTAACTCGACTTTCAAATAAATTAGAAAAGGTCAACGAATATTATGGAAATATAATAGAAAAGTTAGCTGATAAAAACAAGGGTCAGGAAAGAGAAAATCTTAGAGAACATGAGTTTACGCCAAATAAAAGAGTTACAGATTTTGTAGAAGAAACAATACCTAACGTGGCAACACCAAAAAAGAATGAAATTAAGAAAAAGCTGTTAGAACATGAAGTACTTACGGAATCACTAAAGTCAGAATACAAAAACTTAAATAACTAGGAAAAAAGCGTTATGAAAAAAATTTTGGGCAACAGTATTGTTAAAAAATATAAACACAAATCAAAAATAAGAGCCTCTCTAGGAATAAAAAGTAATATCAAAAATTATTGCCATCTTAAGAGCAAGAGGCAGACACTACAAAAACGAATTGAGGAATTTTATATTCGAGACGACGTGAGCCGAGCCACGGCTGGCAAAAAAGAGTACCGGACTATGAAAAAAGTCACTATGCAAAAAAGATATTTGTTGGACAAGTTAAGCGTACTACACAAAAAAATTTGTTTCTGAGGTTCAAAAAATAAGCTTCAGTACTTTTAAAAAGTACCGACCTTTCTTTGTGTTATCCCCAAAATAAAAGATTGCGAAAGTTGCGCATGCATTAAGCATTCCAATATGCAGTTCCTGGTTAACGAGTTAAAATCACTAGATATTCTTGAAACAGATAATTTAAATGAAGTTACATCAAACTTAGTGTGTGACTTTGAATTCAAGCGGTGCATGTACAACGATTGTGAAGTGTGTTCAAATAACAAATTGGAAGCTCATAATAAAGATTTAACGACAAACGTAAGTTGGTTCGCCTGGGTTTTAAAAGAGGAAGATTATGAAAAGAATGAGGAAAACAAAAAAAGTTAAAAAGATGGTCAAGATTAAAAAGGATGGTACCTTACAGGAGTTGCTAAATATATTTAATTCTGAAGTAAAGAAGTTCAAAACGCATATTTATAATTTTTACTTTCAGTATAAACAATTCAAGACTTGTATAGATAATTTAAAAGATAATGAGGTAGCAGTCCACATAGATTTCTCCGAAAATTTCACATGTAAATATAATAACGAAATTCAAGCAAATCACTTCATAAAAAACCAGATTACCTTACATACAGGTGTTGCTTACTTGAAGGGCGAGAAACCTATTACCTTTTGTTCCATTTCTCCATCAAACCAACACCACCCACCCTGAAGCCATATGGGCCCATTTAGACCCCGTATTAAAATTTTTGAAAAATTCATATCCTACAATAGACACTGTACATTTCTTTTCCGATGGCCCCACAACCCAATACAGACAAAAAAAGAATTTTTACTTATTTAGTCAAATTTATGACTATGGATTTATTCATGCCACATGGTCATATTTTGAAGCAGCCCATGGCAAAGGAGCCGCTGATGGGGTCGGAGGAGCCATCAAGCGCACGATGGATATGAAAATAGCTCAAGGCACAGACATACCCGATGCTGAGACCGCATTTAATATTTTATTAGCCTCTGAAACAAGTATAAACATTTTCTTCATATCTGCTGATAACATCAAAACCTTAGATACAACCATAACTTCAAAGTTAACTGCCCTACCCGGAACAATGAAAATCCATCAACTAATAGCTGTCGAAAAACATAAACTCAAATTTAGATATCTCAGTTGTTTTTGTCAGGGTTTAAGTGGTAAATGTGATTGTCACTCACCTCTTTTGCATGACTTTGCAACGCAAATAGACCAGAAGGAAAATTAAACCAAGAACAGAAGGAAACGTCGAAATGGTGAAGGAAATTCAGCAAAAGGGATAAGAAATACGAAGAAAATAAAACGAAGAAAATCAGCTTGTCATCTGGAGATGATACGGATGAAAGTGGAGTTGTTGAATACGCAGACAGTGATGATACTTCTTGTTTTATTTCTAGTGGTGAAAATAGTAGCCTTGAAGAAGAACTCGATGAAAAAACGGGAGTATTCAAATCGAAAATTGATCCACAAAGAAACATTACTATTCTGTCGGCGATCATCTTGAAAAAACCCGATGCTGATGTTTCTCAAAACAAAAGAGCTTTCTCGATCAAAAGAAAAATCGAATATGACAAAAAAGATGTTATGCAAGCTAAGTTTTGCAAACATACAGAAGATGGAAAAAAAACATCGCAGTGTTGTCTCAAATTAAAGGTACCAAACAAAAAATAGTTCAAAGTGACAAAAGTAATCGCAATAAAATGGTTCAAAAATATGACGAAATAAATACAAAAGAAGATGAGAAAATTGAAACTACACATGACGAAAATGATACCGATATTCAGACTAGAAATAATGAGAGAATTAAGAGAATGAATGATGAAAAAATTGAGACTAAAGAACATGAGCCAATTGAGGGTACAGTTGACAGGAAGATTGAGACTGAGACAATGGAGACTGAACACGATGACAAAGATGAGAATGAAGAAAATCGAGACTAAAGGGGATGACAAATATGAGAATGGAGATAATGAAAAAATTGAGACTGAAGAAGATGAGATAACGGAGACTCCGGAACGAAAAACTGACACTGAAAAAATCAAGGCCAAAGAAATTGATAAACTTAAGACTGGAAGAGATATCAAGAACGAATTTGTTTATAATATAAATGATAGTGTTATTGTCAGATACTTCCAAAGAAATATTTGGAAATATTATATTGGATTTATAATTGCCATAGAAAAAAATGACGGTGAAGCACATTATAAAATAAAATTTTTGAAAACTGTTAAAGATTCGGCAAATTCAGTTAAGTTTGCAGTCCAAAGAAAGATAGATATTGACATAATTACGACTAACTTTATTGTTAAAAAAGTAAATTTAGCTAATTTTCCACAAGAGTCAAAACAATATTACTTAGTGGATGACTTCGATGAAGTACATTTTAAATACAGTGGACCCCCGGTAGTCCGACAAACATTTTGCAGGGCAGTGTCGAACTATCGAATTCTTCGGATTATAGAGTACTGCCTAAGACCCCCTATAGTCCGGAATTTTTTACAAAAGAGTACCTTGTAATCCGACAAATTACAGATCCAATGATAAGATTCTTTATACATATTATATATACATATGTACATATATGTACTCTGAAGTACAAATCATACTTGTATGTCAAATTTAGTAAATTAAACAACAATAGAGAGCTTACGTTTTATTATAAAATTAACGTCATTAATGCTATAGAACTTACAAAAAACATGCAATAACTTTACGTTAGGAAATAATTGTGTACAAACAAATGTACATATTAAAATAATCAAAAACTATGAATCAATTAATTTAAGAAGCATGCAAATATTTATCAATTTTTATTTGTTTAACATTGTTGAAACGCGAGATTAACGCTTTGTCCCTCAGTCTTCTCAAAAGTAGAAGTTCGTTGTAGGATGCACCATTTTCTTCAGCCCATTGCAAACCCAGCTCAAAGGCATTAATTGCATCTTGTGCTTTCACTTGCGGAGTAGTTGCTATCACTTCGTCGTCATCTTCCTGATGTATTGTTGTATGACTAGAAATCTCTTTTATAATCTCTTCGTCAGACATTTCATAAAAAATATTTTCCTCTTTATCCATTCCACGGCATCAGGTTTCCAAATCTTCCGGACGTATTTGTGTTTCAGCAGCAATTTGCTCTATTACTTCCGAAGGTACACTGATTTGTGGATCGTTGGTAGGAGTGGCGACTATATCTGGCCATAACTTTTTCCAAGACGATGTAATAGTTGAAGAAGGTAATGTATTCCACGATTGACAAAGAGCGAAAACCAAGTCTTTCATGTTAAATTCTTTTAACGTTTTTTCTATTGGCTAGTCTTTTGACACGGCTTTCAGAAGTAGGTTTTTCTTATAATCTTGCTTTACAAACTGAATGATATGCTGATCCATGGGTTGAATCAGTGCAGTGCAGTTTGGCGGTAGAAACATCACAGTGATGCATTTATCCTCAGTTGTCAGTTCTTCTTCAAATGGATGACCGGGAGCGTTATCAAGAAGCAATAACGCTTTTTGAGAAAAATTATGATCTTTCAACCATTTTCTAACTTCTGGTACGAAGCATTCATCAAACCACTTTTTGAAAAGTTCTTTTGTCATCCACGCACTTTTTTGTCCATAATAGTGTACAGGTAAATCAATGTTTTTTAATGCACGTGGTTTATTAGATTTTCCAACGACCACCATTTTTAGCATGTGTGTACCCGCAGCGTTAGCACATGGTAGTATGGTTACACGTTCTTTACTTACTTTTCGTCCAGGTACGGATTTTTCATTATAGGAAACAAAAGTTTTATTAGGTATCACACGCCAAAAAAGCACTGATTCGTCTGCATTGTACACCTGTGACGGGTTAAGATTTAAATCTTTCACCTTTTGCAAAAATCTTAATTTAAATGGCTCTATGCAGGTGGCATCATTAGAAAGTTTCTCTCCTGTAATGGTCATTAAACGTATACCATGACGACTTTTGAAACGTTCTAGCCATCCTTTGCTAGCCACAAAATCATCTTTTTTTATTATTTCTTTATAAAAATATTTAGCTTTCATTGCCAACATGGGTCCCGAAATGGGCGCATGCCTATTTCTTTCCTGAAGAAACCACATGTATAAAGCTTCTTCCACTTCTGGATGTTCAGCTTTCTTGAGTGTCTGTCTCTTGCCTGGCCCACAGTCAGTAGTTGACACGAACTGTTTAATCTTCTCGTGGTTTTTTTTAATGTCATAAATTGTAGATCGGCCTACGCCGTATTCGCTTGCTAAACTACTGAAAGATTCATTACGATTTAGGCGGTCCAAAATATCACATTTTTCTTTGATCGTCAGTGTTTTGTGCTTTCGCTTCTGACATTGTGACGACATTACTAGGTACGTATACGTAATACACAATGAATAAACAGTAAACAATGAACACGCACTAGGCCGCACGTAGTCAAATTCCAACTAAGCAATCGTAATCAAAACAATACCCTACGCGGCGAGTGATGGTGCGTACAAGTTGTAACTTGTTCAATCATGCATTAGCGAATACAAAATATGTATTCAATAATAAATAATAGACCATGTCGGATTACAGGGGGCGTCGGATTAGACAGGGGCCGGATTACCGGGAGTCCACTGTAATTGTCTACTCATCAAGTTAGAAATAGTTGATTTAATTTGCTTTTGATTTTTTTTTGTTATTTTGTCTCTCGTATAATATGTATAATATGACTGAAAAATTTTCATAGTGATCCTCATTTAAAAAAAATATAATACAAATATCCTTTCATATTCTTATTCAGCTGGCTCACTTTGAAATAAATAAATAAAAGTTATAAAAAAAATTCAGAATCATATTATACATAATTATAGGATTTATAATTTTAGAATAAATAAATTCCTAGGCGATTCTCGTTTCTTGTTCCTGGAATTTAAAAAAGAATTCGTTACCATTTAAAATAAAGATTTTATTATCACCGTACCCACTAGTTTTTTTTATCGCGTCAGTATGACATAAGCTTAACAAAGCAACACCGTTACTTTCGCGTTACTTTAGTGTTACTGTAACGTAGAATATTCTGCGTTACTATACGTTACAAAGTGGCAAAATCCACGGCCTCACCCAACGACGAATCGTCAAATTTGACGCATATTTCGTTTTAAGAACATTTTATAGAATACCTGGCTTAGTTAGGTTAGGATTGGATGGACGACGGGCTTTGTTTTTTCATAACCCACATTCATAATCATTATTTTGTTTACTGATTCGTGATGAGTACTCCTTTCTGGTCCTAAATCAATAATAAATGTTATAATAATAATATAATAAAGGGATCTATAATAATATAAGAGATTGTCACTCACTATTAATCAAGTAACTATGATGGATATATCGTAAAAAAATGTTTGCTTGACGGCTTAACTACTGCCTTAGGTACAATCAACTTAGCTCACTTGTGTCATATAATATACCAATATGGTCTATGGTAGCATATAATATGTAAAATTATCATTAATAACATCATATAAACTTGGTAGACATACATGAGACATTATTTACATTGTTACCTTTTTTATGAAACAGGCCTATATTAAAATCACAAACTGACAACTATACTGCAACTGCAGGCTTAACAAGTTTTAATGAACTAATGTCACAATATAGGGGGCAGACGAAATCACTGCACACATGAACCTATTAATGCCTGGTTGCAGCAGACTAAAATATTAACACAAGCATTATAGCAAAGCATAGTTTATATGAACACATTTTATTTATGTAATAATATATTTATTTTGCGTTTCAGTGCAGCTGCAGATGCTTCGCCAGCAAACACTCTATTTTTTAGAACACAGTATCTTCTTATACATATAGTAAAAACACTACTAATTATGGTGCATAAATTTGAGTTCCTGTGCTCCATACAAATGTTCAGGAAATAGAAATTCACATTTGACATTATGTGCTCAGATATGTTTTTTTTTAAGTAAGTCGTGTGAGCTTTTTCTCTGAGATATTCATTTATCAGGGTAGCGCAGTGTTCTACACAGACGACCATTTCTTTAGTAACATAATTTAAACTTTTTTTAAACTCTGAGTACTCTCTAAACTCCACAAACAAATGAAAGTTTTCAACACTTGTTGATATTAAATGCTTTTTTACAATCCTCACAATTAGGCATCCTCTTCATTACGAATCCACACACATATGCACATGCCTGAATTTCTGCATTGTTGTCTTGTATGGCATCATCAATTTGAGGTAATTCAATTGAGGACAGAAATTCAGGCTCTGTCCTTGCAAATGTATGCTGTGGTGTGGACTGTGAATCGGATAATAGTGTTTCAAAATTGTTATTATCAGTTTCACAGTTTCCTGAAGTGCCCATGTGTGACATATTTGTTAATATGGCAGTTTTTAAGCCAGCTACAAATTGGCTGCATGTTGGATTGGAATTGGATCCACAGTTGCCACGAATGCAGCCAAAAAGATTTTCAATAGGGTCTTGTTGTAATCGCCTAGTGGGAAGGCTAGTGATGTGGTGTTTTTGCACCAAGCTCCTCCACAATTTCTCAATGGCATTGAGAGTCCATATCCAACCTTCTTGTGATGGCGGCTTACGTGGGCTTCCAATATACTTAATAGACGAAAAAAATCTTTTCATTTTTTTAAAGCATTTTAAATGTGGACTTGAATGTTTTTAATTGGTTGCATGAGCTTTTCCTCTGCGCAAATCCGAGCAATCGCTGTTAAGACAATCAAACAGATTATCCATATTTATAATAACATTTGCTGTTACAGCTGCGTCCACAGTAAGGTCTCCTGAAAATAAGAGTAAGGTGATTAAATAAATGTTTGCTTCAAATGAACTTTGTTATTTTGATTGTTACAAATTTTTGAGTTAATATACTAGCTGTAACCTGCTATCACATCTGTTAATATTTTGATGTAGTTGGGGGTCATTGACATTTTACTAACATTGAACTAAGCTCTCAAGTTGCCTGACAGAATTTATACATATACTGTATGTATAGGGATGTTCAAGCAACTTTTACTGTAGCAGCAAATTACGCTCACGTTGCACGAGTGTCCATACATTACATGCAAGATGTGGGGACAGCCATGACAGCTGTAGGCTCTATTCAGCCTAAAGATGTAGGTACATATCCTACAAATCAAATTACTGTGTGCATGAGATTTAAGAACTAATGTCTCTAAGTGATGAGCGCAGTTTAGAGCCACAGAACGGTGATACTGCAACTGTAATGAACAGGCATGATGCATCCTATCAGGTACGGTCTTCTCTACTTCATCACTTCAAAACGTTAAAAATAAACATTCACCATGCTATCATGCAATAAAGAAAGTACCTACCTATCTAGTTTACATACCTTTAGCTACTTTGGCTAACATTCCTTCTGCTACGGAATGGCTAAGAACTTGTGCTGCATATTTATCCTTCATTTTTTTTTTGCTGGTGCATCATACACAAAGTTTGGGTTGGTATTATCAATTCATAAAATTCCTTTATGTGGGACCATTTAGCAATTCCTGTAAAAAGAAATATGTATCATGTAGAAAAATAGTTATCAAACCAAAATAAAAGCAGTAATTTCATAACAATATCATATTTTTTTGTTTGTTTGTTTGAGTTTCACTTGATTCACATTGGGCCAGATTCGTAATTCTGCTAAGGGTTTTAGAAAAAAACAATATGTAACAGTTAACCCAAAAGATAAGAACACACAAGAGTGGAAAGTATGTATGAGAACCCTTTACCTTTTCCTTCATTGTCATTTGATAAAATGTCTGTAGCACATTCAATATCATATTTTAAAAACAAGTTTCTAAAGCATTTTAATAAATGTGGTACATCAAAAAGTGCTGTGATTTGTTTGCCATTGTGGTGTATATAAGGGTGTTGCAGTGATGCACCCAAAATAGTGAGGGCTCGCCTGGTAAACGCCATCCATATCGCACACAATGGCCGCAATATTTACTCCCACCTCATGGCACTTTTGTAGAACCTGAAATGATAAATAATGAACAATTATTCTAACTGATGTGATAACTATTCACATTGGGTCTGTTATGCAAAAGTATTGATAACGGTGTACAATTTAGAAACTAATAAAAATATCAAGAAGAAATATTTGCATTTTTGTATGTCTGTAATGAATAGACTCTAAAACAACTCGTATCAATTTCAAAAATTCTTTCTCCATTATACTATGTAATCCCTAAATAACATAGGCTATATATATATATATATTTTGATTCATCATTATCATCATCCATCACCATGCAGACAGAGCGTAGCTAGTATTATATAAAGGTTGTCATCATCATCCCTACACATGAAGGGTCAATCGATACCATATGTTTTTCTTTAATATGACACAACAAGGAATATAATTTGGTTTTAGTATTAGTTTAGGTAATAGGGTTTTGCCACACCGCTGACTGCTGCCTACTAGACGCACTTTTCTGCCTATGAGACTTCAGTCGCCTTTTAAGACATTCTATATATACTATATATACAATACTTACCTCTTTAATTAGCACAGCCAGTCTGTCTGCAGTAGAAAACCTACTTGAAAAGTAATGGACAATTGGCTGTTTAACTTTCTTACGTATCCCCGCAACCATAAACACCAATGCATATGCTGCAATAAGTGGGGATCTTCCCTGTGAAGCATGGTCCTGAAATCCTTCAATTACATCTTCTTTAGGGTTGTAATTGAGATTTTTTTTATTGACATTTTATCAAACATTAATGTGTATTCATTGTCTGAAGGCTTTTGTGTCTTTGTGTAATTTTGAAGGACTTCAAAAACTGGTTGATTGATTCCAGCATTAAAAGGTACTCTATTGAGTAGACTTTTTAATGTACTGGGTGATGGTAACTGAAAAAGCCTTTGCAGCAAACGGTAACAAGTTGGTGATCTTTTATAAATTCTTAGAGCAGTAATTTTTTCTTTTTTATTCCACCTTCGACCAGTACTTTTCTTTTTAAAGTTCCGTATCTGTCCTTGCAACAGTTGCGCAAATGTCAGAAATATCTTGTCTGATAACTGTTTTATGGTTACATCATCTGTCACACGTTTTAAAATATCTTTTAACATCAGATGTCTAATGCGATTGCGCAGTTGGCAAATTTTTCCCATATATTTGCTACATTTAGCATACAAAAACTTCTCCTTTTCTGAAGTTGGTTTAACTATTGTTTGCACTTGAGCATCTGAAGATGTCCCAACATTAGGCTCACTATTTGCACCAATGGTCACTTCCTGTGAAGGACCAGGCTGATTGGTAGGTCTTGTGTTTGTGATATCCTGTAAGACCCCATGTGAAGGACCAGGTTGAGGCCTTATTGTATACTCGGGCAATTGTGGTTCATTCTGGAAAAAAATAACTAATGAGTTACAGATGAAAAGGTATTGAAAATATATAACTAAACTAACAAATACAGATAGATAGGAACTCTTTAGTTAAAACATAATGGTACAAAAGGCAGTCTTATCGCGATTCCTTCCAGACAACCTTTGGATAGAAAGAGTAATATTTTCAGGGACAGTGGTAAATAGTATCAGCGTAAGTATATAAAATAGTGAATAGGTACATATACCTAAATGCCTGATAACAAATGTAATATATATATATATTACATAATAAATATATATATATATATATATACATATGCTGCCTAGTTCAATAAGTAACAAAAATAGATTTGAAATTTTTGCAAACACCAATAATATTTAAACCACAGATATAATTTTATAATTTGGTCTTAATTGAATTAGGCGTTGGATATTGGAGCTGTGGTAGCCAAGTGATTACACCTACTGACTGCTAATCAGAAGGTACCTGGTACCCCATGGCAGTAGAACATTTTGCGAATGCTGATCTAGCTAGCTACCTACTACCCTCAAGTAGCAAGTATACTTCTGCCCTACCAATTGAAGCAGCAATCATGGACGGAACAGTATGGACTACTGAGCAGCAATACCATGGGTTAACTCTCTTTCAGCTTGAGCCCCTCCTCACTGGTGGAAAGGCATTGTGTGTGTGTTACCCTGCCTATTTTCCATCGTCAGTTCAGTAGGCTGTGTTATCGCTAAGAGCGATCTGTTCAGGAAAACCTTTGGATAAATACCAATAGGTGAGACAGTGATCAATATCTAGCTTACAGTCACAACATAAATTTGTTCTAATACTGACTTGCAACTTACATCACATGGAACCGCAGATCTCCATAACTTCTGTAGAGTATCATCAGTGAAGTCAGCTTCAAGAAAATGATTTTCACACAACATTCTATGCTCACTGTGGAGTTTCATTTGAAATGTTGTTGATGAGTATGTATTGGGCCCATAGTTCACAGCTGAAAGTACAAAAAAAATACTTAATAAAAATTCTATTTGGGTTACTTATATTGTTTTGATTCTGAAATGGGTACTGTAAAATATTTGTTGCAGCCAAATGCTAATTGCCTAACCGTTTTATGAAACACTACTGTTCTATCAATGCCGTGAATATTTGCCATTTATATCATATTTATCCAGCTACAGATACAGCTTTTAAGCCCCCACATGCATGAAGTACTATGACACAACTAGATTTGTGTGAAATTTTGTATAACTTGTACAACATACACATCATTTATTTTAATCTAACTTCCATGGGGACTCAGGCTACAGGTAAGTTAGAAATATTACTCCCAATTGAAAGCTGCAAAGACGAAATATAATATTTAGTGCATTCAAATAGATCACTTCTGATCGTTTTTAGCGAAAATGCTAATAATGCTCATAAGGGGCGTTCGAATGGGAATCTGTGGGTGAAAATGTCATTCATGTCTCTTTCTTTCACGTCGTTCAGCATTCGGAATGCTGTAAATATATACAACAAAATACAAAACCAACTTGATTGTGAACAAAATGACAAAATATTTATGGCTAAACTAAAACTATTTCTACAATACAAATCATATTACTCAATAGACGAATTTTTGAAAGATAAATAATATAATTACGATATATTTAACTATTGACATTTAAATTATTTCTACCAATATGTTACAAATTAATTTATATTTATATAACCATAATTGCATCTTCCTCTCTTCTAACTTTGCGGTGCCCGACAGGGTCCATATAAGACTTTATGTACATTTTTTTTAACACCTTTACATTGTATGTGGAAGCAATAAAATATCTGAATCTGAATCTAAAAAAGAGGAATGTTTGCCACCAAAAAGTGTAAATTTTGACCCACTTCCGAAGCATGGTTGTTTGTGATTGTTATTTGACAGCTATGTATTTGATCATAAACATGCGATTTTAGGTATTATGCTCAGTTGAGCGCTTTTTTGTTAAAGCGTGTGTAATAACAACAAAGCAAAAAGTAACAAAAATGTTACTTTTTGCTTTGTCCACACCCTATTCGAACGCACTATATGTAGTTTCTGGATTTCTTAGTTAGGTCAATTTTAAGGATTCAGAATTAACCAGATTTGCTAATTCTTGTTTGATTTGACTCTGATAAAATGCTTAAAAATAGATGTTCTTAGAGGCTTCTTACTTCTGTCTGCAACTATTGTCATAATTCTGCCAGTGTCTGTTGTGCTAGTTCCATAAACTATCAGGAGAATTAGCAATTGTTTAATAATATAAAGAGTGGTACATATGGAGAGTCGCACTAAGACATGACCATAAAAATATCAGTAAATACCTATACATACCGTATAAGGTTATTTATGCCAGGCTTTGGAAATCTAAACAATTTTGCGTTGTCTGCGAACGGTGAGCGGCCGCATTTAAAGCATTTCCTTTTGTTTTCTTTCTCCGCCATGATCACAAACTAAAATAGAGTCTCTGCGTAAATTATTATAATATATTCAAGAGTCAATTTCTCACATCACACACAACTGAGTCAATTTCTCGAAGTTCCTAATCGCAAGTAACATAACTTTTTGAAGGCATGGAGGAACATAAGCTCAACTCGATGTGGATTTAATGCTATATTCAAGGAACTTTAACAACAAACAAAACTGAAATCACTGAAACCGGCACTAAATCCGAATGAAAACAATAACACACCCACCAAAGAGAATATTTTAGCATGCCGGACTCAGATTATAGAACAAAAGGCAGATGGAGCGTACCGAACACGCGAGCGTCGCCACCAAAGCGAATACAAATTCAAAAGCAAATACAAACCCGCGCTAGTGATATACGCGACTTGTCCGCAGCAACACGTTACGACTGGTTCGTAATTTTAATGTACAAAATACCGTCTTGTGTTATTAAACACTGTAAAAGTTGTTCCCAAAAACAAAAAAAAGAAGATGGAATATCCTTTCACAGATAACTATTAATTATTTGGCTTATATAATTTTTAATCAACATAATAACTTTACATGTGACTCGGAACACAAAACTTCAACAGTCATTCGCTTGTGTTGCCAGTATTTATTTAAATTAGTTAGCCGTTTTATTGGTAAAACTACATTTAGAAGGTCTAGGGATTAGTGATGTAACAAAAGTTTGTTTTTTAATATCGCAAATGCGAATATTTTTTTATAAGTCTCGCTCGCACGGTTTTTTTCCCAAAAATCCTCAAGTCTTCTTAGAAAATACTTTTTATGTCAAGTTTTTAATAAAGTTGAAAATGCGAATACTTGTCTCGTTCGCACAATTTTTAGGGTTTAGCACCTCAAAAGGTAAAAACCTTGTAGACCTTGCTTTTAGCCTAAATTGACTAGTCTGGGTCAACCGGAAGTACCCTATAGGTTTTGGGTCGAAAACCCATAATATGGTAGTTCCCGTTGACCTAGAATCACTAAATTTGGCAAAAAGCTAGGTCTTATGGAACAAATAAAGGAAAAAAATATATATGGCCACCCTCCTCTAATCTCCAAAGTCTGTGAAGAGCAAAATCTGAAATAATTTGTTACCTACAAATTTGTTCGGAACCCGAGATGGGCGAGTCCGATGGAATGTTCAGTATGTTAATCTAGATTAAAAATTACCTGTGTGCCAAATTTTATCCAAATCAGTATAGTAGTTTTTGCGTGAAAGAGAAATAAACATCCATACATACGTACTTCCATTCTCACAAACTGTCGGATATATGTGTAATAATTAGAAAAGTAGGATACTATTAAAATATTAAACAAAAACAATTAAAAAATAAATTGTGATATTTATACAGAACCTTCTTTATTTATTGTAATTTATTTAGTTATTAATAACCATTATTTGATCCATATACTACTTTAGTACTGTATGTTACAACAGAACGTTTAACTTTCCAATATTATAACAATTTGTTACAAAAATCTGGTAACTGTACACGCACACAGATGCACGTGTACGTACAGTGCAGTGGCTCGTTGTCACGCACACATAACTATAAAGGTGGCGACACTCGCGAGTTCGGCGCACTCCATCTGCCTTTTGTTCTATAATCTGAGATGCCGGATGTGACATCAAAATATTTAATGTGTTACCACCATGGAATAATATTTTAAATGGCAACTATAAAAATTAGCCCCCGTAGTTAAAATCATTTGCCCCATACAAATGTGCCATCCCGTCGCCAGTGCGACCGCTTTTATAGGTTACGGCGTACTTGCAAGTGGTCGTTTAAAACATTAAGATTGCAATACAAAGTGATGGCATGTTTTATAATTAATTGTACATCGTAAAAAACTTAAATCATTTTGAGAATAATTATATTATTATTTTTAATTGGAATCATTTTCTGTAAACAATTTCAAAAGTATGAACCTAAGTTTTATAAATCAATTCAAATAAATCAATTTAACAAATCTAATTGTTATAGACTAATTATTATTGGCAAATTATTGTATCCGCGCTGATATATATATATATATATATATATATATATATATATTGTTGGAGACGAAAATAGCCTAGCAGACCGAAAAGTATAAAAGGCGGCGCGCAGAGCGCTCGTGGCTCACTCTGCCTTCAACCGTCGACGAGTCAACATCTCCGAGTTCGTTATTGCGGTGAGTCAATCCTTGTCGTGATTTTGTAAAGTGTAGTAGGCTATTTTTGTCTCCAACCATATATATAATATTATAATATATATTGTTGTTTATGTATATATATATAGATATTTATATATATATATATATATATATATATATATATATAAAATATAATATATATAAAAAAAAAAAAAAAATTATTTTCCTCTTATTAAATTAATGTTCTGCTACTTGTAGAGATAAATAACTGTAAGGTTAATATTACCGCTGTGTTAATACTTTTATACGGCAATTTTTTGTCTTGTATAACTTGTATGCAACACGAGAGGTATTGATCACTATGATTGACACGTCACTGTGGTATGGAAGTACTTCAGGATTTAAATGAAACAATTGTCATTATGAACCCTATATGAATGGGTACCTATGTAAACTTGGTAATGTATGTAAGGAATGGAATGTTTTTCTTTGTTTTCATTGCATAGTGTGGTGCGGGTGATGGAAGTCCAGAATTTTATCGTAGTACGTCGACAGATATTAACACATTCATTTGTTTTTCAGCTGTCCTGAGCAGGTATCCTGAGCGGCTGCCCAAACTGCTGCGCTGAGCAACTGCCCGTGCTTCTGCGCTGAGCGGCCGCCCAAGCCGCTGTCCCGAGCAGTTGTCTGCTGGAAGTCAAGTCCGGAGTAATCGACACCAAAGATTACCTTGTGTGGTGTCATGCAAAGGTGGTATCGTGAGTATGTCGAGACATTCGACAGTTAATCTTCACAAATTGATATCATGCGCTAGTTGTCTTTGGTATGCATTAATGTAGAAAAATATCACTAAAGTTAGATCTTGGTAAAGTATGTAAGGCATGGAATGTTTTTCTTTGTTTTCATTGCAAAGTGTGGTGCGGGTGATGGAAGTCCAGAATTTTACCGTAGTACGTCAACAGATATTAACTCATTCATTTGTTTTTCAGCTGTCTCAAGCAGGTATCCTGAGCGGCTGCCCAAACTGCTGCGCTGGGCTGCTGCGCTGTGCAACTGCCCGTGCTTCTGCGCTGAGCGGCCGCCCAAGCCGCTGTCCCAAGCAGTTGTCTGCTGGAAGTCAAGTCCGGAGTAATCGACACCAAAGATTACCTTGTGTGGTGTCATGCAAAGGTGGTATCGTGAGTATGTCAAGACATTCAACAGTTAATCTTCACAAATTGATATCATGCGCTAGTTGTCTTTGGTATGCATTAATGTAGAAAAATATCACTAAAGTTAGATCTTGGTAAAGTATGTAAGGCATGGAATGTTTTTCTTTGTTTTCATTGCATTGTGTGGTGCGGGTGATGGAAGTCCAGAATTTAACCGTAGTACGTCAACAGATATATTAACTCATTCATTTGTTTTTCAGCTGTCCCGAGCAGGTATCCTGAGCGGCTGCCCAAACTGCTGCGCTGGGCTGCTGCGCTGAGCAACTGCCCGTGCTTCTGCGCTGAGCGGCCGCCCAAGCCGCTGTCCCGAGCAGTTGTCTGCTGGAAGTCAAGTCCGGAGTAATCGACACCAAAGATTACCTTGTGTGGTGTCATGCAAAGGTGGTATCGTGAGTATGTCAAGACATTCAACAGTTAATCTTCACAAATTGATATCATGCGCTAGTTGTCTTTGGTATGCATTAATGTAGAAAAATATCACTAAAGTTAGATCTTGGTAAAGTATGTAAGGCATGGAATGTTTTTCTTTGTTTTCATTGCATTGTGTGGTGTGGGTGATGGAAGTCCAGAATTTTACCGTAGTACGTCAACATATATTAACTCATTCATTTGTTTTTCAGCTGTCTCAAGCAGGTATCCTGAGCGGCTGCCCAAACTGCTGCGCT
Organism: Selenia dentaria; assembly: GCA_917880725.1. Taxonomy (NCBI): domain Eukaryota; kingdom Metazoa; phylum Arthropoda; class Insecta; order Lepidoptera; family Geometridae; genus Selenia; species Selenia dentaria. Next base: position 20,923,031 of record OU862880.1, on the reverse strand, counting down.
GGGCTGCTGCGCTGAGCAACTGCCCGTGCTTCTGCGCTGAGCGGCCGCCCAAGCCGCTGTCCCGATCAGTTGTCTGCTGGAAGTCAAGTCCGGAGTAATCGACACCAAAGATTACCTTGTGTGGTGTCATGCAAAGGTGGTATCGTGAGTATGTCGAGACATTCGACAGTTAATCTTCACAAATTGATATCATGCGCTAGTTGTCTTTGGTATGCATTAATGTAGAAAAATATCACTAAAGTTAGATCTTGGTAAAGTATGTAAGGCATGGAATGTTTTTCTTTGTTTTCATTGCATTGTGTGGTGTGGGTGATGGAAGTCCAGAATTTTACCGTAGTACGTCAACAGATATATTAACTCATTCATTTGTTTTTCAGCTGTCCCGAGCAGGTATCCTGAGCGGCTGCCCAAACTGCTGCGCTGGGCTGCTGCGCTGAGCAACTGCTCGTGCTTCTGCGTTGAGCGGCCGCCCAAGCCGCTGTCCCGAGCAGTTGTCTGTTGGAAGTCAAGTCCGGAGTAATCGACACCAAAGATTACCTTGTGTGGTGTCATGCAAAGGTGGTATCGTGAGTATGTCAAGACATTCAACAGTTAATCTTCACAAATTGATATCATGCGCTAGTTGTCTTTGGTATGCATTAATGTAGAAAAATATCACTAAAGTTAGATCTTGGTAAAGTATGTAAGGCATGGAATGTTTTTCTTTGTTTTTATTGCATTGTGTGGTGCGGGTGATGGAAGTCCAGAATTTTACCGTAGTACGTCAACAGATATATTGACTCATTCATTTGTTTTTCAGCTGTCCCGAGCAGGTATCCTGAGCGGCTGCCCAAACTGCTGCGCTGGGCTGCTGCGCTGAGCAACTGCCCGTGCTTCTGCGCTGAGCGGCCGCCCAAGCCGCTGTCCCGAGCAGTTGTCTGTTGGAAGTCAAGTCCGGAGTAATCGACACCAAAGATTACCTTGTGTGGTGTCATGCAAAGGTGGTATCGTGAGTATGTCAAGACATTCAACAGTTAATCTTCACAAATTGATATCATGCGCTAGTTGTCTTTGGTATGCATTAATGTAGAAAAATATCACTAAAGTTAGATCTTGGTAAAGTATGTAAGGCATGGAATGTTTTTCTTTGTTTTCATTGCATTGTGTGGTGCGGGTGATGGAAGTCCAGAATTTTACCGTAGTACGTCAACAGATATATTAACTCATTCATTTGTTTTTCAGCTGTCCCGAGCAGGTATCCTGAGCGGCTGCCCAAACTGCTGCGCTGGGCTGCTGCGCTGAGCAACTGCCCGTGCTTCTGCGTTGAGCGGACGCCCAAGCCGCTGTCCCGAGCAGTTGTCTGTTGGAAGTCAAGTCCGGAGTAATCGACACCAAAGATTACCTTGTGTGGTGTCATGCAAAGGTGGTATCGTGAGTATGTCAAGACATTCAACAGTTAATCTTCACAAATTGATATCATGCGCTAGTTGTCTTTGGTATGCATTAATGTAGAAAAATATCACTAAAGTTAGATCTTGGTAAAGTATGTAAGGCATGGAATGTTTTTCTTTGTTTTCATTGCATTGTGTGGTGCGGGTGATGGAAGTCCAGAATTTTACCGTAGTACGTCAACAGATATATTAACTCATTCATTTGTTTTTCAGCTGTCCCGAGCAGGTATCCTGAGCGGCTGCCCAAACTGCTGCGCTGGGCTGCTGCGCTGAGCAACTGCCCGTGCTTCTGCGCTGAGCGGCCGCCCAAGCCGCTGTCCCGAGCAGTTGTCTGCTGGAAGTCAAGTCCGGAGTAATCGACACCAAAGATTACCTTGTGTGGTGTCATGCAAAGGTGGTATCGTGAGTATGTCAAGACATTCAACAGTTAATCTTCACAAATTGATATCATGCGCTAGTTGTCTTTGGTATGCATTAATGTAGAAAAATATCACTAAAGTTAGATCTTGGTAAAGTATGTAAGGCATGGAATGTTTTTCTTTGTATTCATTGCATTGTGTGGTGCGGGTGATGGAAGTCCAGAATTTTACCGTAGTACGTCAACAGATATATTAACTCATTCATTTGTTTTTCAGCTGTCCCGAGCAGGTATCCTGAGCGGCTGCCCAAACTGCTGCGCTGGGCTGCTGCGCTGAGCAACTGCCCGTGCTTCTGCGCTGAGCGGCCGCCCAAGCCGCTGTCCCGAGCAGTTGTCTGCTGGAAGTCAAGTCCGGAGTAATCGACACCAAAGATTACCTTGTGTGGTGTCATGCAAAGGTGGTATCGTGAGTATGTCAAGACATTCAACAGTTAATCTTCACAAATTGATATCATGCGCTAGTTGTCTTTGGTATGCATTAATGTAGAAAAATATCACTAAAGTTAGATCTTGGTAAAGTATGTAAGGCATGGAATGTTTTTCTTTGTTTTCATTGCATTGTGTGGTGTGGGTGATGGAAGTCCAGAATTTTACCGTAGTACGTCAACAGATATATTAACTCATTCATTTGTTTTTCAGCTGTCCCGAGCAGGTATCCTGAGTGGCTGCCCAAACTGCTGCGCTGGGCTGCTGCGCTGAGCAACTGCCCGTTCTTCTGCGTTGAGCGGCCGCCCAAGCCGCTGTCCCGAGCAGTTGTCTGTTGGAAGTCAAGTCCGGAGTAATTCGACACCAAAGATTACCTTGTGTGGTGTCATGCAAAGGTGGTATCGTGAGTATGTCGAGACATTCGACAGTTAATCTTCACAAATTGATATCATGCGCTAGTTGTCTTTGGTATGCATTAATGTAGAAAAATATCACTAAAGTTAGATCTTGGTAAAGTATGTAAGGCATGGAATGTTTTTCTTTGTTTTTATTGCATTGTGTGGTGCGGGTGATGGAAGTCCAGAATTTTACCGTAGTACGTCAACAGATATATTGACTCATTCATTTGTTTTTCAGCTGTCCCGAGCAGGTATCCTGAGCGGCTGCCCAAACTGCTGCGCTGGGCTGCTGCGCTGAGCAACTGCCCGTGCTTCTGCGCTGAGCGGACGCCCAAGCCGCTGTCCCGAGCAGTTGTCTATTGGAAGTCAAGTCCGGAGTAATCGACACCAAAGATTACCTTGTGTGGTGTCATGCAAAGGTGGTATCGTGAGTATGTCAAGACATTCAACAGTTAATCTTCACAAATTGGTATCATGCGCTAGTTGTCTTTGGTATGCATTAATGTAGAAAAATATCACTAAAGTTAGATCTTGGTAAAGTATGTAAGGCATGGAATGTTTTTCTTTGTTTTCATTGCATTGTGTGGTGCGGGTGATGGAAGTCCAGAATTTTACCGTAGTACGTCAACAGATATATTAACTCATTCATTTGTTTTTCAGCTGTCCCGAGCAGGTATCCTGAGCGGCTGCCCAAACTGCTGCGCTGGGCTGCTGCGCTGAGCAACTGCCCGTGCTTCTGCGCTGAGCGGCCGCCCAAGCCGCTGTCCCGAGCAGTTGTCTGCTGGAAGTCAAGTCCGGAGTAATCGACACCAAAGATTACCTTGTGTGGTGTCATGCAAAGGTGGTATCATGAGTATGTCAAGACATTCAACAGTTAATCTTCACAAATTGATATCATGCGCTAGTTGTCTTTGGTATGTATTAATGTAGAAAAATATCACTAAAGTTAGATCTTGGTAAAGTATGTAAGGCATGGAATGTTTTTCTTTGTATTCATTGCATTGTGTGGTGCGGGTGATGGAAGTCCAGAATTTTACCGTAGTACGTCAACAGATATATTAACTCATTCATTTGTTTTTCAGCTGTCCCGAGCAGGTATCCTGAGCGGCTGCCCAAACTGCTGCGCTGGGCTGCTGCGCTGAGCAACTGCCCGTGCTTCTGCACTGAGCGGCCGCCCAAGCCGCTGTCCCGAGCAGTTGTCTGCTGGAAGTCAAGTCCGGAGTAATCGACACCAAAGATTACCTTGTGTGGTGTCATGCAAAGGTGGTATCGTGAGTATGTCAAGACATTCAACAGTTAATCTTCACAAATTGATATCATGCGCTAGTTGTCTTTGGTATGCATTAATGTAGACAAATATCACTAAAGTTAGATCTTGGTAAAGTATGTAAGGCATGGAATGTTTTTCTTTGTTTTCATTGCATTGTGTGGTGCGGGTGATGGAAGTCCAGAATTTTACCGTAGTACGTCAACAGATATATTAACTCATTCATTTGTTTTTCAGCTGTCCCGAGCAGGTATCCTGAGCGGCTGCCCAAACTGCTGCGCTGGGCTGCTGCGCTGAGCAACTGCCCGTGCTTCTGCGCTGAGCGGACGCCCAAGCCGCTGTCCCGAGCAGTTGTCTGTTGGAAGTCAAGTCCGGAGTAATCGACACCAAAGATTACCTTGTGTGGTGTCATGCAAAGGTGGTATCGTGAGTATGTCAAGACATTCAACAGTTAATCTTCACAAATTGATATCATGCGCTAGTTGTCTTTGGTATGCATTAATGTAGAAAAATATCACTTAAGTTAGATCTTGGTAAAGTATGTAAGGCATGGAATGTTTTTCTTTGTTTTCATTGCATTGTGTGATGCGGGTGATGGAAGTCCAGAATTTTACCGTAGTACGTCAACAGATATATTCACTCATTCATTTGTTTTTCAACTGTCCCGAGCAGGTATCCTGAGCGGCTGCCCAAACTGCTGCGCTGGGCTGCTGCGCTGAGCAACTGCCCGTGCTTCTGCGCTGAGCGGCCGCCCAAGCCGCTGTCCCGAGCAGTTGTCTGCTGGAAGTCAAGTCCGGAGTAATCGACACCAAAGATTACCTTGTGTGGTGTCCTGCAAAGGTGGTATCGTGAGTATGTCGAGACATTCAACAGTTAATCTTCACAAATTGATATCATGCGCTAGTTGTCTTTGGTATGTATTAATGTAGAAAAATATCACTAAAGTTAGATCTTGGTAAAGTATGTAAGGCATGGAATGTTTTTCTTTGTATTCATTGCATTGTGTGGTGCGGGTGATGGAAGTCCAGAATTTTACCGTAGTACGTCAACAGATATTAACTCATTCATTTGTTTTTCAGCTGTCTCAAGCAGGTATCCTGAGCGGCTGCCCAAACTGCTGCGCTGGGCTGCTGCGCTGAGCAACTGCCCGTGCTTCTGCGCTGAGCGGCCGCCCAAGCCGCTGTCTCGATCAGTTGTCTGCTGGAAGTTAAGTCCGGAGTAATCGACACCAAAGATTACCTTGTGTGGTGTCATGCAAAGGTGGTATCGTGAGTATGTCGAGACATTCGACAGTTAATCTTCACAAATTTATATCATGCGCTAGTTGTCTTTGGTATGCATTATTAATGTAGAAAAATATCACTAAAGTTAGATCTTGGTAAAGTATGTAAGGCATGGAATGTTTTTCTTTGTTTTCATTGCATAGTGTGGTGCGGGTGATGGAAGTCCAGAATTTTACCGTAGTACGTCAACAGATATATTAACTCATTCATTTGTTTTTCAGCTGTCCCGAGCAGGTATCCTGAGCGGCTGCCCAAACTGCTGCGCTGGGCTGCTGCGCTGAGCAACTGCCCGTGCTTCTGCGCTGAGCGGCCGCCCAAGCCAATGTCCCGAGCAGTTGTCTGCTGGAAGTCAAGTCCGGAGTAATAGACACCAAAGATTACCTTGTGTGGTGTCATGCAAAGGTGGTACCGTGAGTATGTCAAGACATTCAACAGTTAATCTTCACAAATTGATATCATGCGCTAGTTGTCTTTGGTATGCATTAATGTAGAAAAATATCACTAAAGTTAGATCTTGGTAAAGTATGTAAGGCATGGAATGTTTTTCTTTGTTTTCATTGCATTGTGTGGTGCGGGTGATGGAAGTCCAGAATTTTACCGTAGTACGTCAACAGATATATTAACTCATTCATTTGTTTTTCAGCTGTCCCGAGCAGGTATCCTGAGCGGCTGCCCAAACTGCTGCGCTGGGCTGCTGCGCTGAGCAACTGCCCGTGCTTCTGCGCTGAGCGGCCGCCCAAGCCGCTGTCCCGAGCAGTTGTCTGCTGGAAGTCAAGTCTGGAGTAATCGACACCAAAGATTACCTTGTGTGGTGTCATGCAAAGGTGGTATCGTGAGTATGTCAAGACATTCAACAGTTAATCTTCACAAATTGATATCATGCGCTAGTTGTCTTTGGTATGCATTAATGTAGAAAAATATCACTAAAGTTAGATCTTGGTAAAGTATGTAAGGCATGGAATGTTTTTCTTTGTTTTCATTGCATTGTGTGGTGCGGGTGATGGAAGTCCAGAATTTTACCGTAGTACGTCAACAGATATATTAACTCATTCATTTGTTTTTCAACTGTCCCGAGCAGGTATCCTGAGCGGCTGCCCAAACTGCTGCGCTGGGCTGCTGCGCTGAGCAACTGCCCGTGCTTCTGCGCTGAGCGGCCGCCCAAGCCGCTGTCCCGAGCAGTTGTCTGCTGGAAGTCAAGTCTGGAGTAATCGACACCAAAGATTACCTTGTGTGGTGTCATGCAAAGGTGGTATCGTGAGTATGTCAAGACATTCAACAGTTAATCTTCACAAATTGATATCATGCGCTAGTTGTCTTTGGTATGCATTAATGTAGAAAAATATCACTAAAATTAGATCTTGGTAAAGTATGTAAGGCATGGAATGTTTTTCTTTGTTTTCATTGCATTGTGTGGTGCGGGTGATGTAAGTCCAGAATTTTACCGTAGTACGTCAACAGATATATTAACTCATTCATTTGTTTTTCAGCTGTCCCGAGCAGGTATCCTGAGCGGCTGCCCAAACTGCTGCGCTGGGCTGCTGCGCTGAGCAACTGCCCGTGCTTCTGCGCTGAGCGGCCGCCCAAGCCGCTGTCCCGAGCAGTTGTCTGCTGGAAGTCAAGTCCGGAGTAATCGACACCAAAGATTACCTTGTGTGGTGTCATGCAAAGGTGGTATCGTGAGTATGTCGAGACATTCGACAGTTAATCTTCACAAATTGATATCATGCGCTAGTTGTCTTTGGTATGCATTAATGTAGAAAAATATCACTAAAGTTAGATCTTGGTAAAGTATGTAAGGCATGGAATGTTTTTCTTTGTTTTCATTGCATTGTGTGGTGCGGGTGATGGAAGTCCAGAATTTTACTGTAGTACGTCAACAGATATATTAACTCATTCATTTGTTTTTCAGCTGTCCTGAGCAGGTATCCTGAGCGGCTGCCCAAACTGCTGCGCTGGGCTGCTGCGCTGAGCAACTGCCCGTGCTTCTGCGCTGAGCGGCCGCCCAAGCCGCTGTCCCGAGCAGTTGTCTGCTGGAAGTCAAGTCCGGAGTAATCGACACCAAAGATTACCTTGTGTGGTGTCATGCAAAGGTGGTATCGTGAGTATGTCAAGACATTCAACAGTTAATCTTCACAAATTGATATCATGCGCTAGTTGTCTTTGGTATGCATTAATGTAGAAAAATATCACTAAAGTTAGATCTTGGTAAAGTATGTAAGGCATGGAATGTTTTTCTTTGTTTTCATTGCATTGTGTGGTGTGGGTGATGGAAGTCCAGAATTTTACCGTAGTACGTCAACAGATATATTAACTCATTCATTTGTTTTTCAGCTGTCCCGAGCAGGTATCCTGAGCGGCTGCCCAAACTGCTGCGCTGGGCTGCTGCGCTGAGCAACTGCCCGTGCTTCTGCGCTGAGCGGCCGCCCAAGCCGCTGTCCCGAGCAGTTGTCTGCTGGAAGTCAAGTCCGGAGTAATCGACACCAAAGATTACCTTGTGTGGTGTCATGCAAAGGTGGTATCGTGAGTATGTCGAGACATTCGACAGTTAATCTTCACAAATTGATATCATGCGCTAGTTGTCTTTGGTATGCATCAAAGTAGAAAAATATCACTAAAGTTAGATCTTGGTAAAGTATGTAAGGCATGGAATGTTTTTCTTTGTTTTCATTGCATAGTGTGGTGCGGGTGATGGAACCCCAGAATTTTACCGTAGTACGTCAACAGATATTAACTCATTCATTTGTTTTTCAGCTGTCCTGAGCAGGTATCCTGAGCGGCTGCCCAAACTGCTGCGCTGGGCTGCTGCGCTGAGCAACTGCCCGTGCTTCTGCGCTGAGCGGCCGCCCAAGCCGCTGTCCCGATCAGTTGTCTGCTGGAAGTCAAGTCCGGAGTAATCGACACCAAAGATTACCTTGTGTGGTGTCATGCAAAGGTGGTATCGTGAGTATGTCAAGACATTCAACAGTTAATCTTCACAAATTGATATCATGCGCTAGTTGTCTTTGGTATGCATAAATGTAGAAAAATATCACTTAAGTTAGATCTTGGTAAAGTATGTAAGGCATGGAATGTTTTTCTTTGTTTTCATTGCATTGTGTGGTGCGGGTGATGGAAGTCCAGAATTTTACCGTAGTACGTCAACAGATATATTAAATCATTCATTTGTTTTTCAACTGTCCCGAGCAGGTATCCTGAGCGGCTGCCCAAACTGCTGCGCTGGGCTGCTGCGCTGAGCAACTGCCCGTGCTTCTGCGCTGAGCGGCCGCCCAAGCCGCTGTCCCGAGCAGTTGTCTGCTGGAAGTCAAGTCTGGAGTAATCGACACCAAAGATTACCTTGTGTGGTGTCATGCAAAGGTGGTATCGTGAGTATGTCAAGACATTCAACAGTTAATCTTCACAAATTGATATCATGCGCTAGTTGTCTTTGGTATGCATTAATGTAGAAAAATATCACTAAAGTTAGATCTTGGTAAAGTATGTAAGGCATGGAATGTTTTTCTTTGTTTTCATTGCATTGTGTGGTGTGGGTGATGGAAGTCCAGAATTTTACCGTAGTACGTCAACAGATATATTAACTCATTCATTTGTTTTTCAGCTGTCCCGAGCAGGTATCCTGAGCGGCTGCCCAAACTGCTGCGCTGGGCTGCTGCGCTGAGCAACTGCCCGTGCTTCTGCGCTGAGCGGCCGCCCAAGCCGCTGTCCCGAGCAGTTGTCTGCTGGAAGTCAAGTCCGGAGTAATCGACACCAAAGATTACCTTGTGTGGTGTCATGCAAAGGTGGTATCGTGAGTATGTCGAGACATTCGACAGTTAATCTTCTCAAATTGATATCATGCGCTAGTTGTCTTTGGTATGCATTAATGTAGAAAAATATCACTAAAGTTAGATCTTGGTAAAGTATGTAAGGCATGGAATGTTTTTCTTTGTTTTCATTGCATTGTGTGGTGCGGGTGATGGAAGTCCAGAATTTTACCGTAGTACGTCAACAGATATATTAACTCATTCATTTGTTTTTCAGCTGTCCCGAGCAGGTATCCTGAGCGGCTGCCCAAACTGCTGCGCTGGGCTGCTGCGCTGAGCAACTGCCCGTGCTTCTGCGCTGAGCGGCCGCCCAAGCCGCTGTCCCGAGCAGTTGTCTGCTGGAAGTCAAGTCCGGAGTAATCGACACCAAAGATTACCTTGTGTGGTGTCATGCAAAGGTGGTATCGTGAGTATGTCAAGACATTCAACAGTTAATCTTCACAAATTGATATCATGCGCTAGTTGTCTTTGGTATGCATTAATGTAGAAAAATATCACTAAAGTTAGATCTTGGTAAAGTATGTAAGGCATGGAATGTTTTTCTTTGTTTTCATTGCATTGTGTGGTGTGGGTGATGGAAGTCCAGAATTTTACCGTAGTACGTCAACAGATATATTAACTCATTCATTTGTTTTTCAGCTGTCCCGAGCAGGTATCCTGAGCGGCTGCCCAAACTGCTGCGCTGGGCTGCTGCGCTGAGCAACTGCCCGTGCTTCTGCGCTGAGCGGCCGCCCAAGCCGCTGTCCCAAGCAGTTGTCTGCTGGAAGTCAAGTCCGGAGTAATCGACACCAAAGATTACCTTGTGTGGTGTCATGCAAAGGTGGTATCGTGAGTATGTCGAGACATTCGACAGTTAATCTTCACAAATTGATATCATGCGCTAGTTGTCTTTGGTATGCATTAATGTAGAAAAATATCACTAAAGTTAGATCTTGGTAAAGTATGTAAGGCATGGAATGTTTTTCTTTGTTTTCATTGCATAGTGTGGTGCGGGTGATGGAACCCCAGAATTTTACCGTAGTACGTCAACAGATATTAACTCATTCATTTGTTTTTCAGCTGTCCTGAGCAGGTATCCTGAGCGGCTGCCCAAACTGCTGCGCTGGGCTGCTGCGCTGAGCAACTGCCCGTGCTTCTGCGCTGAGCGGCCGCCCAAGCCGCTGTCCCGAGCAGTTGTCTCCTGGAAGTCAAGTCCGGAGTAATTGACACCAAAGATTACCTTGTGTGGTGTCATGCAAAGGTGGTATCGTGAGTATGTCAAGACATTCAACAGTTAATCTTCACAAATTGATATCATGCGCTAGTTGTCTTTGGTATGCATTAATGTAGAAAAATATCACTAAAGTTAGATCTTGGTAAAGTATGTAAGGCATGGAATGTTTTTCTTTGTTTTCATTGCATAGTGTGGTGCGGGTGATGGAAGTCCAGAATTTTACCGTAGTACGTCAACAGATATTAACTCATTCATTTGTTTTTCAGCGGTCTCAAGCAGGTATCCTGAGCGGCTGCCCAAACTGCTGCGCTGGGCTGCTGCGCTGAGCAACTGCCCGTGCTTCTGCGCTGAGCGGCCGCCCAAGCCGCTGTCCCGAGCAGTTGTCTGCTGGAAGTCAAGTCCGGAGTAATCGACACCAAAGATTACCTTGTGTGGTGTCATGCAAAGGTGGTATCGTGAGTATGTCGAGACATTCGACAGTTAATCTTTACAAATTGATATCACGCGCTAGTTGTCTTTGGTATGCATAAATGTAGAAAAATATCACTAAAGTTAGATCTTGGTAAAGTATGTAAGGCATGGAATGTTTTTCTTTGTTTTCATTGCATTGTGTGGTGCGGGTGATGGAAGTCCAGAATTTTACCGTAGTACGTCAACAGATATATTAACTCATTCATTTGTTTTTCAGCTGTCCCGAGCAGGTATCCTGAGCGGCTGCCCAAACTGCTGCGCTGGGCTGCTGCGCTGAGCAACTGCCCGTGCTTCTGCGCTGAGCGGCCGCCCAAGCCGCTGTCCCGAGCAGTTGTCTGCTGGAAGTCAAGTCCGGAGTAATCGACACCAAAGATTACCTTGTGTGGTGTCATGCAAAGGTGGTATCGTGAGTATTTCGAGACATTCGACAGTTAATCTTCACAAATTGATATCATGCGCTAGTTGTCTTTGGTATGCATTAATGTAGAAAAATATCACTAAAGTTAGATCTTGGTAAAGTATGTAAGGCATGGAATGTTTTTCTTTGTTTTCATTGCATTGTGTGGTGTGGGTGATGGAAGTCCAGAATTTTACCGTAGTACGTCAACAGATATTAACTCATTCATTTATTTTTCAGCTGTCTCAAGCAGGTATCCTGAGCGGCTGCCCAAACTGCTGCGCTGGGCTGCTGCGCTGAGCAACTGCCCGTGCTTCTGCGCTGAGCGGCCGCCCAAGCCGCTGTCCCAAGCAGTTGTCTGCTGGAAGTCAAGTCCGGAGTAATCGACACCAAAGATGACCTTGTGTGGTGTCATGCAAAGGTGGTATCGTGAGTATGTCGAGACATTCGACAGTTAATCTTCACAAATTGATATCATGCGCTAGTTGTCTTTGGCATGCATTAATAAAGAAAAATATCACTAAACTGTGCGAGTGAGATCTTGGTAAAGTATGTAAGGCATGGAATGTTTTTCTTTGTTTTCATTGCATAGTGTGGTGCGGGTGATGGAAGTCCAGAATTTTATCGTAGTACGTCGACAGATATTAACACATTCATTTGTTTTTCAGCTGTCTCAAGCAGGTATCCTGAGCGGCTGCCCAAACTGCTGCGCTGGGCTGCTGCGCTGAGCAACTGCCCGTGCTTCTGCGCTGAGCGGCCGCCCAAGCCGCTGTCCCGAGCAGTTGTCTGCTGGAAGTCAAGTCCGGAGTAATCGACACCAAAGATTACCTTGTGTGGTGTCATGCAAAGGTGGTATCGTGAGTATGTCGAGACATTCGACAGTTAATCTTAACAAATTGATATCACGCGCTAGTTGTCTTTGGCATGCATGAATAAAGAAAAATATCACTAAACTGTGCGAGTGAGATCTTGGTAAAGTATGTAAGGCATGGAATGTTTTTCTTTGTTTTCATTGCATAGTGTGGTGCGGGTGATGGAAGTCCAGAATTTTACCGTAGTACGTCAACAGATATTAACTCATTCATTTGTTTTTCAGCTGTCCCGAGCAGGTATCCTGAGCGGCTGCCCAAACTGCTGCGCTGGGCTGCTGCGCTGAGCAACTGCCCGTGCTTCTGCGCTGAGCGGCCGCCCAAGCCGCTGTCCCGAGCAGTTGTCTGCTGGAAGTCAAGTCCGGAGTAATCGACACCAAAGATTACCTTGTGTGGTGTCATGCAAAGGTGGTATCGTGAGTATGTCGAGACATTCGACAGTTAATCTTCACAAATTGATATCACGCGCTAGTTGTCTTTGGCATGCATGAATAAAGAAAAATATCACTAAACTGTGCGAGTGAGATCTTTGTAAAGTATGTAAGGCATGGAATGTTTTTCTTTGTTTTCATTGCATAGTGTGGTGCGGGTGATGGAAGTCCAGAATTTTACCGTAGTACGTCAACAGATATTAACTCATTCATTTGTTTTTCAGCTGTCCCGAGCAGGTATCCTGAGCGGCTGCCCAAACTGCTGCGCTGGGCTGCTGCGCTGAGCAACTGCCCGTGCTTCTGCGCTGAGCGGCCGCCCAAGCCGCTGTCCCGAGCAGTTGTCTGCTGGAAGTCAAGTCCGGAGTAATCGACACCAAAGATTACCTTGTGTGGTGTCATGCAAAGGTGGTATTGTGAGTATGTCAAGACATTCGACAGTTAATCTTCACAAATTGATATCATGCGCTAGTTGTCTTGGGTATGCATTAATGTAGAAAAATATCACTAAAGTTAGATCTTGGTAAAGTATGTAAGGCATGGAATGTTTTTCTTTGTTTTCATTGCATAGTGTGGTGCGGGTGATGGAAGTCCAGAATTTTACCGTAGTACGTCAACAGATATTAACTCATTCATTTGTTTTTCAGCTGTCTCAAGCAGGTATCCTGAGCGGCTGCCCAAGCCGCTGTCGCGAGCAGTTGTCTGCTGGAAGTCGAGTCCGGAGTAATCGACACCAAAGATTACCTTGTGTGGTGTCATGCAAAGGTGGTATCGTGAGTATGTCGAGACATTCGACAGTTAATCTTCACAAATTGATATCATGCGCTATATGTCTTTGGTATGCATTAATGTAGAAAAATATCACTAAAGTTAGATCTTGGTAAAGTATGTAAGGCATGGAATGTTTTTCTTTGTTTTCATTGCATAGTGTGGTGCGGGTGATGGAAGTCCAGAATTTTACCGTAGTACGTCAACAGATATTAACTCATTCATTTGTTTTTCAGCTGTCCCGAGCAGGTATCCTGAGCGGCTGCCCAAACTGCTGCGCTGGGCTGCTGCGCTGAGCAACTGCCCGTGCTTCTGCGCTGAGCGGCCGCCCAAGCCGCTGTCCCGAGCAGTTGTCTGCTGGAAGTCAAGTCCGGAGTAATCGACACCAAAGATTACCTTGTGTGGTGTCATGCAAAGGTGGTATCGTGAGTATGTCGAGACATTCGACAGTTAATCTTCACAAATTGATATCACGCGCTAGTTGTCTTTAGCATGCATGAATAAAGAAAAATATCACTAAACTGTGCGAGTGAGATCTTTGTAAAGTCTGTAAGGCATGAAATGTTTTTCTTTGTTTTCATTGCATAGTGTGGTGCTGGTGATGGAAGTCCAGAATTTTATCGTAGTACGTCGACAGATATTAACACATTCATTTATTTTTCAGCTGTCTCAAGCAGGTATCCTGAACGGCTGCCCAAACTGCTGCGCTGGGCTGCTGCGCTGAGCAACTGCCCGTGCTTCTGCGCTGAGCGGCCGCCCAAGCCGCTGTCCCGAGCAGTTGTCTGCTGGAAGTCAAGTCCGGAGTAATCGACACCAAAGATTACCTTGTGTGGTGTCATGCAAAGGTGGTATCGTGAGTATGTCTAGACATTCGACAGTTAATCTTCACAAATTGATATCATGCGCTAGTTGTCTTTGGTATGCATTAATGTAGAAAAATATCACTAAAGTTAGATCTTGGTAAAGTATGTAAGGCATGGAATGTTTTTCTTTGTTTTCATTGCATAGTGTGGTGCGGGTGATGGAAGTCCAGAATTTTACCGTAGTATGTCAACAGATATTAACTCATTCATTTGTTTTTCAGCTGTCTCAAGCAGGTATCCTGAGCGGCTGCCCAAACTGCTGCGCTGGGCTGCTGCGCTGAGCAACTGCCCGTGCTTCTGCGCTGAGCGCCGCCCAAGCCGCTGTCCCGAGCAGTTGTCTGCTGGAAGTCAAGTCCGGAGTAATCGACACCAAAGATTACCTTGTGTGGTGTCATGCAAAGGTGGTATCGTGAGTATGTCGAGACATTCGACAGTTAATCTTCACAAATTGATATCATGCGCTAGTTGTCTTTGGTATGCATTAATGTAGAAAAAAATCACTAAAGTTAGATCTTGGTAAATTATGTAAGGCATGGAATGTTTTTCTATGTTTTCATTGCATAGTGTGGTGCGGGTGATGGAAGTCCAGAATTTTACCGTAGTACGTCAACAGATATTAACTCATTCATTTGTTTTTCAGCTGTCCTGAGCAGGTATCCTGAGCGGCTGCCCAAACTGCTGCGCTAGGCTGCTGCGCTGAACAACTGCCCGTGCTTCTGCGCTGAGCGGCCGCCCAAGCCGCTGTCCCGAGCAGTTGTCTGCTGGAAGTCAAGTCCGGAGTAATCGACACCAAAGATTACCTTGTGTGGTGTCATGCAAAGGTGGTATCGTGAGTATGTCAAGACATTCGACAGTTAATCTTCACAAATTGATATCATGCGCTAGTTGTCTTTGGTATGCATTAATGTAGAAAAATATCACTAAAGTTAGATCTTGGTAAAGTATGTAAGGCATGGAATGTTTTTCTTTGTTTTCATTGCATAGTGTGGTGCGGGTGATGGAAGTCCAGAATTTTACCGTAGTACGTCAACAGATATTAACTCATTGATTTGTTTTTCAGCTGTCCCGAGCAGGTATCCTGAGCGGCTGCCCAAACTGCTGCGCTGGGCTGCTGCGCTGAGCAACTGCCCGTGCTTCTGCGCTGAGTGGCCGCCCAAGCCTCTGTCCCGAGCAGTTGTCTGCTGGAAGTCAAGTCCGGAGTAATCGACACCAAAGATTACCTTGTGTGGTGTCATGCAAAGGTGGTATCGTGAGTATGTCGAGACATTCGACAGTTAATCTTCACAAATTGATATCATGCGCTAGTTGTCTTTGGTATGCATTAATGTAGAAAAATATCACTAAAGTTAGATCTTGGTAAATTATGTAAGGCATGGAATGTTTTTCTATGTTTTCATTGCATAGTGTGGTGCGGGTGATGGAAGTCCAGAATTTTACCGTAGTACGTCAACAGATATATTAACTCATTCATTTGTTTTTCAGCTGTCCCGAGCAGGTATCCTGAGCGGCTGCCCAAACTGCTGCGCTGGGCTGCTGCGCTGAGCAACTGCCCGTGCTTCTGCGCTTAACGGCCGCCCAAGCCGCTGTCCCAAGCAGTTGTCTGCTGGAAGTCAAGTCCGGAGTAATCGACACCAAAGATTACCTTGTGTGGTGTCATGCAAAGGTGGTATCGTGAGTATGTCGAGACATTCGACAGTTAATCTTCACAAATTGATATCATGCGCTAGTTGTCTTTGGTATGCATTAATGTAGAAAAAAATCACTAAAGTTAGATCTTGGTAAATTATGTAAGGCATGGAATGTTTTTCTATGTTTTCATTGCATAGTGTGGTGCGGGTGATGGAAGTCCAGAATTTTACCGTAGTACGTCAACAGATATTAACTCATTCATTTGTTTTTCAGCTGTCCTGAGCAGGTATCCTGAGCGGCTGCCCAAACTGCTGCGCTAGGCTGCTGCGCTGAACAACTGCCCGTGCTTCTGCGCTGAGCGGCCGCCCAAGCCGCTGTCCCGAGCAGTTGTCTGCTGGAAGTCAAGTCCGGAGTAATCGACACCAAAGATTACCTTGTGTGGTGTCATGCAAAGGTGGTATCGTGAGTATGTCAAGACATTCGACAGTTAATCTTCACAAATTGATATCATGCGCTAGTTGTCTTTGGTATGCATTAATGTAGAAAAATATCACTAAAGTTAGATCTTGGAAAAGTATGTAAGGCATGGAATGTTTTTCTTTGTTTTCATTGCATAGTGTGGTGCGGTGATGGAAGTCCAGAATTTTACCGTAGTACGTCAACAGATATTAACTCATTCATTTGTTTTTCAGCGGTCTCAAGCAGGTATCCTGAGCGGCTGCCCAAACTGCTGCGCTGGGCTGCTGCGCTGAGCAACTGCCCGTGTTTCTGCGCTGAGTGGCCGCCCAAGCCGCTGTCCCGAGCAGTTGTCTGCTGGAAGTCAAGTCCGGAGTAATCGACACCAAAGATTACCTTGTGTGGTGTCATGCAAAGGTGGTATCGTGAGTATGTCGAGACATTCGACAGTTAATCTTTACAAATTGATATCACGCGCTAGTTGTCTTTGGCATGCATTATTAAAGAAAAATATCACTAAACTGTGCGAGTGAGATCTTGGTAAAGTATGTAAGGCATGGAATGTTTTTCTTTGTTTTCATTGCATAGTGTGGTGCGGGTGATGGAAGTCCAGAATTTTATCGTAGTACGTCGACAGATATTAACACATTCATTTGTTTTTCAGCTGTCTCAAGCAGGTATCCTGAGCGGCTGCCCAAACTGCTGCGCTGGGCTGCTGCGCTGAGCAACTGCCCGTGCTTCTGCGCTGAGCGGCCGCCCAAGCCGCTGTCCCGAGCAGTTGTCTGCTGGAAGTCAAGTCCGGAGTAATCGACACCAAAGATTACCTTGTGTGGTGTCATGCAAAGGTGGTATCGTGAGTATGTCGAGACATTCGACAGTTAATCTTCACAAATTGATATCACGCGCTAGTTGTCTTTGGCATGCATGAATAAAGAAAAATATCACTAAACTGTGCGAGTGAGATCTTGGTAAAGTATGTAAGGCATGGAATGTTTTTCTTTGTTTTCATTGCATAGTGTGGTGCGGGTGATGGAAGTCCAGAATTTTACCGTAGTACGTCAACAGATATTAACTCATTCATTTGTTTTTCAGCTGTCCCGAGCAGGTATCCTGAGCGGCTGCCCAAACTGCTGCGCTGGGCTGCTGCGCTGAGCAACTGCCCGTGCTTCTGCGCTGAGCGGCCGCCCAAGCCGCTGTCCCGAGCAGTTGTCTGCTGGAAGTCAAGTCCGGAGTAATCGACACCAAAGATTACCTTGTGTGGTGTCATGCAAAGGTGGTATCGTGAGTATGTCGAGACATTCGACAGTTAATCTTCACAAATTGATATCACGCGCTAGTTGTCTTTGGCATGCATGAATAAAGAAAAATATCACTAAACTGTGCGAGTGAGATCTTTGTAAAGTATGTAAGGCATGAAATGTTTTTCTTTGTTTTCATTGCATAGTGTGGTGCTGGTGATGGAAGTCCAGAATTTTATCGTAGTACGTCGACAGATATTAACACATTCATTTATTTTTCAGCTGTCTCAAGCAGGTATCCTGAACGGCTGCCCAAACTGCTGCGCTGGGCTGCTGCGCTGAGCAACTGCCCGTGCTTCTGCGCTGAGCGGCCGCCCAAGCCGCTGTCCCGAGCAGTTGTCTGCTGGAAGTCAAGTCCGGAGTAATCGACACCAAAGATTACCTTGTGTGGTGTCATGCAAAGGTGGTATCGTGAGTATGTCGAGACATTCGACAGTTAATCTTCACAAATTGATATCATGCGCTAGTTGTCTTTGGTATGCATTAATGTAGAAAAATATCACTAAAGTTAGATCTTGGTAAAGTATGTAAGGCATGGAATGTTTTTCTTTGTTTTCATTGCATAGTGTGGTGCGGGTGATGGAAGTCCAGAATTTTACCGTAGTACGTCAACAGATATTAACTCATTCATTTGTTTTTCAGCTGTCTCAAGCAGGTATCCTGAGCGGCTGCCCAAACTGCTGCGCTGGGCTGCTGCGCTGAGCAACTGCCCTAGCTTCTGCGCTGAGCGGCCGCCCAAGCCGCTGTCCCGAGCAGTTGTCTGCTGGAAGTCAAGTCCGGAGTAATCGACACCAAAGATTACCTTGTGTGGTGTCATGCAAAGGTGGTATCGTGAGTATGTCTAGACATTCGACAGTTAATCTTCACAAACTGATATCATGCGCTAGTTGTCTTTGGTATGCATTAATGTAGAAAAATATCACTAAAGTTAGATCTTGGTAAAGTATGTAAGGCATGGAATGTTTTTCTTTGTTTTCATTGCATAGTGTGGTGCGGGTGATGGAAGTCCAGAATTTTACCGTAGTATGTCAACAGATATTAACTCATTCATTTGTTTTTCAGCTGTCTCAAGCAGGTATCCTGAGAGGCTGCCCAAACTGCTGCGCTGGGCTGCTGCGCTGAGCAACTGCCCGTGCTTCTGCGCTGAGCGCCGCCCAAGCCGCTGTCCCGAGCAGTTGTCTGCTGGAAGTCAAGTCCGGAGTAATCGACACCAAAGATTACCTTGTGTGGTGTCATGCAAAGGTGGTATCGTGAGTATGTCGAGACATTCGACAGTTAATCTTCACAAATTGATATCATGCGCTAGTTGTCTTTGGTATGCATTAATGTAGAAAAATATCACTAAAGTTAGATCTTGGTAAAGTATGTAAGGCATGGAATGTTTTTCTTTGTTTTCATTGCATAGTGTGGTGCGGCAGATGGAAGTCCAGAATTTTACCGTAGTACGTCAACAGATATTAACTCATTCATTTGTTTTTCAGCTGTCCCGAGCAGGTATCCTGAGCGGCTGCCCAAACTGCTGCGCTGGGCTGCTGCGCTGAGCAACTGCCCGTGCTTCTGCGCTGAGCGGCCGCCCAAGCCGCTGTCCCGAGCAGTTGTCTGCTGGAAGTCAAGTCCGGAGTAATCGACACCAAAGATTACCTTGTGTGGTGTCATGCAAAGGTGGTATCGTGAGTATGTCAAGACATTCGACAGTTAATCTTCACAAATTGATATCATGCGCTAGTTGTCTTGGGTATGCATTAATGTAGAAAAATATCACTAAAGTTAGATCTTGGTAAAGTATGTAAGGCATGGAATGTTTTTCTTTGTTTTCATTGCATAGTGTGGTGCGGGTGATGGAAGTCCAGAATTTTACCGTAGTACGTCAACAGATATTAACTCATTCATTTGTTTTCAGCTGTCTCAAGCAGGTATCCTGAGCGGCTGCACAAGCCGCTGTCCCGAGCAGTTGTCTGCTGGAAGTCGAGTCCGGAGTAATCGACACCAAAGATTACCTTGTGTGGTGTCATGCAAAGGTGGTATCGTGAGTATGTCGAGACATTCGACAGTTAATCTTGACAAATTGATATCATGCGCTAGTTGTCTTTGGTATGCATTAATGTAGAAAAATATCACTAAAGTTAGATCTTGGTAAAGTATAAGTATGTAAGGCATGGAATGTTTTTCTTTGTTTTCATTGCATAGTGTGGTGCGGGTGATGGAAGTCCAGAATTTTACCGTAGTACGTCAACAGATATTAACTCATTCATTTGTTTTTCAGCTGTCCCGAGCAGGTATCCTGAGCGGCTGCCCAAACTGCTGCGCTGGGCTGCTGCGCTGAGCAACTGCCCGTGCTTCTGCGCTGAGTGGCCGCCCAAGCCGCTGTCCTGAGCAGTTGTCTGCTGGAAGTCAAGTCCGGAGTAATCGACACCAAAGATTACCTTGTGTGGTGTCATGCAAAGGTGGTATCGTGAGTATGTCGAGACATTCGACAGTTAATCTTCACAAATTGATATCACGCGCTAGTTGTCTTTGGCATGCATGAATAAAGAAAAATATCACTAAACTGTGCGAGTGAGATCTTTGTAAAGTATGTAAGTTATGAAATGTTTTTCTTTGTTTTCATTGCATAGTGTGGTGCTGGTGATGGAAGTCCAGAATTTTATCGTAGTACGTCGACAGATATTAACACATTCATTTATTTTTCAGCTGTCTCAAGCAGGTATCCTGAACGGCTGCCCAAACTGCTGCGCTGGGCTGCTGCGCTGAGCAACTGCCCGTGCTTCTGCGCTGAGCGGCCGCCCAAGCCGCTGTCCCGAGCAGTTGTCTGCTGGAAGTCAAGTCCGGAGTAATCGACACCAAAGATTACCTTGTGTGGTGTCATGCAAAGGTGGTATCGTGAGTTTGTTGAAACTCTCTACCGAGAGAAGAAGTGTAACTGCCATACAGACATAATGCGAATTACACTGATACTACTAGCGCAACAGAATCCGCACGGAATGCTAAGGAACTTACTTTAGCGCGAATTTTAAATATCCACCCCATGCTTTTCTATTTTCATTTATTTTATTACCTATCAATTCAGTCTGCGGATGGAACAATGTTAAAACATAATTTCGCCTCATGAAGTAGGCAGAACCTTATTAGGTGAATAAGTAGGTATTTATGTTATAGAAATAAAACAATTTTTAAGAACATTTATGTATTTATTTCATTAATTTATTATTTTAACTAAATAATGGACAAAAGTTTAAAAATATCAAATGCAATAAATTATTTGTTGGAGGCAGTGTCCAGAATGCTGGCTGCATTTCCACGTGGAATAGCTATGCAAAATTTCTTTGCAAAATATGAGCCAGCATTCTGTTCACCTACGCTTCAACCAAATGTTTGGCCAAGCCCTGAAAATTTTGTACGCGCCACTTAGAGAAAGTTTCTATCCCAAACGGCACAAATGGACCTCCACCGAGATTGGCATATTTGCATCGTTTAAAGGTTTCGGCATTTTCACTGCCACACCAGCCTGAGCGTAAGTTTCTGGACTGACTTTGTACTTTCTGGTCTGTCTGGAAGTCTGGACTGTCAGCATTTAATGCATCAAACAGCTGGAAGAATTTGCTCAAAAGTGTAGCTGTGGCGAAGGCTTCTGAAGGAAGTTCATCTGAAATTAAACAAAAATAATAGAAGTTTAAGTAACTGCTACAAATCAATTTCAATAAGCTAATATAGGGCTTTTATTTGAATAAAAGGTATTTTATATATTTCTACATGAAACCAACAGATTAGTCTGTAGAAACAATTGTATTACTTATAAAATATTCATAGATTTGAATTTTTATTGTTTTATTTTAAACACATATCTACTACTATTGCTTTACTAAAACGTATTTTAGGCAGGACAGAATGTGCTGTCATATGAATCATATCGTATATCATATGTGTCAAATGAATGTGCAATATCTGTTACAAATATCACTGCGGTCCCAATTGGCCATAATCGATATAAGCGCGATAAAAGTCGGTCCCTTTCACCGTGAGCGTGATTACGATGGCCCACGCTACGTCATCGATGACGTCTTAACTGCCGCCATATTGATGATTACATGAACCATGCTCTACACCATAATCGTCGTGAGCGTTCTGTCAAAAGTGACAGGCACCCCGTGCACCCAGTGGGCCGGCTAGGAGGCCTATTCCCCCTCCTCGCCCGGTCACTACCCGCTCACAAGGGAACGGCCCTAAGCCTAACCTTTCACCCGCACCGCAGGCAACACCTGTTGTTCCCGCGCCCGCGCCCGCGCGCAACGCTTGGTCCAAGCCCTTGAGCATGGTACAAGCAAGCGCCCCCCTCACCCCCGCCCGCCCGCAGGCCTCTGCCAGCGCGCCGGCTCCTAAGCCCAAACCGCCGCTCTCTAGGCCTCCAATGGCTGGGCTCATGGACGCCTCAGGTCAATCTGACCTGGCGGCCGACATAGCCCTTGTCATGGACTACGCGATGGTCATAGACGTGGACGAAGTACGTGCATTCGCGCACAAACTTCGTACTGCCACAAACGACCAAGACCGCTTGCGAGCCACGCTCACACACGCGGGTTTAATCAGCGCAGTGAGGCGCTACGCCCTCCCCAGCGTTTCTTAGGTATCATCCAATATGGATAGTACACCGAAACGAATTAAGCCCCACTCAGTCACCGTAGCGACTTTCAACGCTGACGGCCTCTCTAGTCAAAAGGACGAAGTTCACGAATTTTGTAAGACCCATCAGGTCGATATCCTATGCGTGCAGGAGACCTTTCTGAAACCAGGTACAGCGAACCCTAGGTTTGCAAATTACCGTTTGGTTCGTAATGATAGAGTGGCCACCCCAAAAGGTGGCACTCTCATCTATTACAAAAGAGCTCTGCACTGTATCCCAATTGTTACTCCATCACTTAGAATACTAGAAGCCTCTGTTTGCTTTCTAGCGATGTCAGGTCATCAACCTGTCATCATAGCCTCATGTTACCTCCCCTCTGGTAAAGAACTATTACAGACAGACTTGGAAGCCCTCTTCTCTCTAGGAAGCTCCGTCCTTCTGATCGGTGACTTCAACAGTAAACATGTCATATGGAACTGTACTAGTAACAATAGTAATGGTAAAATCCTTGAAGGCTTGGTCAGCCACTTAAACTTTGATATTCTCTCCCCTCTGGAGCCCACAAGATATCCCTATGTTGACAACCAACGACCAGACATACTTGACATAGCACTTCTCAAGAACGTCACCCTCCGGTTGCGCTCTATAGAAGTGTTACACGAACTGACTTCAGACCACCGCCCTGTATTGTTGAAATTAGGCCCCGACCCGACGGACATAACCCCTATCACTAGAACGGTAGTGAACTGGAAGCAACTGGGGGAATCCCTCCAAGCTATCAGTTCACCCGCTCTCGATAGAATCCCCGATGACATACAGACAGTAGAAGACGTGTCAATAGCGATCGAGGCTCTCAGTGACCACCTCCGCACCGCAGTAGGTGAATCCTCAAAGCAGGTCCAAGTGGCGGATGGTCGCCGCTTTGAACTGCCCGAGGGTGCGAGGAGGTTACTGACAGCTAAGAACGCCGCCACTAGGGCGTATGACTCGATGCCAACCCCAGAGAACAAAGCCACCATGCGCTATTTACAGCGTGCTGTAAGGAAACGCATGAGTGAGCTGCGTGATCAAAGGTGGGACGACAAACTGTCAGAGATTGAGCCAACTCACCAGGCATACTGGCAGTTGGCTCGAACTCTGAAATCTGACGGACAACAGACAATGCCTCCACTCATTAGGCCACCTCCCCTCTCCATAGCGTTCCTTGACGAAGACAAAGCCGAGTGTTTAGCTGATAGCCTTGAGGCTCAGTGTACTCTAAATGTAGATCACGTCGACCAGAAACACCTCGATTCGGTGGAATCTGAAGTCGAACGTAAAAGCTCTATGTCCATCTCTGACCTCCCACTCCTCCCACCGGTAAAATCATCCGAGGTTGTGTCTCTGATCAAGAGCCTCAAGACCCGTAAATCCCCTGGTGCTGATGGTATCAGCAACAAGGTGATTAAACACTTCTCAGTCCCACTAGTCCATCTCTTAGTTAGCATCTTCAATGCGGCTATGAGCAACTGCTCCTTCCCAGACACTTGGAAGCATGCCATTGTCATTGGTATTCACAAACCAGGCAAACCGGCAGCCGAGCCCTCCAGCTACCGTCCCATAAGTCTCCTCAGCTCTCTGGGGAAGATTTACGAGCGGCTCATTGTGAACCGACTCTGGTCCCACGTTAGGTCCAATAACCTCCTTCCCGATGAGCAATTTGGTTTTAGAGCCAAACACTCTTGCGTCCAACAAGTGCACCGCGTAACGGAGCACATCCTAGGCGGTTTCAATAAGAAACCAAAGCCCCAAGGGACCATAGCTGTCTTCCTCGACGTAGCGAAAGCGTTCGACAAAGTCTGGCACAACGGCTTGATATTCAAGCTGTACCAACTGGGTGTGCCAGACCGTCTTGTACTCATCATACAAGACTTTCTCAGGGATCGAACGTTTAGCTATCGCACCGAGGGAACGCTCTCCTCCCCGCATCCCATTCACGCAGGTGTCCCTCAGGGCTCTGTACTCTCACCCATTCTCTTCTCGCTGTACACTAGCGACATCCCACGATCTGAACCTAATGTTCAGCTGGGATTAATAGAAGATGGGTCTGAAGACTTAAGATTGGAAGTATGCCCGGACAATAAAAGAGATGCTGATACTCTCATACCTTTAATTCAAAAGCATGTTTTACCTGGAACAACAATCCACACCGATTGTTGGCGGGCATACGATTGTCTGTCTGAATATGGATACATACACAAAAAAGTGAATCATTCAGACCCAGAGAACCCATTTGTGGGTAAAGATGGAATCCACACCCAAATAATAGAATCCCAGTGGCGAGCAGTGAAGAGGTTTTTCAAAAAACAAAATTATAACAACCCAGAAAACTTTAGTGATATAATTGTTGAATATTTGTGGCGAAGAGACATGTATAAATATAAAAGAGACTCTTTTGTACATTTAATGAAAGCAATTAAACATGTTTATGAAATAAACAAGTAATGTATTAAAATGTTTGTTTAATTGTGTCTCTCCTAGCCCTTTAACATTAAGTTTTTCTCATCTATCAACATAACTCTGAGACGGACTGGATATGTTATT
Organism: Selenia dentaria; assembly: GCA_917880725.1. Classification (NCBI taxonomy): domain Eukaryota; kingdom Metazoa; phylum Arthropoda; class Insecta; order Lepidoptera; family Geometridae; genus Selenia; species Selenia dentaria. The sequence goes on along the minus strand of OU862880.1, from coordinate 20,898,416 downwards.
GTTGTTATATAATACAATGTTAAGTGAACCGCCTTGATAGATTAGGTGTGAAACAAAAAATAGGTTAGGTTAGGTTAGAACATGACAAACAACGCACGAGCCGAGCGAGCGAAGCGAGCGTGCCGCGGCAGCGGCCGGCGAAGTGCCAGAAGCGAACCGCCTTAATAAGTTAGGTGTGAAACAAAAAATAGGTTAGGTTAGGTTAGAACATGACAAACAACGCACGAGCCGAGCGAGCGAAGCGAGCGTGCCGCGGCAGCGGCCGGCGAAGTGCCAGAAGCGAACCGCCTTAATAGATTAGGTGTGAAACAAAAAATAGGTAAAAAATACTGATATAGCCGAAAGTGAGGTTAAGTACTAAAAAAATTATTACTCAAAAACTAAAGGCCTCCGGCGGGGGGGGGGGGGGATGCAGGGGGGGCTTCACCCCCTCCCTCTCCCCCCCCCCCCCCCCCCCCCTCCGCCCCCCCTCCCCGCGGGTACCGGGCGACTATAGTTTAACCGAGAAAATACCTACTTCAGAACAAACTTAATTTAGAATGTATGGCTATATTTGAATTTACCGCCACTAACAATATTTCAGTGGGCTGAAACTAGGTGGCGCTAGCGGGATCCGTTTTGTTTTTAATCTATGCAGTTGGCTTTCTTCTCCGTTAGGAGCTTAGACAAAGAAAAGAAAAGACGGCGGGTAGCTCCGTTTCATTTCAACAAGAAAGAGATATAGTATTGAGTTATTATAAGTAACAGAAAAGGACAAAGCTATACTATATCCGTCTCTAAGAGCGTGCCAGCTTTTTCAAGGCCAGCGACATAAGTAGCTAAACAAACTTTGACAGTTATTTCGTCTTTGTAAAATTGGGAAGTTTATTTTGGCATTTTTCTGTATCACTTTAAATATATTTGCTTGCATATATGGTTTTAAAGCAGAGATAAACCTATAAAACAATGCGGTGTAGTGTACTTAACTGTAAAAGTGATAGTGAGCGGAAAATTCCTGGATTATCCTTTCATATGTAAGTTTCAAGTTTTCTTAAACATTTGGTTATTATAACAATGTACCGTGTGTTAACTGTTTTATTTAAGTGGCATAGTATTAGTTTTTGTCATAATAAGAGTGGTCAAAGCACTTAAAATCGCGATTTAAAATAATGTTTTTATCATAACCTAAAATTCAGTGTTGCTAGTGTCGGGTCGTGCAATTTCCCATTGTAACAACGATTTATACATTAGTAATTAGATAAATACCTAATGTAAGATATATAATCAAAAATAGAAGCAGATACCTATTGAATTATTTGATTGCATCATTTTCAATAAATAATTTAATTTTATCTTATATTACAGTTTCCCGTATAACCCTGATATTCGAAAAAAATGGATTGCTGCCTGTGGTCGAAATGAATGGGTTCCAAAAAAGAGTTCTAAAATGTGCAGCAGACATTTTGATGCGGACCATATATTAAAAAAAGGAAGATATACTTACATTCATCCTGAAGCTGTTCCAGTTATGATCGTGAGAGAAATATTTATATAAATTTGATTCTTATCGTATGATTTCCCTTTATAATAAAATTAAGGGTTCAGTAGTTTCGGAAATAATGGTGATACTGTTGGTACGGAACCCTTAGTGCCCAAGTCTGACTCGCACTTAGCCGGTGTTTTATTATACGTTAATGTTTGACAATTATTTAATCTCTCAACTTAAATTATACAGTAGTGTTATGAAATTAACTAACTAGATAGATAAGTACACTATTGTATTAGGTAAGCCTGTGATGACAATGCATGTTTTTTAAAATAAATAGATATTTTTTTGTTTTTCAGCTTGGAGATGACGAAAATTCTAAAAAGCTATCTGAACATCTATCAGCATCTGCAGCAATAGCGTTGACTACCATCACAGATAGTCACCCTGTGTCTACTGACGTGTTGCAATGCGATACACAATCTGTGCCGGTAAGTGTCTACTTCTCCTTTTATTAAACGAAAATGGAAAAATGAAGAAAAACGATCTAAAGAAAGAATGAAAAAATTAAGAGCGCTTCGAGAAAAATCGCGACGGTTGAATAAGAAAGTGGCAAATTTAGAAAATATTCTAACAGAATTGAAGTCAAGATCACTTTTTAGTGAAGAAGATTGCGACCTAATTGGATCACTTGAATGCGGCAACAAAGACTTTTGGAAAAAAGTTATTAGCCCTGGTCCTGCTAATTCTAAGTATTCTCCAGCTCTCCGAAAATTTGCGCTTTGCTTGCATTATATAAGCCCAAAGGCATACAATTTTGTAAGAAATTCATTCAATTCTTGTTTACCACATCCGTCTACTTTACGTTCATGGTATAAGAGTTTTGACGGTAGCCCAGGATTTACTGATGAATCACTTGAATGTATAAAGTTATTAGTTAAACGTGCTAAAGGTAAAACAATTTATTGCGCTCTATCTCTGGATGAAATGGCGATTCGGAAACATGTTCAGTGGGATGGTAAGCAATGCGTGGGATTAGTAAATTTTGGAGAAGTGTTAGATGGAGATAATGTTGCTGTTGCTAGGGAAGCTCTAGTATTTATGGTCACCGCTGTAAACGACAGTTGGAAAATTCCAGTGGGCTATTTCTTGGTGGATGGTTGTACAGGGGCACAAAAGGCAAATTTGGTAAAACAATGTGTGGAACTTTTAATTTCATGTGGAGTTAATATAATATCACTGACGTTTGACGGTTGCCCTGCCAATTTTTCTATGGCCAAATGCCTTGACTGTCTTTTGGATCCTTTAGATTTGAGTAATCTTAAAACTTCTTTTACCATTCAGAATCAAGAAATCTCTATTTTTCCCGATCCAGCACATATGCTGAAATTAGTGAGAAACACCCTTGGAGAAAAAAAAGAGCTTACCAACTTAAATGGTCAAAAAATATCTTGGCAATTTATTGTTAATCTTCATAATTTACAAAACAATGAAGGCCTTCATTTGGCTAATCGACTCCGAAGCCAACATATCAATTTTGCTAAACAAATTATGAAAGTGAAATTGGCAGCCCAAACGTTCAGTTATTCTGTAGCTGAATCTATAGAACTGTGTCGAAAAGATTTAGAAATAGCAGATTTTGTTGATTCAGAAGCTACAGTAGAATTTATAAAAAAACATAATAGCATATTTGATATTTTAAATAGCAGAAACTTCCATACATTTGGTTTCAAAAAACCTATGAATGATAAGAACTATAGTGACATTGAAAATTTCTTGAATGAAATGGAAAATTATATAGTTGGATTAAAATTAAAAGATCAACCAATATTACAGACTAATAGAAAAGTAGGTTTTTTTGGATTCTATATTTGTATTCAGAGTCTTAAAAAGGTTTACCGAAATTTTATCGCTTCCAAGATTTTGAATTTTGTGCCCTTGTACAAAATGAGCCAGGATCACCTGGAATGTTTTTTTAGCTCTATTCGTGCCAAAGGTGGATTTAACAATAACCCCACTGCTATACAATTTAAAGGCGCATATAAAAGACTAGTTATACATGGGGAAATAAAACATATTACGTCAGGAAATTGCATCCCCCTAGAAGACATAAAAATTTTAACGTTCAGTGAGATGCGGTACGAAAATAAAATTAATTTATTTACGCATACAACTGAATCTATTGATAATTACGAGTCAGTAGAAAGCCTACCAGCTGTCGATGGTGACCATGACTACTTGGCAGACCCCTCTAGGCTTTCTTTGTACACACAAGAAGTCATTGTGTACATAGCCGGATTCGTTGTTAAAAAGTTGAGAAAAGTAATTAAATGTGAGGAATGCCTCCTATCTTTAATCTCCAATAAATATGATGGATTTATTGCCAAAAAAGATAAAGGAGGGTTGATCTATCCATCGAGGAGCGTTACTAAAATATGCGAACGTGCTGAAAAAATATTTAGATTGCGTTCACATGAAGGTATCAAATTTTACAATGAGAAAAACTTAATGCAGAAATTAATACTTTCATGTTTTAAGGACTGTATATGTGACATTTATATGTTTGAAAATCTTCACAATAATGATGACCAAATACTGATTGGAAATCATAGAATAATGCTTTTGAAAGCAGTCGCCATGTATTACTTTGAAGTAAGGATTCACCACAGTACCAAACAGTTTTTTGCACCCAGAGATAGGATTCGTAATATACATAATAAACTAGTGCTATTCAAAGGGCAATAAATGATTCTCTCTGTTCTGTGGTCTTATATAGTATGTTTACATTAATAAAAATGTTGATTGTGATTCAGGTAATGCCTTTATTTTTGGACCCTTGTTTTATTCTCGAGGAACTAAAATTTAAACTGGTGATATAATGAACCATTGATAAAAGTGAACCATCGATCTCGTAATCCGATCGTATAACGAGGCTTTTAACTACCCAGCTTGATAACTACGTAGAAGAATATATATTTTTATATATCACGATATACGATAGAATATGCTATAATTTATATATTATTATTATATCGCTCCACGCCACGTTATATTCCTAATCTGTGCTCCGCTCCGCGTTGGAACTGCGTGGTACTTAAATCTCCCTGTGTCTGGGTAGAGGGTAAGGTTTATGGTATCACTGAGTTTAGTTTTTTGTCTCATGTGTGGCCACGCTACCCGATCCTCTATAGCTTTCTTCCTCTAAGGTTAGGAGTAAATTTTGTTCTATGGTTTCTGCCCGCTGGTTTTGTTCATAGACTAAAATATAGACTGGTATCTTTAACCTTTTTTGTGTTATATATATAAGGTCCTTACATATGAAATTGGCGTTTTTCGCAGCGATGTTATACGTACCATAATTATGGTACACGTACCATGATCCAGATGTCTGTACCATGTACCATGGAACATTCATTATGGTACGCAAATGTACCATAATTTCTCATTTATCATCGATACATAGAGACAGAAATAAATACAACAATTTTGAATACCTTTTGCAGGATCATTGTTTTTACATCATTCCCGCATTCCAAATCACAATAAAATTTTTCATTTTAAGTATTAAATTCAACCCAAAATACTACTTTTGTGTCAATATTGGTAGTAGGCAGTCAGGCATATTTAATTTTTAATATGCCTGAAAAATCAAAGTGAGTACCATAGACTGCTACTCACTCACTTATTTAAAGTTAGTTTACAAGTCCTGCCATTGTAGCAAATTGAATTACAAACAAGTTTGTTGGTATCAATTTTCCATGTAAAATTGAAAATAAACATGATTATGCAATGATAAGATATTACCTCCACCTCTTTTCGGGTATAAATAGAAAAATATCGATCCGAAGAAAAAAATATAAGAACCAAATTAATAGAAAACTTAATTGCTAACAACTTTGTTTACTTACAACAAAGTTTCATGTAGGTAAAATGAAAATAAAAGAGTTGTTAGTCAAACAACAATTCGCCCCCTCTGTTGGGTATAAATCAGAAAATATCGATCTTAGAAAAAAAATAAGAGTATCAAAATTGTAGGCAATCCAATTTTAAACAACTGTTGTGAAATCGTATTGACCTTATATTGTTTAACCATGTTCAATTTACAGTGTACTTCAGTACACGATAAATTCAATAAACAAAATTTGGCCCTTTAAATAAAGATGGCGGATCGATTACCACGCACAATAAAATTTAGACTGCCTTTCCCATATAATTCCGAAGGAAAATTTATATTTCCAGGTCAAATCCTAATCGGACTGGGCTATCGTTGATAACACAGAATTAAGTTAAATGATGTGAAATAAAGTCCTGGTATACCACATACAGTGGTTGTTGTCCTAGACCAATATAGACCCTCAGAAAACCGTACCATAATTTTATCTAAAGTACCATAATTTTGAAGAGCCGATGTCAAAATTCCTGAGTTGGCATCTAACATCCCTGGTTTTTCGTACTGGCCACTTTAATCACGAATTTCTCCTCTTTGGTAAGGAATACCAAATTCAAATTTGTACAGCTATAGACTCATGTATTTGTGCTTCGATGATCGTCATTCATTTGTTTTTTTTCTTCTGTTTGCGTCACTCATTTTACAAAATGGAAAACTTAAAATATCGCATTATTTACGAGTACGAGTTCCGCCGTGGCACTAGTGCTGCGGAAACAACTCGAAGGGTGAATGATGTGTATGGCGGTCGTGTTGCAAAAGAAAACACAGTTCGTTTTTGGTTCCAACGTTTTCGTTCTGGAAATTTCGACCTGCAGAACAAGCCCCGTGGACGGCCTGTGACTCAAGTTGATAATGAAGAGTTGTGGGCTATTGTGGAAGCGGATCCATCGCAAACCACGTCCGAGTTAGCTGCAGGCTTCGATGTTAGTGATAAAACTGTTTTAATTCACTTGAAGCAAATTGGGAAGATTAAAAAGCTTGAAAGGTGGGTACCTCACGAATTGACTGAAGCAAATCGGCAAACGCGCGTCGACTGCTGCGTTACATTACTAAACCGGCACAATAATGAAGGTATTTTAAACCGAATCATTACCTGTGATGAAAAATGGGTTCTTTACGATAATCGGAAGCGCTCAGCGCAATGGTTGGATCCTGGCCAGCCAGCCAAATCCTGCCCCATGCGAAAATTAACCCCAAAAAAGTTACTTGTAAGCGTTTGGTGGACTAGTGCCGGTATCGTTCATTACAGGTTTCTCAAATCTGGCCAGACTATTACGGCTGATGTCTATTGTCAGCAATTGCAAACCATGATGGAAAAGCTAGCGGCTAAACAACCTAGGTTGGTCAATCGCTCCACGCCACTGCTGCTTCACGACAACGCTAGACCACACACTGCGCAACAGACGGCTACTAAATTAGAAGAGCTTCAATTGGAAAGTCTAAGACATCCTCCGTACTCCCCGGACCTTGCTCCAACAGATTACCATTTTTTTCGAAATTAGGATAACTTCTTGCAAGGGAAAAAATTCAACTCCGTAGCTCTACCATGAGTTGGCAACGTAAAACGTCATCGATAGCCGATACTCGCTAGCGTCTACACGATCGTCGATTGCGAGCTGATTTAATTGGCACCATGAGTCGTTAAAAAGGTGCTTTCGACAATTCGATACTCGTTAGCGGGTCTCGTGTCGATTTGGTTATTTCTTTATGTTGGCATTATCTAAGAACTAGCTTCACACGTATTATGTTGTCTTTTTCTATCAACCTACTTAAGAAGGAGAGCGTATGACGTCAATATAAACCAACAAAATAAAATAAGCTTAATTTACTTATTACTTACTGTGAAGTCCATTACTTTCGAATTTATATTCATTATACGTACCTAGCTGACAGCTCCTCTTTCGACTGATATTTGCGGAGAAGAAGACAAAGAAAAAATTGTATGAAAAAGATATTTATTTTGTTTTGTAACAAGTATATGGTACACTAAATAGTATATTAAAACCAGTTAAAAGTGTTTCTTTTTAAATCAAGAAATGGCGAGAATGAGCCCATCCAAATGTTTTTATGCTGGTGGAGTTCATGGAACTAGTAAGTACAGCTACTAGTAACTTAGCCCGATTTAGTTTATTGATAAATTTTCTTACATTATTTCTACAATGATCTCTACTGTACTGTTTCTTTCTAGTCATACACGACGACGATGTGAAAAATGAAGTAACAGGGATTATTGTATTGTGATTCTCTCTCAGACATACTAACCATACATAACCTCTATACGTACATGTGTAAAAACATAATAATAACGTTAATTCCTACAATAACATAGGCCTTAGCCTTCGCTTCTTAATCTGAGAGATAAAGTAAACCTATAATAATAGTCATCACCTACATGAGTTACTTACATGTATTTTGTTATTAATACTTACTTATACTTTACAGGAAATGGAGACCTTAGCAAGCCTGCTAATGGACCACTAGAGCTACTGGTACCATATCCTTTTCAAGCCGCAGGAGGACCCAGCCTCCCAATCGAAACTAGCAAAGCAGGCATTTGTGAAAGCTGACAATGAACGGCAGGTTTTCCAGCAAGATGCAGAGACAGCTTGATTTGAGGGACGAAGTTAGGAGAAAAACTAACTGATGTTATTGGAAAACGATAATTGTGTTGAAGTTGGCCTTCCTCAAATGTTTCCACAACTACCTATACATATTAGTTGTAATTAGATAATTAGTAATAGATGATTAGTAAACAATAAAACAAGTAAACTCATACTCATATTGTATTAAATAGGTACATGACAAGCCACCATGTTACTCTACCTTCCTAGCTAGACCCTACCTTCGAACAGAGGGTTGCCAGGTTTGATCCCTGGCAATGACAGACATATTTGGCCCGGAACTTAATGACACAGGGGAATTCTAATGGGGGTATGAGTGTGAATGTTATTATGATCCTAGTTTTAAAAACCATAGTAAATTATCTGATATTATTGTAAATAAAAAGCAGATAAATGATTTCTATACATGTTTGTAGCTTTTTAAATATAATCATTGTACCTGAATGATGTGATAGTAAAGATTAAGTTGATATATGATTCCTATACGTTTTAAGGTAGGTGAAATAACAGACATACATACTACATAAGTAAGACTAATGTTTTTGGTGAGTAGGCCATGATGTGGGCCACTCAGTTTTTTTCTGAACTATTCTGTAAGTTGTATGTTGAAATAAAATGTTTTGAATACAAATAAAGATGTTATTTATTATCACTAAATATTATTACTTATTCTCCAAGCTAATTGATCATGCAATGTCCTGTACACTATCGGTTCACTGCAATTATTGCTTTCATCACCACTTCTCCACATTCATACGAGTAGGATTCTATGAAAGAAAGAAATTTTGTTAGTGTGCACATGAATTTGTGAGTAAAAGATATTGCAGAGACCATAAGGAATATTTTTGCTAGAGAAACATGACTACATAGTACAAAGAATAAGCTCTATTATAATTACAGTAACTTCACAATCATAATTTCCACAACACATTTTACAGCTAATCCTTTTCGTTCAAATGTCAGTTAAAGAAGATATTTGAAGCATGTTTTAAAAACCTCCATACAGCTAACCTACTCAAACTGAAATGTTGAACAATAATAATTTTCCTAGCAGTAAAACTTCTGGGAAAAAAAGACTATTGTTTTATTGCTATTTAGTGATTCGCTTGTGCATATACTAAACTATGGTAGTTTTTATTATGTTAATACTAAAATCCACATTCATGTTACACTTACAATGATAATTATAAACATAACTATTTAAATATGGGTAGTTTTACATCAGTTAGAATGGTTTAGACAGCACGAACTTACATGATGGTTAAATTTGCACTAAACATATCCACAATTAAACAGAAATGGCAAATTTAAGTATTGTCACTTGCAAACATTATATGAATTTGGACATAAACATGAATAGATTATAATTAACAGAACAGATGATAATTTACTAAAAACAGGTTTTAGTTTGCTAATTTAGTTTGGTGTTCTTAACAAGCGAATTACTACCAATGACCTGGATAACTTCCTGCCATAATATTAGTGCTCATCTTTTAAGCTTGGTGTAAATATTTCAAAATGTCTTCCATCAACACATCCAATTACCCTTGGAATTATAAATTTACTATTAAATCAAAGTGTCAGAAAACAGAGTGTCTGATAAAAATAGTCAATAGAAATTTCATTATATATAAAAAATATAGTAAGCTACCATTGTTTTATAACATTCCTATCCTCTTTTGTGTTTGGAAACTTGATGATTGTATTTAAGTTGTTTAGGTAGGTACATGGTTTACTCTAAGCAACAGTGATTTCTTCTATTTAGATACACTGATCTCTTATTCTTATTCGTTTTGGGAGTGATGAGGCCTGCACTGACGTCCCGCTTGGGGTGTTATGTGCATTCCACCCTGCCAACATTTGCTCAAGCCAGCCTAACTTCTTCACATAGAGGAGTAAGGCCTTGGGGCGCTGGCACAACTGTTGCAATGTAGTTTGAGATGTTGTATAAACAATCGTCGATGATGCTGATGATGCATCATGCGTTCTGGAGTAGACCTCCAGTAATCCTGTTTTTGCTCTAATATCTTCCGTAGCCCTGCAGTGCAGCAACACAGTCTGCACACTCTTGTCCTTCTGCAGACAGTCTCCAGATAGTGGGCTGTCCGTAGCTCTGATCTTGTGCAACTGGTAATTTAGATTACTGTGAGCAGTGATAATTCCCACCATTAGGCGAAGGTCCTGACGTTGTAATCGTAGTAATTTGTTCGTAGTATTTTTGTTTAGGATTGGAAACATGGATTTCGCATGTTTACAGTCCTTCCTGTCATCCTAACAGTTTTGGTGTTTTCTTACTGTGTAGCTACTCAGGAGATTCTGCACACTGATCTCCTCGGAGTATTAATTATTCTGACACTGCCTCTTGGGAAAAATGATTTGCAGCTTCAAATACTTTTTGGGTGGTCCCCGTGCTGTGCATAGAACAGCAATGCAAATAAAACCTGTAATGCAAAGATAAAAAAGTAGTATACCTATCTGGGTTTATAATAAAATAATAATAAATAGCCTGTAGTTTTATTTGTAAGTTATTAGCATAACCTCAAATATGTAAAAATAAATATGTTTACAGCTTACCTTAGACCCTAGTGAGACTCTTTGTGATGGTATTAAATCTGTTGAATCCACAATAAATGTCTTCAAAAGCATACACAGGTAAGATGCTTTTAGAAAGTCTTTAAAGCTTTCTTCACTAAGGTTTAGTGGACATCCAACTTGTTTTCTCATTTCTGCTTGAAATTGGGAATTCTCGTTGCTGATCTCCATTTTCAGCTGCTGTCACCATATTCAAAGCCAAATAAATTATTCCTGCCAATTTTATCGTAATACAAATAAAATTATTTGATTATGTAAGTATTTTGAATTGAAACTCGATAGGTTATTTTCCCTTTCACACGATTCCACACCTCAAAATTCTCGTGAGTGGCGTAGTCGCTAACGTCTATCGAAATTTTCGAAGGCGATTGTCAAAATAATGACTTATGGTACCGTTTGAGTGAAAATCCAAGCAAATCGCGTATCGACATCGATTGTCGCTATCGACTCACGATGCGTTTTCGAAGCGACTGTTAATAAAATAAACTTGTGGTGCCGATTTTAGTTCTACAAGTGACCGCAAGGTGGCACTGTTCTTTTTTCATACAAATTTTCGTCGACAGTCGCTAGCGAGCATCGATTGGTGTCAATATTGTCAACTCATGGTAGAGCTACCGATGGGGCAGTCCAAATCGCCTTCAAAGATTTTATTGATTCCCGTTCGACTGGTTTTTTTAGTAAAGGGATCAATGAACTACCTATAAGATGGCAAAAGTGCATAGAAAATAATGGTTCATACTTTGAATACATAATTAAATATATTATATTAAAAAATATTCGACTTTTTGTTCCTCCCATACAAAACGCCAATTTCATATGTAAGGACCTAATACATTTAAAGCCAATATCACCAGGTATAGATGGCGCTGTAGATTATATATATATATAGGTATATAGCATAATATAGAGAGACTAACTGAGCCCACGTATGCAACGCATTGTTACATCTAGACTCTGGAATTTGTATGAAAACCGTTTAACCAGAGACATACTTAATATACGTACGCAACGTTGCTTTACTGTTTTCATAGAAATTCAAGTCTAGATGTAATGCGTTGCATAAATTGCATACGTGGACTCAGTTTCTTCTCTACATATATATTTTAGGTTCACGTATAGGTACATACTATTGCTACTATATAATTATACACTTATACACAATAGGCTGTGTTTTGAGATAGGTAACAATAAAATGGTATATTTGCTGGAATACGTTGTTATTGTTAATCATCCAATTTAACTATTCGAATTCGGATACAGGAAATGAACTGCTCATGGAACAAACGATTTCCTGGAATTAGTGGTCAAGGTATTATTGTACTCGTACTTTACATTGACATGTACACGAAAAATTACTTTAACCATGAAAAGAGAGTTCTGTCAAAACACAGTTAATAAAAGATATTTTCTATTTTACTGCATTATAATAACGACCATTACAGAAAAGGACAATAAATTGGACAACAATTATTTATTACAAATTTATTGATTATACATTTAAAACGCTTAAGGTCATAAAACAAAATTGTAGTTCCTTCTAGAATAAAAATTAAAGCTTTTGAAACAACTATGAAATCAGAATATAACATTAACATCAAGATTTTCAGACACGTTTGTAATATCATATACTAATAAGAACATATTCAACGGCGTTTACAGTATATCTCTACACATGATCCCCTGTAATAACTTGATTCCATCTCTCTAATACTATGTGGGGAGCACCGTTGCGATACCAGGTATTCTGCCTCTATTTAGTAGCATGCAAACACAGTGACTATTTAGATTTATAGGATATCGTAGCAGACAAAATCATTAGAAATCACTGCGGTGACTAAATAAAAATTGGGTGACAAACGTAGTGTAATATCGTGCAGAGCTTTAGAGATTTGAGACATACAGCAATTGTTATGGGTCTGTCACTTAATATCAGGCAATGGAATGATAGTATTCATATACTTTTGTTCATATACATATAAACGTACGTATCATACATTAGAACATTATTGGCCATCAACGCTATACATGCATAGATATAACAATATTATCATACAAACTTGTTAAAACAGTTAGGCTTTTAGCTTTATGATTGATGTAGGTACTTCAATTTCATTTCATGTTTAGTAATCTCATTTCTACCTGAAAAAAAAGGTAACTGTTTATGAAGGGCAGTATAAAATATTCATTAAATTTATAATTAGCAGAACATTACCTACAATAATTATATATAATGTTATGTTATGGAACCCTTCGTGCACAAGTCCGACTCGCACTTGACGTATTTTTTTTACTTTACATGAAACCATTTTTGTTAATCTCTTGAAAAAAATACCGCATTGTCTAAAACATTTGTCACACAATCGCTCATCTTTACTTTATGCTAAATTAATCGACTTTAATATTATTCTTCTCATCATCTTTTCTCTCCAAAGTTCTCGAGCGTCTTATCCACAACCAACTTAAAAGTTCCTCTCCAATAATGATCTCCTCAATCCGCTTCAATCCGGATTTCGACGTGGGCACAGTACAGTTACAACTCTCGCCAAAATCACAGACGATATTCGTTTCGGTATGGACAATGGCCAACTTACCTACTGTATGTACGTACTTTGTTAGACTTCAGTAATGCGTTTAACACTGTAAATTTTGACATTCTCCTTGCATTGCTTAGCTCGATTAACATAATCTCCAACGGTGATTGATTGGTTTCATTGTTATTTATATGGACGCAGACAACGTGTTCGCCTCGAAGACAGTTTTTCTTCATGGTTCCTCAGGGCGGCGTCCTATCACCTCTTTTATTTGCATTATTTATTAATACCATTTCCCATAATCTTTCTTCTTCGTACCACCTATACGCAGATGATCTACAAATATATTCCCAGGCCACATTGGATAAATTACCGGAAGCTATTCAAACCACAAATAATGACCTTAATCGAATATCTCAGTGGAGCAAATCCTTTGGATTAAAAATAAATCCTGTAAAAACGCAGTCGAACATCATTGGAAGTTCAAGATTGTTATCTAAGGTGGAATGGGCAACGCTTCCGGAGGTTGATTTTGGTGGAGTTGCCATTCCTTTTAGTAAGTCTGTGAAAAGTTTGGGGCTAACTTTGGATTGCTGTATGAAGTGGGATCTACAGTTGCAGGTAACAAGTCGTAAACTGTTTGCGTCTGCTGCATCATTAAAAAGGTTGCGTAACTTCCTTCCTACTACCACTAAAATTTCACTAGTTCAATCCCTGTTACTACCCATTCTTGACTATGCTGACACCTGCTACCTAGATATAACGGAGGAACAACTTAATAAGCTTGAGCGACTTCAAAATTTCTGTATTAGATTCATATTTGGTTTGCGCAAATATGATCATGTCTCTCAATTCCGTAATAAGCTCAAGTGGCACCCCATATGTCTTCGCCGGAATACCCACATTCTTTGCCTTCTATACAATATTTTGTTTAATCCTTCATATCCGCGCTATCTCAAAGAACGTTTTAACTTCCTTAACTGTCCTTCACACCCACTAAGGTCATCAGAAAATCTTGTTCTTGCGATTCCTCCACATTCAAGTTCTTTTTACAATGGTTCATTTACTGTCCAAGCCACCCTCCTGTGGAATTCCTTACCTATTTCAATCAGACGTGCAACATCTATAAACATTTTTAAGGATCAAATTAAAAAAATATATCTAAACATATAATACTGCACTGCACTTTTTTATTGTCCCTTAATTGCTTTAGGTTTATGTATTTATATATGTATTTATGTTATTATATTGGTATTTATACCTATTGGTTACATATTTTTATTGTTGGGTATGATACTTTGCTAGTACATGGTAATAATATGATATTACAAGAGTACGTATTGTTATATCCTTTTTGTATTATCTCGCTATGTTATTGTTATTTTTCCATTGCTTTTTATATCTATGTTTACTTATGTTTTAAAAACGCACCCATGTCAATGAATATTAAATATATATATATTCCATCCTAAGGTTGCCTGGAAGAGATTGCTTTTAGCAATAAGGCCGCCCATTGTGACACAACTTTTGTAATCATTACATTTAAGTTTTCATATTGTTAAGTTTTTGTGAACAATAAAGTATTATCTATCTATCTTTTTATATTGACGTTAAACACCGTGCTTTTAAAGCAAATAAAAATATCATAAACACATTTTATTAAAAACTTGTCACGTGCTAGACTCGCGCACGAAGGCTATTTTCTACTTGCAAAAAATACAACCCTGTCAAAGACATCCTAACTAATGTTGCAATTTTGTTTATGTGTTACGCTCTCACGCCTAAACGGGGATTTCGGGAAAGAACGTAGGATCCTTGTCATCGTCATCATCATTTATCACCATGTGGGTGAAACCACGGAACGCAGCTAGTACATTATAAGGACTGGTTAGTAATAGGGTCTCGTTGTAACAGAAAAACCGGAAAAGAAAATAATAAACACAGTGTCATTGTGTTTAGTTCGGCCCTGGAAAAATCTAAGTACCTAAGTCCCATGTTCCAGAATGCAACTCAAATACTGATCATCTAATCAATACTTGAGATTGTAATCTTTGCTTGAGCATTGTTGATAAACTATTCTCAGTTGAACTAGTTTCAAACCGATACGCAATCAACGATTTGTTTTTTCTACGGAACAATCTGTTTTTGCTTAAATTTGATTACATTGACAATATTGGTGCCGTTCTACACAGAATTTGATAACGAACCAGTTGACTCAACAGCAGCTTCGCTCGCTTGGGTTTGGTGTAGTGAAGGAAGCATCTTTTTGGAATTTCAGGGTCCTGGATTGTCCATTTATACTAAAACTGGATAATTACGTATTTATCGTTGTCTAGATTTTGATTGCTTTAGTGCACATGACTAGTAGGTAACGAGAAAGAATATTAGTAGTTAAGGCGAAATGGTAGAGACGTTACACGGATATTGAGGGGGTGAAGCAGACGCAGACCGCCGGGCGGCGCAAGGGGTCTAGCCAGCATAGCCACTCGCGGGCGTATGGTTACTTGATAGTATTCTACTGACTTATGATTTTCAATTCGCCTGCGTTGTTAACTAATTAGGTACGTTATTTTAAGTAGGTAATTATTATGGTGTAAAGATTTATGACAAGATTTACTAATACCATTATCATACTAGGCTATGGGTGTCTTTATTGTAAATTGGCACGAGTAAACGATTAAATAGTTTTTGTGATTTTCAATACATTTTATTTTGATTACCTATTATACGCCCAAACTAAGTATAAGGTGTCTAAAAGTAGTTCATAATACTAGTTATGCATTGGTTGGACCAAAATACTTGCTAATACTTGATAATAAATACAGTTTTATTATTAATATTAGACAATAAACAACACATAGGTACTAAACAAATATTTTTTGACCATGTTACAAATAAAACTAGGGCTTGAATAAGATAAAACCGGTATTGATACACAACCAGGTCAAGTCCTATCAAATACCGGTAAGATAAAAAAACCGGTACTTATAATTAAATGTTGTTTTACTAAAATCCAAAAATCAACTTCAACTAAGGTATAAATTTCGTATACACCTATGTATTGTGATAACAACTTTTTTATTAATCATGACATTAATACTGAAAGCTTAAATAAATGCAGGTTTTCAAAAGTTTTCTCTTTCTTCAGGCCTTCACAAATGTATTATGTAAGTCTAGTTAAGTAAAAAAAAATGTCCTCCTGTATTCCTTTAGTAATTATAAAAAGAAGTTTAAAATATAATATATATATAAACAATGCCACGGACCCTTTGATGTCTGTGAACTAAAGCATTATAAATAAATAAAAATGCAGAAATTCAATAAAAGAATCTTATTGATAATAAATAATATCTAAAGAAATGGTGAGATTTGTATTTCCAGTTAGGAGAAGAGATTTACAGTAAGAGGTTTCGTCGTGAATCTACTAACTTCGGAAGCATATTATTATAAGGTAGTAGCAAGTAGTAGTAAGTAACAAGTTCGGCCTCCATTTAAGGAATAGCATAAAGTATTCATCTTTTTTATATGAAAACGTAGGTTTTTTCATTCTCTCCTCCCCAAATACCTAAAACGCTGCTTTGTTTATCAGTAACTCGTAATTGCCATTAGACCTGATAGTACCATTTACTGTTTGTATTTATTTTTGTATGTATTTTATAATATTAAAAAAATTGGGCTTAGTCATTGGCCATTTTCTTCAGATTTTTATGAATTCTGAAGATGCTTCCTTATTGTCTTCATCAGACATATCAGGTGCTACCACTTGTTCCCCTGCATTCCCCTTTGATTTTCGAAAAGGTTAACTCTATTTCTTTTTATTTTCAACGCGTTAGGTTTTTTCTCTGATGCTCTCTTTTACTTTCTGGTTTTATTTTTCACACCGAGAAAGTGAACTTCCCCGAATTTTCGACCAACGATTGCAGCTACACCAGATAGCGCTTTATATAAGTTGCCATATGATGGTTTGCACCATGATTCGTCTGCAAAAAATCAATTACGGGAACACTATTTATTAAGTTTCCTTCTTCGATTGCTGCTTCCCGTTCCTTTGCAGCAGCGCGTTCCATCACCTCTACCGCTGTAGCCTCCAATTCATTGAACATAATATGGTCTTGTATTTTTGCGTAATACTTTTCTCGAAAAATAGGAATATCCATGGCTGCCATAGTTTTCTCAAATTGTGAGTATCCGATACCAGAAGCTACAATTCCAGAAATTGCTGCAGTGCGTTCAGGCCGGTATCATTATTTATATCATCCGAACACACTTCGAAAGTTTTCTTGCACATCTTAGACAACTAAAATTTGAAACAAGCCCATATCTTTTTTCCGTTTGTAAAACCAAGCAGCTGAAATCACACTTAAAGAGAGGGTTGTGCTTTGAGTCCTTCAATTGCTTAAAAAAACAATATCTACTATTCTGCGACCTGTCGATTCTTTTGTGCTTATCTCACACTCCGGCTCTTCTAGGAATGGCATTTCTTCACTGGAACAATAGATACAAAATCATGTTGAACATTTTTATCAAAAGGTTAATGACAAGTAACAAGTTAACTTGTTACTTCAGTAACCTTATGATAAAAATAACAAATAGTAACTACTTTACTTCTTACTTTATTAATCTTTGATAAAAATACTGTACTACTAATACTGAAGTAACAAATTAAATACAAAGAGTATCTGAATTATTAGAAAATAAAAAAATAATTTTAAGTAATTAGTTTGACATATCATACAATTTTCTTAAATAAAAGTAAATTGTAAGATATTATTATATAACCGACTACAAAGAAATTAACCCTCTGGACTCTAATATATTATGTCAGCGTTGGGTAGTTTAGCCAGAATGCTGAAGCTAGGGATATGTTAGTAATAAAATATAAATAAAGCGGTACGCCTAAATAAAAATATCGGTTTTATTAAAACCGGTATGTCTGCCCTATACAAGTGGCTTATTCTTGAGCACCAAATTAGATGGAAAACGTATACAATATACATGTTTCATTCAAATGCATATAACAATCTAGTAATACCTACTAGACTTATGAGATGGGAAATAGAAATACATACAGACTTTTTTTAAATTTTTTACTCGCCTGTTTTTGGCAAGTGACCATGTGGTCGCAGATATAAATTTACTATGTAACTTACTTGAAGAAACCAGGTGTAATAACTGATCGAAGATTTTCGTATAACGCATCGGAAGATTCCGGTAAATTTGTTGGCAGCAATACTTCGGTATTATCCTCATGGGATTCCTTAGACAATTCTTTGTAGGGCGGAGGGCTGTAAAAATAAAAGTCAAATTCCTACTAATATTCTAAATTAATCCCTGAAAACTCTGACCAGGTAGTCATCAGGTCGGATAAAATATATAAATATGTATACCTATATGTTATTCTATACCCTATAGAATAACATATTGGTATATATACATATAATAAGCTACCACCATACTAAATATCATACAAATTCAATCGGCCGTCTTACTTATGTCTCAAAACTAACTAACACACTAAGACACTTAGAAATTTTTGCATTTATAACATTAGTTTGAATATGGTCGCCTTATTTTCATCATCATAAAATATTTTATAACACTACGCTAACTCAATTACAGATAACCTACGCAAAGACTATGAATGAAAACAATCAGGTAGGTACTTACATATTTGTCTGCAAGTTCGATAATCTGTTTCTATTGTAATTCCGAGCAGTTTTATTTTTCTTCTTATCTTTATTTCCCAAAAGTAAATAATATGGACTAAAATAATGTAGTCGTCCGGGCGCGCTGGAGGGAATAAAGTTGTACACGTCTACTCTCCACAACGCACTCTGGCCGACTAGCGGGGGTCGGGAGCCATGGTAATGGCTGCATACTCAGTGTGCGCGTTTGCAAATGGTTTCAATATTAACTTTACTTTATTTTCTAAAAATAATCTTACATTTTTACAAAAAACTGAGTTTATAGACGGATTTGTGTGTTTGTTAGGATTAAAATGTGTATTTTGTTTATAAATATCTTTGATAGGAATTAAATGAAGTTGATTCATTCCACCGACGGGAACGGCAAAAAGGGTATTTTTTAGGAAAGTTTACGATTTTTTTCTATCGAGCCAAATTTATTTAATCGTGTTTCGGTGACCATAGCCGAATAAAGAATTTTGTGAACTTTTAATAGACGTAAAAAACAAATGTCAATTAATTGTTTTAAATGGTCTAGTTTTAAATATTCGTAACGGGGTGAGGCCGTGGATTTTGCCACTTTTAAAAAAAGAAAATTGTCTCTAATGTTCATCATAAAATAAAACAGAAAATACCAGATAAACTGTAACACTGATCTCATAAATAAATTCTTTCAGCTTTTTCTTTTTCTTTTAGGATAGTTTTAAGCGGATTTTGGTGAATTATCATGTTAAAACGCCAATCTGAATATTTCAGAGCCCTAATTTTAGATAAAAAAAGCGATGTCTTTGATGGTAGGTTACTTACTTGTCGGTATTTTTACTTTTTTATTTTATGAGTCTACTGAACAAGTTTAATTGAATCTAATTGTCTGATAGTTGAGAAACAAGAAAGTGGTTTTAAACCATTGAAAACATGCATTAATCAGTGATTTATAAACATTTAAACATTTGTCTCCTTTATTTCACTTCTACGTTACTGTTTTCTTCGTTACCGGTATTTCGAGACACAAGCATGTAAATGTAATTTTTGGTAGAAATTGGGAATGATTATGGCAACACTGAGTTTTTGGGCCAAGAAAAAAAGTAAAAAGACGCCATCTTATACGTTACCATTTGTGACAAGTGGATGTTGTGTGTTTCGGCAGCGAAAATCAAAAGAGTTTTTTGGTGAAATTAAAGGTAAATATCGACTTTTTAACTATTGTTTACGTAAAACTATGTGTCGAAATGGATAATGTAGATGATAGTTTATAGATTTATTCCAAATTTGGCTTAATTTAGAAATTATAACCTGCAAAAATCTTGAACATCGAGCTTCTACGTTACTTAAGCGTTACTTCTATGTTACTGGTAACAAATATTCTATGTTACGTAACGTAGAAGCATTGTAAAGACTAGTGCATATTGTTAATTTCGCTGGTTACAATAGTACAGTGAGGTCTTTATAAATGACATTTGTAGACGAAAAAAAAAATTCTTTAATACCGATAGTTGGCGTACCAGCAAAATTATGTCAGTCATTATTTTGATATCACATTTTCATCCTAATATCCTAATCCTAATAATATTATAAAAGCGAAAGTTTGTGTGTGTGTGTATGTGTGTATGTTTATTACCTCTTCACGCCTAAACGGCTGAACGGATTGGATTGAAATTTGGAACATACGTAGATTATGAGCTGGATTAACACATAGGATACTTTTTATCCCGGTATTCCCACGGGAACGGGAACTACGCGGGTAAACCCGCGGGGCAAAGCTAGTAACAAATAGTTACTAAAATTATGTTGACCAAACTCTGCACATAATGTTTCTTAGGTGATGCTGAGTAGATTTCCGAGTTGCCTCCCGGGGAGGCACCGGTCAGTTAGCGGGGGGAGGGAAAAGAAACTTGATTTCACCTGAAAATCCACTTAAATATAAATCAAAAGGTAAGTTTGGTATCGTTTTCGAATAACTAGAGAACGAGGAATTCATTACTAAAAGAAAAAATAACGCATTACCTACATATAATAAAAAAACAGAGTTATTTGATAAATATAAATTTATTTGATAATAAGTAAATTTTTAGGCGAAATCATGTTTCTCTCCCCTACCCTAGCTAACTGACAGGTGCCTCCCCAGAAAGCAACTCGGAAATCCACTCAGCATCACCTGAAAAACATCTATGCCAAGTTTGATCAACATACAAATTTTCAAACGGTTCCCGTACAACAAATCGCAATAGCTCCTCCAGTATGGGAACTTTTGGAACCAAAAATGTTACCTTGAAAAGACCTTGTTAACGAATAAATTTCATATTATTACTGATTAGTCTCATTATAATACTTTCACAGATGCGTATGACGGCGGCGGAAAAACAAAAAAAATATAGGGAAAGACTGAGAAATGAGAAACCTGAAAAATATGAAGAAACTAAAAGGAAGTCTAAAGAAAGATCTGCACAAAATTGAACAACAACTACAAATTGAAAAAAGCTAGTTATAGTGAGGAACAGAAAGAAGAATTACGTCGTAAATGGAGAGAATCTCGGAATAAAGCTAAAAATATTACAAAGCAGTCAAAAAATGAACCTTCGACATCACAGTCTACAGATGATAAGAAAAAATTAAAGCCAGTTAACCACAAACAAAGAACGAAACATTCAACGACGTATTGAATATAAAACTTAAACAAGAAAATGAACAGTTGCGCTCAAAAATCGACGTAATGCTTAGGGGCTACAAAAGCTTACAGAAGAAAGTAACTCGACTTTCAAATAAATTAGAAAAGGTCAACGAATATTATGGAAATATAATAGAAAAGTTAGCTGATAAAAACAAGGGTCAGGAAAGAGAAAATCTTAGAGAACATGAGTTTACGCCAAATAAAAGAGTTACAGATTTTGTAGAAGAAACAATACCTAACGTGGCAACACCAAAAAAGGATGAAATTAAGAAAAAGCTGTTAGAACATGAAGTACTTACGGAATCACTAAAGTCAGAATACAAAAACTTAAATAACTAGGAAAAAAGCGTTATGAAAAAAATTTTGGGCAACAGTATTGTTAAAAAATATAAACACATATCAAAAATAAGAGCCTCTCTAGGAATAAAAAGTAATATCAAAAATTATTGCCATCTTAAGAGCAAGAGGCAGACACTACAAAAACGAATTGAGGAATTTTATATTCGAGACGACGTGAGCCGAGCCACGGCTGGCAAAAAAGAGTACCGGACTATGAAAAAAGTCACTATGCAAAAAAGATATTTGTTGGACAAGTTAAGCGTACTACACAAAAAAATTTGTTTCTGAGGTTCAAAAAATAAGCTTCAGTATTTTTAAAAAGTACCGACCTTTCTTTGTGTTATCCCCAAAATAAAAGATTGCGAAAGTTGCGCATGCATTAAGCATTCCAATATGCAGTTCCTGGTTAACGAGTTAAAATCACTAGATATTCTTGAAACAGATAATTTAAATGAAGTTACATCAAACTTAGTGTGTGACTTTGAATTCAAGCGGTGCATGTACAACGATTGTGAAGTGTGTTCAAATAACAAATTGGAAGCTCATAATAAAGATTTAACGACAAACGTAAGTTGGTTCGCCTGGGTTTTAAAAGAGGAAGATTATGAAAAGAATGAGGAAAACAAAAAAAGTTAAAAAGATGGTCAAGATTAAAAAGGATGGTACCTTACAGGAGTTGCTAAATATATTTAATTCTGAAGTAAAGAAGTTCAAAACGCATATTTATAATTTTTACTTTCAGTATAAACAATTCAAGACTTGTATAGATAATTTAAAAGATAATGAGGTAGCAGTCCACATAGATTTCTCCGAAAGTTTCACATGTAAATATAATAACGAAATTCAAGCAAATCACTTCATAAAAAACCAGATTACCTTACATACAGGTGTTGCTTACTTGAAGGGCGAGAAACCTATTACCTTTTGTTCCATTTCTCCATCAAACCAACACCACCCACCCCGAAGCCATATGGGCCCATTTAGACCCCGTATTAAAATTTTTGAAAAATTCATATCCTACAATAGACACTGTACATTTCTTTTCCGATGGCCCCACAACCCAATACAGACAAAAAAAGAATTTTTACTTATTTAGTCAAATTTATGACTATGGATTTATTCATGCCACATGGTCATATTTTGAAGCAGCCCATGGCAAAGGAGCCGCTGATGGGGTCGGAGGAGCCATCAAGCGCACGATGGATATGAAAATAGCTCAAGGCACAGACATACCCGATGCTGAGACCGCATTTAATATTTTATTAGCCTCTGAAACAAGTATAAAATTTTTCTTCATATCTGCTGATAACATCAAAACCTTAGATACAACCATAACTTCAAAGTTAACTGCCCTACCCGGAACAATGAAAATCCATCAACTAATAGCTGTCGAAAAACATAAACTCAAATTTAGATATCTCAGTTGTTTTTGTCAGGGTTTAAGTGGTAAATGTGATTGTCACTCACCTCTTTTGCATGACTTTGCAACGCAAATAGACCAGAAGGAAAATTAAACCAAGAACAGAAGGAAACGTCGAAATGGTGAAGGAAATTCAGCAAAAGGGATAAGAAATACGAAGAAAATAAAACGAAGAAAATCAGCTTGTCATCTGGAGATGATACGGATGAAAGTGGAGTTGTTGAATACGCAGACAGTGATGATACTTCTTGTTTTATTTCTAGTGGTGAAAATAGTAGCCTTGAAGAAGAACTCGATGAAAAAACGGGAGTATTCAAATCGAAAATTGATCCACAAAGAAACATTACTATTCTGTCGGCGATCATCTTGAAAAAACCCGATGCTGATGTTTCTCAAAACAAAAGAGCTTTCTCGATCAAAAGAAAAATCGAATATGACAAAAAAGATGTTATGCAAGCTAAGTTTTGCAAACATACAGAAGATGGAAAAAAAAACATAGCAGTGTTGTCTCAAATTAAAGGTACCAAACAAAAAATAGTTCAAAGTGACAAAAGTAATCGCAATAAAATGGTTCAAAAATATGACGAAATAAATACAAAAGAAGATGAGAAAATTGAAACTACACATGACGAAAATGATACCGATATTCAGACTAGAAATAATGAGAGAATTAAGAGAATGAATGATGAAAAAATTGAGACTAAAGAACATGAGCCAATTGAGGGTACAGTTGACAGGAAGATTGAGACTGAGACAATGGAGACTGAACACGATGACAAAGATGAGAATGAAGAAAATCGAGACTAAAGGGGATGACAAATATGAGAATGGAGATAATGAAAAAATTGAGACTGAAGAAGATGAGATAACGGAGACTCCGGAACGAAAAACTGACACTGAAAAAATCAAGGCCAAAGAAATTGATAAACTTAAGACTGGAAGAGATATCAAGAACGAATTTTTTTATAATATAAATGATAGTGTCAGATACTTCCAAAGAAAAATTTGGAAATATTATATTGGATTTATAAATGCCATAGAAAAAAATGACGGTGAAGCACATTATAAAATAAAATTTTTGAAAACTGTTAAAGATTCGGCAAATTCAGTTAAGTTTGCAGTCCAAAGAAAGATAGATATTGACATAATTACGACTAACTTTATTGTTAAAAAAGTAAATTTAGCTAATTTTCCACCAAGAGTCAAAACAATATTACTTAGTGGATGACTTCGATGAAGTACATTTTAAATATGTAATTGTCTACTCATCAAGTTAGAAATAGTTGATTTAATTTGCTTTTGATTTTTTTTTGTTATTTTGTCTCTCGTATAATATGTATTGATGACTGAAAAATTTTCATAGTGATCCTCATTTAAAAAAAATATAATACAAATATCCTTTCATATTCTTATTCAGCTGGCTCACTTTGAAATAAATAAATAAAAGTTATAAAAAAAATTCAGAATCATATTATACATAATTATAGGATTTATAATTTTAGAATAAATAAATTCCTAGGCGATTCTCGTTTCTTGTTCCTGGAATTTAAAAAAGAATTCGTTACCATTTAAAATAAAGATTTTATTATCACCGTACCCACTAGTTTTTTTTATCGCGTCAGTATGACATAAGCTTAACAAAGCAACACCGTTACTTTAGTGTTACTGTAACGTAGAATATTCTGCGTTACTATACGTTACAAAGTGGCAAAATCCACGGCCTCACCCAACGACGAATCGTCAAATTTGACGCATATTTCGTTTTAAGAACATTTTATAGAATACCTGGCTTAGTTAGGTTAGGATTGGATGGACGACGGGCTTTGTTTTTTCATAACCCACATTCATAATCATTATTTTGTTTACTGATTCGTGATGAGTACTCCTTTCTGGTCCTAAATCAATAATAAATGTTATAATAATAATATAATAAAGGGATCTATAATAATATAAGAGATTGTCACTCACTATTAATCAAGTAACTATGATGGATATATCGTAAAAAAATGTTTGCTTGACGGCTTAACTACTGCCTTAGGTACAATCAACTTAGCTCACTTGTGTCATATAATATACCAATATGGTCTATGGTAGCATATAATATGTAAAATTATCATTAATAACATCATATAAACTTGGTAGACATACATGAGACATTATTTACATTGTTACCTTTTTTATGAAACAGGCCTATATTAAAATCACAAACTGACAACTATACTGCAACTGCAGGCTTAACAAGTTTTAATGAACTAATGTCACAATATAGGGGGCAGACGAAATCACTGCACACATGAACCTATTAATGCCTGGTTGCAGCAGACTAAAATATTAACACAAGCATTATAGCAAAGCATAGTTTATATGAACACATTTTATTTATGTAATAATATATTTATTTTGCGTTTCAGTGCAGCTGCAGATGCTTCGCCAGCAAACACTCTATTTTTTAGAACACAGTATCTTCTTATACATATAGTAAAAACACTACTAATTATGGTGCATAAATTTGAGTTCCTGTGCTCCATACAAATGTTCAGGAAATAGAAATTCACATTTGACATTATGTGCTCAGATATGTTTTTTTTTAAGTAAGTCGTGTGAGCTTTTTCTCTGAGATATTCATTTATCAGGGTAGCGCAGTGTTCTACACAGACGACCATTTCTTTAGTAACATAATTTAAACTTTTTTTAAACTCTGAGTACTCTCTAAACTCCACAAACAAATGAAAGTTTTCAACACTTGTTGATATTAAATGCTTTTTTACAATCCTCACAATTAGGCATCCTCTTCATTACGAATCCACACACATATGCACATGCCTGAATTTCTGCATTGTTGTCTTGTATGGCATCATCAATTTGAGGTAATTCAATTGAGGACAGAAATTCAGGCTCTGTCCTTGCAAATGTATGCTGTGGTGTGGACTGTGAATCGGATAATAGTGTTTCAAAATTGTTATTATCAGTTTCACAGTTTCCTGAAGTGCCCATGTGTGACATATTTGTTAATATGGCAGTTTTTAAGCCAGCTACAAATTGGCTGCATGTTGGATTGGAATTGGATCCACAGTTGCCACGAATGCAGCCAAAAAGATTTTCAATAGGGTCTTGTTGTAATCGCCTAGTGGGAAGGCTAGTGATGTGGTGTTTTTGCACCAAGCTCCTCCACAATTTCTCAATGGCATTGAGAGTCCATATCCAACCTTCTTGTGATGGCGGCTTACGTGGGCTTCCAATATACTTAATAGACGAAAAAAATCTTTTCATTTTTTTAAAGCATTTTAAATGTGGACTTGAATGTTTTTAATTTGTTGCATGAGCTTTTCCTCTGCGCAAATCCGAGCAATCGCTGTTAAGACAATCAAACAGATTATCCATATTTATAATAACATTTGCTGTTACAGCTGCGTCCACAGTAAGGTCTCCTGAAAATAAGAGTAAGGTGATTAAATAAATGTTTGCTTCAAATGAACTTTGTTATTTTGATTGTTACAAATTTTTGA
Organism: Selenia dentaria; assembly: GCA_917880725.1. Taxonomy (NCBI): domain Eukaryota; kingdom Metazoa; phylum Arthropoda; class Insecta; order Lepidoptera; family Geometridae; genus Selenia; species Selenia dentaria. The sequence goes on along the minus strand of OU862880.1, from coordinate 20,871,641 downwards.
GTTAATATACTAGCTGTAACCTGCTATCACATCTGTTAATATTTTGATGTAGTTGGGGGTCATTGACATTTTACTAACATTGAACTAAGCTCTCAAGTTGCCTGACAGAATTTATACATATACTGTATGTATAGGGATGTTCAAGCAACTTTTACTGTAGCAGCAAATTACGCTCACGTTGCACGAGTGTCCATACATTACATGCAAGATGTGGGGACAGCCATGACAGCTGTAGGCTCTATTCAGCCTAAAGATGTAGGTACATATCCTACAAATCAAATTACTGTGTGCATGAGATTTAAGAACTAATGTCTCTAAGTGATGAGCGCAGTTTAGAGCCACAGAACGGTGATACTGCAACTGTAATGAACAGGCATGATGCATCCTATCAGGTACGGTCTTCTCTACTTCATCACTTCAAAACGTTAAAAATAAACATTCACCATGCTATCATGCAATAAAGAAAGTACCTACCTATCTAGTTTACATACCTTTAGCTACTTTGGCTAACATTCCTTCTGCTACGGAATGGCTAAGAACTTGTGCTGCATATTTATCCTTCATTTTTTTTTTGCTGGTGCATCATACACAAAGTTTGGGTTGGTATTATCAATTCATAAAATTCCTTTATGTGGGACCATTAAGCAATTCCTGTAAAAAGAAATATGTATCATGTAGAAAAATAGTTATCAAACCAAAATAAAAGCAGTAATTTCATAACAATATCATATTTTTTTGTTTGTTTGTTTGAGTTTCACTTGATTCACATTGGGCCAGATTCGTAATTCTGCTAAGGGTTTTAGAAAAAAACAATATGTAACAGTTAACCCAAAAGATAAGAACACACAAGAGTGGAAAGTATGTATGAGAACCCTTTACCTTTTCCTTCATTGTCATTTGATAAAATGTCTGTAGCACATTCAATATCATATTTTAAAAACAAGTTTCTAAAGCATTTTAATAAATGTGGTACATCAAAAAGTGCTGTGATTTGTTTGCCATTGTGGTGTATATAAGGGTGTTGCAGTGATGCACCCAAAATAGTGAGGGCTCGCCTGGTAAACGCCATCCATATCGCACACAATGGCCGCAATATTTACTCCCACCTCATGGCACTTTTGTAGAACCTGAAATGATAAATAATGAACAATTATTCTAACTGATGTGATAACTATTCACATTGGGTCTGTTATGCAAAAGTATTGATAACGGTGTACAATTTAGAAACTAGTAAAAATATCAAGAAGAAATATTTGTTTTCTATTTCTATTTCTTTCTCCATTATACTATGTAATCCCTAAATAACATAGGCTTTAATATATATATTTTGATTCATCATTATCATCATCCATCACCATGCAGACAGAGCGTAGCTAGTATTATATAAAGGTTGTCATCATCATCCCTACACATGTAGGGTCAATCGATACCATATGTTTTTCTGTAATATGAATGGACACAACAAGGAATATAATTTGGTTTTAGTATTAGTTTAGGTAATAGGGTTTTGCCACACCGCTGACTGCTGCCTACTAGACGCACTTTTCTGCCTATGAGACTTCAGTCGCCTTTTAAGACATTCTATATATACTATATATACAATACTTACCTCTTTAATTAGCACAGCCAGTCTGTCTGCAGTAGAAAACCTACTTGAAAAGTAATGGACAATTGGCTGTTTAACTTTCTTACGTATCCCCGCAACCATAAACACCAATGCATATACTGCAATAAGTGGGGATCTTCCCTGTGAAGCATGGTCCTGAAATCCTTCAATTACATCTTCTTTAGGGTTGTAATTGAGATTTTTTTTATTGACATTTCATCAAACATTAATGTGTATTCATTGTCTGAAGGCTTTTGTGTCTTTGTGTAATTTTGAAGGACTTCAAAAACTGGTTGATTGATTCCAGCATTAAAAGGTACTCTATTGAGTAGACTTTTTAATGTACTGGGTGATGGTAACTGAAAAAGCCTTTGCAGCAAACGGTAACAAGTTGGTGATCTTTTATAAATTCTTAGAGCAGTAATTTTTTCTTTTTTATTCCACCTTCGACCAGTACTTTTCTTTTTAAAGTTCCGTATCTGTCCTTGCAACAGTTGCGCAAATGTCAGAGATATCTTGTCTGATAACTGTTTTATGGTTACATCATCTGTCACACGCTTTAAAATATCTTTTAACTTCAGATGTCTAATGCGATTGCGCAGTTGGCAAATTTTTCCCATATATTTGCTACATTTAGCATACAAAAACTTCTCCTTTTCTGAAGTTGGTTTAACTATTGTTTGCACTTGAGCATCTGAAGATGTCCCAACATTAGGCTCACTATTTGCACCAATGGTCACTTCCTGTGAAGGACCAGGCTGATTGGTAGGTCTTGTGTTTGTGATATCCTGTAAGACCCCATGTGAAGGACCAGGTTGAGGCCTTATTGTATACTCGGGCAATTGTGGTTCATTCTGGAAAAAAATAACTAATGAGTTACAGATGAAAAGGTATTGAAAATATATAACTAAACTAACAAATACAGATAGATAGGAACTCTTTAGTTAAAACATAATGGTACAAAAGGCAGTCTTATCGCGATTCCTTCCAGACAACCTTTGGATAGAAAGAGTAATATTTTCAGGGACAGTGGTAAATAGTATCAGCGTAAGTATAGAAAATAGTGAATAGGTACATATACCTAAATGCCTGATAACAAATGTAATATGTATATATATATATATTTATTACATAATAAATATATATATATATATACATATGCTGCCTAGTTCAATAAGTAACAAAAATAGATTTGAAATTTTTGCAAACACCAATAATATTTAAACCACAGATATAATTTTATAATTTGGTCTTAATTGAATTAGGCGTTGGATATTGGAGCTGTGGTAGCCAAGTTATTACACCTACTGACTGCTAATCAGAAGGTACCTGGTACCCCATGGCAGTAGAACATTTTGCGAATGCTGATCTAGCTAGCTACCTACTACCCTCAAGTAGCAAGTATACTTCTGCCCTACCAATTGAAGCAGCAATCATGGACGGAACAGTATGGACTACTGAGCAGCAATACCATGGGTTAACTCTCTTTCAGCTTGAGCCCCTCCTCACTGGTGGAAAGGCATTGTGTGTGTGTTACCCTGCCTATTTTCCATCGTCAGTTCAGTAGGCTGTGTTATCGCTAAGAGCGATCTGTTCAGGAAAACCTTTGGATAAATACCAATAGGTGAGACAGTGATCAATATCTAGCTTACAGTCACAACATAAATTTGTTCTAATACTGACTTGCAACTTACATCACATGGAACCGCAGATCTCCGTAACTTCTGTAGAGTATCATCAGTGAAGTCAGCTTCAAGAAAATGATTTTCACACAACATTCTATGCTCACTGTGGAGTTTCATTTGAAATGTTGTTGATGAGTATGTATTGGGCCCATAGTTCACAGCTGAAAGTACAAAAAAAATACTTAATAAAAATTCTATTTGGGTTACTTATATTGTTTTGATTCTGAAATGGGTACTGTAAAATATTTGTTGCAGCCAAATGCTAATTGCCTAACCGTTTTATGAAACACTACTGTTCTATCAATGCCGTGAATATTTACCATTTATATCATATTTATCCAGCTACAGCTTTTAAGCCCCCACATGCATGAAGTACTATGACACAACTAGATTTGTGTGAAATTTTGTATAACTTGTACAACATACACATCATTTATTTTAATCTAACTTCCATGGGGACTCAGGCTACAGGTAAGTTAGAAATATTGCTCCCAATAGAAAGCTGCAAAGACGAAATATAATATTTAGTGCATTCAAATAGATCACTTCTGATTGTTTTTAGCGAAAATGGTAATAATGCTCATAAGGGGCGTTCGAATGGGAATCTGTGGGTGAAAATGTCATTCATGTCTCTTTTTGTTCAGCATTCGGAATGCTGTAAATATATACAACAAAATACAAAACCAACTTGATTGTGAACAAAATGACAAAATATTTATGGCTAAACTAAAACTATTTCTACAATACAAATCATATTACTCAATAGACGAATTTTTGAAAGATAAATAATATAATTACGATATATTTAACTATTGACATTTAAATTATTTCTACCAATATGTTACAAATTAATTTATATTTATATAACCATAATTGCATCTTCCTCTCTTCTAACTTTGCGGTGCCCGACAGGGTCCATATAAGACTTTATGTACATTTTTTTTTAACACCTTTACATTGTATGTGGAAGCAATAAAATATCTGAATCTGAATCTAAAAAAGAGGAATGTTTGCCACTAAAAAGTGTAAATTTTGACCCACTTCCGAAGCATGGTTGTTTGTGATTGTTATTTGACAGCTATGTATTTGATCATAAACATGCGATTTTAGGTATTATGCTCAGTTGAGCGCTTTTTTGTTAAAGCGTGTGTAATAACAACAAAGCAAAAAGTAACAAAAATGTTACTTTTTGCTTTGTCCACACCCTATTCGAACGCACTATATGTAGTTTCTGGATTTCTTAGTTAGGTCAATTTTAAGGATTCAGAATTAACCAGATTTGCTAATTCTTGTTTGATTTGACTCTGATAAAATGAAATAGAAGTTAAAAATAGAAGTTCTTAGAGGCTTCTTACTTCTGTCTGCAACTATTGTCATAATTCTGCCAGTGTCTGTTGTGCTAGTTCCATAAACTATCAGGAGAATTAGCAATTGTTTAATAATATGAGGAGTGGTACATATGGAGAGTCGCACTAAGACATGACCATAAAAATATCAGTAAATACTTATACATACCGTATAAGGTTATTTATGCCAGGCTTTGGAAATCTAAACAATTTTGCGTTGTCTGCGAACGGTGAGCGGCCGCATTTAAAGCATTTCCTTTTGTTTTCTTTCTCCACCATGATCACAAACTAAAATAGAGTCTCTGCGTAAATTATTATAATATATTCAAGAGTCAATTTCTCACATCACACAAGAGTCAATTTCTCGAAGTTCCTAATCGCAAGTAACATAACTTTTTGAAGGCATGGAGGAACATAAGCTCAACTCGATGTGGATTTAATGCTATATTCAAGGAACTTTAACAACAAACAAAACTGAAATCACTGAAACCGGCACTAAATCCGAATGAAAACAATAACACACCCACCAAAGAGAATATTTTAGCATGCCGGATGTGACATCAAAATATTTAATGTGTTACCACCATGGAATAATATTTTAAATGGCAACTATAAAAATTAGCCCCCGTAGTTAAAATCATTTGCCCCATACAAATGTGCCATCCCGTCGCCAGTGCGACCGCTTTTATGGGTTACGGCGTACTTGCAAGTGGTCGTTTAAAACATTAAGATTGCAATACAAAGTGATGGCATGTTTTATAATTAATTGTACATCGTAAAAAACTTAAATCATTTTGAGAATAATTATATTATTAATTTTAATTGGAATCATTTTCTGTAAACAATTTCAAAAGTATGAACCTAAGTTTTATAAATCAATTCAAATAAATCAATTTAACAAATCTAATTGTTATAGACTAATTATTATTGGCAAATTATTGTATCCGCGCTGATATATATATATATATATATATATTGTTGGAGACGAAAATAGCCTAGCAGACCGAAAAGTATAAAAGGCGGCGCGCAGAGCGCTCGTGGCTCACTCTGCCTTCAACCGTCGACGAGTCAACATCTCCGAGTTCGTTATTGCGGTGAGTCAATCCTTGTCGTGATTTTGTAAAGTGTAGTAGGCTATTTTTGTCTCCAACCATATATATTATATTATATATTGTTGTATATGTGTATATATATATATAGATATGTATATATTTATATATATATATATATATATATATATATATATATAAAATATAATATATATAAAAAAAAAAAAAAAAATTTTTTTTCCTCTTATTAAATTAATGTTCTGCTACTTGTAGAGATAAATAACTGTAAGGTTAATATTACCGCTGTGTTAATACTTTTATACGGCAATTTTTTGTCTTGTATAACTTGTATGCAACACGAGAGGTATTGATCACTATGATTGACACGTCACTGTGGTATGGAAGTACTTCAGGATTTAAATGAAACAATTGTCATTATGAACCCTATATGAATGGGTACCTATGTAAACTTGGTAATGTATGTAAGGAATGGAATGTTTTTCTTTGTTTTCATTGCATAGTGTGGTGCGGGTGATGGAAGTCCAGAATTTTATCGTAGTACGTCGACAGATATTAACACATTCATTTGTTTTTCAGCTGTCCCGAGCAGGTATCCTGAGCGGCTGCCCAAACTGCTGCGCTGGGCTGCTGCGCTGAGCAACTGCCCGTGCTTCTGCGCTGAGCGGCCGCCCAAGCCGCTGTCCCGAGCAGTTGTCTGCTGGAAGTCAAGTCCGGAGTAATCGACACCAAAGATTACCTTGTGTGGTGTCATGCAAAGGTGGTATCGTGAGTATGTCGAGACATTCGACAGTTAATCTTCACAAATTGATATCATGCGCTAGTTGTCTTTGGTATGCATTAATGTAGAAAAATATCACTAAAGTTAGATCTTGGTAAAGTATGTAAGGCATGGAATGTTTTTCTTTGTTTTCATTGCATTGTGTGGTGTGGGTGATGGAAGTCCAGAATTTTACCGTAGTACGTCAACAGATATATTAACTCATTCATTTGTTTTTCAGCTGTCCCGAGCAGGTATCCTGAGCGGCTGCCCAAACTGCTGCGCTGGGCTGCTGCGCTGAGCAACTGCCCGTGCTTCTGCGTTGAGCGGCCGCCCAAGCCGCTGTCCCGAGCAGTTGTCTGTTGGAAGTCAAGTCCGGAGTAATCGACACCAAAGATTACCTTGTGTGGTGTCATGCAAAGGTGGTATCGTGAGTATGTCAAGACATTCAACAGTTAATCTTCACAAATTGGTATCATGCGCTAGTTGTCTTTGGTATGCATTAATGTAGAAAAATATCACTAAAGTTAGATCTTGGTAAAGTATGTAAGGCATGGAATGTTTTTCTTTGTTTTCATTGCATTGTGTGGTGCGGGTGATGGAAGTCCAGAATTTTACCGTAGTACGTCAACAGATATATTAACTCATTCATTTGTTTTTCAGCTGTCCCGAGCAGGTATCCTGAGCGGCTGCCCAAACTGCTGCGCTGGGCTGCTGCGCTGAGCAACTGCCCGTGCTTCTGCGCTGAGCGGCCGCCCAAGCCGCTGTCCCGAGCAGTTGTCTGCTGGAAGTCAAGTCCGGAGTAATCGACACCAAAGATTACCTTGTGTGGTGTCATGCAAAGGTGGTATCGTGAGTATGTCGAGACATTCGACAGTTAATCTTCACAAATTGATATCATGCGCTAGTTGTCTTTGGTATGCATTAATGTAGAAAAATATCACTAAAGTTAGATCTTGGTAAAGTATGTAAGGCATGGAATGTTTTTCTTTGTTTTCATTGCATTGTGTGGTGTGGGTGATGGAAGTCCAGAATTTTACCGTAGTACGTCAACAGATATATTAACTCATTCATTTGTTTTTCAGCTGTCCCGAGCAGGTATCCTGAGCGGCTGCCCAAACTGCTGCGCTGGGCTGCTGCGCTGAGCAACTGCCCGTGCTTCTGCGTTGAGCGGCCGCCCAAGCCGCTGTCCCGAGCAGTTGTCTGTTGGAAGTCAAGTCCGGAGTAATCGACACCAAAGATTACCTTGTGTGGTGTCATGCAAAGGTGGTATCGTGAGTATGTCGAGACATTCGACAGTTAATCTTCACAAATTGATATCATGCGCTAGTTGTCTTTGGTATGCATTAATGTAGAAAAATATCACTAAAGTTAGATCTTGGTAAAGTATGTAAGGCATGGAATGTTTTTCTTTGTTTTCATTGCATTGTGTGGTGTGGGTGATGGAAGTCCAGAATTTTACAGTAGTACGTCAACAGATATATTAACTCATTCATTTGTTTTTCAGCTGTCCCGAGCAGGTATCCTGAGCGGCTGCCCAAACTGCTGCGCTGGGCTGCTGCGCTGAGCAACTGCCCGTGCTTCTGCGCTGAGCGGCCGCCCAAGCCGCTGTCCCGAGCAGTTGTCTGCTGGAAGTCAAGTCCGGAGTAATCGACACCAAAGATTACCTTGTGTGGTGTCATGCAAAGGTGGTATCGTGAGTATGTCGAGACATTCGACAGTTAATCTTCACAAATTGATATCATGCGCTAGTTGTCTTTGGTATGCATTAATGTAGAAAAATATCACTAAAGTTAGATCTTGGTAAAGTATGTAAGGCATGGAATGTTTTTCTTTGTTTTCATTGCATTGTGTGGTGTGGGTGATGGAAGTCCAGAATTTTACCGTAGTACGTCAACAGATATATTAACTCATTCATTTGTTTTTCAGCTGTCCCGAGCAGGTATCCTGTGCGGCTGCCCAAACTGCTGCGCTGGGCTGCTGCGCTGAGCAACTGCCCGTGCTTCTGCGTTGAGCGGCCGCCCAAGCCGCTGTCCCGAGCAGTTGTCTGTTGGAAGTCAAGTCCGGAGTAATCGACACCAAAGATTACCTTGTGTGGTGTCATGCAAAGGTGGTATCGTGAGTATGTCAAGACATTCAACAGTTAATCTTCACAAATTGATATCATGCGCTAGTTGTCTTTGGTATGCATTAATGTAGAAAAATATCACTAAAGTTAGATCTTGGTAAAGTATGTAAGGCATGGAATGTTTTTCTTTGTTTTCATTGCATTGTGTGGTGCGGGTGATGGAAGTCCAGAATTTTACCGTAGTACGTCAACAGATATATTAACTCATTCATTTGTTTTTCAGCTGTCCCGAGCAGGTATCCTGAGCGGCTGCCCAAACTGCTGCGCTGGGCTGCTGCGCTGAGCAACTGCCCTTGCTTCTGCGCTGAGCGGCCGTCCAAGCCGCTGTCCCGAGCAGTTGTCTGCTGGAAGTCAAGTCCGGAGTAATCGACACCAAAGATTACCTTGTGTGGTGTCATGCAAAGGTGGTATCGTGAGTATGTCGAGACATTCGACAGTTAATCTTCACAAATTGATATCATGCGCTAGTTGTCTTTGGTATGCATTAATGTAGAAAAATATCACTAAAGTTAGATCTTGGTAAAGTATGTAAGGCATGGAATGTTTTTCTTTGTTTTCATTGCATGTTGTGGTGTGGGTGATGGAAGTCCAGAATTTTACCGTAGTACGTCAACAGATATATTAACTTATTCATTTGTTTTTCAGCTGTCCCGAGCAGGTATCCTGAGCGGCTGCCCAAACTGCTGCGCTGGGCTGCTGCGCTGAGCAACTGCCCGTGCTTCTGCGTTGAGCGGCCGCCCAAGCCGCTGTCCCGAGCAGTTGTCTGTTGGAAGTCAAGTCCGGAGTAATCGACACCAAAGATTACCTTGTGTGGTGTCATGCAAAGGTGGTATCGTGAGTATGTCAAGACATTCAACAGTTAATCTTCACAAATTGATATCATGCGCTAGTTGTCTTTGGTATGCATTAATGTAGAAAAATATCACTAAAGTTAGATCTTGGTAAAGTATGTAAGGCATGGAATGTTTTTCTTTGTTTTCATTGCATTGTGTGGTGTGGGTGATGGAAGTCCAGAATTTTACCGTCGTACGTCAACAGATATATTAACTCATTCATTTGTTTTTCAGCTGTCCCGAGCAGGTATCCTGAGCGGCTGCCCAAACTGCTGCGCTGGGCTGCTGCGCTGAGCAACTGCCCGTGCTTCTGCGTTGAGCGGACGCCCAAGCCGCTGTCCCGAGCAGTTGTCTGTTGGAAGTCAAGTCCGGAGTAATCGACACCAAAGATTACCTTGTGTGGTGTCATGCAAAGGTGGTATCGTGAGTATGTCAAGACATTCAACAGTTAATCTTCACAAATTGGTATCATGCGCTAGTTGTCTTTGGTATGCATTAATGTAGAAAAATATCACTAAAGTTAGATCTTGGTAAAGTATGTAAGGCATGGAATGTTTTTCTTTGTTTTCATTGCATTGTGTGGTGCGGGTGATGGAAGTCCAGAATTTTACCGTAGTACGTCAACAGATATATTAACTTATTCATTTGTTTTTCAGCTGTCCCGAGCAGGTATCCTGAGCGGCTGCCCAAACTGCTGCGCTGGGCTGCTGCGCTGAGCAACTGCCCGTGCTTCTGCGCTGAGCGGCCGCCCAAGCCGCTGTCCCGAGCAGTTGTCTGCTGGAAGTCAAGTCCGGAGTAATCGACACCAAAGATTACCTTGTGTGGTGTCATGCAAAGGTGGTATCGTGAGTATGTCGAGACATTCGACAGTTAATCTTCACAAATTGATATCATGCGCTAGTTGTCTTTGGTATGCATTAATGTAGAAAAATATCACTAAAGTTAGATCTTGGTAAAGTATGTAAGGCATTGAATGTTTTTCTTTGTTTTCATTGCATTGTGTGGTGTGGGTGATGGAAGTCCAGAATTTTACCGTAGTACGTCAACAGATATATTAACTCATTCATTTGTTTTTCAGCTGTCCCGAGCAGGTATCCTGAGCGGCTGCCCAAACTGCTGCGCTGGGCTGCTGCGCTGAGCAACTGCCCGTGCTTCTGCGTTGAGCGGCCGCCCAAGCCGCTGTCCCGAGCAGTTGTCTGTTGGAAGTCAAGTCCGGAGTAATCGACACCAAAGATTACCTTGTGTGGTGTCATGCAAAGGTGGTATCGTGAGTATGTCAAGACATTCAACAGTTAATCTTCACAAATTGATATCATGCGCTAGTTGTCTTTGGTATGCATTAATGTAGAAAAATATCACTAAAGTTAGATCTTGGTAAAGTATGTAAGGCATGGAATGTTTTTCTTTGTTTTCATTGCATTGTGTGGTGCGGGTGATGGAAGTCCAGAATTTTACCGTAGTACGTCAACAGATATATTAACTCATTCATTTGTTTTTCAGCTGTCCCGAGCAGGTATCCTGAGCGGCTGCCCAAACTGCTGCGCTGGGCTGCTGCGCTGAGCAACTGCCCGTGCTTCTGCGCTGAGCGGCCGCCCAAGCCGCTGTCCCGAGCAGTTGTCTGCTGGAAGTCAAGTCCGGAGTAATCGACACCAAAGATTACCTTGTGTGGTGTCATGCAAAGGTGGTATCGTGAGTATGTCGAGACATTCGACAGTTAATCTTCACAAATTGATATCATGCGCTAGTTGTCTTTGGTATGCATTAATGTAGAAAAATATCACTAAAGTTAGATCTTGGTAAAGTATGTAAGGCATGGAATGTTTTTCTTTGTTTTCATTGCATAGTGTGGTGCGCGTGATGGAAGTCCAGAATTTTACCGTAGTACGTCAACAGATATATTAACTCATTCATTTGTTTTTCAGCTGTCCCGAGCAGGTATCCTGAGCGGCTGCCCAAACTGCTGCGCTGGGCTGCTGCGCTGAGCAACTGCCCGTGCTTCTGCGCTGAGCGGCCGCCCAAGCCGCTGTCCCGAGCAGTTGTCTGCTGGAAGTCAAGTCCGGAGTAATCGACACCAAAGATTACCTTGTGTGGTGTCATGCAAAGGTGGTAACGTGAGTATGTCAAGACATTCAACAGTTAATCTTCACAAATTGATATCATGCGCTAGTTGTCTTTGGTATGCATTAATGTAGAAAAATATCACTAAAGTTAGATCTTGGTAAAGTATGTAAGGCATGGAATGTTTTTCTTTGTTTTCATTGCATTGTGTGGTGCGGGTGATGGAAGTCCAGAATTTTACCGTAGTACGTCAACAGATATATTAACTCATTCATTTGTTTTTCAGCTGTCCCGAGCAGGTATCCTGAGCGGCTGCCCAAACTGCTGCGCTGGGCTGCTGCGCTGAGCAACTGCCCGTGCTTCTGCGCTGAGCGGCCGCCCAAGCCGCTGTCCCGAGCAGTTGTCTGCTGGAAGTCAAGTCCGGAGTAATCGACACCAAAGATTACCTTGTGTGGTGTCATGCAAAGGTGGTATCGTGAGTATGTCGAGACATTCGACAGTTAATCTTCACAAATTGATATCATGCGCTAGTTGTCTTTGGTATGCATTAATGTAGAAAAATATCACTAAAGTTAGATCTTGGTAAAGTATGTAAGGCATGGAATGTTTTTCTTTGTTTTCATTGCATTGTGTGGTGTGGGTGATGGAAGTCCAGAATTTTACCGTAGTACGTCAACAGATATATTAACTCATTCATTTGTTTTTCAGCTGTCCCGAGCAGGTATCCTGAGCGGCTGCCCAAACTGCTGCGCTGGGCTGCTGCGCTGAGCAACTGCCCGTGCTTCTGCGTTAAGCGGCCGCCCAAGCCGCTGTCCCGAGCAGTTGTCTGTTGGAAGTCAAGTCCGGAGTAATCGACACCAAAGATTACCTTGTGTGGTGTCATGCAAAGGTGGTATCGTGAGTATGTCAAGACATTCAACAGTTAATCTTCACAAATTGATATCATGCGCTAGTTGTCTTTGGTATGCATTAATGTAGAAAAATATCACTAAAGTTAGATCTTGGTAAAGTATGTAAGGCATGGAATGTTTTTCTTTGTTTTCATTGCATTGTGTGGTGCGGGTGATGGAAGTCCAGAATTTTACCGTAGTACGTCAACAGATATATTAACTCATTCATTTGTTTTTCAGCTGTCCCGAGCAGGTATCCTGAGCGGCTGCCCAAACTGCTGCGCTGGGCTGCTGCGCTGAGCAACTGCCCGTGCTTCTGCGTTGAGCGGACGCCCAAGCCGCTGTCCCGAGCAGTTGTCTGTTGGAAGTCAAGTCCGGAGTAATCGACACCAAAGATTACCTTGTGTGGTGTCATGCAAAGGTGGTATCGTGATGCTGCGCTGGGCTGCTGCGCTGAGCAACTGCCCGTGCTTCTGCGTTGAGCGGACGCCCAAGCCGCTGTCCCGAGCAGTTGTCTGTTGGAAGTCAAGTCCGGAGTAATCGACACCAAAGATTACCTTGTGTGGTGTCATGCAAAGGTGGTATCGTGAGTATGTCAAGACATTCAACAGTTAATCTTTACAAATTGATATCATGCGCTAGTTGTCTTTGGTATGCATTAATGTAGAAAAATATCACTAAAGTTAGATCTTGGTAAAGTATGTAAGGCATGGAATGTTTTTCTTTGTTTTCATTGCATTGTGTGGTGCGGGTGATGGAAGTCCAGAATTTTACCGTAGTACGTCAACAGATATATTAACTCATTCATTTGTTTTTCAGCTGTCCCGAGCAGGTATCCTGAGCGGCTGCCCAAACTGCTGCGCTGGGCTGCTGCGCTGAGCAACTGCCCGTGCTTCTGCGCTGAGCGGCCGCCCAAGCCGCTGTCCCGAGCAGTTGTCTGCTGGAAGTCAAGTCCGGAGTAATCGACACCAAAGATTACCTTGTGTGGTGTCATGCAAAGGTGGTATCGTGAGTATGTCGAGACATTCGACAGTTAATCTTCACAAATTGATATCATGCGCTAGTTGTCTTTGGTATGCATTAATGTAGAAAAATATCACTAAAGTTAGATCTTGGTAAAGTATGTAAGGCATGGAATGTTTTTCTTTGTTTTCATTGCATTGTGTGGTGTGGGTGATGGAAGTCCAGAATTTTACCGTAGTACGTCAACAGATATATTAACTCATTCATTTGTTTTTCAGCTGTCCTGAGCAGGTATCCTGAGCGGCTGCCCAAACTGCTGCGCTGGGCTGCTGCGCTGAGCAACTGCCCGTGCTTCTGCGCTGAGCGGCCGCCCAAGCCGCTGTCCCGATCAGTTGTCTGCTGGAAGTCAAGTCCGGAGTAATCGACACCAAAGATTACCTTGTGTGGTGTCATGCAAAGGTGGTATCGTGAGTATGTCGAGACATTCGACAGTTAATCTTCACAAATTGATATCATGCGCTAGTTGTCTTTGGTATGCATTATTAATGTAGAAAAATATCACTAAAGTTAGATCTTGGTAAAGTATGTAAGGCATGGAATGTTTTTCTTTGTTTTCATTGCATAGTGTGGTGCGCGTGATGGAAGTCCAGAATTTTACCGTAGTACGTCAACAGATATATTAACTCATTCATTTGTTATTCAGCTGTCCCGAGCAGGTATCCTGAGCGGCTGCCCAAACTGCTGCGCTGGGCTGCTGCGCTGAGCAACTGCCCGTGCTTCTGCGCTGAGCGGCCGCCCAAGCCGCTGTCCCGAGCAGTTGTCTGCTGGAAGTCAAGTCCGGAGTAATCGACACCAAAGATTACCTTGTGTGGTGTCATGCAAAGGTGGTATCGTGAGTATGTCAAGACATTCAACAGTTAATCTTCACAAATTGATATCATGCGCTAGTTGTCTTTGGTATGCATTAATGTAGAAAAATATCACTAAAGTTAGATCTTGGTAAAGTATGTAAGGCATGGAATGTTTTTCTTTGTTTTCATTGCATTGTGTGGTGCGGGTGATGGAAGTCCAGAATTTTACCGTAGTACGTCAACAGATATATTAACTCATTCATTTGTTTTTCAGCTGTCCCGAGCAGGTATCCTGAGCGGCTGCCCAAACTGTTGCGCTGGGCTGCTGCGCTGAGCAACTGCCCGTGCTTCTGCGCTGAGCGGCCGCCCAAGCCGCTGTCCCGAGCAGTTGTCTGCTGGAAGTCAAGTCCGGAGTAATCGACACCAAAGATTACCTTGTGTGGTGTCATGCAAAGGTGGTATCGTGAGTATGTCAAGACATTCAACAGTTAATCTTCACAAATTGATATCATGCGCTAGTTGTCTTTGGTATGCATTAATGTAGAAAAATATCACTAAAGTTAGATCTTGGTAAAGTATGTAAGGCATGGAATGTTTTTCTTTGTTTTCATTGCATTGTGTGGTGCGGGTGATGGAAGTCCAGAATTTTACCGTAGTACGTCAACAGATATATTAACTCATTCATTTGTTTTTCAGCTGTCCCGAGCAGGTATCCTGAGCGGCTGCCCAAACTGCTGCGCTGGGCTGCTGCGCTGAGCAACTGCCCGTGCTTCTGCGCTGAGCGGCCGCCCAAGCCGCTGTCCCGAGCAGTTGTCTGCTGGAAGTCAAGTCCGGAGTAATCGACACCAAAGATTACCTTGTGTGGTGTCATGCAAAGGTGGTATCGTGAGTATGTCGAGACATTCGACAGTTAATCTTCACAAATTGATATCATGCGCTAGTTGTCTTTGGTATGCATTATTAATGTAGAAAAATATAGATCTTGGTAAAGTATGTAAGGCATGGAATGTTTTTCTTTGTTTTCATTGCATTGTGTGGTGCGGGTGATGGAAGTCCAGAATTTTACCGTAGTACGTCAACAGATATATTAACTCATTCATTTGTTTTTCAGCTGTCCCGAGCAGGTATCCTGAGCGGCTGCCCAAACTGCTGCGCTGGGCTGCTGCGCTGAGCAACTGCCCGTGCTTCTGCGCTGAGCGGCCGCCCAAGCCGCTGTCCCGAGCAGTTGTCTGCTGGAAGTCAAGTCCGGAGTAATCGACACCAAAGATTACCTTGTGTGGTGTCATGCAAAGGTGGTATCGTGAGTATGTCAAGACATTCAACAGTTAATCTTCACAAATTGATATCATGCGCTAGTTGTCTTTGGTATGCATTAATGTAGAAAAATATCACTAAAGTTAGATCTAGGTAAAGTATGTAAGGCATGGAATGTTTTTCTTTGTTTTCATTGCATTGTGTGGTGCGGGTGATGGAAGTCCAGAATTTTACCGTAGTACGTCAACAGATATATTAACTCATTCATTTGTTTTTCAGCTGTCCCGAGCAGGTATCCTGAGCGGCTGCCCAAACTGCTGCGCTGGGCTGCTGCGCTGAGCAACTGCCCGTGCTTCT
This sequence comes from Selenia dentaria, assembly GCA_917880725.1. Taxonomy (NCBI): domain Eukaryota; kingdom Metazoa; phylum Arthropoda; class Insecta; order Lepidoptera; family Geometridae; genus Selenia; species Selenia dentaria. The sequence goes on along the minus strand of OU862880.1, from coordinate 20,855,843 downwards.
GCGCTGAGCGGCCGCCCAAGCCGCTGTCCCGAGCAGTTGTCTGCTGGAAGTCAAGTCCGGAGTAATCGACACCAAAGATTACCTTGTGTGGTGTCATGCAAAGGTGGTATCGTGAGTATGTCGAGACATTCGACAGTTAATCTTCACAAATTGATATCATGCGCTAGTTGTCTTTGGTATGCATTAATGTTGAAAAATATCACTAAAGTTAGATCTTGGTAAAGTATGTAAGGCATGGAATGTTTTTCTTTGTTTTCATTGCATTGTGTGGTGCGGGTGATGGAAGTCCAGAATTTTACCGTAGTACGTCAACAGATATATTAACTCATTCATTTGTTTTTCAGCTGTCCCGAGCAGGTATCCTGAGCGGCTGCCCAAACTGCTGCGCTGGGCTGCTGCGCTGAGCAACTGCCCGTGCTTCTGCGCTGAGCGGCCGCCCAAGCCGCTGTCCCGAGCAGTTGTCTGCTGGAAGTCAAGTCCGGAGTAATCGACACCAAAGATTACCTTGTGTGGTGTCATGCAAAGGTGGTATCGTGAGTATGTCAAGACATTCAACAGTTAATCTTCACAAATTGATATCATGCGCTAGTTGTCTTTGGTATGCATTAATGTAGAAAAATATCACTAAAGTTAGATCTTGGTAAAGTATGTAAGGCATGGAATGTTTTTCTTTGTTTTCATTGCATTGTGTGGTGCGGGTGATGGAAGTCCAGAATTTTACCGTAGTACGTCAACAGATATATTAACTCATTCATTTGTTTTTCAGCTGTCCCGAGCAGGTATCCTGAGCGGCTGCCCAAACTGTTGCGCTGGGCTGCTGCGCTGAGCAACTGCCCGTGCTTCTGCGCTGAGCGGCCGCCCAAGCCGCTGTCCCGAGCAGTTGTCTGCTGGAAGTCAAGTCCGGAGTAATCGACACCAAAGATTACCTTGTGTGGTGTCATGCAAAGGTGGTATCGTGAGTATGTCAAGACATTCAACAGTTAATCTTCACAAATTGATATCATGCGCTAGTTGTCTTTGGTATGCATTAATGTAGAAAAATATCACTAAAGTTAGATCTAGGTAAAGTATGTAAGGCATGGAATGTTTTTCTTTGTTTTCATTGCATTGTGTGGTGCGGGTGATGGAAGTCCAGAATTTTACCGTAGTACGTCAACAGATATATTAACTCATTCATTTGTTTTTCAGCTGTCCCGAGCAGGTATCCTGAGCGGCTGCCCAAACTGCTGCGCTGGGCTGCTGCGCTGAGCAACTGCCCGTGCTTCTGCGCTGAGCGGCCGCCCAAGCCGCTGTCCCGAGCAGTTGTCTACTGGAAGTCAAGTCCGGAGTAATCGACACCAAAGATTACCTTGTGTGGTGTCATGCAAAGGTGGTATCGTGAGTATGTCGAGACATTCGACAGTTAATCTTCACAAATTGATATCATGCGCTAGTTGTCTTTGGTATGCATTAATGTAGAAAAATATCACTAAAGTTAGATCTTGGTAAAGTATGTAAGGCATGGAATGTTTTTCTTTGTTTTCATTGCATTGTGTGGTGCGGGTGATGGAAGTCCAGAATTTTACCGTAGTACGTCAACAGATATATTAACTCATTCATTTGTTTTTCAGCTGTCCCGAGCAGGTATCCTGAGCGGCTGCCCAAACTGTTGCGCTGGGCTGCTGCGCTGAGCAACTGCCCGTGCTTCTGCGCTGAGCGGCCGCCCAAGCCGCTGTCCCGAGCAGTTGTCTGCTGGAAGTCAAGTCCGGAGTAATCGACACCAAAGATTACCTTGTGTGGTGTCATGCAAAGGTGGTATCGTGAGTATGTCAAGACATTCAACAGTTAATCTTCACAAATTGATATCATGCGCTAGTTGTCTTTGGTATGCATTAATGTAGAAAAATATCACTAAAGTTAGATCTTGGTAAAGTATGTAAGGCATGGAATGTTTTTCTTTGTTTTCATTGCATTGTGTGGTGCGGGTGATGGAAGTCCAGAATTTTACCGTAGTACGTCAACAGATATATTAACTCATTCATTTGTTTTTCAGCTGTCCCGAGCAGGTATCCTGAGCGGCTGCCCAAACTGCTGCGCTGGGCTGCTGCGCTGAGCAACTGCCCGTGCTTCTGCGCTGAGCGGCCGCCCAAGCCGCTGTCCCGAGCAGTTGTCTGCTGGAAGTCAAGTCCGGAGTAATCGACACCAAAGATTACCTTGTGTGGTGTCATGCAAAGGTGGTATCGTGAGTATGTCGAGACATTCGACAGTTAATCTTCACAAATTGATATCATGCGCTAGTTGTCTTTGGTATGCATTATTAATGTAGAAAAATATAGATCTTGGTAAAGTATGTAAGGCATGGAATGTTTTTCTTTGTTTTCATTGCATTGTGTGGTGCGGGTGATGGAAGTCCAGAATTTTACCGTAGTACGTCAACAGATATATTAACTCATTCATTTGTTTTTCAGCTGTCCCGAGCAGGTATCCTGAGCGGCTGCCCAAACTGCTGCGCTGGGCTGCTGCGCTGAGCAACTGCCCGTGCTTCTGCGCTGAGCGGCCGCCCAAGCCTCTGTCCCGAGCAGTTGTCTGCTGGAAGTCAAGTCCGGAGTAATCGACACCAAAGATTACCTTGTAAGGTTTCATGCAAAGGTGGTATCGTGAGTATGTCGAGACATTCGACAGTTAATCTTCACAAATTGATATCATGCGCTAGTTGTCTTTGTTATGCATTATTAATGTAGAAAAATATCACTAAAGTTAGATCTTGGTAAAGTATGTAAGGCATGGAGTGTTTTTCTTTGTTTTCATTGCATAGTGTGGTGCGCGTGATGGAAGTCCAGAATTTTACCGTAGTACGTCAACAGATATATTAACTCATTCATTTGTTTTTCAGCTGTCCCGAGCAGGTATCCTGAGCGGCTGCCCAAACTGCTGCGCTGGGCTGCTGCGCTGAGCAACTGCCCGTGCTTCTGCGCTGAGCGGCCGCCCAAGCCGCTGTCCCGAGCAGTTGTCTGCTGGAAGTCAAGTCCGGAGTAATCGACACCAAAGATTACCTTGTGTGGTGTCATGCAAAGGTGGTATCGTGAGTATGTCAAGACATTCAACAGTTAATCTTCACAAATTGATATCATGCCCTAGTTGTCTTTGGTATGCATTAATGTAGACAAATATCACTAAAGTTAGATCTTGGTAAAGTATGTAAGGCATGGAATGTTTTTCTTTGTTTTCATTGCATTGTGTGGTGCGGGTGATGGAAGTCCAGAATTTTACCGTAGTACGTCAACAGATATATTAACTCATTCATTTGTTTTTCAGCTGTCCCGAGCAGGTATCCTGAGCGGCTGCCCAAACTGCTGCGCTGGGCTGCTGCGCTGAGCAACTGCCCGTGCTTCTGCGCTGAGCGGCCGCCCAAGCCGCTGTCCCGAGCAGTTGTCTGCTGGAAGTCAAGTCCGGAGTAATCGACACCAAAGATTACCTTGTGTGGTGTCATGCAAAGGTGGTATCGTGAGTATGTCAAGACATTCAACAGTTAATCTTCACAAATTGATATCATGCGCTAGTTGTCTTTGGTATGCATTAATGTAGAAAAATATCACTAAAGTTAGATCTAGGTAAAGTATGTAAGGCATGGAGTGTTTTTCTTTGTTTTCATTGCATAGTGTGGTGCGCGTGATGGAAGTCCAGAATTTTACCGTAGTACGTCAACAGATATATTAACTCATTCATTTGTTTTTCAGCTGTCCCGAGCAGGTATCCTGAGCGGCTGCCCAAACTGCTGCGCTGGGCTGCTGCGCTGAGCAACTGCCCGTGCTTCTGCGCTGAGCGGCCGCCCAAGCCGCTGTCCCGAGCAGTTGTCTGCTGGAAGTCAAGTCCGGAGTAATCGACACCAAAGATTACCTTGTGTGGTGTCATGCAAAGGTGGTATCGTGAGTATGTCAAGACATTCAACAGTTAATCTTCACAAATTGATATCATGCGCTAGTTGTCTTTGGTTTGCATTAATGTAGAAAAATATCACTAAAGTTAGATCTTGGTAAAGTATGTAAGGCATGGAATGTTTTTCTTTGTTTTCATTGCATTGTGTGGTGCGGGTGATGGAAGTCCAGAATTTTACCGTAGTACGTCAACAGATATATTAACTCATTCATTTGTTTTTCAGCTGTCCCGAGCAGGTATCCTGAGCGGCTGCCCAAACTGCTGCGCTGGGCTGCTGCGCTGAGCAACTGCCCGTGCTTCTGCGCTGAGCGGCCGCCCAAGCCGCTGTCCCGAGCAGTTGTCTGCTGGAAGTCAAGTCCGGAGTAATCGACACCAAAGATTACCTTGTGTGGTGTCATGCAAAGGTGGTATCGTGAGTATGTCGAGACATTCGACAGTTAATCTTCACAAATTGATATCATGCGCTAATTGTCTTTGGTATGCATTATTAATGTAGAAAAATATCACTAAAGTTAGATCTTGGTAAAGTATGTAAGGCATGGAATGTTTTTCTTTGTTTTCATTGCATAGTGTGGTGCGCGTGATGGAAGTCCAGAATTTTACCGTAGTACGTCAACAGATATATTAACTCATTCATTTGTTTTTCAGCTGTCCCGAGCAGGTATCCTGAGCGGCTGCCCAAACTGCTGCGCTGGGCTGCTGCGCTGAGCAACTGCCCGTGCTCCTGCGCTGAGCGGCCGCCCAAGCCGCTGTCCCGAGCAGTTGTCTGCTGGAAGTCAAGTCCGGAGTAATCGACACCAAAGATTACCTTGTGTGGTGTCATGCAAAGGTGGTATCGTGAGTATGTCAAGACATTCAACAGTTAATCTTCACAAATTGATATCATGCGCTAGTTGTCTTTGGTATGCATTAATGTAGAAAAATATCACTAAAGTTAGATCTAGGTAAAGTATGTAAGGCATGGAATGTTTTTCTTTGTTTTCATTGCATTGTGTGGTGCGGGTGATGGAAGTCCAGAATTTTACCGTAGTACGTCAACAGATATATTAACTCATTCATTTGTTTTTCAGCTGTCCTGAGCAGGTATCCTGAGCGGCTGCCCAAACTGCTGCGCTGGGCTGCTGCGCTGAGCAACTGCCCGTGCTTCTGCGCTGAGCGGCCGCCCAAGCCGCTGTCCCGAGCAGTTGTCTGCTGGAAGTCAAGTCCGGAGTAATCGACACCAAAGATTACCTTGTGTGGTGTCATGCAAAGGTGGTATCGTGAGTATGTCAAGACATTCAACAGTTAATCTTCACAAATTGATATCATGCGCTAGTTGTCTTTGGTATGCATTAATGTAGAAAAATATCACTAAAGTTAGATCTTGGTAAAGTATGTAAGGCATGGAATGTTTTTCTTTGTTTTCATTGCATTGTGTGGTGCGGGTGATGGAAGTCCAGAATTTTACCGTAGTACGTCAACAGATATATTAACTCATTCATTTGTTTTTCAGCTGTCCCGAGCAGGTATCCTGAGCGGCTGCCCAAACTGCTGCGCTGGGCTGCTGCGCTGAGCAACTGCCCGTGCTTCTGCGCTGAGCGGCCGCCCAAGCCGCTGTCCCGAGCAGTTGTCTGCTGGAAGTCAAGTCCGGAGTAATCGACACCAAAGATTACCTTGTGTGGTGTCATGCAAAGGTGGTATCGTGAGTATGTCAAGACATTCAACAGTTAATCTTCACAAATTGATATCATGCGCTAGTTGTCTTTGGTATGCATTAATGTAGAAAAATATCACTAAAGTTAGATCTAGGTAAAGTATGTAAGGCATGGAATGTTTTTCTTTGTTTTCATTGCATTGTGTGGTGCGGGTGATGGAAGTCCAGAATTTTACCGTAGTACGTCAACAGATATATTAACTCATTCATTTGTTTTTCAGCTGTCCCGAGCAGGTATCCTGAGCGGCTGCCCAAACTGCTGCGCTGGGCTGCTGCGCTGAGCAACTGCCCGTGCTTCTGCGCTGAGCGGCCGCCCAAGCCTCTGTCCCGAGCAGTTGTCTGCTGGAAGTCAAGTCCGGAGTAATCGACACCAAAGATTACCTTGTGTGGTTTCATGCAAAGGTGGTATCGTGAGTATGTCGAGACATTCGACAGTTAATCTTCACAAATTGATATCATGCGCTAGTTGTCTTTGTTATGCATTATTAATGTAGAAAAATATCACTAAAGTTAGATCTTGGTAAAGTATGTAAGGCATGGAGTGTTTTTCTTTGTTTTCATTGCATAGTGTGGTGCGCGTGATGGAAGTCCAGAATTTTACCGTAGTACGTCAACAGATATATTAACTCATTCATTTGTTTTTCAGCTGTCCCGAGCAGGTATCCTGAGCGGCTGCCCAAACTGCTGCGCTGGGCTGCTGCGCTGAGCAACTGCCCGTGCTTCTGCGCTGAGCGGCCGCCCAAGCCGCTGTCCCGAGCAGTTGTCTGCTGGAAGTCAAGTCCGGAGTAATCGACACCAAAGATTACCTTGTGTGGTGTCATGCAAAGGTGGTATCGTGAGTATGTCAAGACATTCAACAGTTAATCTTCACAAATTGATATCATGCGCTAGTTGTCTTTGGTATGCATTAATGTAGACAAATATCACTAAAGTTAGATCTTGGTAAAGTATGTAAGGCATGGAATGTTTTTCTTTGTTTTCATTGCATTGTGTGGTGCGGGTGATGGAATTCCAGAATTTTACCGTAGTACGTCAACAGATATATTAACTCATTCATTTGTTTTTCAGCTGTCCCGAGCAGGTATCCTGAGCGGCTGCCCAAACTGCTGCGCTGGGCTGCTGCGCTGAGCAACTGCCCGTGCTCCTGCGCTGAGCGGCCGCCCAAGCCGCTGTCCCGAGCAGTTGTCTGCTGGAAGTCAAGTCCGGAGTAATCGACACCAAAGATTACCTTGTGTGGTGTCATGCAAAGGTGGTATCGTGAGTATGTCGAGACATTCGACAGTTAATCTTCACAAATTGATATCATGCGCTAGTTGTCTTTGGTATGCATTATTAATGTAGAAAAATATCACTAAAGTTAGATCTTGGTAAAGTATGTAAGGCATGGAATGTTTTTCTTTGTTTTCATTGCATAGTGTGGTGCGCGTGATGGAAGTCCAGAATTTTACCGTAGTACGTCAACAGATATATTAACTCATTCATTTGTTTTTCAGCTGTCCCGAGCAGGTATCCTGAGCGGCTGCCCAAACTGCTGCGCTGGGCTGCTGCGCTGAGCAACTGCCCGTGCTTCTGCGCTGAGCGGCCGCCCAAGCCGCTGTCCCGAGCAGTTGTCTGCTGGAAGTCAAGTCCGGAGTAATCGACACCAAAGATTACCTTGTGTGGTGTCATGCAAAGGTGGTATCGTGAGTATGTCAAGACATTCAACAGTTAATCTTCACAAATTGATATCATGCGCTAGTTTTCTTTGGTATGCATTAATGTAGAAAAATATCACTAAAGTTAGATCTAGGTAAAGTATGTAAGGCATGGAATGTTTTTCTTTGTTTTCATTGCATTGTGTGGTGCGGGTGATGGAAGTCCAGAATTTTACTGTAGTACGTCAACAGATATTAACTCATTCATTTGTTTTTCAGCTGTCTCAAGCAGGTATCCTGAGCGGCTGCCCAAACTGCTGCGCTGGGCTGACACCAAAGATTACCTTGTGTGGTGTCATGCAAAGGTGGTATCGTGAGTTTGTTGAAACTCTCTACCGAGAGAAGAAGTGTAACTGCCATACAGACATAATGCGAATTACACTGATACTACTAGCGCAACAGAATCCGCACGGAATGCTAAGGAACTAACTTTAGCGCGAATTTTAAATATCCACCCATGCTTTTCTATTTTCATTTATTTTATTACCTATCAATTCAGTCTGCGGATGGAACAATGTTAAAACATAATTTCGCCTCATGAAGTAGGCAGAACCTTATTAGGTGAATAAGTAGTTATTTATGTTATAGAAATAAAACAATTTTTAAGAACATTTATCTATTTATTTCATTAATTTATTAGTTTAACTAAATAATGGACAAAAGTTTAAAAATATCAAATGCAATAAATTATTTGTTGGAGGCAAAGTGTCCAGAATGCTGGCTGCATTTCCACGTGGAATAGCTATGCAAAATTTCTTTGCAAAATATGAGCCAGCATTCTGTTCACCTACGCTTCAACCAAATGTTTGGCCAAGCCCTGAAAATTTTGTACGCGCCACTTAGAGAAAGTTTCTATCCCAAACGGCACAAATGGACCTCCACCGAGATTGGCATATTTGCATCGTTTAAAGGTTTCGGCATTTTCACTGCCACACCAGCCTGAGCGTAAGTTTCTGGACTGACTTTGTACTTTCTGGTCTGTCTGGAAGTCTGGACTGTCAGCATTTAATGCATCAAACAGCTGGAAGAATTTGCTCAAAAGTGTAGCTGTGGCGAAGGCTTCTGAAGGAAGTTCATCTGAAATTAAACAAAAATAATAGAAGTTTAAGTAACTGCTACAAATCAATTTCAATAAGCTAATATAGGGCTTTTATTTGAATAAAAGGTATTTTATATATTTCTACATGAAACCAACAGATTAGTCTGTAGAAACAATTGTATTACTTATAAAATATTCATAGATTTGAATTTTTATTGTTTTATTTTAAACACATATCTACTACTATTGCTTTACTAAAACGTATTTTAGGCAGGACAGAATGTGCTGTCATATGAATCATATCATCCTATTAATATTATAAACGTGAAAGTTTGTATGTATGGATGTATGGATGTTTGTTACTCTTTCACGCACAAACGGGGGGGCTAATGTTGATGAAATTTGGTATGGGGGTAGATGAGGCGCTGGATTAACACATAGGATACTTTTCATCATCATCATCATCATCATCCATCACCACGCGGGTGAAACCGCGGGGCGCAGCTAGTATATCATATGTGTCAAATGAATGTGCAATATCTGTTACAAATATCACTGCGGTCCCAATTGGCCATAATCGATATAAGCGCGATAAAAGTCGGTCCCTTTCACCGTGAGCGTGATTACGATGGCCCACGCTACGTCATCGATGACGTCTTAACTGCCGCCATATTGACGATTACATGAACCATGCTCTACACCATAATCGTCGTGAGCGTTCTGTCAAAAGTGACAGGTGTTTGTTTATTTCTACAATGTATTTACTCTTTTTGATGTAAAAGTTGTAAAAGTCGGTCCATCCATTCCATTATTTCTTTTTAATCCACACACTACATAGTTAAGCTTCACACTATGCACGATATTTTTATGAATTTGTTTTTCGCGCGCAAATGGTTCGTTATTGCTACAACTTTGGTCCGAATTAACAACACGCTTACAGTGCCACGAGCTGTCAAAATCGTGATATTTGTATCGGACCAGCTTTGGTAGACGATAGCACTGTGAGCAAAATTATCGCAAAACGGACCACGGCATAAGTATGAAAGCTATATTTATTCTCTGTGCCTCCACCATAGTTTTAAAATCTCAAACCCTTATTAGAATATTCTGTGGTTGTTTCGTTCTTTCACTTCACTTACATCTGGTCGTGTTCCTTTGAGAGCCAAAATCGATCGCGTCGTTCGCATAGCCGCCCAACCGTTATCTTTCAAACTCGCAATTATCATAACTGAGCTCGGTACATCATCGATTACGTCACAGCTCACGCTCACGCCCAGACTACAACACTCGCGGATGGAAGGTTTTGGACTTGCGATCGTTGTGAGCTGTTACTGTCAAAATATCAAATATGTTTATGATTCATTCGATTTAATTGAGAGAAAATATGACGCGCTTTTTGCGACTGTGCGAGTGTTCTATTTGGGTTGGGCATTATAGGTATTCATCCTAAAGGAAACACGAAACCGGGGCACGACAGTCGTATGTATTGGCGGTGTTTACTGGAATGCACTATTAGGGTCGATTTCGGCTTAAAAAGGAACACGCCGTATATAATATTGAAATAATATTGTTCAACCATTTTGTGTTGGTACGATAGTAAGTATGATTATTTTAAGCTTATTACAAGACGCTCCTGATTTATGATAGTTTCGTAAAAGGTGGGAGTAGGCCCCGTTGTGTCATCCATCAGCCCACAAGCAATAGTAATTACATTACTGCAATCTGACTAGAGAAAGATAGGAAATATGGTAGACGAAGGTACAGGCACATAGTACCTATATGATCTTATTATAGGTATCACATGGAGATCAAAGTTAAATTACATGTTTTTAACTAACTGTAATAATAATACCTACTGTAGAATTGAAAACGAGAGTAGGTACCTAACTATGCTATTAGTTTTTCAATATAAGCAAGATAAAGCATATATGAGCATGAAAATATATATGATTAACATACCGTTTAACATTCGTTTTACCAGGCTTAGGGAAACGGTGAAATGAGACCACACCATCTTGAACAGGAGTTGCTCCACATTTTGTACATTTTCTGTACATGTCCGTAGATATACTTAGATTTTATAAGTTTTTAAACTATCACGATCACTTTTGCAAGAGACAACATTAGAAAAGGGATATTTACCGTGTAATCCATTTTATTTGAGTTCGCGATTTATATTCCCGACAACATGGATTACACGGTAAATATGCCGTTTCTAATGTTACTAATACTTGGATAGTTCTGCGGAAAATTACATTACAGAAGGGTAATACACTATAATAACATCCACGAAAATACGAAATATCAGCAATTAAAAACTAATTTATAACGTAAATGTTCAAATTGAGAGTCATGCTGACATACAATTCGAGTGTTGCAAGATGAATTAAGAAATTGGAGCTAGTTTTATATTATTGTTTTTAACAAAAATGTTAGCTTCTTTTATGTATTTTGTACAACAAAAAAAAGGTAAAAGAATAAAACATATTATGAAACGTTTGGGGGCAGTAAAATATGTATTTTATTAAAAAAAGTACGGAATATTTTTTTATGGAACGAATTTGCTTCCCTATAAATGTCTAAATTTTATCGCTGTAGCAGTACATTCAATTCCGCTACACACATCTAAATTTTGCTCGTGTGTGCAATGGTAAAATCTCGTACATACAGGATACCTCCCCTTGTTCTATTCTATTCTAATCATAATTGCGCAGTAAGGTAAAGGGAGGAGGTGCGAGGTGGAACGTCAAATCGTAAACACGCGAATTTTATGGTATTTTGGTAAAATTTTTATTTTAGTTAATTAATCTCACCAGAATAGGTTTTTGTGTTCCATTTCATTAGTTTATAGACATCACTTGTTAGTAGGTTCATTTCATTAGCGTTTTTAGTATATTGTTGCGTGATGAATGATCCCCCTGATCCTGGTGGAGGCATGGACTTTGTCCAGCCGCCTTCCCCTGCGGCGTTTACATCAATTTCATCATCTGTTGACGAAAAGGCTTTTGAAATAGTCAACAGAAAACGACGATCGGAAAAGCGTAACGTGACTAAAGATCCCCGTAGTGACCGTTCACGATCACGTACAAAATCAATGGTTCACGATGAAACAACGTGTAAATTTACAGATGCGTCTGACGTTGTTCTCCAGGCTGGACAATGTACCCCTCCCAACTCCTTCTCCCCTAGTTCCTCTAGCCCCCTTCCTAGCGGACCCCCTGCAGCTTCACAGAAAACTTCATTTACACCTATCGGTCGGCAATTATACGACTCAACAGATCGTGGCCCTTTTACGGTCCATGTTCAGAGGGAAGAGACTTCACCTACCGCTGGGACATCCCTTCACCCGGTGACATTTGGGAGATTCCTCTTTAGCCGCGCTCGGGAATTTCAAGGAATCATCGATGGCTCAATAAAGAATGTTGGTCGCAATCGTATAGCTCTAAACTTTCATTCCGCCATTTCAGCCAATAATTTCATCCAGTCCCCTTCATTGCCAAACAACAAACTCAGAGCTTTCATTCCGTCGTTTAATATTACTCGGATGGGTATAATTCGCGGAATCCCAGTGGATATGACTCCAGAGGATGTTATGAACGAGATGAAAGTTCCTGAAGAGTGTGGTCCAATTTTAAAAGTTCGCCGGCTCAATTTTAAAGTTTCCATTGACGGAGTTGTGACGTGGAAACCGTCGCAAACAGTGGTTTTGACTTTTGATGGTCAAATTTTGCCCTCTAGAGTTTATCTATGTTTCAACTCTTTCTCTGTTGCGGCTTATGCCTTCCCGACTATTCAGTGCTTCCATTGCTGTAGATACGGACACACCATGACGCAGTGTCGGTCAAAACCTGCTTGTTTTAAATGCGGTTCTAACCACTTAGGAAATTCATGCAACGTGGATGAAGTTGATGCGAAATGTTTGTGGTGTGGTGGCAATCACTTTGCTAATAGCAAGTACTGCCCTGAAATGCAAAGGCAAAATAACATTAAATCCCGTATGTCAGAATTATCAATTTCATATGCTGAAGCATCTCAGTTTTTCCCTGCATATAAAAAGTCCTTTGCTGAAGTTACTTCCACCTCTGTTGCAGCTCCTTTACCTAGTCCATCCAGGAATTTAACTACTGAACCGTCCAAAGTTCATTACAGGGGAGGAAGAAAATCTATGAAATCCCATATATTGCCTTCATCTAGTGTTGGTTATGATCGTGAAGCGCACATGAGCATCATTCGAGAAGAATCCTCTGGAGCATCGCAAAACGGTTGTGCTTTATTAAATCCTCTGGCCCAAAAAAATGAGACTCCTTCTGTTCAAGCTATAATAGCTGAACTCCTGCAGCTCTTGAATCTATTATCCTCTCTCATGTCTAATTCCTCCTCTTCAAGTAATTCACCGTCCAACGCTGCCTTCAACTTAAATTCACTTATTTCCCTACTTCAAAATGGGTCCCTTTGACAGGATTCTTCAATGGAATTGTCATAGTATTTGCAACAAAAAGTCTGATTTGATATTTCTAATAAATAAACATGAACCAAGCGTCTTGGCCGTCTCGGAGACTTGGCTTAGACCTGATTCCTTTTTTAGGTTGTCAGGCTATGTTGACGTTCGAAGTGACCGCCAGGATGGCTTTGGTGGTGTTGCACTATTTATTAAAAATAATATTAACTTTTCAAGTATTTCTATCCCTTTACATAATGATGGCTTTGATGCTGTTGCTGCACGTATCAACGATTTTACAATTGTCTCCATATACATTCCTCATCCTTCTAAATCTATTATTCGAAATTTAAGTTCAGTAATTATGTCTCTTCCTAAGCCCCTTCTTATTCTAGGTGATTTGAATTGTCATCATACGGTATGGGGGTGCGGTTTGTCGGATGCTAATGGTGTTTTTTTATTAGATTCATTAGATAGTCTTAATCTCTGCATCCTTAACGATGGCTCCGCTACGAGAAGAACTCGTCCTAATGAGTTTACTAGTGCAGTGGATCTTTCTTTATGCTCTCCTGAGCTCGCGTCACTAATGTCTTGGTGTGTTCTCCCGTCTACTCATGGTAGTGACCATTTCCCATTTCTTTTACGAATCTTGCAAAAACATTCCCGTCCTGCTTCAATTAATTCTCCGCTTCTTAAATATATAATTGACAATAACAGTTCGAGCTGGGATGTGTTCAATGATCGTACTGATTCCAAAGCCTTAACTTTACCTCTTATAAATTCCTCTAACATTATTACCTGTTCTGAGATGTTAGTACGATCTCTAGTAGAATGTGCTGATTTGACTTTCCCGGTTAAGAAATCTCATCCAGACAAAGTTCCTTCTCCTCCATGGTGGGATAAGGATTGCTCTGAAGCCGTTAGATCTCGTAATGATGCAGAAGCTATCTTTTGTCTGTCTATGACCCGTGATAATTTTATTGAATTGAATAAAATGATCGCAAAATCCAAGCGTCTCTTCCATGATAAAAAACGTAATGGTTGGAAGTCATTTTGCTCCAGCATAGGCCCCAATACTCCTTCATCTCTTATCTGGAAGAAAATACATAGGTATCGTCGGTCTCAATGTGTTCCTTATCGTAGTTGTTGCCCTTCCCAAGTTTGGGCTGATGAATTTATGGACAAATTGGCCCCTCATTATTGTCCCCATCATTCAGAATTACCATCTCTTTCTAATCCCTTTTCTAATGATCCCCTCGATCAACCGTTTACACTTAATGAGTTGAAAAACATTTTGAAATCCGTTAAAGATTCTGCTCCGGGTATTGACGGCATACCATATTCCTTTGTTTCTAAAGCTAATGTTCGCCTTCAGAACTATTATTTAACTTTGGTTAACACAACTTTTGCAACCGGATTTGTTCCAGTTTCTTGGAAGTCTCAATATATTATTCCTATTCTGAAACCTAATAAAGATCCGTTGGACCCTAACTCTTACCGTCCTATCGCTCTCTCTTCAGTCTTGACTAAAATTGCGGAGCATTTGATTAAGAACCACCTTGAGTGGTTTCTTGAGAGCAATGAATTACTCGCTAAGTCTCAATACGGTTTTAGAAAAGGCAAGAGCACTATGGACAGCCTTGCCATTTTTACGACTGACATACGACTTTCATTTACGCGCAATGAATCTATTATAGCAGCTTTCCTAGATATTTCCGCAGCCTATGATAGTGTCCAACTTCCCCTTCTTAAAAATAAACTAAATCGATTGAGAATTCCAGCTAAATTAGGCAATTTTATTATGAATCTTCTTTCAGAGAGATATGTATATCTCCGTTGCAGTGATTCTTCTATTACTTCTAATAGGGTCATTTGGCGGGGCTTACCGCAGGGCTCTGTCCTAAGTCCACTTCTATATAATGTATACACGTATGATCTGGAATCCTCTGTTGGTCTAAGTCGTATCCTTCAATACGCTGATGACATACTTGTCTACAGCTCTCATCACAAAATTGATGTGGCTAGTAAGTGTATTTCCCATTCCCTTAAATGTTTAAATGATTGGCTTCAAAAAAATGGTCTAGATTTATCTCCTACAAAGAGTAATATCGTTCTGTTTTCTCGTAAAAGAAATCCTCCTGATTTAAATATCTCTATTAGTGAGTGCAGAATTCCAGTAAAGGAGTCGGTTAAATTTTTAGGTCTCTGGTTGGACAGTAAACTATGTGGTCGTCAGCATTGTGAATACATTTCAAATAAGTGTGAGAGGAATATTAACATATTACGGTGTTTGTCTGGGGTGTGGTGGGGTGCCCACCCTTTTAATCTTAAATTACTATATAATGCCATTATACGTAGTGTCTTGGATTATGGTTCCTTCTTGCTGGAACCTGCACGTAAGCAAGATCTTACCAAACTTGATCTAATTCAATCCAAATCACTCCGGATTATTACTGGTGCTATGAAATCATCTCCAATTAACGCTCTTCAGGTGGAGTGTGTGGACCCTCCTCTTCATCTTCGTCGTCAATTCCTAGCTAATAGATTCTTCTTCCGTTCTATTCATTTCTCTAATCACCCTCTCATTCCTAAACTCCAACTTCTCAAACAATATGTTTACACTTCCCGTTTTTGGACTTTTAAAAAACATCCGCTTCTTTTGAAAAGTTATTCAATCTTTAAATTGCTTAAGGATCCCACGTATCGGTCTACTAAACTATCGATTTATAATATTAATTACTTTGTTATAATATCGCAGCCGGAAATAATTTTGGACTTTGGTATTTGTAAGGGGGACCTCTACGCTGATAAGTATTTTCAAGAGCTCTTGCTCAGGAATTGGCGTGGATGGCATACCATTTTTACGGATGCCTCAAAATTGTCTCAGGTTGGATGTGTTGGTTGTGGTGTATTTCACTCCCAGTTTGATATTGTTCAAAAGATAAAATGCCCTCCTGAGTCCTCTGTTTTTACAGGTGAATGTCTAGCAATTCTTGAGGCGGTAAAATATATCCTTCTCTTCAAACTTCGTCAGACCATAATTTTTTCAGATTCTCGTAGCTCGCTTCAATCCCTTCTGTCTAACCCTTTTCACTCTAAATTTCACCCCATTGTTCTCGAAATTAAAAAATCTTTATCTGATTGTATTGATAAAGGACTAGAAGTGGTTCTTGCTTGGATACCAGGACACCTTGGTCTTTCTGGTAATGAACGTGCTGATAAAGCGGCCAAAGAAGCGGTTTCTTGTGGTGATAAGGTCCCGTTTATTAATTATAGCGTTGACCTTATCTGCCTCCCTAAAAGTTTTCTTTATAAGTCATGGTCTACATACTGGAGAACAACTAGCTTATCCAAAGGTTCTGGTTTTGCTAAGATCCAACCAGAAATACCAAGTAAACCTTGGTTTTCGCGGTGGTACTTCGGTAAGGTTTATACGTCGACCTTAATTCGCATGAGGCTTGGTCATTGTTGCTCACCTTCACATTTAAAAAAGATTCATGTGAAAGATTCCTCTATATGTGAATGTGGCCTGGATGAGGGGGATCTCAATCATATATTCTTCTCCTGTCCATTGTATGATAATGTTTTTTTCTACAATTCTCTCATATCATTAAAAGTCTCATTTCCGACTCATATTCCTGAACTTTTATCATTTACTAATATTGATATATATAAAGTTTTCGTTCACTTTCTCACTATCAGTAACATTCGTTTATAACTTTGTACATATTTATTTGTTTTTAAGGTTGTTTGTTTATGTTCGAATAAGTTTTCTTTAAGTTATTTTCTTTTTTATTGTTATATGTGTATATTTTCATTTTTTCATGCAAAATAAGCCTATTCTGGTTCATAGTTTGCTCAAATTCGTTTTAGGATGTTTTTTGGTTTTTTTTTTGACGTGAAACTGGCACAAATGTCATGTTGACAATTGCCACAAAAAAGAAAAAAAAAAAAAAAAAAAAAGGTAAAGGGAAATATAATTTGTGACAAGGCATATGGACTCTTCAATGCAAAGTGGTTCAAAACGACTACTATCACTACTCCCCGAGTAAAAGTATTCTTTGTGTCACTACCTCTGGGCCCTTCCTTTTTTCAGGAGGTAGTTTGTTACTAAATAAAAATGAATAGATTTGTTTCATTATTTAATGTAAGACGGTTGATAGAGAATCGAACAATTACAACTAGGCTGACTGCTGATGGAAAAGAAGTTCCTAAAAGAAAACACATTGAAAACAGGATAACTCTCATAGGCACAGATAATTCGGTCAGTATCACAGATCTACAGAATGCTCAGAATCTATCCTTGAGGCGAGAATTAAAACTAGTCAAAATTCAAGATATAGATGCGAAAACCAGAAGGCCCGTATATAAGTGAGTTTCCATTAGGGCTTAATGTATATGTATGTGAGACTTTAAAAAGAATTTTCATAGCTGACCAAATGTTTTCTTATTTGCTGTATCTAAGCCTGACATAATATTTCACTGTATTTGTTATTTCCAGGCTTATGACTAATGCTGATTATCACAGTGAAGAGCTTGAAAGAAGGAAAGAGAAACTAGCTTCCCGTCAGAATAGTGCAGTAAAAGGAGAAAAACTTTTGACATTTTCAACAAAGATTGGCGATCATGATTTGATGACCAATGTGCGGAAAATGCTCAAGCTGCTTGAGAAACAATATGAAGTTAGAGTTGTTGTCACTGGTGAAGGCACAGAAGCCACAAATAAGTCTGTGAGATCATTTTATCTGTTTCTTATTTTTTATGATTTGTCTAAGTATTACTTAGTTTACTTGTTTCTTTTAGAGCCCATGCCTTAAAAAATAATAATCTCCTATATAATTGATTCACATGGTAATATCCCTTTATGGGCAATTCTCTCTTAGCTTGTTTACTGTCTTAGCAAATATGTTGGGCTTTGTCACCTTCCTACCATACATTCCACACCTCTTACCTGCGTGGATGCTATTTTAGTCTATTTCTTTTTAATATTTTCTTCATATCATCTCATGGTTTGTTACATATTTTATTAGTCCTTACTAATAATACAATAAGGATACATACTGTCCTATCAACTTAGATGGATTTGCCTCCTCCAGTCTATATTATTTATTTCAGGCTGCTGTACCTAACATTGGCACCAAATTTCTTTAAAATTCATTTAGCCTTTTAATTTCTGACTAGTAACAAACAACACACACACTTTTGTATTGGTTATAATATAATCTGAAGTTAAGTGCAATGATTTGAGTTTTGTCTATTATTGTCTCTATGCACTTCTTCTTAGTTTATTTGATCCAGTAGCAGTCTTGCAATAATGATATAAGTTTTTTGTAAATATAATTGTTTGTGCTCAAAAGTGGGTGTATGGATTGTATTACCCACCTACCATTCTATCTCATTTCTGCATGCCATAAAATATACTGTGATATTTTCTTTGCATGTCATGTTTAACTTTTAAGATTTGGAGTTTGCTATCAATAAAATCAATGCGTGAAAAGACAAAGTTGTGGGCAGAAACTATTAATATTATCTAAGCTAAAGTTTTCGAGTCGGTGAGTGTGTATGTTTGTTACTTTTATGTGAGTGGAGATAGTTATATCCAGGATAAATATAAGCTGGTTTTACCCTGAATTATTATTTAGATTCAGCTAGCTAAATCCTGAACAATTGTGATACCTTATAGTCGTGATTAGATTCAGATTACTAAATCCTGAACAATTGTGATACCTTATAGTCGTGATTAGATTCAGCTAGCTAAATCCTGAATAATTGTGATACCTTATAGTCGTGACTAGATTCAGCTGACGAAATCCTGAACAATTGTGATACCTTATAGTCGTGATTAGATTCAGCTAGCTAAATCGTGAACAATTGTGATACCTCATAGTCGTGATTAGATTCAGCTAACTAAATCCTTAACAATTGTGATACCTTATAGTCGTGATTAGATTCAGCTAACGAAATCCTGAACAATTGTGATACCTTATAGTTGTGATTAGATTCAGCTAGCTAAATCCTGAAAAGATGTGATATCTTAAAGTCGTGAGCCTAGTGTACTGTAGGTTCTTCTAATAGAAACAATAGACCCATGTCATAACTTAGTGGTGCAAAAACTCACTCGTTTTTAAATTAGCTAAATAACACAATATGGCTATACATATAAAGTCTTGAGTTGTAGCCAAACTAACTCTCCTCTTATGAAATTTTAAAAGCATCTCAGTTAAGTCCATTTAGTTTAATATCCAACTTAAAATGTTTTCAGGAAAACATTTATGCAGTCATAGAAAAAAATACCAAGACAGCGGGCAAACTGGTACAGAAGAGGATAAAAGGTAATACCTTAAGATTTCAACTGTTGCCATTGAGAGAGAGTAGTTCTCAAACTGGGAGTGATCAAGGATCAAGGGATAATGATAAAGATAGAGGCCCTCTATGACTAGTGGCCCTAGTATTAATGTTAATGAGTGTAAAGTATACAGTTTTAAAAAAGATTTACTATTCTAACTGTAAATCAAATGAGGCTCAACAACCTACACCAACAGACGCTCATATAACAATCAGACAACAGATTTTAAAATATTTGTTGTTTTGGAGAGTTTAATATTGTTACTATACTAGTCTGTAAGATGAATACATTTTAAATGAGATTACACACCTATCTTTGAATATTGTTGTTTTTATTATTATTTGGAAAACAATCTTACAGTAGTAATCATTTAGTCAGTCACAATTACGTCTACTTGTTCATATAAAGGCCACATTTATACTAGTACATACAAATTGATACACACTTTTTTTAAAAACTATACAAAATATGGGACATTCAATTTGACTTATGTATGCGATATATAATAATATATTCTAGAAATTGATAATATTAAAGCAACACACATGAATTTAAGCATTTGGTAGTTATTAGTATAAATAAACCTTATTTAATGGCTAAATTATCTACATATCAATACAAAAATTATCTATAATCCTAATAGGCTCTGAATACATGTCTTTCATACTTCACGGTGATATATTGGTATTACTAACCCATATATTAGTTTTATTTTTATTCAGATGAAGTTATCACAGATGTTTTGGAGATCTTTAATTCTTAAATGGTAGGTAAAACATTGTAATAAATTACACACAGATCTTATAAAAATATATGTTATTTATGTTTTATCTATTATGACGATTCACAAGTGATGATGGGAGCTGGACAGTATGATACATGATACTTAAACTATGATTAATGGAATTATTCAATGTTTAATCCATAAATAATGATTATGATGATTATAATAACACAAAAATTAAAGCAAAATCTACACTGGTAGCAGTTCACTTGTGCAGAACCCCGAACTAAATAAAAGGAACTAATCTATATTCTCGAAACTATTGTAGTTCTTATTCTGTTCACACTAAAATCTACATTCGTATAAATAAGAACTACCATAAATTAGATTTTAATTTGTCAGTTCTCCAGTCCAGTGTTCTGCACAACCGAATTGCTGACACTGCTTGTTCTCATGCAAATTACTTGATATTTATGCGGATTATTGTTGCATACACAAAATAAGGTAATTTAACTAACAATGTTAGAACCTCAAACTATTTTCTTGATTTACTTGACACAAGAACAGTACATAATTATGTATTAAGTAACAGCTCAACTGGTTGTACAGAACATTTTCCTTTAAATGCGCGGCGCGAACGGCGCAGTTACCTTTTCGGAAAAAAAACTTTGTTATCTCAATGGCTCAACCAATTCCCCATTAATAGATCACAGGTACACCACGATGTCAACTGGCTGAGCAAAGGGGAATGTTATTCTGTACAAAACTAGTTGAGACAACTATGAAAGAATATGTATTGAATTCGCAAGAGGTCACTACTCTCCCGTAGTGATATCGTGTTATATTGTGTCAAGTCACTTAACAGTACGTAGACATATCTAGTTTGACAGAATTATATTTTTTGTTTCGATCATTATAGTTTTTTTATATTCTACACTAATATTATGAAGATAAAAGATGCTTGTTTGTGAAATGTAAGAGGAACTTGTAGTTAATCCAAATCTGAAAATTCTTTCACTAATAGGAAGCTGCATTATCCCCGAACGCTATTTAATAATAATACAATAACAAAATAACAACCAAGCTATTGTAATGAGTTTTCAATAAGAAATCACCAAAGTTGCGATTCAAGTTGGAAAATAATAGGTCTGTCTGGTTTATGACATGTCTAAACGTAAACTTTACAATAAAATGTATGGTAATAATATATGACCTTCCTTAGCTTTCCCAAAAAGTCCACGACAGTATACCTATTCTGTGGAATCGAAAAGGCGAATCCTGTAGAACACTCGCGGCACGTCGCCGGGCGGGCCAGCTAGTAGTATACTTTATACTTACAATCAAGATTTCGAATGAGAGAATCAACAGCATTATTTTACAAATAATTTTAAAATGACATAGATTTGAGCGTCTAATGCCCGATTTCACCAACATTTTAGGTAACACCTAGGCCAGCTAGGTAACACTTAGTAGTACAAAGTTGTCACCTAACTTGGTTCAGGTGTTACCTAAAATGTTAGTGAAAACGGGCATTAGTCTTCGATTAGTAAGTGACCACACTAGTACGAGGGTGAATCAAAAAATTCTTGGAATCAATATTAAAAAATGCAAAGATTTAAATAATAATATTTTATTTTTCTACATAATCTCCCTCCAATGCAATGCATTTAGAATAACGCGTTTCTAACTTCCTTATACCTTGTAAAAAAAAATTATTTTCTTGACTCTCGAAAAAGTCCTCTACGGCAGCTATAACCGCGTCATTATCGTGAAATTTTGTTCCACGAATTTCCTCTTTTAATTTTGGAAATAAGTGAAAATCACTTGGGGCTAAGTCCGGAGAATATGGTGGGTGGTCAAGGAGATTGAAGCCAGCACAGCGGATTGCGTTGAGCGCAACTTCCGATCGATGAGCAGGAGCGTTATCTTGAAGGAACAACACGCCCAACGACAGTTTTCCACGACGTTTTTCTTTAATCGCTTCACGCACTTTCGGGATTAAATTTGCATAATAGGGTCCAGTAATCGTCTGGCCTTTTGGCATGTAATCAATAAAAAGGATTCCTTCACTATCCCAGAACACAGAGGCCATAACTTTGCCAGCGGTAGGAGCAACTCGAAATTTCTTAATGGATGGAGAGGATGGTCGTTTCCAAGACATGCTTTGTCTTTTAGTTTCAGGATCAAAATGGTGGACCCACGTTTCATCCATGGTGACAAGACGACGGCAAAAATTATCCGAATCACGCTGGAACATTTCGAGATTACGCTTGGAAATTTCCAAACGTCGCTTTTTGTTTTCGTCGGTTAACATTCGTGGCACCCATCTTGCAGACACTTTTTTGAACCCCAGTGAATCAATTAAAATGGATTGAACGCTACCAAAAGATATCTTTAGGATCTCAGCTATATGTTTTATAGTCATTCTTCTGTCTTCCATAACCAGATTCTCAACCTTTTTGACATTTTCTTCTGTAACGGAGGTTGAAGGCCGCCCAGAACGCGGGTCATCTTTACAGCTTGATCTACCTCTTTTAAATTCAGCCACCCAGTACGCAACCGTAGAATAGGGTACAGCATCACCCCCTAATGTCTGCTGAATGTCCAAAAAAATTTCCTTCGTAGACATTTTTTTCAAACTGAGATATTTTATCACCGCACGTAACTCACTTTTATCCATAATTTTGACTTTTTAGCAACTCGTTGCACAAAAAAATTTATTACATGCGAACGAACTGACAAAAACAAGTGACAGTCTGCATAAATATAGTGTGATAGACACTCTTTAATTTGAATATCGAACTTGATCCAAAAAGGTTTCATATATATGCACTTCTAAGAACTTTTTGATTCACCCTCGTACGTTGTGAAAATTATGTTTTGTAATGGCAATATAGTTTTTTTAAATAATTAATTTTGTCGCTATATGCTAGTGTCGTCTGTAGTCTTAGGGCCTGTTTCTATATCCTATCTATCCACGGCTTTCCTTACTAGAGATAAAATATGACATTACTGTCAAATTCTAAGAGATTTTAGATAGTAATCTAACGATTTCTATATCTACCCAGTAACGTAATCTCTGGATACATAAGTTGTAAACCGTTCCTCGATTCCTTCGATAATTAGTTGTTATGATGCTAACAAATATATAACAGTTTTTATATCAGCCAACTTTCCTATTATTAATCGAAACTGGATGTAATCAATTGTAGGTTAACTACTGTATACATATCATGAACGAAGGCTTAACGTCGTAACACGAAGTATCGCTGGGCTTCTGTCAAGGAAACAACTTCTAAACTCCTCGATGTTAGGAGAAACCGTTATCCAACATGAACATACGAGTCGGTTTTCCGATATTACACGAGGTGCTCTTGTATAATGAATCCCTCAGATATCAGTGAAACCACACGGGCTTGCTCGTACTATCCTTTAATCTCCGAGAGTTGTGTGTGGAAGGAGGTTTGTTGATTACGTATACACGACGTAAGCGTAGCGGTCCCGGTCGGCTGTCGCCGTAGGGAGGTCAGTGTTGAGCGTACGGCCCCATGTGATCAGGGGCGAGACGGTGCCCACCACGGGCGCAGCGCGAGCATCGTTTACTAGGCTCAGATTCTGTGGACAAAACTTTTTGTTAGTGGATAGAACTGAAATTATACTTTCATTCTCTTTTATAACAAAACTGCTAAAATATAAATGTTATTGTTGTTATGTATGTAATATATGTCTAGTCTAAGTACCTTCGTTAATTTTAAATCATTAGATAGCCTGAGCCAATACAGTGCTGGTGCTTTCGATAGCCACGCAAGGCTGTTAAAGGTCGGTAGGTGCAGTTCTAGGCTTAATATCTGGACGGTTCTATTACCTCCCACACAGTCGTAAAAGTTTTTTGCTGTGAGACAACGAGTAGATTATTCCCTCAGCCGCCGGGATGCGAATTGTAATATGATACGGAGACCAGCAGGGCAATTACATATGTCAGTTGCAATCAAATAATGATTGAAATCTTAAACAATGGCGGCTTATTTATTTATTTTTATTTATTTATTTAGCCATTTGCAACATCTTAACAGTATACTACCAAAGCGATGCTACAAGTAATTATATATATATATATATATATATATATACAATCTTAATTTAAATAACAATAATAATAATAGATATACAACTTTAAAGTTTAAATACAATTAATTAATTTTTATACAAACACTAATTATTAATTTATGTCAGCAACTAACATTTTTGCTTAGTGGAGTTGTCAAAACTGACATGGAGTCACTTTTCGCATTTTTCAATATTTCAATAAACATTTGAAAGTAACATACATAATAGCCCTGCTGGTAGATCTTTTATGCAAGTGGCCGTCTTGGTGCCACCGCAGTGCTAGATATTCAGATATTCTGCCGCAAAGCAAACATTACTATTACGTTAGGGTGTGTAGGGCACTGTAAAGTAAAATTATTGGCCGACAGAGACAAGCCCAAAGTGACGGGTGTAGGGCAGTGGCACGCAAAACTACAATGGTCTGTGGGCCGAGCATGAAAATCTTTTAAGTGTAACGTAATCGCATCGTTAATGTATTTAGTACAAACTGTCATTTATCTAGTACAATAGTAGCACAGATACCTCATAGTTTGTACTGAATACGTAAACGATACGATAACGTTACACTTAAGCAGATTTTCGTGCTCGGCCCACTGGTATTGGTGGTGCTGAAGCTGTCATGGACAAGCGTAGTGCTTAACATCAGGCGCACGACAAGTCACCATATTGCTAAAAAATCCGCTGTTTATTGGATATGATGATAACAGGCTATACATGCAATAACATGAGAATTCTTATATGGTATGTCTAGATCAGTGACAAGTGGTCTAGATCTGACACTTTAATAAGATATGGCTAAGACGAAGCATCTGCTTCTATACAATACTTATGATCACGATAACTGCGTAGGTTAGTAATCCAAACAACTAAACATATGAAATGTTTATTTCGTCCAGATAAAGTGAGCTATTTTAGTCAGTTGGATTTCATATTATGAAATTTTAAGATATATTTATCAACTAATTTAGGAAACAAGATAGGTATTCTTTACGTTTTTTTTAATTTAACTATAGGTTTTAGTTCAGTTTGTAGGATCATTGTAAGTGAAGCCCGTTCGTTACGAGTAAAACTCTAAACTTAACATTAAACCAAAACCAATAAAAAATGTTTTTCTAGTTTATAAATACGAAATTAAGTAAGTAGGTATGTCAGTTCGGAATTCCATATGGATATGGATGTTTGTTACTCTTTCACGCCATAACTACCGGACCTACTTATTTGACTAATTTTACATACTTTTTATCCTACAAAAATGTTCTTTGGGATAGTGAAGGAAACGTGGGACGAAGCTAGTTGGAAATAAACTTAATGTCTGAGTCAATGCTACTTGAAAAAATTAAAATCACTTCGGTAAAATGTTATTGGTGGAATCATCGACAATGTAAAAAGATAGTATGAGAAGACCACCTATAAACTGTGGCATAAAATAGATACTTTAGTTTTTAAATTATAAATGGCTCAAATTACTAGCTGTTCTTCACGTGTCAAGAAATAACTTAAAAAGTAGCCAAACCCAAACCTACATAGAAAAGTTTATAAATATGTTTTATTATTTTTCTCATTAATTGTAAACTCCAACATAATTATATTATTTTTACAATAATCAAAATTATGCGGTACCTCGTAATTGTGTTTAAAAAAATTAAAATTACCTATATACCCACGTCACGAGCATAGGGAAATAATTTTATGATTAGTTTGGGATTATGCCGGGAATAGCTTATAGAAATTGAAGGTAAAATGTATATTAATACTGACCCCAAGTCATAAGGCGAAGAAGACGATGTTATATGACATAAGTCTGGGTATGTACTCACATGTTGGTTGTTTTTTTTAAGTTCAACAACCTCATTCATCTGTCGCAGGCATCTCCTATAGTAAGCGTTTCTGTGGAAAGGCTAGTGCGTTTATTGAACAAACGTCACAATTTAATTGACCGAGCGAGCGAAGCGTCTCTGCTTTAACTGATCAAATTGACTTTCATTTGTCCGTATGTTTGTTAGGTTGTACGAGTATGTACGTCTTGGTATGGTTGGTTGTATAGGTTGCTTTTTTGAACCAATCCTTACTAAACTTAGTGTTCACGCGAAAGCGTGACGTAACCTCAAGGCGCGCACCCGCGCCCCCGCGTTCCCCCGCCGCTGTCCTGCAGCTGTCAGGCGACAAGCAAGCAGCGAAAGGAAGCGGAAACAGTCACCTTTTCGGCGCCGTCGCGTCCGCACGGCGTAATCGGGAACCGCCAATATCAGCCCCGCGTTTACGCGTCAGCTCAAAAAGTCACCTTTTTGTACTCGCGACCGGCGGACGTGTACCGCCGCGCAGCAACCGCATGGCACCGCCATTTTATATCAGCACGAGTCACCGCGAATGACTTCGCCGCGAGTGACCTTCAGGGTGTGTTCGGCCCAACCAGACACTACTCCTAAATCAGCACGTGTGTACACACGCATTCAGCCCGCCGCGTAAACCAGTGCACAACCCAAAGGGACAATACAAACATTAGAACCAAGTGACAATAGTTCTTCAGCTCATTCTGCACGCCGTCGACAGCAGGACGCCTCCACGAGGACCCACGGTCACCAGCACTCATCAGACACAGAGCTCACCTCCGCAGGTATTTACCATCCCAATTATTCCTTACCTATTCTCTGGTTGCAGGAAACTGCTCAACCGCATCTACCCCCCCCCCCTATCATCGAGCGTATAGCTAGCAGGAAACTGCGAAACTATATTTTCCTTCGAGCCGGATTTATCCGGTTATCCGGATATAACCGGGTACCCGGATAAACCACATTTCCCACGAGCGCGGATATCCGGCAACATAATCTCTTTCGCTGCCGGATAAACCAGTGCTATCACCCCCTATCCCTTAAATACAGTCCATTAAATCAGCCCACAATAAACTCAATTTAATTCCCAAATATCGCATATTAACTCAAACTTCATTTTATTAATTTAATTTAAATCCCCTTACGTCATACAAATCAATCCGAAGCTTCTAGACGAGTGAACCGGCAGTGCGATTTGCCAAGCCAAACTAACCCGACTAGCGATTCGAAGCTTCTAGCAAAAAAATTCCACTCGTTAGGAACAAACATATTGCCAACCGAAACTGACCCTTGTTACTAATTGGAACGACTGCCGATACGATTGTTCACTAATTGTTTGCAAGAAAGGTTCGTAATTAAAATTCTTAAGGCTAAGTACCTACCTACGCCAGGTGCTTTGTTGATTTTAATTATAAAATTATACTAAGTACTGTTAGACGGGTTTGCTTGTGTTCTTGAGATTAAATAATCATAATTCGTCCATAGTCGAACGTTTGGAATTCAGCCCAATTTATTTTATTTCAAGAACTATATCCTTACCTAATAGAGATCCGCACACCATTTTGGAGTTCCGTGAAAATTATTACGTAATTAGCTGTTGTGATTCAACACTCATAAATCATTTAGACATGCTACTTAATTAGGTTACATATGTTATTTATAATTGGGTTAACTACTTATATGTAAATTAGGGTTCCGCGCAGTTATTAAATATTTAGTACCGAACGAACTTACAGGTTTCATTTAATTAAGTAATTAAACCATCAGCCCATATAAGGTTTGGTACAAACGTTATTAATTTAGGCGTTATTTTAACCGACTTCCAAAAAAAGGTGGTGCGGAATTTCACCTACGATTAAATACTTTAATATTTTTATTTCCTTTTAATTTTGCTTGCGTCCTTGTGCCTGACTTCGCCTACGACGATTAACGATGCCTTCTGAATCACAGGTAGCAAGATTTAGACAGTTACAAATCGCTATTATTAAGCTTAATTTGGAAGCGTTATCATTGAGGTCTAGCAAACCTAGGCGCTATAGCCCTGGATTCGCTGCCAGAGCCGCAGGCGTAAAATTGATCCGCGATAGATTTGACGCGGCATATTATATAATTTTAGACTCCGTAGGTTTATCAGACGACGAGGAGGAATTCTACAACGAGCAGTATGGAAGGACAATAGACGCCTATTACGTGATTCTCGTTGTAGTATTAGAACAAAAAACATGGTCATTAGCTACCAATGACGATGTAATAACCGCGCCAATACCCGCGCGCCCCTCGAAGTCAACTCAGCAGGCATCGAACCTGCAGCCTCAGGGCTGTGCGCAGGATTCGAACCTGCACCCTCTCAGCTCAGCGCCTATACCCGCGCGCTTTTCAATATCAGCTCAGCAGGTATCGAACCTGCGGCCTCAGGGCTGTGCGCAGGATTCGAACCTGCACCCTCTCAGCTCAGCGCCTATACCCGCGCGCTTTTCAATATCAGCTCAGCAGGTATCGAACCTGCGGCCTCAGTGCTGTACGCAGGATTCGAACCCGCACACTCTCAGCTCAGCGCCTATACCCGCGCGCTTCTCAATATCTGCTCAGCAGGTATCGAACCTGCAGCCTCTGTGCTATACGCAGGTTTCGAACCTGCACCCAATCAGCTCCGCGCCTATACCCGCGCGCTCCTCATCATCAGCTCAGCAGGTATCGAACCTGCAGCTTCAGTGCTATGCGCAGGATTCGAACCTGCACCCAATAACCTCCGCGTCTATACCAGCGCGCTTATCGCCATCAGCTCAGCAGGTATCGAACCTGCAGCCACAGTGCTATACGCAGGATTCGAACCTGCACCCCCTCAGCTCCGCGCCTATACCAGCGCGCTTATCCCCATCAGCTCAGCAGGTATCGAACCTGCAGCCTCTGTGCTGTACGCAGGTTTCGAACCTGCACCCAATCAGCTCCGCGCCTATACCCGCGCGCTTCTCGTCATCTGCTCAGCAGGTATCGAACCTGCAGCCTCAGTGCTATGCGCAGGATTCGAACCTGCAACCTCTCAGCTCCGCGCCTATACCCGCGCGCTTCTCGTCATCTGCTCAGCAGGATTCGAACCTGCAACCTATCGGCTCCGCGACTATACCCGCGCGCTTCTCGTCCCCACTTCAGCAGGTTTCGAACCCACAACCTCCGCGCTATGCGCAGGGTTCGAACCCACGACCGTTCAGCTCCGCGCCAAGACCCAAACAGGTATCGAACCCGCAACCTCACTATGGTGACAACCATTGCTACCCATGTAGTAATGTAAAGGGTCACAAGCCTCGGGTATGTACACGATACTACGCACTACCAGTGCGCTTATTGCCGGTACAACAGCGCGAGGTACCACGGCGCCGTCCCTCACCTGATACGGGCCAGATGGTGTACTCCCGTCGTACTCCACCGCGCACTACCTCGCGTCCTTCACCGCCGCCTAGGCAATGACTAGGACGGCACATCCAACAAATACCGACTCAGCCCACAAAGAATCAGCACACACACACAACACGACGACAAACTGTCATCGCAAACACCTTAAGTCAGTTAGGTGCTGACATTCTGCACTCACCCTTGCGCCAGCAATTCTGGACGTTATCAGTATACAAATGTATACAATGTTTACGTTTCCGCGTCCAAACTAAGGCTCCGTACATGGCCGACTCACCCGCCGACCGCGTAAACGTTCAGCCCGTATTTAGCAAAGTCACGACGGACTTTACTGGACCATTTTTGATAAAATCCAGTACACTGAGAAACACCAAGCTATTAAAAGGCTACCTCTGTGTTGTAACATGCCTAGCCACGAAGGCGGTCCATCTCGAACCGGTATCTGAGTTATCCACGGAAGCGTTCCTTGCGGCATTACAGCGTTTTGTTTCTAGGCGCGGTGTACCGACGTTAATTAGATATAATTGCGGTACAATTTATGTAGGCGCTAGAAATGAACTTAGGGAAATACAAGACTTTCTTGCAACCAACAATAACAATATCGCACCTACACTTTCAGCTCTTTTAACGCGCATTGCAGCCAAGCTCAATGCACGCCCTCTCAGCCCACTCTCTTTTGACCACGCGGAATTTGAATTACTCGCCGCGGGTCATGTCCTTTTAAACCGTCAGCTCAATGCCCTACCTGAGTATTCGGTAGGAGGACGAGCCATTTCTGCACACAAAAAGGTTCAAGCTCGTCCTACCCTTATCCCAACACCTTTGGCGATCCTGGTCCAAACCCTACCTGCACACCATCCAAACCCGCTCCAAACGGACTCCCCGATCCAGCCCACCTCAAGTCGGGGAACTGGTACTGATAGTGGACGACCAGGTGCCGCCTCTACACTGGCGCATGAGCCACAAGACGAACCCATGAAGGGATGGCGTCACCCGAGTGGTGGAAATCAAGAACGACCACCTGACTGTCGATTGACCACCACACCACAGCTTTGCCGCGTGGGGAATATGTTCACGCGAAAGCGTGACGTAACCTCAAGGCGCGCACCCGCGCCCCCGCGTTCCCCCGCCGCTGTCCTGCAGCTGTCAGGCGACAAGCAAGCAGCGAAAGGAAGCGGAAACAGTCACCTTTTCGGCGCCGTCGCGTCCGCACGGCGTAATCGGGAACCGCCAATATCAGCCCCGCGTTTACGCGTCAGCTCAAAAAGTCACCTTTTTGTACTCGCGACCGGCGGACGTGTACCGCCGCGCAGCAACCGCATGGCACCGCCATTTTATATCAGCACGAGTCACCGCGAATGACTTCGCCGCGAGTGACCTTCAGGGTGTGTTCGGCCCAACCAGACACTACTCCTAAATCAGCACGTGTGTACACACGCATTCAGCCCGCCGCGTAAACCAGTGCACAACCCAAAGGGACAATACAAACATTAGAACCAAGTGACAATAGTTCTTCAGCTCATTCTGCACGCCGTCGACAGCAGGACGCCTCCACGAGGACCCACGGTCACCAGCACTCATCAGACACAGAGCTCACCTCCGCAGGTATTTACCATCCCAATTATTCCTTACCTATTCTCTGGTTGCAGGAAACTGCTCAACCGCATCTACCCCCCCCCCTATCATCGAGCGTATAGCTAGCAGGAAACTGCGAAACTACTTAGTATGCATGTTCTACTAAGGAATTAATTAATTCTATTTACGGAAAGGAAAGGTACTTTTCTTTTAAACGGGGGAAGGTTGATGCGGCGCTATTTAAACCGATTTTAATAAAATTTGGTACCTACACGCATGAGGTAAGTACCTGACTTTAAATAGGAATTTCGAATATGAGCATACTTGGTCGAATAGTTGCCGAGGTTGAAGGTTGTGCAGTTTAAAATGTTTAAAAGAACATTTGGTACCACGAACACAAAATTTAGCAAAATTGATCCAGGTCTTCTCGCAATAAATATTTGTCAAATTTTTATGAAGTTCGATGACCTGCAGATAGCTCAGCTGCGAAAACATGCCGCTAATAAGACTGTGCTCGCGAGGTCTACATATCGCAGAACTACTAGTATTAGTAGGTAATAGATAAATGTTGTACATTTATCGAATGGTCTTAAACTATCACTCAATACGACCTGATTAAATTATTTAGTCATGCGAAATGGACTATAATGGTTGAAATTTACAGTCGCCATGTGACTTTTTTAACAGATCATTTAATAATATGAGGTACAGTCGCCTGCAATAAGATGTATACATTTCACAATTTAAAAAAATGCCTCAGCATTTTATTTCATAAAAATTTACATCAAACATATTTTTATTTTTATTTTTTATTTTATTTATTTGAACCCCAACATAATGTACACTGTTTCTTACAATAGGTTCTATGCTAACTTAACAAATAAATACTAAATGCCATTACAATTAAAGGGGAAGACAACATGCAACAAATTTGCGAGCAAACAGGGGATTTAGCGCTACTATTATATTATAAAATATTGTGAAAAGTGGTAGGAATAGAGATAGTTATTCAATTTAAATACCTTACATAATAATGTTATACAATAAACAATCAGAGAGATTTTATTGTCGATTTAAATCCGCAAAGGCTTCCATTAAAAAGATCGATGGAATGGTTTTTCGAAAAGTCTGTGTACTGTTTTATCATTCTATTGAGTGGCGCATTTTGGCCAAGATTTGATTTTGATCTGGTAACAACGAGCAAGTTAAAATTTGATGCTCTCATTGATCTCGTAGGTGCAGAGAAATCTAGACAGGAGAGCAAATCAGGGCAGTCTAATAAACCATTTGCAAGTTTAAAAAGAAACGATAGGTCCAGCATATGTCTTCGATCCGAAAGGGAACTCATTTGAAAGTACTTTAACCTTTCTGTGTAGCTCGGGATACATTTGGCTAAATTACAAAAATATGCTAGATGCCACAGAAATCGTTTCTGAACTCTTTCAAGTCGCTCAATATAAATTTTGTAAAAAGGATTCCAGGTAACACTGCAGTATTCTAAACTACTACGAACTAAGGAGTTATAAAGTAAAATTTTTGTTCTAGGATTCTTAAAATGCTTACAGTTCCGCAATACAAAGCCAAGGCACTTGAACGCGTTTGAACAGATATTGTTAATGTGTATGTTAAATCTAAGCTTCTCATCTAGGACAACGCCTAGATCTTGTATATTATTCACTACTGCCAAATCCTCGTTATTAATTTTATATGTATTGCAGACTCGCTTCTGTTTTCTCGTAAACTGTATGGAGTAACATTTGGATGCATTAAGGTTCATTCCGTTGTAATCACACCATGTAGTGAGGCGGTTAAGGTCAGCCTGTAATAGTTCAGCGTCATAAGGGTTGTTAATGGCTTTAAAAAATTTCAAATCATCCGCAAATAGATAAAATTTAGAGTTTTGAAAGCAGTGGTCGATGTCATTGATAAACATATTGAAAAATAACGGTCCCAAATGAGATCCTTGTACAACTCCAGAAACAATTTCAAATGGATCAGATGAGAAACCACTAGCCACTACAACAGATTTTCTATTTGTTAAGTATGATTTACACCAACTCAACGTTGGTTCAGCAATTCCATACATAGAAAGCTTTTTCAGAAGCAATCGATGATTCACACTATCGAAAGCTTTGCTGAAATCTGTATAAATAGCATCAACAGACGAGCGCTTATCTAGCTCATGAGAAATGGTATTTATAAATGAGACTAAGTTTGTAGCTGTTGACCGTGATTTAATGAAGCCATGCTGGTTAGGGCTTATTATTTGCTTGAAATGCCACGATAAAATAGGATGTAAAAGCTGCTCAAATATTTTTGCGAAAACAGGAAGAATAGAGATAGGTCTATAGTTTTTGATTCTATCTTTGGTTCCATTTTTGTACAGAGGGATGACCAACGCCAATTTCCAATCTGAAGGGAAAACACCAGTTTCCAAGGACTTATTATAAATAAGTGTCAGAGGACGTGCCAGTACCGGTGCACATCTTACCGCAAAGAGCGGTGGGACACCATCAGATCCCGCACCTTTATGGGGATCAAGTCTTTTTAAAACTTTTAACACATGGTCATCCTTGAATTTGATGGAAGTAATGTAGCTGTTTGTTAGAGTGCCAACTTGATCGTGGGAACTGGACAAAGGATAATCATTCTTAGTAACTGCAGAAAAATTACTAGCGAATAGATTACAAATATCCTTACCATTGTTAGCAATAATATTGTCTAGAGACATCTGGGCCGGGTAATGGCTACAGTTTTTTTTCTTATTTTTTATAAATGACCAAAAGAGTTAAGGATTTGAACGCAAATTTGATTCGAGGTGAGCTATATAATTATTGTAACACTTAGTTATGAGATGCTTTGAGCGACTTTTAGCTAACTCATACGCTAATAAGTCTAACGGATTATTGTTAAATTTATGTAATTTATTTCTGTACTTGAGCTTTTCACGCAAGAGTCTAATTAAGTTTCGCGAAAACCAGATAGGATATTTTTTTGATTTCGGTACAACCCTGGGTACATGTTTATTAATAGCATCCCTAACGTATCTATAAAACAGAATAAGCATTTCGTCTACAGCTGTACAATTTTTAAATACTCTTTCCCAACATATGTCATTAAGTTCCTTAACTATATTCGCGTAATCAGCCTTATAAAAGCAGAAGCGACTCTCAATACTATTAGGAGCCAGTTTGCTTTTGATGCAGGAAGCTATACAAAACTCTAGTTGAGGATGATATTTATCGACCTTGGAAAGTGGGCTAATGCAACTCCGAACATTAAGCATCTGTTTATCGCTCAAAATAAGATCTAGAATTTTGTCTTGAAAATTGCGCGTGTTATTGTATTGTTTTAAATTATGCAGCATGGCGAAGTCCAATAATTGATTTTCAAAATCACAGTTATTCACAACAGTAGTCAAAGTTTGAGCATCATCGGAAAAATTCCAAGCTATCGATCCCAAATTAAAGTCTCCGAGTAGTATAACGTTTTTTAGATTATAGCATTCCAATACTTGACTAGTGTTGCTTAAAAACTCTTCTAGATTTATACGTTTCAGAGGTGAGGGAAGATAGACTGCACAGAAATGGAACCGCTCAATACCTCCTTTAGTATTGAAACTTTCGACCTGAATCCATAAGTCTTCACAATTCGACTCGAAATTGGTTAATCGCCTAGATTTCAAACATTTTAATACTGCGATGACTGCGCCGCCTCCTTCTTTTTTTAAGGAGGAGCTACAAGATTCTCTATCCCTCCTATAAACCACATAACGATCGTCAAAAAGTTCCGAATCGAAGACACTGCTGTTTAACCATGTCTCAGTCAACACAATTACATCATAATTGCTACAAACAATATTATTAAATAATTCAGTTGTTTTAGTCTTCAAACCTCTAACATTTTGATAGTATATTTGAAGCATATAAAACAAAATTTTACTATATATTATATTGTATATAAATCAATACTTGCCTAATTATTTTTTAATGATGAATAAGATGAAAGATACGAGTACTTATATAAAAATGTAAGACAGTAAAAATGTATAAAGAAAATAATTTAGACTAGCTTATTTAGAATGTCTGCGTCTTTTACAAAAATATAGTTAGTGTTTTCAGACTTCCTTAAAAACACCTTGCCGTCACGCACCCACACAAATTTGTAACTTAGCTCCTTGGCTTTTCTGCGGGTGGAAGCGTGCAAAGCTTTAACTTCCACGGTGAGGTGCTCTGAGACGTACACTGCACTTTTCTTGCCACCGTAACCCAGATGACTGGAGTTTAACTTCTCAGTTGGGTTATTTTTATTAAACCTTATAACTCCGGCCAGGAAGGTATCGCGAAGGCGGCGGCTGCCAAACTTCACCAATATCGAACGCGGGCGTGGGCTAGTAGCGTTTATCTTAGCAATGCGGCTACAATAATGCAAGTCAGAATCGGCAACAGGACACTTTATTGTGTTGCCGAGTTGCTGTACTAAATTATAGAGGTTCTCGTTGGAATGTTCAGGTAAGCACTGTATTTCTAGGTTGCTCGAACGCGATTGCTGCTCCACCAGCTGTAATCGCTTCTGCAGATCACTACCACTTGAACGTAGCTCTTCTATTTCTTTTTGTTGTCGAGATATAAGATCTTTTTGTAGATTACATTCACGATTTAGAATTTCTCGGTCATCGGCGAATAACGCGAGTGTCTCGTCAAATTTATTTAGTTTGGTGTGAATATCCCTTAAATCAGAATTGAATTTCCTGTCCAATTCTTCCCTTATAATGTCCCGAATAACGTCCGCAGATAAGCACGCGCAATCTGAACTGCGAGGCTTAGAACGTAGGGTGACGTTATCGTTCAGTAGTTGGTCCGAAGAGCTATCGTTATGTTTAAATGCAGACGAAGCGGGAGAAGAACGTACCGGCGTGTTAGTGTTGTCACCTCGCTTCGGTTCCTTGCAGCGGCAGGCAGGGCAAATCCATTTTTCCTTAAAGTCCTTGGTGAAACCAGCGAAATCTTCTTTATTAAAATTCATACATGTATGATGGTATTTATCCTGACAACGACAACACTGCAGTAATGATAATCCTTTTAAGGGATTGTGACATCCGGCACATTTTTGAGCACTCATTGCATATACAGAGTATTTGTTTACGGATAAGAACAGCGGTGTGACTCACTCCGTAAGCAGCTGATTCAATTGAATGTGGCAGATCTCGTGCACAAAAGAGCCTAAGCGCCGTGGAGTAACGCGGCGCTTACGCGTACATGTAGAATAGCACTGACTCGTTAAAGTATTTTTGTTATTTACACTATATTTACGGATATTTCCTTGTTATATTCACTTCACCAGTAAGAACACTAATATTTAAAGAAATCCAGCGAAAAAAACACATAAAAATACGCTAAAATACTGCATTTACGATTAAAATAAGCGGAGTAAAATCAATAAGTTGTTGCTCGCGTGGCGTAGACGTTTCCACATAATGTTGAATGAATCCATTTATATTATTTTATTGTTTAAAATACCCCTTACCTATATACATTGTTATAAAATGTAGTACTGTGTCATAGTTTTTTAAATTACGAAATGTATACATCTTATTCCAGGCGACTGTACCTAAGTATATGTAGGGGCGTAATTATATCAAAAAATTATTAGTTTTAAGAGATAAACAAACTGAATATTACAAGTCATTCGATAAAACGTCTACACTACACGTAAAAGTTGTTAATACGAAAGGTTAGCCGATCTATGGAACGGCTTATAATAGAAGATGTCTACGACATATCCAGTGGTAAACATTCTGTGATACGTATTTACATACTATAATAAAGATATGTGTTAGATACATGAGGCATTAGTAAACATGCGAAAAGAGGTTATATGAGGGTTAGTAATCGCTGCAAACTTATTCTCTCCGACATCATCTTTTCTTATTAAAATCAAATCATAAAACACTGAAGTGAGCTAATTTTGTTCCGTATATTGGAAATTCCAGTATTTTTTCATAAACCCATATCTAATTAAAATGTACCTACAACGTGAAGTCGTAACCCGTTTCAGTTATTTATAATTTATTAGGTAGGTACCTAAGTACTTATTAAATCTTACAGCTTTGGTCGATGAAATGACCTTTTGTTATCTGCCGGTATTTATTGTTGCTAGACGTGCAATGTCTGCTAAAGGCATGTTCTAGATAGGTATTTATGTATTTATGTCACATCTATTTTAATACCTATAGGTAGTTATGTAACGGATAATGTGAAACTATGTAGATATTAAAGTTATTGATAACTTGCTTAAATTTACTGAGAACTGAGCTGAGAACCTGTGAATAAACAATTTCACTTTTTCCCAACAGTAACTATATTACGCAGCGACCAATTGGGTATCAGTAGCTAGGCTACCTGTGCTTTATACGTTTTGTTAGATCTTAGCTACCAATTATTTACTTGGCTAGAATTATCTACTAGGTAAGTTAGCGAACTAACTTAGAGAGAAATTAAAAATAAAAGACAAGAAAAACAATAGCTTGATTATCTCAACAAGAGATCAACCCCCAGTGGGAGTACTAAATTATTCTGTGTCCTGGGTAATTTGCAACGTTTTTGACAGTGGATCTTCCGCGCCCGTCAAACTAATTTTATTGTTATTCCAAAAGCTTTTGTTTTAAATTCCATTGAATACCTACACATGTACGACCGATGGCTATGTAAGAGAATAAGTAAGCAGCGGATGATAGACACACCATGTTACCCATGAGAGAGGTTCGCCGCCGGCCCGAGCGTCGCTTGCGGCGACACCAACAGCGCGCCCGAGCCCGCGTCCGCCCGTACCCGCGCGTGCGTGCACTTCCCACCTCGCGACGTCGCTCGCGCCCGCTTGAACCCGCCGCCGCCGCCGCTGCATCCCCGTCTCTCTTCACGGCTGGTAGCGCTCCAGTGCCGGCCTCTGCAGACCGGTCAGCGATTATATGCGCTTCCAAGTCTTCTAGCGGCGATTCTGAACTGTTGAACCAGGCCGCGTATAAGAACAAATACGGAATTACTGTACCTCACCTTGGTGGCGCATTGCTCACAAGGATTACTTAATAGAAGAGCTGTTCGCATTTTAACTGCTAATTAGGCTGACGTTTGACTACGATTTCAACTGATGGTGAGGTGACGATGCATTCGAAGGTGTAGCATGTTTGCTTAATAGGTATCTGTTCATTCTAGATTTGAACACACCTAGGTTATAGTTAACCGGAAACAGGCGTATAGGAGGGCATACCATTCCTTAGTTGTTCTTGGAACGTGCAAAGCAAACGTGGAAGCAAAACTCGTGGTAGGTACGAGTTGGCGGTATCTCGACCATGGAACAGATGTCGTTTTGACACTTGTCTGGTAATGAAACGCTGCTGGTGGGTTTAAATTGTGCAATTATTTTGCACACTTCGAAGTGCATTCTGTAGAAAACCGAAAGACTAGCGACTCTGCGTCGGTGCTGAAGACTCTAGGCCTTATTCATGTACATAAATAAAGTGGGGCTTACTATGCGCTGATGGAGCAGTATTCGCTGAGCTGTCCCCAGGTGCAACCGATGACGCAGCACTCGTCCGCGATGCCGAGCTGACGCTTGCGCCGCGCTACGGTCCCTGGTTGCTCCACTACTGAAATACACATGTAATCCATAAGTCCTATAGTTGCCATCGTCACCCTACTGGGTAATAATAATAAGATATAGGTATATGGGATAATATGGGATAACATCCACACAGGGTCTGTAGGTCCCAAACTAGGCTTAGCTGTGGTAACCTGATGACTACTTACTTGTATGGGTTGGTACAAATACACAGCCGACATAGGCCAAACGGACATGTTATTGCATACAAATGTTTGACCTGTTAGGGAATCGAACCCGGGTCCAGCAGCACAGATGGCACGGTTGTTGATGGCAGTCAGTTAAGGTCAACCGATATCTCAGATTATTAACTACTCGTATATATATGTGCTTGTATTTATATGCTATAGGTTTAGTATAGGTAGGTAAGTAAGTAGTAAACACTGTGCACTAAGTTATTACCATTTTCTTTAAAGTAATAGGTACGGTATTAGTAACTTTTCAGCCAAGTCTCCTTGATGGTAAGAACTACGCCAGCCGATGGCATCTAGTTGCAGTGCCATCCAGAGCTAATGACTGTCGGAAAGTAAGGTGGCTGTACTTCTAGCTAGGAGCTTGTCACTCACAAAAAAATACTTTTTGCTTTTTGATTCTCAGTCGTCCAGAAATGTTCTTGCTTAGTCTTTTAAATACCTACTTTCACAGCAATTATATGTCACAAACGATATTGACTACCCTACCCCTTTGCTTAGATGTCTTTGATTAGTTAGTTCTACTAGGTTTGAGACCCTCCAGCAAATCCTGAAACTGCCCTGTTTCTACGGTATCTGCTACAGGGTGTTTGGTAGAGGGACCGACATACCAAATGAGCGTGTTCGGGGGCCCACTTGGAGAATACAAGTTGGCCAAAAAAATCCCAGACCCCCCAATTTTTTTTACTTTTTTTTGTGAATTTTACCTTTTTCTCCGTAATCGTACCTATTTACCACGATAACATTTGTAAAATCTGTTTTAGACAGGATGTTTTTAGTTGAATTTGGTCTCTATACCTTCAGGCCAAGCAAACCTCCACAAAAATAGGATACCTGGATTTTGAATTGGTTTGGCCTGAAGGTGTATGTCGGTCCCTCTACCAAACACCCTATATAAGAATTAACTTATATCCCTGTACCTATAATTAGTTTTTTCATGCCGGTGGCCAAATACCAGATAAATAAATATTTGCACTAGTATCAAGATCCAGAGAGGGCTATCGTCAGGGCAATTACCTATCTCAGTTGCAATCAAATTAAGATTGAAATCTAAAAAAATGGCGACTCTATGTCAGTTGTCAGCGTCAGTGAGCAACTTACGTTAGCGTCAACGCAACGCTTCACGATTCGTCGTACAAACTATGAGTTATCTGTCTTACAGTTGCCCTAGATAAATGACAGTTTGTACTGTTTAACGTGAACGACATGTTACGTTATACTTACGCAGTTATTCGTGCTAGGCCCACTGGAGTTTATATTTATTTTTAAGATTTCAATCAACATATGATTGCAACAGAGAAACAAGCTATCCTGCTGGGAATAAGTTAGTAAAGACGCCTAATAGTCCAATAATTGAGGGGTTTTGACTTTGCAATAAATCCTCTGTGCTGAAACTTTGCAGTATGATAAAGTAATGTTTGTAAATTACGATTAACATAGTATCAAAAAAAACTAAACAACTTTATTTTCGTTTTTGGATACAAAATCATAGTGGCGGGCTAGGAATTGTATAGCTTTTTATTAATCCAAATAAATAAAAATATCAAAGTTGATGGAGGAAATTTCCTGAACAAATTTTGATGCAAAATAGGTCTTTTTAAGTTTCTACCCCTTCGTCATGAAAAAGGAGGAATTTTCCACCAGGAGCTATAGAAGCGATTTTCACGTTTGGGTGCACATACACCTACCTTCAAGGTAATATTTTTTGTTGGATAGTATTTGAATCGTAATCTATGATCATTACTTTATGATACTGCTAAGTTTCAGCGACAGAGGAATTATTGTCAGGGTGTATCTAAATAAAAAATAATTTCCTAGTGCATCGGACTATAAGACGGAACTGACTACGTGATAATCTGTGTCCCTGATGACATCGTTTATTGTTTAACATTGTTCCCGCTATTATTGCGATTAATATGAAATAGTAAGATATAATGGATGTAGGTAGATATTTCCAGTCGGATCTCTATGACCTTTCATATTATTCACCGATAACCCTTGTTGCTTTGCGGATATTATTTTACCCACAATGTCGACCAATATGTATCTACTGCTAAGTATAGGGATCACGATTCGTGTATTTTTGTATTGGCATATTTTTAGGACTGGATTATTCCGTTCATCAAAAGTTGTTACATTAGCACACATGTGTTCTAAGTTTGATACTAGTTTATAAATAAGTATGTATATAATTTTGACATATGTATTGCTACAAATATTTAGGTATTTTTTGTAGGGTATCATTTTATTAATCATATAAGTAGATGAGCTACAAACTTCAAAATGGATTTGAATGTAACAGGGCAAATTTTGGCAGTTGATGCATTTTTTTGTGAAACTAATTTATTTTAGACTTTGTATCGTATCCATTGCATACACCCGTGGGCTGAGCACGAAAATCTGTTTAAGTGTAACGTAATCGCATCGTTAACGTATTTAGTACAAAATGCCATTTATCTAGTACAATAGTGGCACAGATAAGTAATAATTTGTAATGAATACGTAAACGATACGATACGTTTACACTTAAGTGAGCACTTTACTTTACACCACAGGTGAGGGAAGACGTTGGTGGGTCATTTAGTAATTTATATACCTTATGGGGGTAGAGTAGAACTTAATAAATACAACTTAAAAGACAAGACTGCAAGTATAATAAATATTCTGAGTGTTAAAACGCTGCTGGCTGGACATGAGTTACTAACGCCAATAGAAACATGTTATTTAAAATGAGCGCATTTATTTTTAAATTAACAAGCTTACCTTTAATAACGAATGAAACATTGTTGACATTTCGTTAGATACAATTATAAAAGATCGTAGGTATCTATACCTACTTTATCGTTATTATTATCATTAATCAGTAGTTATCACTCAAGCTCCGGTTTGCGGTTATTTACATCAGTTAGAGATGTATAAATAGCAGGCAAACTAATGGCACGTGTCATAGGGTTGTTGACCTTTTGTAATGTATTATTCAGGACCCCAAAATACACTGA
The DNA here is from genome assembly GCA_917880725.1 of Selenia dentaria. Taxonomy (NCBI): domain Eukaryota; kingdom Metazoa; phylum Arthropoda; class Insecta; order Lepidoptera; family Geometridae; genus Selenia; species Selenia dentaria. Next base: position 20,814,229 of record OU862880.1, on the reverse strand, counting down.
ACTCTAAAAAAATATTTTTTTGATTTCTTAAAAAGAATATTTAGAATATTTTTAAAGAACTCTAAATTATAAAAACTAAGTTTTTATTTCAACATTTAAAATTGGCGGTAAATCTTTATTAAATGGCGGCCTATGGCCTATCACTGCGGTCCCAATTGGCTATAATCGATATTAGCGCGATAAAAGTCGGTCCCTTTCACCGTGAGCGTGATTACGATGGCCCACGCTACGTCATCGATGACGTCTTAACTGCCGCCATATTGACGATTACATGAACCATGCTCTACACCATAATCGTCGTGAGCGTTCTGTCAAAAGTGACAGGTGTTTGTTTATTTCTACAATGTATTTACTGGTGTCCCTTCTTTTTGATGTAAAAGTTGTAAAAGTCGGTCCATCCATTCCATTATTTCTTTTTAATCCACACACTACATAGTTAACCTTCACACTATGCACGATATTTTTATGATTTTTGTTTTTCGCGCGCAAATGGTTCGTTATTGCTACAACTTTGGTCCGAATTAACAACACGCTTACAGTGCCACGAGCTGTCAAAATCGCGATATTTGTTTTGGACCAGCTTTGGTAGACGATAGCACCATAGACTAAAATATATACTAGCACTGTGAGCAAAATTATCGCAAAACGGACCACGGCATATATATACGTCGTATGACGTCACTACGGCAAAAACAAATAGTGTTGTGATGTGATTATAATACGTATTGCTTGCTTGGGGGTTGCTTGCTTGAACATTGATATGGCGGGAAAAATCAACAATGACTATTATAATTTATTTTCATTTGAGTTTATTCTCAAGTTTTGACGTTTATCAGTGGTAGATTATCAACCGTTGATGTTCATAATGGTGTACGAGTGTCAGTTTTTTTTTTCGTCAATCCTGTTAGTAAGTTTTGGTAATGCATCCACGTGACTTATAAAAACAGTAATTAAATGACTGATTTATTCTTAGACAAGACTCTAACAACCTACTTAAAAAAAGGTTTATAACTCTGCAGTTACATAAATCAACCTACATTTTTGCCGCATAATTTGTTCTATGTTATTCTCCCACCTCAAAAGGAAAAATGAACCCTTATCGGATCACTTCGTTGTCCGTCTGTTCGTCTGTCTGTCTGTCAAAACCATTCATAAAAAAGAAAAAATCTGAAATCTATAAATGTCTAACAACAATGATAACAACTTAGGTGCCTATTTAATTATTATATAAAAATTATCACATACTTATTATTTGCGGTTGCGGCAATAACCGTGTTTATGGATCGACATTTTGTCCTTTGACCTAGTATGTATTTAGTTAGCAATAATATTAGATGCTTTCTTCACTTCCTTGATTCTCAATCTGTTTATGTTTAATAAGGCACGACACTATCATGTTTTTGCCATGACACCATTTCCGCCGCTACTTCCGTTTGTGGTCACGTAACTTCTCAAAACTTTTGTACACATTTTGTTTATTCAAAATAAAGTAAATCCAATGCATAGTAAATAATTTGTTAAATTATTGGAGTTATTTGCTTAAACCACTATTAAGTTAACATTACATTGTAGTTTATTTTTGACTGTGTCATGTCAACTACGAGTACCTACATGTTTTGCATTTTCATTCAATACCATATAGTGCCAAATGTATTAATTAGGTAGTAAATGAAGAGAGTATTTATTACATAGTAGTTAATTTCATTATTTTCTCAATAATCACTAATCCATCAAAGGTCAGAAAATCACGGCCAGACACAATAAAAATTAAAAATCATTGTTATAATGACATCGACATTTGAGGTGATAATAGCGATGTTTTACCTGCAATTAAAACATTTATTAAACATACTTACCTAATTCGAAACCTAATTATACATGAGAGTAGCGTACTCGACTTCCGTTCCGAACAAGTCATGCTGTGATTGGTCCGCCCGATCTCCTCGCCCAATCAGCGTCGACTCCGCCCCTTCCGCTCAAATGTCAACCATCACCCCAGGTAGTGCGCCTAGCGCAACTTGGCTTCATTGGTTTTCTCGTGTTATGCCACCAGGCAGGTATAGAAAGTGTTAGGTTTCGAATTAGGTAAGTATGTTTAATAAATGTTTTAATTGCAGGTAAAACATCGCTATTAAACAACTGTACCGTAATTCGAAACCTAATTATACATGAGAGATGTGTTTGTTATCGCCTGGTGGTGATGGTGACGCCAATGTGATAAATCTTTAATAGGTATTGAATGTTCTGACGCCCAGCGGTCCAGGTTTCATTCACAAAACTTTTGTTGTCTGCGTAAGCATGAATTCTAGGTGTAGGAAAATTAGACTACTCATTTTAGTACATGAAACGTCCATTATTTGATTTGTCTGCCAAATCACTGCGAACAAAGAGTAAATAAGGAAGGTACGCCCAATTTCTCAATGGAACTGCTTGCAGACTTGAGGCAAGGTCAATTCATCAATACGTTCCACTAATTATGAGTTTTACTAAATTAGTAACCTTGGCACGTGTTGCTGTTCAAGGTTTATTTATGTGCTGCTTGCAACCCATCTTTTAACTCTCGTAATCACTCATGATGTTTTGAATGTGGGGCGGAGCCCCGAGCATTCTTGAATGAGTGTAGTATATATATATATTTATATATATATTTAAATGCCGAGTGCAGTCAGTGTGCTGAACACATTACAACTGTCTGTTTCGTGAGAGTATCTGTTTTAAGACCATAGCAGTGCTAAAGTAGTTTGCAGTTTCGTAATTTAATTCTGGAAAAAAGCTTATAAACTATTGTGACATAGAAATAACGATGGCTACTATGTCCCTTGAGTTAGGTAGATAAAAACTATTTTCTTCACAAATGTTCTGAATAAAATTATTGATTTATTAAGGTATCGACTTCCAGGTTGGGGGTCGCGGTCGCCTTGGCTAAAATAGTGATTTTAGCTTTAAATATTTATATTTAAGTATTATTATAATTTCGACTTAAAAATGCATGAGGTAAGTATTCCAGATTTGTGAATTAAAAATATACTAAGGGTCGTTTAAATAAGATTGGTTAAGAATCTTGCAAGATTAGACCACTTGGGTTTTTGTTGGTTTCCTGGGTAATTATCTCACGAAGAGTGCTAATTTTTCCAAGCTAAACTTTCTCCAAGGAGCAGATAAGCCTAAACATTTTCTTGCATTATAGTCGCTTAGATTTTGATACATTCGTACATCTACGAGTACAAACTTTTTGTATCATTTCTATCGGACGCGACAATGGTTAGTCACCCACACAGGAAGCCGACCAGTCGGTCGGCATTGTTGGGACTCTGGATAGATTTGTAATCGTGAACGGGGTAATCCAACGATCTATTTAACAGCCTTCATAAAAAAAAAAAAAAACAATACCTAGCGGTACCAATGTTTGAATCGTTTAGAATAAAACATACCTAATAGCATCGGTAACTGAGTAATCGTGAGGTCTAAATCGGGTTGCTAATGCGACGACTGTTTCTCACTGTAATTCAGCGATCAGGAAAATTCCTGTTGATTTGTTTTAAATCGGCTAGTATTTCTTATGGTATGCCGGGGGATAAACCCAACCCTACTCTGAAGTTCCAAGTCAGCCGGTGGGGCGTAACAGTGACCTTGGGAATCTAATCTGTCGATTGTGCAGAAATTGTGATCACTCGTAAGCTTGGCGAAAGGCAAAAAGATAGGTTTCTTGTTTGCCCCACTTTACAAAAACTGTGTCTGTTAGTTTTGTAGTAGATCACTGTTTGGCAATACCACTCGGAACAGAGCTTCCAAAATTAAATAGCTTTTCCATGAGCTGTGAGCTTTGATCTTACTCTAGTTCATAGTAGGTTTTTAAGGATAACTAATCATTTCTGTGTATATTTTGCAACGAATACGAGGATGCGTAAACGAGGTACTCGCATATATTCACGGTTAATACAATAAGGTTTTGCAGTATTAGTAGTATCTGATGCGTCAGAAGGAATTCAAATTATTATTAGAATTATCCCCAGCCTTGCTCAGTGTCAGAATTTTTGTGATGCTCGCAACCGCACATGTTTTTGGGGCACTGAGCTAAAGACAGATTGCAAGCAGATATTTTTGATATTTTTGCAAAAAGATATAGGTACATTCGTATATAAACTAAAATAGTCTAGAAATAGTCATTGTAAATGAACTGAAGGAAACGGTGATTGTTTGAATCGACCGACAAGTGGTCCAGAGGAAGATCGACCTTGGCCATCCAGTCTACTCTTAGAGAAAGTAGCACGCAATGCTCGATCCAGTCTTCTCTTGGAGAAACTAGCACGCAATCATGGTTAATCAATCTGAATTTTAAGAGAGCACCGTAGGTACTTGTTCAAGTTTTTCTGATCCCAAAAACGGTCTTGGTGTGCCGTTGCCTTTAAGTCTGAGAATATTGCTAACAGCTTGGAAAAGACTGGCTTCCCATTTTTATGACACCTCGAGTGTGCATTTCGTCAACCACTTTCATTTCAATTTAGTTAGATATTTTGCTGTAACGGTCGCTCGACAAAAGCAATGACAATTTCGTGTATAATGGTAAATAGTAGTTACATATTATGTTTAGAATGTCGAGCGGAGCTCCGAGCATTTTTCGATGCGTTCGGTAGCTCGACAAAAGCAATGACCGTTTCTTTTTGTACGGTATACAGTCACTTATTATGCTTAGAATGCAGAGCGGAGCTCCGAGCATTCTTCGATGCGTTTAGCTTTGTAACGGTAGCTCGACAAAAGCAATGACCGTTTCTTTGTGAACGGTATACAGTCACTTATTATGCTTAGAATGCAGAGCGGAGCTCTTAGAATTCTTCGATGCGTTTAGCTTTGTTACGGTAGCTCGACAAAAGAAATAACGTTTTCTTTTTGAACCGTACACAGTAGTCACTTATTATGCTTAGAATGTAGAGCGGAGCTCCGAGCATTCTTCGATGCGCTTAACTTTTGTTACAGTCGCTCGACAAATGCAATGATGTTTTGTGGTACACATTATAGTCACTTATTATGCTTAGAATGTAGAGCGGAGCTCCAAGCATTCTTCGATGAGTTTAACTTTGCTTAATGACCCTCACGAAGGGCTGCTTGTATGCATGTTTTATTATTATCACCTATCTCGATGCAAACTAAGCCTCTTGAGCTTTTTGAATGGTGTACGGAAGCCATTTATTACGTTTAGAATATAGAGCGGAGCAAGCCTTTTTCAACGAGTAATTTTTCTTGAGAACCAGTGATTGCAACCTTTTTTGGTAGCTGCCTGGCACGGAAGGGTTTCGAGTCAGAATCTTTTCGTTTTATTTCGTTGCTTCCATATTATGATTTCCTGTCCTATCCCGATGGGATGAGGAGGAATTATGCCTTTTGTCGGGCTGTAAAATTTGTTAGTTACACCGGCAACGCCCTCATGTTAGGGATCGAATATGTCGACCGGGGTTTCAAGCAAAACAGACTCATCTATGGGTGTGCAGCAGCGACTGCGAACTACAGTTGGCCACTGCAGACATTGGCGTGTGCTGTGTCACTTTCTAGACTGACCTACTTTGACGTAGCAATGTGGTAGGGTAGTGGCAGTTAGCCCGTGTTGTTCAGAAACTTATCTTGTGATGCAGTTTTTAGATGTGTTTCATTGCGTTTTGTTTCATCAGAGGTCCAGGCCAATATTTCGTATGTAGGTTGTTTAACAATTACATATAGTCCAGGGACTAAAAAGACTAAGATATATTCGAAGATAAGCCAAAACGCGACCTGAGAATATATGTTATTCTACCAGCTCTGCCTAAATAACATCGAATTTTTCAGTTTTGCTACTTTACCTGGTGTGAAAGTGCATGAATGTAGAAGTTTTCTTTGTACATTTTCGTATTAGAATGTGCTTTAACAGATTTTAGCCAATCTGGAACATTAATCAGTCGATTGCATGTCATCTAAGAAACCATTTAAACTGTTTTAAGTCTGGTTTTGTGCGACTCTTTCACTAACGAGTGAACGACTTCGACTGGTTAAGCAAAGCGTAAAGTAAGCGTAGCGTTTGATTTCATTATGGGGATCACACCATAGCTAATGAACTCATAACATTGGAGATAGAAGTGTTTGAGTTTTATAGTATTGGACATTATTACAATATTGTTCAAAAGGTTGTGGTTCTATGGGCTGTTCTACATAACCTTTATTTTTCTGAAGCGTAAACTAAGATTATTACACGCTTTAACCATTTGAAAGTTCAGTGGTTTTAATTTGAGGTGCTCAGTAGGGCTTATCCTCGTTTGATTACCCACACATGTTTGGGTCTGCTCAAATTGCAGTAGAAGTCAGAATGACTGTAACTTGGATTGTAATTTACCACGATTATATTATAGTTGATGAAAAATAGTAAGTGTTACTCACGGTTTGGTGATGAGCCGGAGCTAAACTACGAACCAACACTTGAATCCGATACCGTTGGTAGGTTATCATCTTCTTTTTCCTGTTTTTATTCCGCTTCTTCCATCGTTGGGGCTGGACCAGTATAACTATCAATTTAAATAATCTAAAATTCAACTGAAACAGTTAAAATATTTCATTTATATCTAGAACCAGCGATAGCACTGGCTATAAATAAAACATAATTAGTATTGAAGCGAACGGTAACACCGTTAAAATATTTTTAGTAAGTATATATAATTGCACATGAACTTACTAATTGGTTCAGGACTTAACCTGAACTTTCACCAGCATGACGCAGTCAGTAAAGTAAATATTTCGTACTTACGACTGCTCCGGATGAAAATCCAAACGCCAATGAAGCCAAGTTGCGCTAGGCGCACTACCTGGGGTGATGGTTGACATTTGAGCGGAAGGGGCGGAGTCGACGCTGATTGGGCGAGGAGATCGGGCGGACCAATCACAGCATGACTTGTTCGGAACGGAAGTCGAGTACGCTACTCTCATGTATAATTAGGTTTCGAATTACGGTACAGTTGTTTAATTCAATATTATCTGACGCTTTGTCTATGACATCATTAATCAATTCCTTTAGAATAAATACACATTGATCCGTAAAGGTTTGCCATCCCTGATTTAGAGAATTGTAAGGTATTGTTAAAACGCTATCCGTCCAAACTTCAACGTCATCAACAATCGTACGTTTTCCCAAACGTATAGTATACTTATAATAGCGCATAAACAATGAAAAATCCTTAAGTACGAGTACTATGATTAAAAATAATAAACACCAAATACTTTTGATTAACTTGCAAAATTTAAGAGGTGTTTGAAATATGCAAATAGATATAAGTATCTATCTATTATCAATATTATTAGAAAATATGTCTGTTTCGATATACTTATGTTAACAAACAGAAACTATACTAGATAAAATCGGTGCTTGCCTTTTCTTTGTCATTTTCTTTAGCTACGTTCCGGTAAGCGCCGAAATCTCTCGCGGCGTTCGCACACCCATTCCCTTAAAAGCCCACGGTCATCGTGAGCGAACTCGATACGTCATCGATGACGTCACCGAAAACGCTCACAACGCTCGCAGATCGTAGGTGGGTTTTCGCGGTCGTTTACGAGCTGTCACTGTCAAGCATCAAATGTATAGGATTCTATCGATTTTTGACAGAAAAGTTGCCGCGCTTTTCGTGACCGCGTAACTAGGGCTTGCAAATATTCGAAAATTTTGATATTCGAATATTCGATTTTTTTTCGGGTACTATTCGAATTATTCAAATAACAGAAAAAAACTATGTTTTTACTACAATCACCTCTGCTTTTATTCTTTTAAGTGTTATTTGCATAAACAAATTAAAATATCAATATGAAATAAAATTAATAAAAGGTTGTGTCGCCGTAACGAGGCATTTGGCATTGGCGATTTACAGTCATAATCAACCAAAGATTCTTTTAATAAAAACGGTCTTCAAAATCTAGGTGAGTAGGTATTTTAACAATATCAAAAACAACAAAATATATATATATAAATTTATGCCACTTTTGGTTGTAGTTACATCAAAACAAGCAATATCTAACAGGGAAAATCCGTTCATAAATTCATATACCTAATTAGATAGTAGTATAAATTCAGAAACATCAGTACGGTCGTTTAGTATATATAATTCGAATATTACCTACCTACAAAAGACTAGGCGATATCCTATATAACTAATATTTATAAACGTGAATGTTTGGATGGGTGGAGGTTTATTACGCAATCACGCAAGAACGGCTGAACGTATTTGGATGAAATTTGGTATGTAGTTAGATGATGCGTTGGAATAACACATAGGATACTTTCACCATCATCATCATCACGCGGTGAAACTGCGAGATGCTGCTACTACTTATATGCTGAACCATCAAAGCTGTACCTGTAGGCAACCGCAAAACAATGTTACCTGTTGGAACGTCCCAGGAAGGGCTGTTGTAAGCGTGGCACACTCGGCTCATGATTTCGCTGAGCTGCCGGCCGCACAACTTCACAGCCGCCATGGTAGATGCTTCGGATTGGCCTTCCCACAGCATCACCGCCGCCAACATTACACGTACTGCTTGCATCACCAGCATTTTTGCAACTGCAACAAATGACGTATAGAGTGAACCCTTGTACTCGTTAAAGGGATTTGATGGAAAAGTAGAATTTGAATGAGACATTACTACTAACTTCCCAGCTTAATATTGCACAATCTCAAAACCCACCTTGCTTGCCTTGTCATTCGGTCTTTGCAATAATTAGTAGGTACTCGCTCGTGTACTGGTTACATAAAAACGTATAGCCTAGATCTTGGACAAACAGCAAGCAACACCACATTCTTCTACCCTTAGTCTTCAAATGGCGTGTAACCTGAGCACCCTTCATGCTTTTATATGAAGGGTGAACTGTAATCTGACACCGGGCACCGCCCTGGTTGATACAGGATACGTCCCTCAAAACACCTTTTCATTTCCTAAGTATGTTGCCATTTGCGTTAGTAACAAGCGTTTTGTTTCTTACACGTAATTGACCGAGGTGGCTAGGTTAGGCCAGGTGGAGTCTGCTGGGACAAAAGGCAATATGTATGTTAGTTTGATTATATGCCAATAACTTGAAAATGTTTTTTGTTGTTATTAGGAAACGGTACAAGCACGAGGCCCACATGATGTTAAGTGGTAGTCTCTGCCTAGAAGAGATGCATTTCGTCAGAAGTGTCGAACTGCGTCCTTACCCTGAGACCTTAATTTCGCTGTCAACCACTCTTTTTAACCAACACACATAACTGCTTCGCGGCAGAAAAAAAATGATGGCAGTACCACCCCGGACGAACTCACACATTCACTAAGAGCTTCTGCAGCTCTTAAATGGTTGCTGGAATAATTAATGGAAGGTTTATGGTGTATGATGATTCTTTGGCAGGAGGGTAGTTAGTATCAAATCAATAGAATTTGAATTATAAGGTCCGTATATGAGCCAAATTAGGTGGGGTGTGGTTGACATTGGGATAATTAAGTGGGGTAACAATTGTTAAGGCTTTATTTAAACATCATATTTTTTTATAATTTCACGGCTAATTTACGTCCGAAAACGTGAAATGATAACGATTTTTATGTGGTAGGTACAAAGACAGCTGAAGATAATCACACTATATTACGAATTTTATTACGAACGCGAAATATTGTAAGTAATTTGTTATGTATGTCAACTACTTCTTCACGCTAAAATGAATTGAATGTTTTTCAATTGCAGAAATGACCCTGACGTATTTGAGTGATCGTACTAAATAGTTAAGTTTGTCCGTGGATTCCATTTTTTGGTTGTTTGTATAGGAACCGTCGGTGCACGAATCAGTCTTACAGTTGTTTGGTTTCTTTGTTCATATTTATAATGTACCGTTATACTACTGTTGTTAATACTAATAATAATACTAATAAATGCAGATAAGTGTTGTTATAGTAGATCCAACCGTTTATCCTCTTTTTGACAGATCTAATTTGTCAGTTAAAGTGTTGTGACCAAGTGATTATAGTGGACACGATTTCGATTCATTTTTCTATCGAGTCTGTGCGGAAAGAGAATAGTCCTAGGAATGGCGCCATGACCATGGCTATTGGCCATCTAGAAATACGTCAGCCAATGGGGAATGTTGAAAGGGCGTGGACAGGCCGTCATGGCATGGCCATCTAGAAACGCATCAGCCAATGGGAAATGCTGACGCATTTCTAGATGGCCATGCCCAGATGGCGAGGCCACGCCGTCCGGTTACACCCGTGTAGTTTCCAAGGTAAGCTATCAAATTCTGAGTTATAAGTTTTCACTTCTATCGGCAATTCCTATGACTGCCAATTTTTTTGTCTATGGGTAAGCAGTAGTATTTTATCAAGGTAGTAAAACTCAATGGTCCACCGCCGTTTTGTATTTGTCACTGTCACTCGCAACAAGACGCCCGTGCTAGTAATTATTTGCTGAGTTTTATATTGGAACTATAAAATGCCGAAAGGATCAGTGCTGAAAGGACAGACGAGAGAAATGGTGATCAAGCTTCGTAATTACTTTGAAGCAGAGTATCAAAATGGCGGCCCGCTTTTACCATTGTCGCAAGTGAGAGAGCGCGTTGCGGCCGCGTTAGGTATTAGTGCATCTACGATTACAAAAATTACTACCGAAGCCTACGGAACAAGCGGCATGCAGGAGAATAAGCTTCGTACGCCGAAGAAAAAACGCCAACCACGTCGTGTGACTTCGGTTGACAACTTTGACGCAGACGCTATACGCCGTCATATATATAACTATTACTTACGTAAAGAAGTTCCAACACTTAAAAAACTTGTTGCTTCTTTGCGTGAATGTGATTTGTTCCGAGGTCAAAAATCGTCATTGGTAAAGGTCTTGAATGAAATTGGATTTACTTATAAAAAATCGGACAAACGCAAAATATTGATGGAGCGTCGCGACGTAGCTTTTGCTCGTTGCGAATTTTTGAGCGAAGCCAAAAAAATTACAGATTGGTCAAATGTTGTTTTCACTGACGAAACTTGGCTGAATGCGAACCACACAGTGTCTAAGAGCTGGACTGATGACACCGCTGCTTCCACTACCTCAGTACCGATGGGAAAAGGAGAACGTCTAATCATTTGCCATGCAGGGTCTGTGAAAGGATTCATGCCAGATGCTTTGTTGGCCTTTAAATCCAAAAAAACAGTTGAGTACCACGAAGAAATGAATTCTGAGGTTTACGAAAGTTGGTTTAAGGAAATGGTACAATCATTGGAAGAACCGTCAGTTATTATTATGGATAACGCATCCTATCACTCACGCCAAATTGATAAAATGCCGACCCAGGCCGACAAAAAACAAGTAATCATTGACTGGCTTCAACGACATGGTGAAAATGTTGATAACTCCTTACTAAAAGTACAATTACTAAATATATTACGAACAAAAAAACACTTCCCAAAACGATATGTGATCGACGAAATAGCTGCAGAACATGGTCATTGGGTTCTTAGACTTCCACCCTATCATTGTCAATACAATGCCATTGAATTAATATGGGCTCAAGTTAAAGGACACGCTGCTAGAAATAACACAAAACCCCCATTCACGGCAAACAAAATGGTAAATTTATTAAAAAATGCATGTGTGAAAGTAACTGCGGAAAGCTGGCAAAATGTAATTCAAAAAACACAAGAAACTATAATGGCAGATTGGGATAAACACGTGGCGATAGATTATATGAGTCAACAATTAATTATAAATGTCGGCAATAGCTCGAGTGACAGCAACGATGAATCTGATTTTGATTAATAAATAAATAAAAATAAAAGATTAGATTTCGTTTGCTTAAATTGGAATTGGGGTTGCTCAAACTTTACTATTTTCTGGTACCAAACGGCAGACTTTAATGTCTGCCATCCCCAGCGAGCAACACGGAAGGGAGTAGCCTTAGCTAAAAAATATTGTTCAAATCTTTCTGTCATTTCTTGCGGGAGGGGAAGTTGCACACTAGCGCAAAGCCGCACTATTACATACAAAACATACCTGTACCGATCCATTGCCGATCATACTCACACAACCAAATCACTAACACATAAAAAATAAAGCACCATTCACAAATCTAGCCCCGCCCTCACCCCACAGTATATTATCAAACTCCATGGTCCATGCGGACTTGTACTTTGACAGAGGGGAAACGCTGTGTATGCCTACTCCCTTCCGTGTTGCTCGCTGGCCATCCCAGATTTAACCGGTAACAGCTTCGTCAAGTATGACTTGTACTTGTAATCATCATAGTCATCATAACCTTGTTCTTTTTTGGATATACACCAGGAGATAAACACGTCTTCAAATAATGCTGTATGTTTTCCTGAGGCGCATCAATATAACGGTTTTACATAAAAATAAATCCGATATTATGTGCCGAGAACGGAAAACACCCGTGTAAAAATAGTTCATAAACAATATCGATATCTCAATCGTAACTTCGTAACATCACTATGTTGATAGCCATAGAACGTAATTTTTTAAAAACGTTTGTTATTTTATGGAATTTATAAAAAAACTACTGCACTTATGGACTCATTTTGTGAAAGATGATTATTATACGGGATCAAGGAGCAAATTTAAGCAGTTGTCATATTTTTAAAACCTCGCATTTATAAGTTAACTTTTGCGTAACATCGTCATGTTACGTTCTATTGGTGCTGTCAAAAAGAGGATAAACGGTTGGATCTACTATAATCAAAGTCACAGCCAGTGGCAAAATTATCGATAAACAATGTAGGTACATCGCATCTACGAAACACCGCAAGCAGAGACACAAGGAAATAAACTCAGGGCAACAAAAATATTCATTACATGCATAATACTACTTGTCATGTTTTCAAACAAGTACAATTTGAAAATTTTAATACCGACTTCCATTCTATTCAGTTATTGGAGTGTAACTCAAAAAGTACTGGACCGAATTTGATGAAATTAAAAACAACACAGGAGGCACCAGCTTACAACAAAAAAAGAATTTTGAGAATCGGTTTACCCTATCGAGAGTTATGAAGTGATAAACATAAAAAAATAAAAAATAAACAGTCGATTTTAGTACCTCCTCCTTTTTGGAAGTCGGTAGAAAAATAAGATACACCTGTTTTTAATGAAAATTTGCCTCAAGAAAATATGGCAATATGTTCAGGGAAAAGTCGGGTATTATACAATAAAAATTATTTAGCAATACTTAATAGGTGCAAAGGTGTCTTGTCCGTAACCTTATCTTAGAATGTATGTAGATAGCCAAAGTTCAAAGTTTATTCATCTCGTTAAAATCCGTGAACCTGTTCGTAATTAATTAAATTCACGATGTTTACTGATGATGAAGTTAAAGTTTTGTAAATAGTGTAATCTTTCAGCAGATAACGCGATGCTCTCCTTGGATCGCGTATTATATAAACTTGATGTGTTTTGAATATTTTAACAATGAATCAATAATAATCAAATGTACATAAATTTTGTACTTACTTAATGTTTGTTACGACAATTCATGCTGGATCATTGTAGTATATTAAAGTAGTCTAGTAGTTAGTTATTTAGTTTGATTTCGTGTAAAACTGAACTATAAGTACTAACGTAAAGCATAAACTGAGGTATAATTTTAAATAATAGATTATCTCTATAGAAACACCACATTACATATACATTACAAATAAGGAATTAGGAAACAATTGGATACAAAAATATCTCACTACAGTTAAATGCTTAAAATTAATAGTGTCACAATGGGCGGTAATAATAATAATCGCAATAATCGTAGAATAATAAACAACACCGTATAATATTTACCTATATTGTTTGTTTTGATGAAATTTCTAAAAAACCTATTTATAGGGCTCAGAGTCACTGAACCCGCACATCACACCTATTTTTTTTTATCAAATTGTTATTTACACGTGTAGGTAAGACGGAAGAAGTTAGTTATCTCGATTGGTCAAGTTTTCTCTCTGCCGCCATTCAAAACAAACATTCTTAGAATTTTCCTTCAACGAACATTCATTCTCATAAACGTCGATGATTTCACTTCACCTTCCTTGTTCATAAAAATGCAAATCAGCTTCTTCCTTTTACTAAGTGCCATTTATATGGCATAGGGTGGGTGCCGCGCCGTTTTGTCCACATCATGTCCTGATGACTGTTTGCATCTTGCATCGGGCATTATTCTATTATAGACGGTAGATACGTCGCATGCGTTTGATTCAGGACTCGGCTATTTATAGGTACGTGGGAGTACGCAGGCCGCTCGAATCACTGATATCCTAAGAAGACAATTGCTCAGGAGATCTTTGGATGGAACAAGCATATTTTGGGTCATGTCATGATACTGGTACGAGTGTCAGTGGGCGCTTATGTGCACCATAGTTTGTAAAACAATTATTGTTAATTAATACGGCTTTCAAGTTTACAACCTATTATCTTTCAAATGTATAATTTGTAAACTTTCGAAGGAAGCATCATTGAAGTAATGTTCATACACGCGTACACTAAAAACCGTTTCCGCTATATAGTTATTGTAATAAACCTTAAACAGGTCCGTATTTTATTGATGTACCTACCTACCGAAATGGTTCAAATTGGAACTTTTAGGTTGATTAGCTTTTTTGTAATATTTCTCGATATCCCAATAAAAGGATTTGAAAATGAAAATTACAGAAGAGGCTTTATAAAAATACTTTTTTTTACAATAAAATGCAGAAGTATCATGAACATTGGTTTCGTTTAAAAATAATTATTTACCATCCATCGATCCAAGTCCTAAAAATCCAATAGGTATCTAAGTTATTATTTCAGAAGGTAGCGCTCTGGATTACTAATGATAACAGAAGACATGACATAAATGCTAGCAAAAGTTGCAGACGTTCACAATGGCCGGGTTTTTATTCAGATACGGTAACGAAAGTTAATATTAAAGAGTACCGCATGAAATCTGTATGTAGGTATTATTATTCCTATTAATATTCATATTTATTCATAAAATTGTATTTTACATGTCAGTAATAACTATAAAAATATTATCTTAGAATAATGAAATAATAAAATTAGGTAGGTACATTAAAAATAGAACAACTTCGAGATATAGGACAATAATGTTAATGAAATATAAATTAATGTCACAATAATAATAATAATACATTACATTGATTAAATGAAAATAACAGTCAAAATAATGCAGCAAAAGCTATGTCATAATAATAAAACTCATCGAATTGTCAATAAACAATAATAATAATACATTAAGTACATTTAAAATTAAAAATAATGCAGCAAAAGCTATATGACAAGTACATTATAATGAATAATTGACGTTCATAAGTGCGTCTTTGATGCCTAAATTGAATAAATGATTTTGACTTTGACTTCGACTTTGACATAGTTGTAAAATTCATCGAATCTGTAAAAAGCCATTGATCATGATCAGCCATATTTTTGAAAAGTATTCAGAGTGTATACTGTATGCTTCGATAAGGTACCTACTGGCTGTAAGTGAACCGTGTTTGCGAGGATCATTTGGATCATAGCACTTAGCTGGAGTAGCAGTGCGTGGCCTGCAACGTGATTGCATTCTAGTCAATAACTCGGCCAGAAGTATCATGTGCTCCCCGCTGCGCTGCAAAATTGCTAACTAGGGCATTCTGAAGGCCCCGACGTAATGGATTGATGAGTACAAACAGGATTTCTGTAACGTTACTGGATGTTTTGGGACTACTATTGGTTATCCATGTACAAGTTAGGTGCATATTGTACTGTACTACTGCATTTGATTTTTAGCATATGACTAAGCGCAGTTCAGCCGTGCGATTCTCTAATGATTCGTCGATGCGCTCGTCGACGAGCTCACCGATGTCAAATATTTAAGGAGATATCACCCCTGTACATAATGTAGTTTTTTCCATGTTTCTTGTCGTTTCTTCATTTGTTTCACGGATGTTGTCAAAGATGCAACGATGTTTGCTCTTAGAGAATCACACGGCTGCACAGCTGCGGTTCAACACAAATTTTTGATGTAGCAATTTAGTGTACATTGCTCTACCGGGCCTTTGGCCACTTTTGTTTCCCTACTTAATCGTTATCATTTCTGACCCATGCGGTGATTATTGATTAATTTTAATAATTAAAGCAATTCTTTATTTAAAAACCACATATTAAATTAATATAAGTAGGTACCTAGCTAAATTTAAAGTTAGATACATTATTCCCGAGTGCTTGATATTTTTTTAATCGACTTCAAGTTGCACTTTTTCTTTGTATGGCATTTATGGTATGTTTGTGACGCCATTACTACGCCAATTATGAATTGATTATGATGATTGATTTTTTTTGTCAGAGAACGTCCTTTAATTTTATATCGAAATTGATTCGGCTGTTTTTGGAAGAAAAATCATTTCTTAAATGAATGTAACTGAATTTCGTCGCTTGTAAACCGATTTATATAATAATGTCTTGTTGTTTCACCCGCGTGGTGAAGGATGATGATGATGAAGCAAATATAGCGTACGTTACTCAGCCGTAATGTACATTTTTACTGACGAAACAAGTTTTTGAATCGTTTAAAGGAGTTTTTACGTTTATCCATTACAAACAAACAAACAATCAAATCTTTTCTCTTTATTGTTAGAGTAGATAAGGATACCAAGTTACGAACAATGTGGCCTAGTTTGGTACTGGCGTTACTATTGTATATTTTAACATTAAAAAGTAGCTATTGTGACATAACTCGCATTTTTTTTGTAGATCATCAGAAGAGGACATCAATATGTCCTCTTCAAACTGTTGTACCTACATCACTTTGCTCTATTGTCAATTGTTTTCGCAGCATAATACGCGATATAAGGATTTTTTGGCGTTACTATTGCATAATTTAACATGAAAAAGTAGTTATTGTAGTTATACTCTTACCTAACTGTAGGTAATACTTAGACATATGGTATTGCAGACTTTTTGTAGATATTGGTTTCTTCGATAAAACTGTACTTTGCTCTATTGTCAATAGTTTTCGCAGCATACATATATATATATAAGTTTTTTCTAAAATATTTTTGCACACTTTGGGTTACATTATCGAAGTTTTCATAAGGATTCCCAACTTTTTGAAAGTATTCTAAATCCTATGTTCGGTATCATCAGGGATGTAGGTAATGTAGGATTCTAATGGTGAAAGAATTTATCTAATCGTAAAAAAAAAGTAGTAGTTTTGGGAGCATATTCAATTCGAACAAACAAATCTTTCCTCTTTATAATATTATATGATAAAATAATGAAAGTGTAGATATAGATACAATAAGTCCAAACATAATCATTGAAGTTGGCATGTATACCTCTAGTGCACTTCTCTCCGCGTGCAGAATAAACAGAGTATTCGAAGCCGCCGTGTTAGAATGCTGTATTCAGTGAGCGAGTGTCAAGTTGTTGTTGATCTTTAGAAACATGTGAGTGTGCAGCGCAGTCTGTAGTGCGAGTCGGTCACACGAGTGACGCGTGCTTCACTGTAATAGGGCTACTACCATAGCAATAATACACAGTGTGTATCTGTTCTTATGCTACTGACTTATTGTAGGTATGCCAAAGCATGGTTTTGCACAACTAATTAAGGCCAAAGCTATCTAGACTCGCGATTTACACTTCCTTATATGGTTGTTAGTTTGTAACGTTATTAGCAAACTTTAAGGGTTACTCATTTATGGGAATTATGTATTATTATTACACGTCAAAGTAAAAGACAAATAATATATTTAATTTAAAACATCAAAAAAGTTCTGGATGTTAGTTTAAGACAAACGTTGGTTTCCAAAATAAGTAATAAAATTGTATCTGCAGTTACACTTAACCTGTATAAACGTTGTAAGTATACAATTTTTCTATCTAAAAGTCTGATAACGCGTCGAAAACACTTTGCGTTTACCGTTTTTTCATAATATGCATATTAAGCAGCAGAACTAACAACCGTATGCTGTTAGGCATAAACAAAGTAAAAGTAATTACTTGAGCAACGATTGAATTTTTTAATTTTTTTATAATAATGACATTTGTACACAAGTCTGAACTGTGAAGGATCTATTATGCTGTAAAAATTATAATCCCATGATAACAACCTAATCATCATCATTATCATGTAAAACGTCCACTCCTGAACATATATGCCTCCCCCACAAATTTCCAAAAGGGCCGGTTGGAAGAGGCCTGCATCCACCGTCGTCATGGTACCTTATAAGGTCGTCAGTCCACCTTGTCGGTGGATGATCTACGCTGCGCTTGCCGGTCCGTGGTCTTCACTCCAGAACCTTCCGGCCCCATCGGCCATCTGTTCTGCGTGCCATGTGGCTTGCCCACTGCCACTTCAACTGGCTTATCTTCTGGGCTTTGTCGGTGACTTTAGGTCGTCTAATGGATATCCTCATTTTTGATTCGATCACGTAAAGAAACCCCGAGCATAGCCCTCTCCATAGCTTGTGCGACTTTGAGCTTGCTTTTGAGGCCCATAGTAAGAGACCACGTTTCAGTACCATATATCATCACTGGTGAAACACATTGGTTTAAGACTCTTGTCTAGAGATATTACACTGAGATATTTTTGACGAGAAGACTTCAATATCGTCGCCAAATCGAAGGCGAGTGATGTATTCGCCGTTAATGTTGATGCCGAGTACTTGCCATTCCAGAAGCTTAAAGACGTCTTCCAATGCAGTGGTGAACAGTTTAGGAGATATTACATCTCCCTGTCTCACCCATCTTTGCAATGGAATTGCCTTCCAACTCTGCTCCTGTACTCAGACTGACATGTTGGCGTTATTGTACAAACACTTCAACACTTCGATATACCGATAGTCAATACGGCACCGCTGGAGAGACTCAAGCACTGCCCACGTCTCGATTGAATCAAATGCCTTCTCATAGTCCACAAACGCTAAATAAAGAGGCAAATTATACTTTTCGGTCTTCTGTATAACTTGCCGTAGCGTACGGACGTGGTATATGGTACTATAGCCCTTTTGGAAAGTGGTTAGTTCCACAGGCTGGAATTCATCAAACACCTTATAAACATGGTTCAAAAGCAAGATGGGTCTGTAACTCTTAAGTAAAGTGCTGTCATCTTTTTACTTAGCAACAAGTTACTAAGTACTTGTTTATAAATACGGCTGTTAGTGTCCCAGACAGAATATTTATGTGATGTGATGGCCCCATTGTGATATCGGGTTGATGTTTGCATATTAGGTACCTATAAATGTAGGTAACTAAAAATCTAAAGCAGCATCTCAACCCATACAAGTTTCCTTTTGCAATCCCATATTTAGTGATGGTGATAGTTAGTTTTAGAGTGAGTAAGTAAGGAAGGAGTAGTAAGGTAAGGAATGTAAGCACATGCAATTGATCACCCTGCACACGCACAGTGCGAAAGCACGCACCCATGCCTCTACTCTCGACTCGACTCTGCACTCGCCAGTTAACGCGCACTGAGGATGAGGAGCGATTCCACTAACTAAATTGTAATTGAACCGTAGCTGAACATTTAATTTTATTAGTTTGAAACGTTGGCGTCTAAAGAAACGTAACTGCAGTTCGACAACTGCAGTTACGTTTCTGTAGACGCCAACGACCGATGAAAACGTTACATTCTGCTAAATCTTTTACTCGGTAAGCATGCTTACGTAGGTATGCTTATGTATACTTAGATCATGAACGCGACGCTAACTCATACTCGAGTAATAGTAGCGTCGTCGGCCTGACACAGAAATGCTGCTTAAATTTAAATAATGTAATTTAGTACAGCGCAGAACAGCACTACTAAATAGCGTCACTTGATTTATATGTAAGGCCATAAATGTATAGTAGAGTTTATGATGACGTTAGATTCCAATGTGTCTATAGAAACAGTAGAATGGATTTTTGAGTAATTCTCAAAAGCCAGCTGGAGTCGAACTGCAATTCGGTATGTAAAGTTTTTTTTTGGTATTTTTTTTATATTTTTATTTCGTAGATTAGGTCATTATAAGAAACTAATTTCAATATTTTTGTTTTATATTCAGTAGTTATTTTATAATATTTTTTTGAAAATTTGAATCCTATGACGTCACTTTTTTGCACAAATATGTAGTTGCGTTGAGGAGCCAAGAAAAGCACGCGAGTAAAAAAAAAGAAACTAGAACACTTGACAGTGACACCTACTAATTCGTAAGTCTCTATTCAATCAAAACAAAAGTGCAAAAAAGTGACGTCATTTAGAGGTCAATGAAAGTCGAATTATTTCATCGTTTTTTGTTAAAATAAATGGCATCTTATCGTTTTAAAAGGTCAGAGTAGAAAAATAAGGGTTTGTAACATAAAATCTCGAAATGGTTTCGGAATTGGCATAGGTTAATTTTTTTTAGCATACCGAATTGCAGGGGTATAGATTGTTGAACGTTGTGAAATAGTAGAATTGTCCTCCTGGCCGTACTACTTCCACTGAATCGGTGCTCGTGTACTCGATTGAATAATTACATAAATCTCCGACGGAGCAGCCTTGCTTCTGCTTTATTTAACTACTGTAGTGGCAAGTGTATTACTGGGTAAATATTACTTTACGTCTTCTAAGATTGTGGGTTTGTAAGGTAGGTACTTATGTTTTAATGTAGCCAAGGCACATATTACCGTGGCCAAGGTTTTGGAGGAGGTAAATATAACTATACATATATAGGTACTTATTAGAACTCTGATACAATATATTGAATTATTTGTCAGGCATGTAGGTACCCACATTACTTTGATTTAATTTTGTTACGACATTGGCATGTATATAGAAATATCTTCCTGACATTGTGCCTTCTAGGGGCAAACATGTTATGGGTAAGTAAAGTGACGCAAATTAGCGTCTATAAACCTGCTCATATTTCCACACCACATCGGTTTTATCTTCATTTCTAAACGTTGTTAATATCTACAGTAATACGAGAAATATCTCTACAAGCATTCACGAACGATTAGCGAATTAGCGTTCTCATAACGCATGATGGAAATAATCGGAGCAGCGACGTGATAACCACTGGAATGGAAAGTCCCTATTCTATCTTCTGTATTCAGCATATTTTCGCAGCAACTCGGTTCTCTGGAGTAATATTGACTGTGTGATATTCCATGAGTGTACATACTCGTACGTAATACATTTATATAAATGGCTACGTAGGATACAGTAGTTCTTCAAATGAGCGAAGCGAGCCGCGAATAATAATTATCGATCGAAGTTTCGTACTCTACAGTTCAAAATGGCTGTTATTACGCCTAGATCTCTTGATTGGGAAAAACACAATATAATTAATTAATCCTTAAAAAATATTACCACTTCACTAGAACGTGACTATGATAGGGACCGCTTATTTATCTGATTGTAACTTTACTTGACTAATTGAATAAAAAATCACTGAACTCAAAATTTCAACTGAATAAATTATTTTACACAAAGAACTTGAATGACAAATGTACAAACTGTACGAGGAAAAGTATTTAATTTTGTTCGCATACGAAATTTTGTTGGACCACATCACACAGCTTAAAACATGTTTTCAAAAATTATATCTCAAAAAGACGATTGATTTTCAGTGATTAGATTTTTACGATTTATATCGTCATTAACTTTTTAGATTAGGCTAAAAAATGTTTGTGACACGCACTGGCGTTGACATAAGATAAGCCTGTTAACATCAGCAGGGCTATTATGTATCTCGCAGTTGCTAGCAAAAGTAGGTTAAAATCTTGAAAAATAGCGTCTCTATGTCAGATTTGGCAACTCCAGTAAGCAAAACTATTAGTAAGTTGATGACTGGAGCTGACAAAAGTGACATAGAGCGCGAATTTTTTTCAATTTCAATTAACATTTGTTAGCAACTGAAACACGTAATAGCCCTGCTGGACAGACACTTAATTAAAACCTGTGACAAACATAGGTATGTACCTACAGGAACTTTTCTAGATTATTAAATCGACAAATTATAAGTCAATTGATCAATGGTACATTGCAGGTCTCTTGTGCAATCTATCTCTTGTCCGTCTTAATTCTGTATTCTGAATCCGATCGGGTATTCTGTCTCTAAATAGTAGCGCTCAAGCAATTGAAATTACTGCACAAAGGAAAATGAAGACCAATGTCTTGGAGTGGCTTACTGCAGACTAATTGCAGTGCGGTAGATAAGTACTTCTTACTTCTATCAGAAACTCTGGGTGGTATACTGATATTGCCATGGACAGTCGCAAATAAAACTTAGTCAAACTACGTACGTTGTATACACATATTACGGTAGATGTACCTATCTACGAGTATAACGGTAGAGTTTGCAAGTAAGGTCAGGTTTCATCGTCAGAGGTGAAGTCTTCTAACTAGAGGTCAGATC
Organism: Selenia dentaria; assembly: GCA_917880725.1. Lineage (NCBI taxonomy): Eukaryota > Metazoa > Arthropoda > Insecta > Lepidoptera > Geometridae > Selenia > Selenia dentaria. The sequence goes on along the minus strand of OU862880.1, from coordinate 20,791,861 downwards.
GAGATTTACAGAGTTAGGCACGATGACGCACGTCAATAGTGAATCTAGTACCTACCTGTCTTTAAGTACGTATAGGTCTCTATCATCATCTACATTGTATACTTTTGTTACTTACAAAACAAAATCAAATTTATTTTCCAAGATGCTTTCATTTCCAACTCAACTCCGTGAAGGCATAGGTGGTAGGCCTCTTGTGCAAGATACCGACTTGGGTGGTACCACAGCAGTGCCATATATTCCGCCACGAAGCAATAGCTAGCAAGCATTACTTGTGTTAGGATGTGAAGGGCACAATAGCAAGGGAAATTACTGGATGAATGAGACTTAAAAACGTGTCGAGCGTAGGCAGTGCCACGTAGAACTTGAAGTCTAACAACATCTTTACTAATAAACGTTGCGTAAACTTTATACTAGGCGTAACTTTCTTTGTCTTGCTCTCACGCGTGACCATTACTGCAAGCGAAAAATTGACAGATAGATACGAATAACTATTCCGGGTATAGCGAAGTTTATTAGTAAGGCCGAAAGTCTACAAGCACTGTACCTAACTGTTATGGGGAGGCGTAGCGCGCGCATAGCTTGTCCGTCTTGTCACTTGATCACTTGATAAGAATAAAGAATACTCCGGTTCGAAATAACACTCGTGTTGACGTAGGTCAGTTTAGATAAAATGATCTTCAGACTTAAGTCCAACGTAAGAAACATTTTACCTACCAATAAAAACATTTGACTCATAAATGTGGTAGTAACCTATGTGGTGTATGTACTAAATATACCTAATGGCTGTTCCCGCGTCAGTAGTTGTCAATCGATATTTAATTGGAATTAATTAAAACTAATCATTGTAAATTTAATTTCCCCATATTTATAGAGGTTTTAGGTTTTAAGGTTTTATCTTCGACTTAATTGTATAAATACATATTAGCTACAGCCGATACAAAATACATTGAAGTTTTACCAATTTTTAGGGTGCTCTTGAAAAGAGTTTACATAAAACACACAATCTGTGAACATTTCAAGTAGTACTGCCTTACTTATATTATGTTGAGATACTTAGAACTATTATATTGTAAGAGACGCACGTCGTCATGGCTGCGTGTCAAAATCACATTTTATATACCTAGGTAATGTGAACAAGGATGCTAAATGAAATACCTACGTACATAAAATGAGCTAGGTACATTAGGTAAAACGTTATTATAACAGGGTGTTATAATATAGAAGTCAAACTAAACTATTTTAGATTCCATGTCTATGTCTGAACGCATTACACGAAGACGTAATTTGATGAAACCTAGTATAAGGTGCTTTGTCAAAAGAAACACCTTATATATTATGAATAACTATTTATGATACGTTTATACCGGTTATTTTTCCAGGTCTAAATTATATCCATTTGAAGTTAAAGAAAAGGTTCGAAAACTTTATAATACTTAAAACCCCGAGTGCATTAGGGTTTTTATTTGAATTACTTATGTTGGCGAGTTAGTTACTAGTTTTAATAAAGTTAAAGTTTAAGTCTAACATCGAAGAACCAATTCGAATATAAGTTTATGAGGAAACAAATACAGATTCAAACAAAAAAATAATTCAAAAGTTTTTTTGCATAAGGATAGTAGGTACATACTTTAAATTTAGACGTTAGACCATTTGAGGTGCAAAATCCTAAAAAACCTTCTATTGTTGCATTACATAGGCACGTGAAATATTATCTAATATATCTTGCACTTTCCTTTACTATTAAATGTAACTACTTATGTAAGTATGCAGGTGTCCAAGCTCAAGTCCTACAAACGAGGGAATTCTAGTTAATTTAACTAAGGTTTCAGCAACCGAATAGCATAAGTCAAAGTGTAATATTATGGTAAGTTAGCTTAGCTAAAAAACTAACTACCTTTATCAATTAGTAGGTACTTTAGAAAACAATGATTGTCGCCAAGATACTGTTACAAATGAAAGCCTAACATAATAATTAGCCGTTCAGTATTTTGAGTAGGGAGCCACGTTATAACAAGAGACGCACAATTAAGAACCGTGCACACATGGCTCACTAAGTCCGCGATATTATTACTAATAGTCCACGTGATGTGCGCGGAGTCGCGTGTTGTATAGACTTCTTGATTAGCTTAGCAACGAGACACGGTAGTCGCCTGGGGACAGACGATAGGTAACAAAAGATAATTCAAGAGTTTGTGGGGTCAAGTGCACTGTCGGCTCGCCCAATTGGCAAGCTGAGTCCGGTCAGTGGCTCGGCTTCGCACGAGACTCCTCACCTCTTAGTCTAATTGATCGTCTAGGTACGACACGAATGTAAATCTGAGATTTATTTCTTGAACGTTTGAACCTACATTTTTGTTGGTATTTGGGTCGTTACGCACGAAATTCACTAATTACTTTAGTAGATTTGCTCTTGTTCTAAGTATACTATTACTTTTATTTTATTTTTAATAGATAGAGATTAATTTTCAGGTCAAGACAAATCAATTTTAAGGTCCTATGTCGCATCGTTTTTGCAAAACATCGTTAGGGCTGATAGTCAAACCATTCTGAAAACGAAGAATATCACGTCACGATATCATATCACGGCAGGTAGTTGTAATATTATGTAAATAAAGCTCTACTAAGTCAATTCATGCTCAATTCATGGCTCATGGTTCTAGTAGAGTCCATGCGATTCACCAGGACCACAAAACAAATATTTTGTTCTGTGCCATGACTCTCTGTGATACGCAAAATACACAAATTTTCATTAATATTCGAAGCTGTCAACTGACAACGCAACGTAACATGGTGGTGTTTCGATTGATTTTTGCTAAGAAACTTTTATAGAGATGTTTGAAAGTACAATTATCGCCACTCAAATCATAATAATATAAAATTTTGCCATTTAATAATGGTAGGTACGATACTTAATTACCTATAAGGTAAGGATGAATACTAAAGTACCATTAACATTAATTAATTTAGTATTGACTTTTTCCTAAAGGTGTCGTGCAGGCGACAAGGCTTTACGTCAATTCGCTGATTAATTTCAAATGTATTCCATATAATCCCGTATTCGGAGAAAGTTTGTACCTAGGTAGGTTGGTATATTTGAATGAATAAAAGTGTAAGAACACTTGACATGTACCTATAGGTAGGTACCTTATTGACATTGTAGTACCTACTATTGTATTAGGTATACCCGCTAACGAGTGAAGTGATCGCTTGTGACTAAACGAACCTACATACACTCATCAAAAAAAGTTTGTACTAGAACACCTTTGATCCCGCATCAAGTCTTCATGACAGCAGACATATATAGAGCAGTTGCTATTGACGGAATTGTCAGACCACTCCGAGTAAACCGTGGGCACCAGATTGTACTGATCGATGATAATGCGCCCGCCATCGAGCTCAACGAGTTAGCTGATCTCCAAGAATACGGCATCACAAGGTTGGACTGGCCTGTCGACTCGCCTGACTTAAAAGTTAAACCCAATAGAGCACGCGTGGGATGCTCCTAAGCGAACTGTTTGGAATCGTCAGCCACGTCCCCGCAGACAGTGCCAGAGCTCAGGGAATCCGCTATTCAAGAATGGGACAGGTTACCCCAAGAAATGCTGGATAACTTGATTCTCAGCATGCCCAGGAGGTTCACCGCATGTATTTGAGCCAGGGGAGGAGTTATAAAAATTCATTTACCGAGATCTAAAGTATCATATATGTTGACCAGGGATATACACTACCACCATACCAAGTTTCATTTTGGAGATTAGCCCGTACAAACAGACAGACAAACAAATAAACAAAAATTAAACAAAAAAAATAGTTCGCATTCACTCCATAGATCCCCCTGATTCGGTTTTTGGAAATTTTTTTCTCTACAGTTTTATTATACTAATTATGTAGTGAAGTGATGAGTGAGATATAGTGATTGTAATTATTTTAATAAATTATATTAAAATTGTAATTATTGTATGTTTAAAGACTTTAAAGTATTGTGCAATGGTAACATCATTACGTATCTAGACCAAGATGGGTAGGTACGATCTATGAAACTAAAATAAGTTAAATTTAACGAGTGTAAATTTACTATAAGTACCTACCTATATCCTAAGTAGGTATATTGTTTTGAGGTATCAGCAACGGAACAACCTAATATGTACCTAAATATAATATAATATCATCATCATTATCATCTCAGCCGTAGGACGTCCACTGCTGAACATAGGCCTCCCCCATAATATACTATAACTAATTTGAAGAAGATATATACTTATCTGGTGTTTAGCACGCAATAATATCTGTGCTGAAGCCTCTACATTGACCATTATCATCTCACGGCCCAAGCTCTCGCTATTAGCATAGTCTATACGATTTTTATGCTGTGCTATTAGTATGGCTACCGCATCGGCAAAATATTAAAAATGTTTCACTGTGTCGATTTACTAAGGGACGAGAGGCACATTGCGCTGGTCACCGATGCTTACTAAAATCTGACAACCCTTACCGTTATCGGAAAACTGAGCACGGTGATAAAACATGGGCAAATTAAATGGTTGGTAAAATTTTCTTCTTGTTCTGTTATTTTAAAACTGCTAGTGGCAGTAGAGTAGAGGAGGTAACGGTAAACCCAAGCACTGTAGAGCTTGCGAATAGGCAGTAGGTATAGTAATGTACATCAGTGGTCTGTGGTGGCTCTTGCAAGGAAACCCTACCATCTCGTATAATTGTTGCGATAATTTGATTAGCGTCATAGTGATAGAGAAGCACGTGTTCTAACTTCATTTCTAAAATGGATTAATAGTTTCTTAGCCATTTTTTCATTTCGTGTATACTCTTGTGTTACGTATGCTGGGGGTCAATCGTGCTAACTGTCAGAGTTCGCAGTGTGACCGCATTCGACCCCAGTTTAAAAATGACCTGACGAAGTTCAAATACCTACGTATGATGGACGGCAAACAAACATGCACTTCCCATCTGATGTTTTAGGTGGATATTATACCTGTGACCTGTCTGATGTGGAGGTTATGAAATATAAAAAAATACAAAAAAATGGAACCGACTTCAAAACCAAAAGTTGTGAACTTTTTGAAGTCCCTACCATGAAAGTTCAAAAGGTACCTTTTATCACAATATTGTGCGCATGGTACCGACTTCGACAAGTTATTTCACACTTTTTAGTATTGAAGTCGGTTCCATTTTGTTGTAAAATTTAGTTTCAAAATTTTTAGTGACTCTTCCTGCTTACGGAATCGATTGTCATCCACCGTCGATGATGATATCATCAAGATAGAGGTAATAATTTTCAGTTTTTGTAGCGTAACTCAAAAACTGTTTGACCAAATATGATAAAATTCAAATGGGACCACCTTGGAAGTATACCAAGTCAACCAAACAAAAAAAAATTAAGAATCGGTCTACAAATGGGGGAGAAATCGATTAACATACACATAAAAAATACACACACCGCCTCCTTTTTTGAAGTTGGTCAAAACACCGTATTGATTCTATAGTCGCAATTTATCGACGACAACCATTTTTTATTGTGTATAGATCATGCTGTTTCTTGTTTTATCGATATTTATCATACAATAGAGGCTTTACTCTTAAATGAGCTTTCATATTAAATTATATTTTAAAATACATATTACAATAGTTTTTTCTCATTTGTATGATGGAGATAGACTACACATTTATAATATGCTATACATCCATAAAAAGTAGTATACCCATATTATACGTACCTACACAACAACAAATAAAACTGTTTGGGTCATCCTGCTCAGTTTTACAAAGTGGGGAAATGCTAAGGTAGTAATAGTCAGTAGAGTTTCAATGGCAAATAATATCTAAGTATAAATCAATAAATAGGCTAGATATTATTTACCTTAAAATTTTCGCTTGGTTTGCAGTGCAGAGGCCGTAGCAGGCCGTAGCACAAACAATGTCCGAAAAAGTATTCGTATCGAAAGCGTCAAAATGTCGGCGTACAAACTATGAGTTATCTATATGACAGTTGCCCTAGGCACATGACAGTTTGACCGTTTCACGAAAACGATACGCTACGTTACACTTACGCAATTATTCATGCTAGGCCCACATATGTCTATAAATAATTACGTAATCCAACGACTTTTCTGCATCTATGGACTATGTATACTTCTGGAATGAGGACGTCTTGGGCGTCTTTAACCCCTCGCTTAACTCAGTACTCTACATAACTCCCTCGCTTCGCTCGGGAATTAAATTTTAATACTCTCGCTGCGCTCAGGGATTAACTTAAGAGTCCTCGTTACACTCAGGGTTCAATATACCGCCCGTGACGTAAGACACTGCTTTACTCCCTCGGTGCACTATTACTCTATGAACATTCCAGGTAAGTAATTCATTTTAGACGAGCCATACAAAGTAAAGGTTACGCGGCTGGTTAACCGAGTGCCGGCAGCAAGACTGAGAACTGACTGACGGCAGTAAAAACGAAACTGACTCGATTCCTCGTCATTTCTTAGAACCACTTTTACAGACGGTTTCTAATTGAAACTACGAGTACCTTTACGAACGCTGAATGCGAATAAATCGCACTCGTATCAAGTGTTCCAATTATCATCGCAGAATCGTAACCTACACATTTCTGTTACGTTATAAACGTTAAGTCAGCCTGAAAGTGTAATAATATTATTCTTAGTTCTACTACATACTTATAAAGATAAATATTTATTTAGCTACAAATATTGCGCGTGGATCTACTACTTCACTTTCTCAAATAAATGAAGTTGTATCCCTTTTATTTCTAATATTATAAAATACATACATATGTATATCCTTGTATACGAAATATTTTTCATTCGCTTTGTAACGATTAGGCCTTGTAGCAATATCGTTAGATACTCGTAGGTTGAATGGAGTATTGTATATAGTTGAAGGTAACGGAAACGGCTCAACAGATTTTGAGTGAAATTTTGAATGCATTGGATTAGTCTTCTAACTGTTAACCCGGATTGTTAAGCTCTAATGTAAAGGAACCAGCCTTTAGATTTAAAGAGCCAATTTACGTTCGAATGAGCACAGGGCTCATCAAGTAAATAATTATTTAATAATCAATTATAATATATGGCAGTATCGTATACGTAAATATATACATATTTTTAGTTAGTGAATTCCCTTTGACTTGTTATGTACCTCCTTTGTTCCCATAATTCATTTAAAAAAGGTTCATTCAATTTTCACAAACTTCTTTCACATGTATTATGTGTATGCACAGTAAAGTAGAATTTATATCAATGGGAAACTTTGGCTCGCAATGCCATAATTGATTCCTTAAAGAAATATTGTTAAGGTCAGAAAAGAAGAACTTATTAAAGTTCTTCTAATGATAAAAAAAATAATAACTTTAAGAGATATAAACATGGTGCGATAAGATTATCAACCAAAATATATTTACAAAATAATCACTAACATAAAATAATGTAAATACAAATTATTTTTATAGTCCACTTACGTTTTGTCTGTTTGCAGTAAAGCTCTTCTCAAGCAAGGATTTTCCTTCACAGCAATTTGCTTTCGGAAGAGCACTAGTGATGTGACGGTCGCGATCACGACTCGAGTTGCGAGTGGAGTAGAGGGAGCGAGGTGAGTGGCGCTGGGGCGTCTCGTGGGTGCTGCGGAGTCAGGGCACGTAGGTCGTGGTCGCGCGGACACTGCGGCCGTCCTCTCCGTCCGCTGCCTGCGCCCGCCGCTACTCAGGCCGACTCGTGGCCCGCGACACTTCGCGCGCTTATTATACAAGCCAGATGTCCAATTGGGCGGCGCGCGCGCACCCGCCGACACGCCTCGTGTCGCACTGCGCCCCGCCCTGCCTCTCCTTTCATCCCTGAACTCCAGAAGAGCCTTTCAAGATCTGACACACCCCTACTGTTTGTCTCTAATACGACAGTCCAGAAATGGTATTGAAATTGGTCAAATGAATTTTTAATTTTTTTTAATTTTGTTTATTAAGGTAATCCAACAGCGTTTTACGTAACATATACCTGTATATGTTACGTAAAACGCTGTTGATATCAAATATAAACTTAAATATGGCCAAACAAGATTACACATAATTATTATAAAACATTTAAAAACAGATATTGTGTTTATAGCGGCATAGTTGAGTACATACAGATGTACTGATTATGTGAGTGTGGAAGGATGTGTGCGCGTGTAAGTGTGGTGTGATTTTGTGGGTACTCGTAGGTGGGAGTAAGTAGAAAATGTTTGAACGTGTAGAAATTTTATAATTTTGTGAACACCTAATAAATCACATACTTTAGGACACATTCATAGAGTAGAATTTCCTGATTTCATGTTTTACAGTGCAACTTCCTGATTTCATGTTTTAGGATATTCTTAGACAGATGAAATAAATCCAGACTGGAGTAATGTTTATTGAATGTTCGCGCCGCGCGACACAACACGGAATTTTGAGCATAGTTACTGTTTACGTGCGGGACGTGAAATAGCTGCGTGTGGCGCGTACGGAGTCGTGGTGTTTGAAAAGCTATACTTGACAAAAGTTCACTGCAATCTATTTTACCGGAAAATTTTTCGTGTAGTAGTACTATTTCATACTGTCTACGCCTTTGTTCTAAAGAATCTATGCCAAAATGTTTACATGCTGCAGAATATGTCTCAAAAGATCTTCAGATTTTTAGATACGTTTTATTACTTAGCTACGCATCGTAACTATGTTAGATGTGGTTCAAATTCGATTTTTAGAGTTCCATGTCAAATGAAAAAAAACCGGCCGAGTGTGAGTTGGACGCGCTCATTAATTCCTTTGTACGTATATCGCAAAATATGCGACAGAAACGGTTATATATCTTTTGATCACGTTGACTTATAAGTTTGATTTTTTTACATCTGAAAGATACTCTATTATAGCATTATGATATAAATTTCAACTTCCTACCTCTATGCGTTCCTGAGAAAAAGGGTCAGTCGAAGGTGACAAACAGAGCGACAGTCGGACAGACGGACAACAAAGTGATTCTATTTCTATAAGGTTACGGAACCCTAAACATGGATCACTTATAGGACCACTTTGTTTTCATCCTCCCTGTCTGCTTGCTACCCCCTTTCTGAAGGACGAGGCATTAACTAAATCCGTCCTTGTAAGACGGCTAAAATCGAATAGAGTTAAAATTCGGTCATGGCGTCGGGAACGCGGGTTCAATTTATGTATTTTACTCACTAAAATTGCAAAACGAGGTATTAAATTGAAATTGATTTCGCTAGCTTAGGGTTATACTGTCCTTGCAGACATAAACAAATCAGCCTTCTAAGTCAACACAATCAATAATTAAGTACCAGATTTCCAAACGTCTACGTAAACTCACTCATCAAATCCAAACCTAATACATCCTAAAGTTAAGAATCACGTACTTAATTAGGCAAGAAGCGAGGTTGCACAACACAAATAAGGGCAACCGTCGCTCGTTAAATTTGTAATTATATGTATCTAACCTACCACAAAATGCGGTTGCAATTTTTACATTCGTCCTTGAAAGCGCCTTACATTTTCTCTATAGCAATGTTTTATGCTTATTTTCCTAAATATAATGTATGGATTTCAGTAGGAGAGTTAAGTATTCTGATCAAAGTAGATACCTATTTACCTACTCATCTAGGCTTACATTGCTATACTGACATACCTTGTAAAGAATATAAATAAAAAATTGTTAAACGTTAAATTGTGAATAAACATAATAAATAAACATACTTACGAGTAAATCCTTTTCTACATCAATGATTGCGAAGAAGAAATTCATAAAATATTAAAAAACAAAAAGTAAACCTTAACAAGCATTGCAGTAGGTAGTCAACCTACTGCAATGTAAAAAAATCAGAAAAATACCCTACAAAATACAAAATTTTTGATTTATAAAAAAAAACAAGAAATATCCAAAAAAATTAAGAATAAAAATCGTTTTAGAATGAAATATATTAAAGATATTAATAAAATGTGAGGTTTAAAAATTTAGGGAATGGTTTAGTTTATCTATAAAATTTAGTTTTAGAAATAATAAGGAAAATACCACTAAAATATCAAAAATATTAATTTCTAATAAAATATGAAACGACTGGTAAAAATCTTATTTTTTAAACATTAACAAAATAGATTACAATAAATAGGAATATACTTACATGGAAAAAATTAAAAGATTGTTCGTATTTAATCGTTCTTACCAATATTAAGGAAAATAGCAGAATAATATCACGAAATAATTTATTAGAACAATATGTTTTATACTACGTCTACCTATAAATTTTTCAAGAACAGATATCAGTAGTACTTATATAATAATACGAAATATTTTAAAGTACAGCTGAATAGTCAATATGAATTTAAAAATGTATACATATTTGTTTTTGTGTTTTCTGTAAAAATATTGATATTTAAGTACAGTGAAATGCCTCGATATTTTAAAGTTTTTAAAGTTCATAAAAAAACAATTACATTTAAAAAATATATTATTTTTACACATATTTAATACTTACATGAACATTTTATTGGTTATAGAAATATTACTATAATAGGAAAATATCAGTAACGCGCATTATTTAAAAAAATAACTTCAAATATGTCCCGGATGTGTGTTCGTTAGCTGCACTTCGAGATGATACAAGAAAGGGCTGAATATGCTTGTGCGAATCCTTCTGCCTGCTGTCAATCACTCTTGCCAGTTGTCATTCAAGGGTCCGTCCGGTTAAATCGTTTCACCATTCCATCAGAATGCGGATGTTACGAAGTGGTTCTAGTTTTATGGGCTCCCATTACTCTGCATGTCTCCTGAAATACTAAAATATTTTAGACTCAAAGTTTCTCACTTGATCGGTGTAAATTTTTAGTCACCAGCACTAACAAGTAATAAGTTTCCAAAGTTTCAAATTGATGTAACTATATAATTTGTTTTATTATTATTCATTTTTATACACGGATCACAGATGATGGGGTGGAAAACATTTTTTTTTTGTACTTGACTTCGTCCCATCTCCATAGAGGGCGCTATATTAAATTTAATGTGACTTCACATAGGTAAGCTATTACTAGCCGACAAACAATGCTTCCAATGACACTTCATTTGTCAAATTATGATTAGTTATGAGTGAACAGATGAATATACACACATACTGGTCAGACACAAAGTCTTCCCTTTTGCTTTACCGTAGTCGGGTAGAAAAGGATTAATTATCGCGGGCCTTGAGCGTGGAGACCGAATCCAGAAATTCCGTAACGAAAATAACCTAACACCCGACTCCATCTATCGATGAATAGCAGAACTTTTAATTACTTTTTGAAATATCACGCTTGTCTCTTTAGTTCAGCAACTCGCCTCTAGATGGCATTGGTTAAATAATTATAATTGCATAAGTTGATAAAAACAGCTATGCAATAGCTTTACCGCGGCAGTCTCCGAGTGACACACGTCTATTTTTACCTTAACTTTTATAATAGTTTGTGAGTTTTATGGTAATATATGATAATACTTGACCTTTTACATAAAACGAAACTGTAAATTTAGTATTATAATCGTACAATTAAATAACTAGGTATACAATACGAGTACATTCAAGATTTTTAAACATTAACAGCAAATTAATATAGCAATAAATACCAAAAAAAATAACACGAAGTAATGGAAGTATACACTGATTTTTTATGAATTATAAGTAGGAATACTAGCTGCGCCACGCGGTTTCATCCGCGTGGTGATGGACGATGACGATGATGATAATAGATAGAGATTACGATTTATAATTATTATAAACTTTTATATATATATATAATATATTACTTGTGTATGTTTTTATTTATAATTTGTACGAATTTTCCTAACTTATCATCAATATATAAAAATGAATGCTGTTTGTATTTTAAGTACTATAAGAATATTATTTCGTGATGTTTTTACGTTATATTTCTTTGTCTGTTTTAGTATTTTTTTTATTGTGATATTTTTCTGGAATTTTATTATTTTTTCGATAAAGCTAAAAGTAGGTAAGTTTTATTTATCTTTATTTAAAATAAATATTTTTTATTAAATCTAATATTATACTTGATAAAAACGAATAATTCCTATAAATATACAGAAAGAATATTACGAAATCGTATTAAAATTATTAGAAAAAAAATGGCAAATGAAAGAAAGAAAAAAACAGTTACCCATATAACACAATATTTCAAACATTCAATAAAAATATTTTTTTCTGCAATAAGCAAAAACAAAATAAATAGGTATATAAAACAAAGAATTTTAGAATTTACTGTTTAGAGTATGGCCAGAAACAATAGGGCCAAAAAAACCTATCTTGATTTATTTAAAAATATTTTTTTAAACGAAACAAGCATGGTTTTTTTTTCACGATTCCGATACCGAAACTCACGATGGACTAATGTCCATTGTCGTAGCGTTATTTATCAACAGATTTCAATAAATTTTGAGACGCACAGTAAGGTCATCGTTGTACAAAAGGTGTTGCGTAAAAAAATCCAAAAGAGTGGAGTGAAGAAAGGGCTCGCGAGGTTTATTGTTCTTACAGAAACACTAGTTTTAAGATGATTAAGGAAAATACCAGAAAAGCAATACGAAATAATCTAAATCACAAAAAAATTTAAAACAATGCAAAAATATATAATGTTGATGTAAAAAAAAACGCTTATAAAGGTCCACGGCGCTCTCCAAGTACTTTTGGACATAATCAGTGTATGTTTGCTCCCGAGTACAAGTTATATATTATTTTTAAAGTGGAAATTGTGTCGATCAGCCGTTACGCTATTTACCGTTTTGCGACTTTCATTCAATAAAACAGAATTTGAAAAACAAAGATAAACTAGAAACATTAAATATCTCCGGCAAAGCATTAAACATCTTAAAATCAGCAGTCGAACTCAATTAGTGAAAAACGGAGATCACCACAAAAGTGACGCACTGCCAATAACGTATGGAGTCCCGCAGGGATCTATTTTAGATCCGTTACTCTTTTTATATTAATGAAATTGGTCTATTTTATTTTGGCTCTTCTACGTGCCATTATATCAAAAGTGCAAGATGATCATAGTGTTCTATTAAATTGGTTCCAACATAATCTTATGACTAAAAACATTTCAAAGACATGTTACATTAAAAATAAACTTATTCCACCGCATTAAACTAAATCCAAAAATAGATATAAATAAATACATTAAAATAATTACACCTTCAGCAAACAATACCGAAAAGTATCTTGCCCTAATAAGCATGGACAGCCGCTTGACTTGGAATGTTCCAACATATTAAAAATAAGCTTTCTTTCTTAAGCGGCTTACTTTATAATATTGCCCGATATTGACTTTAAAATATTGTGTAGCGTAATCGATAAGGAACATTCCTTATCGATTACGCTACACATTTTATAATGCTTTGGTAAACCACATTTATTTTACTTACTTAGTAGAAATCTTGGGTAGTGCCAGCTAAGACTAATCTCTTCTCCACCTTTCGCCTCGAGCCCCATAACACCGTTTTCCAGTCGGAAATGTACGCACTCTTTAGAGCCGTTAAGATGGCGAGAGATTCGAGGAGGGACTGTGACAACATTTTGAGCGATTCAAGATCGTCGCTCGATTTGTTGGTGAGTCCTGTTGCCACCCACCCTCTAGCTCTCGCGCTCAAGAGTTGCGTACGTGACATCCAAGATGCTGGAAAAACAGTGAGGTTCTTCCGGCTGAGGGCCCATGTAGGTACCCCGGGGAACGAAAAAGCAGACGAGCTTGCTAAGAAACCAGCACTCACTAAGAAGACGGCCGCTGACTATGACGAGGTGCCGTTATCGTACGTCAAGAAACAGATTCGGGAGGAGACTGTCAGAAGGTGGCAGCGGCGCTACGAATCCTCTAGTACAGGTTCGGTCACGAAGGCTTTCCTTCCTACCGTCTTCTTCGCAAGACGAGTACTTAAGGACATGGTACTAACATCTATCCATGTCTAAATATTGACCGGCCACGGATGATTCGCAGCGTACCTACATCGGTTCCATGTAAAAGACAGTCCTTCTTGCGTCTGCGATCCAGCTTGTGACGAAACGATATGGCACATACTGTTCGAATGCCCAAGATTCGGCCTGGAAAGTATGGATCTGGAATCTAGAATCCAGATCATGCTAGATCAATCCTCTCTCCCGACCATCATGGAGAGTCAGGCCTCTAGAACACCTTTCTTGGCATTTGCGAGCAAGGCTGCCAGAATCGCAGCGGCGAGGAATAAGTAAGGTTGATTTGTGCTAAGTAGATTAGAGCTGCTGGACGACTCCTTATTGGATTTGATTTGTAAATTTATTTCATTAGAAATACGATAAATTGTATAAAACAGGAAAAAAAATTAGTAAAGGACAAAAAAAAGGCAATAAAAGAGAAAACCCAAAATATCAAAAAAAAGGAAAAATAAAATAAAAAAAAAACAAACCTTTTACTGTTAATTATAAGATTTAGTAATATATAAGTTTACGAGTAGATATTAAGTATTTGTAAGAAGTTAATAAGGAGTCACCCATATATTAAAATAAAATCACTTGACCTCGTCTAGGACTTTAAATACATTTAAAATGTTTAAATTATTTTTTTTGTATTCAAATCTTGTATTACCAAGGGCACGGACCTTATGTCTGTAGATCTAGCAGCTACTAAAAAAAAAACTCTTCTCCTCGTTCCCTCACTGCTGAGGATCGCGACCACGTACAATCAGTCTCCATTTGGTGCGGTCATAGGCTGTGTGAACCGCACGGTGTATGCTGTGTCTACCACCCACCGCCTTCTTAATCGTGTCAGACCATCTTATAGGCGCCCTTCCCTGACCACGTCTACCGTCAATTTTTCTAAAATAATGGTTTTCTCCAGAAAATGCTTTGAAGACCGCATAATATGTCCGAAGAAGCTGAGGACTCTTTTTCGGCAGATAGTGGAGAGCCGTGTGGTGATTTTAAGCTCTTTTAGTATGGACTCATTGGTTCTCATATCAGTCCAAGGTATACGTAGCAACCTTCGCCAACACCACATCTCGAAGGCAGTCTTACTACTATCACGTCTTCTCACAGTCCAAGTCTCGGCACCATACAAAAATATGGAAAATACTAGGGCACGAACCAAGCGCACTTTAGTTGTGCGTCGAATAACTGTTCTTCCAGATTTTGTTGAGGTTAGTCATAGCACTCTTGGCAACACCGGCTCTATGGCGAACTTCGTTAGTGGAACCACCGTCATTGGTTATCAATGAGCCAAGATATACAAACTCGCTGACTTTTTCATACGCGTTGAGTATATAAGTTCCGTTACTGGAAGTACTTCTGCCCTGTCCACCATCATTATTTTTGTTTTCGAATGGTTGATCTTAAGACCGAGTGCCGCACTTTCTAATTCAACTTTCTTCGGCAGAGCTGCCATCTCCATTCCACTTGACGCAACTATCGTGGTATCGTCTGCATATCTGAGATTACTGACCCTGCGATCACCCACTAAAGTCAAAGTCAAAGTCAAAGTCAAAATCATTTATTCAATTTAGGCATCAAAGACGCACTTATGAACGTCAATTTTTCATTATAATGTACTTTAAAGCCTACCGCCGCGTTCCAAAATACATAGAGCCAACCGAGAAGAAGCGGCAAGAAACTCGGGGCCATTCTTTTTATATAGATAGAAATAGAAATAGAAATCGATTTATTGTACGTAGTATTGTAGATGTTTTTACAATGTTTTTACTTAGGTACTACAAATATTAGCTCCAGTGTGTTGCCTTACAAAAGAGAACATAATAATGGTATCAGTAGGGCAAGACACGCTACACTTTGACATCTTAGTATACGAGTAGATAGATCCTGGAGTGATCAGTCCCAAGCTGTTTTCCGAAATTTTGTAATAACCTTTTTGACAGAGTTTAGTTTTAATAGTAATTTTAAACTTATTAATAGGCAAATCTCGGATAACATTGGGAACTTTATTATAAAATCGTATACATTGTCCCATAAAAGAATGACTTATTCTGTGGAGACGCGTTACATGTACGGATAGCTTGTGCTTATTTCGCGTGTTGATGGAATGAGCATCACTCCTTTTATCAAAACTGCTAATGTTTTTCTTTACATACATTAGATTTTCATAGATAAACTGAGAGACAACAGTTAGAATGTTTATGTCTTTAAATTTCTGTCTAAGGGAAACTCTGGGAGCCAAACTGTAGATTGCTCGTAGGTATAGCCCTTTTTTGCAGTATAAAAATAGAATTAATATCTGCAGAACATCCCCAGAGCAGTATGCCATAAGTCATAACGCTATGGAAATAACTAAAATAAACTATTCTAGCTGTGTCTACATCAGTTAATAGTCTAATTTTTTTAACAGCATAAGCTGCTGAACTGAGCCTACTAGACATTTTTTTAATGTGGGGACCCCATTGCAATTTAGCATCTATAGTAATTCCTAAAAAGACTGTTGACTCCACAAGGTCCAACCCTGTTCCATTCAATTGTATATTGGATTCTACTTGTCTCACATTTGGTGTCGAGAACTTTATACAATTAGTTTTCTTCTCATTGAGGAGAAGATTATTTGTATTGAACCAATTCACAACTTTAGCTAATGCATTGTTAACATCGTCATAGTTTAGTAACTGCCTTTTAATTTTAAATAACAGTGAAGTGTCATCTGCAAACAATACAATCTCGTGATTCTTCTCTACATAATAAGGTAAGTCATTAATATAGATTAAAAACAAGAACGGCCCTAGTATTGAACCTTGTGGAACGCCCATTGAGATTATAGAGCCGGGCGATTTTTTACCATTTATGTCAACCCTTTGAATTCTACCATTTAAATATGAACAACACCACCATTCCAGCCATCCAGGGCTTTCCTCATTATATATAAGACTAATCTAAGTGCTCTTTAACCCCTCATGTGTCGATGTCATTATAACAATGAAATTTATATTGTGTCTGGAGGTTTGACTCTTGATGGATTAAATAAAGTAAAAGAAATTGATTAAGCTGATGAAATTAACAAGAACACTTAAACAATTATTATATAAATTGCACATGCACATGCACAGAAAATGTTTAAACAAAACCTTTATACTATTATGAAAACTAACGTGGCTTGCACACATTTTAATATGAAAAACGGGATTCACTCACGTAAAAAAGTCAGATCTTTCCGGCGAGACGCAACCGCGAGCGTTCTGCTCTCTCCTTGAAAAAGACCAGCGGAAACTATAGTCGGAAAGATCTGATTTTTTACGTGAGTGAATCCCGTTTTTCATATTAAAACCTTTATACTAATATACTTTCCTAAAGCTTTACGTAGGTAATTAATCATTTCAATTTAAAATAAAATAGTAGGTAAGTGTAATCACCGTCGAGCGAATAGTTATTTAGTTTTGCCATGAGCTAGGACAGATAATGGCAAGTAAACTGTTACATTTGAATTGCACGACTATATTGTCTAATAAGCTACCCCAACTCTTAATAAACTTGCACTCATTCAGAGCATTCTAAAAGCACCTCGCTGACTATTTGATATCAGAAATCAAGCTTTTATAATGATGAGTTTTGAATTTGATGAAATTGGACACCAATTTCCAAACAACAAAAGAATTTTGAGAATCGGTTCGCTCTATCGAAAGTAATGAGGTAACAAACATTAAAAAAAAACAGTCGACACCTCCTCATTTTTGGAAATCGGTATAAAATATATGACGAATGTATAATATTTGTAAATATGAGTAGTTAAGTTCTTAAGTAAGTGACTATGTGCCTTATCAATCAATTAATATATATATTAGAATCAAAGTCCTGATTGACTGACAGACAACACACAGCCTAAACCGGTGGTTGTGGAGATTTTAAATCTGGAGGGTGCTTTGTCTTGGTGCGTAGAAGTGTACTAAGAAAATGTTTTTGAAATTATAGGTGTGATAATTTGTATTTAAATACTTCCTTATTGTTGTAAAAATGGAGTTCCTTATTGTTATTTGACAGAGATGAAAAAAGGGATGAATTTTTGTATAGTTTATTTTTGTTATTGAACATATTAGGTGTTAAAATTAGTATTTAGATAGTACATTTCAATTAAAAAATGGTGTTTCATAAGGCTATCATTTGATAAGGCCTACTTAGGTGATATTAAGGATGAAACTTTGTATCGAGAATTCTAAGTTGTGAAAATTTGTATGTAGATAGTTCATGTTATTGAGGCCAATATAGTGAGGCCAAAAGAGAAACAGTCGTCCTGCCGCGTGTAGGTACAATTGATCCGAAATAACCTTTTGTTTGGATTTATGAATGCCTAATTTAAAAAAAAAACAATTATGGTTGTTTTGCAATGACTATTAAGTCACACGGCCAAACTCAAAAATTTGCTGGAGTTGATTTGAAGTTTTGTTAAATATCACACGTTGTGGTAGGTAATAGCCATGAACATAGTTCTATTATTGTTACAAAAAACAAATCTACGTAGACGAAGTCATGAGCAAAATCTAGTTGAGAATAAATGTCTTCAAGGCGCGCTCGTATCTTGATAATAGTAAAAATCAGAATCTTTAAACATAGAGTGTTACGAAACAGATCAATAATATTGTATGAAAAAATTACTACGGTTAGAAAAGGAACAGGCAACCGAACAGAATTCCTAAATATTACTCGCTCTCTGCAGAATCCTGAATAGGCCCATAAAAAAAAACTTTCACGTCCTAACTCTCAGAATTTTCAGCGATAACACTATATTTTTATTAGGTAATACATAGCCAACATATAGTACTCGTATACTAAATTAGTAACCAGCAGTTTTTTCAATTGTGTTAGTAATCGAAATATATTAAGAAAACGTACAAAAGTAATGCATTTTCGCATGATATCGTCCAATATAACATGCGATTTTCAACCTTACGTAAAGCATTGTAAATTATTTTAAAATTGGGGTTGGACCGCGTCTTAAACCTAAATATATCAACTCTTTTTAAACGTGCAATGTGCATGTGTATACGAGGCCGGACTGTGTGTAGGTACCTACTTTTCTATGTGTGTGTGCTCAGTGAGTACCTACACGTCTATACCTGTCAAGGTTCGTGTCTACTACCTAATTCCTGCTTACGTTTGTTTATACGGCGGTATAAAGTCAACTATCATAATATTAATTTATACTTTATACAAGCCGGAGAACAGCTCATAAATCGTAATAAAAGAATTCTATGTCTTCACCCAAGACTAAACGGATCATGTACCAAATTTCATCAATATCCGCTCTGCCGTTTCGTAGGTGACCAGCAAGAAACATACAGCTGCATACAAAGCTTCGCATTAATAATAATAATAGGAAAACATATTACATCACAAGCCTGCTGGGTTCAATGACAGTTCGATGCTGACTAGTTGACCGGTGACCGGTGTGCCGGAGTCTTCAGCCTACAGTTAGCTATACAATTACACAACATTCCTTGCAATTTTCCACTACTCAATATAGATTATGCTATTTTAAAATGAGGTGACAATTTATTGATGTATGGCTCATCTGATACCAATGACAGTTAATTATAATGTAATTGTGTCGCTTGTCTTGCAGCGATTTAATAAATGTTTTATGAGTCAAAGGTGTCTGGTCATTTCATAACTATGACAGACACTCTTCGTTATCTATTATAGCTAGCTAGACGCACCGTTTGTCGAGATATACTTATTATGGATAATACCTACAAAGATATTGGGTACCTATTAATTGCATTAGCAGGCACCTTCACCATATTGATACGCCGATCGTCCACCGCCAACTAAACTAAGTTAGTTTAGCTTAGCCACATTGTTCAGAGTATAAACTATTTTTGTTGGCGTAGTTTGAGGTGGACGTACATGTATGAAAAACTGGCTCTACTATGTGAGATAAGCAAAACTAACTTAACTTAAGTTGGCGGTAGACGATCGGCTTTACACCTAGGTTGTCGTGTTACCTAATTTAGGGAATCACAGACAATAAAAAAATTGAATATGAGTTAAAATTTACCACCTAACTTAGGGTAGATGGGACAAAAGAAACTAAATATATAAGTTACACCCTTGTTACCTTTTATTTACAAAAAAGATATTAAATAACAGCACAAAATATATATAAGTATAAAAATCACAAACACGGAATTCTACAGTTATTATAAGAGAACTGGCGAACTGGTTTATGGATAGTTGAAAAATTTATTTAGTTAAGCGGGTTGCTTATATTCACACAACACACAATACATAAAGGGGCAATTTATATTACACACATATACGGAAGGGAAAAAGAAGGCAATACTAATCTTTAGATCCTGATGATGGAGTACAGGCCTTCTTCTCCTTCAGAGCTTCCTCGAATCCTGATGTGGGAGGTTGCGTCTTCTTCATTACAGAAGATTGATAATGCAGTTCATAAAGACCTCACAAAACTTCACTTTTAGACTTTTACGGAGCAATTTAAGCCAAGGTCTGGTCTGGAAAAGTAAACTATATTTACAATATTTTCCTTACAAATCTGAAATAAGAATCCCCCAAATGCCACAAGTTTTCGCTTTTATAAGAAATCCGAACTCGAAAGTTGAATTAAAAAAGAATGTCAATATGGCCAGTAAAATAGACAATAACATATGACAATAATAAAAGAAACTCTATAGAAAAAGAAAAATAACAAGATTTTGGAATGACAACTTTAAGCTGTGATGATACGTAGTATCTTATAGTCTGTGCTGTGATGTCAAGATTTGTCAAAGTTTAAACAAATAATTTGTGTCCATGTATGTTTTGAAAAAAAAAGACAAATTTTTTAAACGGAATTGACTAATATATACCGTCTAGTTAGTATATATTAATTATAATACAAAATTTCATACATAAATATGGTGAAGGAAGAAAGTGACACACCAGCTTTGCTACCAGTGGGAAAGAACTAATGGAAAACTCATTTTCAGGATAGAAGAATATCAATATATAGCACCAAATCGTAAGTAGGTAGGTACCTACCTTACAAGGTAAGTAAGGCCTATACTTATAATTTGTAATTAGTTTCCTTGCCCTTATGTGAACGCATTTCACAGTATCTACATCAGCTAATCATTATCGTGGCTTCTGCGACGGTATAAGTAAGTAGATACCTAATAAATATTCTATGGGTAAACTTCTTAAACTACCTATATGTAGGTATGTTAATATAGGTATGGTTTAGGTCTGAGTTGAAATAAGCAAAGAAACCAATTTATTACAGCAAGCAATATGTAGCAATTGTGTAATTGTAGTCAGCTCTACGATTTATTGATTAGGTAGAGGCTACGATAAGTTTGAAAGCTGTCAAGGCCCGCGGCTGCGGTCGCGACGCGACGTCGGCGTCTCCTCACTGGCGCCCCAGATGCCAGTATGCTGATTGCTGCCAGTGTTTGGATATGGAAATAACTTTGTTTATTTATAACTGCCTTATTTGCTCGTTCTATATAAGATAAAGTTAATTACAATAAATATAAATACTAAACTACCTAATTATTTTCGGCCTGAAACAATATGTTACCGGGTGTATTATTAATGTGTTCAAACATTTTCCCCCGGGTGTCGTGTGGCAAAGGGGCGCAATGTAATAAGAAACACTCGAACAAATATTCTGGATAAGTGGCACGCGTAGAGGTAAACGAGCAAACCAGTATACCTAATAAAAGGAACGTCGACATCTGGCAGCAAGGTTTCTCTTTGCTAGAAGGATGCCACGAGCGTCAGTGGACTCGTTGAAGATGAGTCTCTCATGCCACACTATGTCGAATGCTTTTTTGATGTCCAATAACATGCCCACGTGCTACAGCCCGTAGGATCTATTAGGTAACCTGTGATTCGGTTTCTTTGATTGTGCTCATTTGCTAGGTGGTGAGGCACTCATGTAAGTTGAAGCCTATAGTAGAGTATTAAGTATACGGAATCCAAACTGCTCATTACGTAAGGTGATATTAGAACACAGTCTTTGTAGCAGCAAATGCTCGCACAGCTTAGCAATGTGCTTTAGATGCGGCAGAGCCTTTAAAGTACATTATAATAAATAATTGACGTTCCTAGGTGCGTCTTTGATGACTACATTCAATAAATGATTTTTGACTTTGATGTTGACAGCAGTGTGGCGCAAGAGTGTTGGATTGCTGGAGTAGCATTGATAATACTTACAGTTTTAACATATTAAGAGTTATTTACTGAACCTCGATAAAAAATTTCAATACAATCCGAGGCACTATTCAAAATTACTTACCGACCCCTGCTCTATACTTACATTATAAAGAGGAAAGATTTTTTTTTAGCTTTTAGTAGTTTTTATGTTTATTCGTTACATACCTACATAAATTCAAATCTTTCTTCTATGTATAGATACATATCTGTGATCACCATCAACTCATTTACTATTTTGTGATTTAGTTAATTTTAGAATTTAAATAAATTAAGTTAATATTTGAGACCACCAGTCATGGTGGAGAGGTTTGAATAGAAGGAGGTCGTAAATAAAATCTCAGGTATGCCGAAGCAGATAGCAACATATTTGAATTTACCAAACTCTGAGCAGTATACCGGACATTGTTATAGACGAACACTTTTAGCCGATTCTGGAGCAAACATGACAACCTTAAAAAGACATGGAAGCTGGAAATCCAGCACAGTCGCCGAAAGCTACATTGAGGGTTCAGTCCAAAATAAAACTAAAATTTCAACCAAATTTACTGAAACTATAAAAATACGCCCCAATTCGCCTCAGCCGACAACTTCCAGGAAGTATCCGCCATGGAATCCATCGTCTGATGAAATACCAAAGTCTCCTACTTTTACAGATATCCAGAACAGCCAAATTTGTCATAATATATTAAACAGCATAAACATTCCAAACAAAAATGTAACTTTTAATTTCACAAATTGTCCTAATTTGACAATTAATTTGTAATAGGTAGGTACTACTAATATTATTAAATATTATCAATAAATAGTTTAGATAAACAACTAGTTTTATTTTCCTATTATTCGAAATGAAAAATATAGTGTTTGACACGGGTAAAAGAATCAATTCCTACTCGGACTATAGCCTCTAAATACCTCGGGAATTGATTCTTTCGACCCTCGGTTAACAATCTACTATTTCGTACTTGTCATATTTTTCGGTATCGCCATGTCAAGCGTAGCAGAGCTTGACATGGCGATCTTAACCGATCAAGAAGTTAAGCAACACTTGCTGCGGTCAAGACTTAGATGGGTAACCGCTAGTGGCATTATTCAAGTGAGCACTTCCGTGCTTCAGAGGGCACGTTAAACCGTCTCGGTCCCGGTTGTATATCTTAGGACAACGGTTATTAGGCTATGTCGAAGGATGAGTTATCTGTGCCACAGTTGTTTAAAATAAATCTTCGTTTGTACTGTATACGCCAACGACACGATTACGTTACACTTTTGCGCACTATAGGTGCATGGTATGCGATTACAATTTCGTTGGTTCACTTGATTCTGTGTTTGTCATTCGATGATAATGACGCCGATCAGTGTTGCATAACCAACCAATCTCCTTAGCTTATTTTCTAACCTATTCACGTGGAACGTACTAATAAAAATTAAACATGTCCCTGCGCCTTGGTTATGATGACATCAAAACCCTTAGAAATAAAAAAGCTATGGTCAAACCCAACGCCAAATATATCAAGATTCGTAATCGTTGAAATGTGGTGTGTAGGGATACCCAACGGCGCCATATCTATGAATCTGTTCAAGATGAGGATCCCGTGAAAGTTTGGAAGTTCCTTAGAACTCGTCAAGATTCAATTCCCACTAGTAAAGATATACATTCTCTAAATCAGCCACGTAATAACATTTCTGCAAAAGCCCATACTTTGAATATTCTTTCCAACTCTACAAATCGTCATTGTTCTCCTTTTGTCTTTACTCAATTTACGGTTTGTGATGTTAGAAAGAGCATGCTTTCCATTAGGTACTTCTAATTCCGTTGGCGTGGATGGGATCAGTCGTAACATGCTGATACCTATTCCTGATACCGTTCTCCCGCTATACTCAGGGTTCAATATACCACCCGCGATGTAAGACACTGCTTTACTTGTAATCCTATTCAGCGGAAACGTGTAGCGTCATTCATATTCAGAGTTTATAGGTGTAAAATCACAATTGTCAAAGGTCTGGCAGACAGGCTGCTGTTGACTGCCACGTATAGACGATGGTTGGCTATAGCCACCTAAATGGTTTTCGATTATTTTTGTTTTATATTATTGTATATGTAATTTTTTAACACTCTTGTATAATGGATCTCGCAGGATTATTCCTTTTATTCAACAAATTTCACGAATTTCATCCGGTCCTTTACAAAGGCTGTAGCCAACACTTACAGGCCTGTTTGGTATAAAAATAAAAAGTAGTATAAAAACAGAAAAAATAGGATGGATGGTTACATAGTGTATCTATTACAATAATGGGTAAAATGGCATGGCTATTGTTATGAACTTATTAGTGACAAGGGAGATAGTGGATTAAGGATAAGACTATACGGCACCTGCCAATTTGAGTCTCATTTTAAAATATTTAGGCAGCTGGTGACTTGCCACCCACTAAACGAGCCCCCCATATGGGCCGCCATCAATGGTGACACAAGGGGAACGTTGGTGTGGATGACTAAAGGGTGCCAAGAGATGTGCTGCGGTTTTACTAGTGCGCTACTACCGGCGTTATGCCTTTTAACACTTTTTGTTACTTGCTCTTGCGTCTCCACCCCTAGACGGCCAATTAAGGCAAGTCGGAGGTCAGGGGTCTCATTTAGTCCCAGGGAGAATCAGGGTCCGCGGTGTCGCCACTCACCGACGGCTTGCCACAAAGCCGCCCCTGTGGTATTATTATTATTTACTCCCTCGGTGCATAGTCTACTATTACCTGTGTATTTCGGTGTCCTACCAGTCCATACTCAATACCCATACGAACGTTGAAATTCAAAGGAACGTGAGCGTAGGCGTTGAAAGAAACTCCTAGTTTGTATATTTGTATTTATTTATAACAGTTGGAGAGATCGTAGAAACAATATAGTCGTAGCCTGCTCAATCCCATCTTTCCTTCATTTTAATCTTATCTTCGTAAATAAAAAACTATAACCTACGTTCCATTATACATCTAGGGCATAGTAATGTTATTATTCCAGACAAATAAAGAAATAGGCCACGATAGTACCTAGACACAATAACAACAATAAACTAGGTTACCAAATTGCAACTGTTTGATGCAGCTAAATCGTAGCCATGTCCAGCCGTGGGTGGTTAAGGCAATAAAATAATCATTTATTAGGCACATGTCAACGTTTATATGGTAGGTAAGTGTTACGCTATTTGGCCTAAATCTGTGTGTTTACATCTGTAAAACGTATACTAAGATATTACGTATACATGCAGAGTGTTGCAAATACAGTCGCGCAGCTGCGGTCAAACTGTATTGAAGGATTTTGTTCTAATATTCATTTATTTAAGGTATTTCCCTTAAAAAAATAGTATTAGTCGCATCATGCATAGGCGAAGCTGACATTGAAATTATTTAAGTATCTTATACATAATTAAGTAAAAGTTATCCCGTTTTTTGAAGTTTTTCAAATATTCCTAGATATAGCATTATAGTAATTGATGGGGATTATCAATGGGGATTTAAGGAATAACACTACATGAACCTGCTACCTACCCATTTTTCAGCTTGTATATGAACGTTTAATATAATTAATTATAAAAAAAACTGCAAGTCAGTCATATGGTCGCAGTAATAACTTTACTTACTAGCCGCGTGATGGATGATGTTGCGAAATATTTTTTTTCTTGGCTTGAAAAATACTTGCAGAAGAAATAATTTTACAGAGTTCTGCATAAAGAATAGGTGTTTTATCAGTATTTTTCATGATTCTCTAAACGTGATGGACCAGAGCTGAATGTGGTTAAAGTGGTTATATTTTTTTGAATACCCAGGGATAGTCTGGACCTTAACGGAGTATGGTCGGACTACATTATAAAACCGTCTCTGTAGCTCTATAATACGAAAATATCCGGTGTTACGCAAAGAAAACATAAATTAATGAGTTTTTGTGATATCGTTTCTAAATCAAAAACAAGGTCAGATTTTTTTTATTTGATATGCCGGTATTACCCCAAGGCAAAAAAATGTGGTTGTTATGTTTCTCAAACTTTGACATCCATTGAGCTTATTCAAATACATATTCTAATCATTTATTGCCAGTTGAAGGAAGGTAAAGGTATTACAAGTAGGTATAATTACAGATGTTCCTTACAACTTACCCCTATAGAGTGTGCAACGTTCAAAATAAAACCTACATAATATTTACATTTACAATTACCTTACCAAATAATATCCCATTTATAAAATACATTATCTAAGTACGTAAAATGCACACATAAAGAGAAAAAAAAGAAAAAGAAACAACATTACAATATTAAAATTAAATTATTTAGAATATTAAGAAACAAATGTCAAATGCAGGTAACAAAATGTATACATGTCGCAATGGTTATAATTTACTAGTCATTATTGAATATGTCAGAATAATAATAATAAAAACAGCATAACCGAATACAAGAAATATAGTAAAAGTAAAGTTATTTCATAATATTAAATGGAAAAGTTACACTATTTTATAATAAACCAATGTTACAATATTTTGTCATTCAAAAATTAAAACTATAAATTATAATTATATTAAAACGCAGTAAACCTACAAAAAGCTGGCTTATAATTCAAGATCTGCTCTCTATTTTTCTAAGACACCATCATCAGATCCCGACTCTGTACTAATAGGACCACCTGGGCAGTACACCCTCTTAAACAACAAAATAATTTCCCAAATCGGTCCAGGCGTCTTTGAATAATTGGGAACAAAATACAATATACATAAAAAAAGATTGTTTTTAGTGGGTCAATAATACTTTCAATTTCATGAAAAAGTTTGAGAAATTGTTTATTTTTCACAAGTAAGAAGTCGGTTTTCATCCGATCTTCGCGTATTGTAATTTAAATGGGGAAAGATCGGATCTCTACAACCGTTACTAGCGTTACTCCCAAAACTTTACAAAAATTAGCAAGTAGGTACATGCCAATATTTCAAAGTTCGCCTCGATAATTGAAACTGCCTTCAAAAGTTTTTTTATTGTTGGCTTGAGCTTGGCTACTAATAAGCTACCTATGTGCCCTACCAAAGTACGAACATACTTATCTACTCTTGGTAAATGTAAGGGGCCGTTTATAAACGTCCGTTAGTCGTCTTAGACGACTTTTCAGGAAAATTGGCTCAAAAATAAACATAAAAGTTTTTCAGTTTGTAAAACCGGTCCTTAGGGTAAATTTGATGTACATAAAAAACTTACATATCACAAAAATCATATATACCACACCCACTCAGAAAGTGTCTCATTACTCGTTTATAAACGGGTTACAAAATTTGTCATTTCTCCCTTATAAATGAGCGGCGGGAAAAGTTATATGGGATTTCATTTCTGCCCGCCGTAGCAGGGTAAAAATGTTGTATGAAAATCCTTTTTTGCCCTGGTAGCGTTCTTTTATTTTTAGAAACGATCATAAAAATAATACAAACGTCAAATATTAAATGATATCATACCCAAAAATTAGATAAAAGAGGTAGGAACTTTTTATGAACTCGATTTTCAATGAAAGGAGGCAACCTTTCTGCACTTCGAAAAAATCAAGCGCGGCAGTTTGTTGTTTTACTAAACTGATAATTAGAATAACAGTACGCTTTTTTATTCTAAATAATTTTCCAAGATGTCATCTGATAGTGAAAGTGACGATTTTATAATGATGACGCTACCAGAAGAAAAAATAGAGCTCAAGAAGTCAAGACGTCATTGATTTCTTACAAAATGCTCCAATTAACAATTATTTACTATTGCCTTTTATGTGTAGATATATAGCACTATGTATCACTCGGGAGAAAGATCTATTTCTGTTATCGTGTTTCCTGCAACTCTCGAACAAAAACAGATCTTTTTCTCCCCTCGGTGTACAATGTACCTACTAATATCATATCAAAATATTTACTGAAAGGTACGGTACATTCGACTAACGGCAGTTTTTGTAAAACCTGATAAAGCTAAATATATATGTACCTATACCTACTTACCTCATCCCTGAACATTATTATGGTTTCTACATGTTTACAGCCTTGACTCATAACATCTAAAGATTTATGAGTTAGTTGGAACCTCAACTAAGTAAGTTATTAAATGCAGTAGACTTAGAGGCGGTGGCATGCACTTTGCACAGTTTATGGTTCCTAAGAAGCGATACAAGGAGCTGTTTGTGCTAGAATGCTAAAAATAGTCTGGCCAAGTACCTAGCTAGTGGCAGTAGGCAGGCGACCTGGTTACTCTGTCCCTGTGCATTGCCGCCCGCCAGCCCGGCCCGGCCCTACCGACTACGTCCTGCACAAACAAAACAATTCCACCGCTTGTCCTGTATTCGGCTTAGAGATTATCTAACATACAGGCTTGAATTTCTGTAAAACTTTTGTTACTCGTTAGCGTTGTTTTGCGTCTATCTATATACGTGGTGGTCATATAATTAAGAACGCTAATTTAAAGGGAAGATTTTTTCAAACTAACAAGTATAACCAATTGCATGTATTTTTTTGTATTTCTCTTGGTATCGCAAAACTTTTCCATACTAGCGGTACATTCATTGATACACATGATTGGCTAAAAAATTCATATATAAACTTTATACATTAGATCTGAGCCTAGTATTACTACTTACTGGCTGGTCACATAATTAAGAACGCTGAATAGTTTATTTTTTTATTCAAATTTAAATAGAGAACACTCTGTTGCTCTGTGGTTCTTGGGCACTATTCGTATAATTTTGGCGCCATTTAGTGCTGTAAACGTCTTAAAGGTGATTGCTTCATATAAAAACAATGGGGAAAAATAAAAGTTGTGATAAATCTAAAAGGGAAGTAATAATAAAACTTCGCGACAAGAATTGGTCATATAAAAAGATAGCCGACCATCTGCAATGCTCAAAAACTATGGTTTTCCACGCTGTGAAGCATTTTGCCATGTATCAAACTACTTCAACAGTTCCCCGTGTACCTAAACAGAGAAAGTCATCTCGTCGAGATGATCGCAATATCGTTCGTTTGGCAAAACAAAATCCTTTTAAAGGGTCTAATGAGCTGAGAAAAGAATATTTTGGTGAAAACAACCCTTCAGCAATCTCGGCACGCACTATTCGAAGGCGTTTGGTAGAAGAAAAGTTGCACGGAAGGATAGCAAGGAAGGTGCCCATGTTGAAACGGTGCCATAGGCAAGCCCGGCTTGCATTTTCAAGAAGGTATGAAAACTGGACAGTTAGTCAGTGGAAAAATGTTCTTTTTTCTGACGAAACAAAAATAAATAGGGTATGTTCTGACGGAAAACGATATGTACGACGCCCTCCGAATAAAGCATTTGACCCAAAATACACAAAAGTGACATTAAAGCATGGTGGGGGAAATGTGAAAATTTGGGGGTGCTTTTCTGGGTATGGTGTTGGACCTGTTAAGTTGATAGAAGGAAACATGGATCAATTCCAATACAAAAATATACTGGAAGAAACAATGTTACCTTATGCTGAAGACGTGCTTCCGGTTATCTGGACATTCCAGCATGACAATGATCCAAAGCATACTGCACGCACAGTTAAGGAATTTCTCACATCGCAATCAGTTTCTGTCTTAGATTGGCCAGCTAACAGCCCAGATTTAAATCCAATAGAGCATAATAAATAAATTGTTCTTTTTTTCCTTTACGCACTTCATATTAATGTGATTTATTTAATCTAAGTTTCATATAAAACAACTCTTGAACAGTTTAATAATTCGTTCTTAATTATTTGTCCAGCTTCATTACTATATGAATTTGTTATTATAGAGTATAATTAAATAAAAAATGTTAGCAATTTTATTTTATATTTGTATTCCCCTTTGCTCTATCCATGTGGCTATTTCATAACATACCTAGTTATTTCTAAGAAGGAACACATAAATATACGTGACATGATTTATATTTTAAAAAACATGAACTTTAAATCGTTCTTAATTATATGTCCACCACTGTATACTTACAATAAAATTACTTATAATAAGTTGCTGACCCGTGGTATCGCTCGCTTGGTACGGGAGACGAATCTATACTAATGAATTGGATAATTATGTATCTACTAATTGGACTTATATTTTTAAGATTTACCTTCATATAAAAAGATTTCTGTTCATAAGAGACAAGCGGTGCTACTGTGGTGGATAGGCTGAAACTTAGAAGTCCTTGGGCTGAAATATAAATATAGGAAAATTATCGAGTACTTAATACGTTTAGCTTAAATCCAAACGTCAGAAATAGTCGAGTCATTGAGGGGTTTGGCTTTGCAATAACTCCTCTGTCGCTGTAACTTTGCAGTATGATAAAGTAATGTTTATAGGTTACGAATTACATATAATCTAAAAAAAACAATACATCTACCTAACAAGGTATTTTTTTTGATAATATTTTAATCGTAATCTATAAACATTATTATATCACACTGCAAAGTTTCAGCGACAGATGAATTATTGTCAGGGTGTACAACAAATAATTTCCTAGTGCATCGGACTAAAAGTCAATACCGTAATACAGATCGGCAGTCAAGTTTCGATTGTTTGGCAAGTACTTACATGTTTTTTATGAAGGCCAGAACTTTAGAGGTCGATGATAATAACTGCCGATGTGGGAAAAATCAGTGGCTTCGTATCCTCTCAACATTTAACCAGAATGAAAACCACCATTCAATAATATGATGACACTTGTAGACCATAAGACGGCATCTTGTTCAAATATTCTCCACATAAATGTAGCCGTCCCATTCTTAGAACGGGTTTCTATATTAAAATATCGCGGAGTCACTATTGGTGATGACAATCGCACCTCACATAAATCAAACCAAAACACGTGTTAGAAAGCTTACATCAGTTTTTAAATCTATACGCGACAATACTGAGACGCAATTAAACTCTTAAATTACTCCCTCTGCCAATCTATTATTAGGTGATGCAATTACATAGTAGGTACTATGTAATTGCATCGGGAAGTACTTATAGGACTCACATACTCTCACTCGAACGAGCCCACTAGAGGACTTCTTAAATGCAGCACTAGGCGTCCCTATAGATACCTACCCCACAGCAGATCGCTATAGAGAGTGTCAGTTGCTTACTGTTCGACTTTTCGTGGTGCAAGCAGTTCTTTTTCAACATAGGTCTCGTAAATATGATTCTTGCTACAGCAAACAAACGACTCTTTCATAGAGTGTGCACTGTACTAGAATTAAATACAACTTTTGCAACCAAATTTATTATTTCAATTAAAATAAAATAAATGCCATCAAAATCAAAACTACTTAAGTACATAAAATTAATTAGAAATTATTTATTGGCCAAAAATATACATTCTAACATGAAAAACATATCAATATATTGCAATAATAAATAGGTACTTACTTACTAACTTAATTATTTAAAAGATTATTTTAAGCAAAGGAGTTCTCACTGGACAGCTGCCAGAACCCATCCTAAGACATAAATCACTTACTGTTATTTTAAATTACAAATTGTAAATATTTAATTGCAATTTATTAGGTACTTAAGGATAAGTTCTAGACAACATATTTTATTTTACAATAATACTTTGACAATAATACTTGGGAATATCTCTCTGTATGTGTGGATGGGTATTCAAGTAGGTATCTCATAAATAATAATGTACTTAACTAAATATGAATTAACCCACGGTATGTGCCAATTTACACCTTACGCCCGTTTTCAATAACCTATCTATCGTCGGTTTTCCTTACTACCGATAGAAATGTGACATAACGTCCATACAAATAGTGTCAAATATATATCTATAGTAAGGTAAACCGACGATAGATAGGTTATTGAAAACGGCCGTAAGTGTTTCAAATTATATTTTTACTAATTAAAATATAGTTTAAGATATTTGTCTCATAATAAGAGGTAAGTATCTTTTTAGGATACATTATTTCTATGATCTTTCCTGTTTTGTACATTATTACTATTTTGTACACAGCACTGGGATCACAAACGGTATCCATGACAACATCTAAAATTATTTCTCAATTAAAGGTAGGTAATTTAAATAACAAGTCGAAATCTTATCGTTTTTAAATGGCCGGAATGCTACTCATATAATAGTGTACGATCTTTTATAGCAGACCTCATCTTAGAACCCACAAGCTGAAATCTCTTCTGTATCTATATTTGAATAGTTATCATATCATATTATGTTTAGACCTTTATTTTTTTGGCCATGGAACCCGTTAGCATATAGGTACTTACCACCGTAGCTTTACGAAAGTTTTGTTTGGTATTAAATGTAGGATCATTCCCACTCTGTGTTCTCACTAGTTCCATCGTGTTTTAGCTCCTCCCATTTGTGAAACTTGTACGAGTACAAATATCAATTATTAGTGTAACTTACTTATATTAAAAATGTGAAAGTATGCCCTCTGTTCCCGCCGCAACAGCTGAACGGATTTATTATTATTAATATGAAATTTGTATTACATGACGTAGTTAATTATTATCCTTGTTATTTGTTAATGTTTCTGTAGGATACTTAGTTATTTTTTTTAACAAAAAGTTTGGCAGTTCCTACCTCTGTCGTGTAAGTAAATTGTGGAATGCTCTGCCGGTGTACGTATTTCCTTGCAGCTATGACCCTAGGTCTTTCAAGCGGGCGTGAAAAAGCATCTCTCAGGCCATCAAAGGGGTGGCGATTAGTACCTACACTAAGCCGGGAGCTTAGCTGCCGGCTGCACTAATGGTCATCGTTTCTTGATTCCATCTCCGCTTTCCATCAGGCGAGAGGGAGTCACTTTGATGAACCATAATAAAATAAGTACAATTTGAACAAGTGCAATTTGAAAAAACAATTATATCGACTTCCATACTATTACTTTGGTAAAAATCAGTTGTTTGTATCAGTATATTCCAGTTACAGTAGTATATTCCATCAGTATATTATCAGTATACTCCAAAGTATAACTCAAAAAGTACTGGACCGAATTTGACGAAATTTAAATGGGACCACACGGAAAGCACCAGCTTTCAAACAAAAATATAATTTTTTTTAATAATTTTAAGAATCGGCCCACTCAGTCGAAACATAAAAAAAATAAAGACGACTTGAGTACCTCCTCCTTTTTGGAATTCGGTAGAAAAGACGTAACTGCGGGGCGTAAGTGAGGGCGTAAGTGATAATATTAAACTTTCTGTATCTCACTCACACCCGTGAAGGTGCTAATAAGTATTGCCGAAAGGGTTTAATACAAATCTAAACATTTAATACTATACGTTAATATACAAAACCCTTCTCTGAAGCGAATCATAATCCTGAATATTACGGGATTGTTTTAACAATTTTAATACAATAATTCTTTTCATCCCATCTATTCGAAAAGGACGACTTGGTCCGCCTATAAGTGCACCCCAGGGTGGTGTTTTCTATAAGAAATTTTAGCTAGTAATGAGTTTTTAATCCTCTATATAAGTGCGTCGCAATTCTCTTTGCCGCGCACTTTTTGAATGTGAAACATTTTAGTGTTCAGCGCCAAAGTAATTGAACGCAAATATTGTTTGAATAAAGACTGGCTGGTACAACGGCCCAAAGTCGCGTCGCCGGCTGAAGAACAAAAAGAAATCGACATAAAAACGCGCCAACTACAGCCCGCGTTTTCGTAAATTTTCACGGATTGTTAGAAATTCATGGTATTGTTTTTAAAAATGTGTTCTTCAAGTGACAGTGAAAGTATAGAATTAACTCCTGAAAGTATAAGATACGGACGCAAAAAATGTGATGGATAATCTATTACCTGCAAAATTCTGGCAGCAATATATGAAAGCCTATGGTAATTTTTTTAAATGTAAAAATGCAGGAGGCGCCAAGAATTTTTCAGAATCTGTGTTTTTGGCCTACTTCCAGCACTTACTTAGCCAAAACTAAACAATTCTTCCACTCTTTGGAGTAGGTACCTACTCAATGCTAAAATAAACAGTCAGTCCTAATAACTGGACACATTCGAAATTCATAGCGTATCTGAAGAAGGATATCTGATGGATTTAACTACACACGTTGCAGTTCCTGGAGTAGGTTGATTTCTGCGAAATCTACAATAGATTACTATTATAGATTACTATTGGCCTAATATGGCGAATCGCGAGTCAACAGGTTGAACCTAAAATCCAAAGTGTTCTCAGTCAAAAACGTGGAGACTTTCCTTTATGAGGCACCCGACAAAGTCTTTCTTGTCGTAAAAGTAAGTAACTATGTATATTGTGGAATAGTAATGTATAACCATAGTGTTTTAAAATGCGCATTTTATTGCAACCTGTACTTTGATAGATACTTGTCTTATTCACATTCGGTTTTGTTACAGGTGGCTTTAATTTTCGGAGTACTTACATGGAGCTTGTCGTGGCAATGAACTTTTAAAAATAACTGTTGATGATGTCGAAAATGACTCGAATGATTTACTTTTAGTACAGCTGACAGACACAAAAACAAAATTGACCGATCCTTCGTAATCCGAGGAGAATACAAAACTATTGTACAGAAATACCTGGACCTGCATCCAGCTGATATTAAGACCAATCGATTTGTCATCCGTTAAAAAAATGGCAAGTGCTTCAAACAAGATTTAGGAAAAAATAAAATTTCTAACATGCCACAAGAAATCGCTACTTATTTGAAGTTACCAGATATCCAGCTCTATACAGGACATGTTTTCTCATTGTACTTCTGCTACCCTTTTGCCAGATTCTGGAGCGGAACTGCTCTCAAGCGACATGGAGAATGGAAGTCAAGTGCTGTAGCAGAGGGGTATATAGAAGATTCCATTGAGAAGAGAACAAGGCGAAAACATGTGAAAGCATCGTGGAAAACATTAAATTGCAACCTTCAGTTAATCCATCCATGCCACTGATGCCGCGCCCATCTATATCCAAACAACGAGATTCACCGTCACATTTTCCTCAAAATGAGGCAGATTTGGACATTATTTCAAACACGCAGAACATAAAATCTACACCAATCTCTACTCCTAATAAAACTGTAAAAATAAATTTTTATAATAATTTCGAAACTGTCTCAAATATGAATATAAGTTTTTATTTGTTTTACTCGTATTATTAGATACTATTTAATTTTTAATTTAGTTGTTACTCTGTTTTATTGAATAATAATCTACACGTATAATTATGTAATAACGAACCCCTATTTCTCCTGGTCACGCTGAGAACGACTTTATCGATTTAATTCACCTTTTTTTTCTACCGACTTCCAAAAAGGAGGAGGTACTCAATTCGACTGTATTTTATTTCTTTTATGTTTATTACTTATTATTTATTTTTATTTTTATAATAATTACTGTATAAAATGATGCTTAATATGTTGCTAAAACTAGCTTTTATTTAGAATGTAGTCTTCGCCTATAATTGTGATGGCACTAAGTTTGTATACCTACTAAGTCGTTATTTTTATGAGTGTAACAGTGTACATTATGTTGGCGATCAATAAAAACAAATAAATAAATTACCTCATAACTTTCGATAGAGTGAACCGATTCTCAAAATTATTTTTTTGTTTGACCCGTGTGGTCCCATTTAAATTTCATCAAATTCGGTCCAGTAGTTTTTGGGTTACACTCCAATAATCGGATCCAATGGAAATCGGTATAAAATTTTTCAAATTGTAAGTACTTGTTAAATCTCTTCTAATACTTGCATGATAGAAGGTTCTTACATGAAAAAAAAAAACAAGAAAAGAAACAAGGTTATGGCGAGGCCGAAGGCCGAGCCTACTACGCGAACGAAGCTGCGGGCAGTCGCTAGTATTATATATATGTATATAGAAATGAACCCCTATTTTTCCTGGTCACGCTATAACTTGAGAACAGATGGAACAATCTCGCTAATAATTTGTTGTTGAATAATTATTGTCAGAAGGCTCTTACGAAAGAAAAACTAAGAAAAGACGGGAGATTACGGCGAGGCCGAAGGCCGAGCCTACTACGCGAACGAAGTTGCGGTCGGTCGCTAGTATCACAATAAAATATGAGGTGCTTTTTATTTTCTCATAGAGAATGATAAAAAGTAGAGTGTGCCTATCACTCGGGCGCGAAATATAATTTTGGCTAGGGCCTACTTTGAATCCCTCGCTACGTTTAGGATTCTGCTAAGGAATCCCTCATTCCGCTCTGAATTAAAAAAAAGTGCCCTCGCCGTAAACATATTATTTTGCTCCCTTATGATACAATCTACTATTATTGCACATAACCAAACATACACAAAGTAAATTATCAAATATAATCTTATATTAGGGCAGTACAATTCGGTATGTAAAGTTTTTTTTTGGTATTTTTTTTATATTTTTATTTCGTAGATTAGGTCATTATAAGAAACTAATTTCAATATTTTTGTTTTATATTCAGTAGTTATTTTATAATATTTTTTTGAAAATTTGAATCCTATGACGTCACTTTTTTGCACAAATATGTAGTTGCGTTGAGGAGCCAAGAAAAGCACGCGAGTAAAAAAAAAGAAACTAGAATTTACTTTGACACTTGACAGTGACACCTACTAATTCGTAAGTCTCTATTCAATCAAAACAAAAGTCCGCTCGTGTTGTTATAGATAAAGTTTTACTTCAATAGTCACACAGATAATAAAATGCAAAAAAGTGACGTCATTTAGAGGTCAATGAAAGTCGAATTATTTCATCGTTTTTTGTTAAAATAAATGGCATCTTATCGTTTTAAAAGGTCAGAGTAGAAAAATAAGGGTTTGTAACATAAAATCTCGAAATGGTTTCGGAATTCGGTATGCTAAAAAAAATTAACCTATGCCAATTCCGAAACCATTTCGAGATTTTATGTTACAAACCCTTATTTTTCTACTCTGACCTTTTAAAACGATAAGATGCCATTTATTTTAACAAAAAACGATGAAATAATTCGACTTTCATTGACCTCTAAATGACGTCACTTTTTTGCACTTTTGTTTTGATTGAATAGAGACTTACGAATTAGTAGGTGTCACTGTCAAGTGTTCTAGTTTCTTTTTTTTTACTCGCGTGCTTTTCTTGGCTTCTCAACGCAACTACATATTTGTGCAAAAAAGTGACGTCATAGGATTCAAATTTTCAAAAAAATATTATAAAATAACTACTGAATATAAAACAAAAATATTGAAATAAGTTTCTTATAATGACCTAATCTACGAAATAAAAATATAAAAAAAATACCAAAAAAAAACTTTACATACCGAATTGGCATAGGTTAATTTTTTTTAGCATACCGAATTGCTATACGCGATATGGATGGAGAGATAATCATAAGACGCAGTATATGGTGGTGCACAAGATTGTGTCATTATTTAAGACGCGGTCCAACCCCAATTTTAAAATAATTTACGATGCTTTACGTAAGGTTGAAAATCGCTTGTTAGATTGGACGATATAATGCGAAAATGCGTTAATCTTGTACGTTTTCTTTATATTTTTCGATACATACTAACGCAATTGAAAAAACTGCTGGTTATAACTTTAGTACTATATGTTGGCTAAGTATTACCTAAAAATATATAGTGTTATCGCTGAAAATTCTGAGAGTTTGGACGTGAAAGTTTATTTTTGTGAACCTATTCAGGATTTTTTTCTGCTGAAAGAGAGTTATATTTCTAAATTCTATTCTGTTATTACTCTGTTCCTATTCCTTTTCTGACCTTTGTATTTTTTTCATAATATACTATCGATCTGTTTCGTTACACTAGGTGTTTAAAAATTATGCTTTTTCTTTAATCAGGGTACGAGCGCGCCTTAACCATACATACTTCAATCAATCGCTATTCATAAAATCGTACGACGCAACAAGCTCAAAATCCCATATTAAATCTAGGTACTTAGCGTTGTATCAAATGTCTATTTCGGCACATCTTAATCTTTTGAATTCGAATTTTCTTATATGATAATCCAGCCCAAAAGTTGACTGGTTTTTTAGTGGACTATCTTAGTAGACGTCTACTCGTGACCACGGTCGATGTAACTCGATCGAAACGTTGAGGCTAGTCAAAACTATGTTTTGCTGCTAATGTGCGGAAAAACCTCGTCTTCAACCATAATATTAGTTATCACTGTGTTAGTTACCATTGCTTCTCCACGACAACGCGCGAGCTTCACGACAGATCATCGCAAAGCTACAAGAGTTACAGATGAAAGCTCTCCGTGACCCACCGTACTCACCAGACCTTGCACCAACAGATTACATACTAAATTTTTCAAAATTTAGACAATTTTAAGTGGGAAAAATTCAACAACCGAGCGGCAGTAAAACACTTTCGCTGACTTCATCGCCTCCTATCCGGCAGGCTTCTACAGTAATAAGGGATAATCAAACTGCCATCAAAATGGCAAAATTGTATAGATAATTTAAACTAGTGCTTTGATTAGCTAAAATAACTAAATAACAAAAAGTAAATATTTTAAAATTTTACCATTTTCATACAATAGTATTCTCTAAATTCATATATAATAGGTAAATACCTAATATTATTCGTAGGGGCGTAACCTGGAATTAACCTTGAAATTGACTTGAAAAGGAAACGGTTGTCCTGGACATTAACATCGACTCAATTTTACAATATGGCTGAGAGAATTAAAATAAATATTTTGGTGTCACACGGTCCGTAAAAATAAGAAACAATTGACAGACGAATATTCGGCCC
Source organism: Selenia dentaria (assembly GCA_917880725.1). NCBI lineage: Eukaryota > Metazoa > Arthropoda > Insecta > Lepidoptera > Geometridae > Selenia > Selenia dentaria. The sequence continues at coordinate 20,752,980 of OU862880.1, read as the reverse complement.
GGTTAGTCTACTTTGCGTAGGTATAGACACAACAGCATAATGTAGAGATCATAATCAGAAACCGATCAATAAGTGTTCGCATTGTTTCCTCTCATGGCAACGCTCATTCTCCTCACGGGCGGTGGAAAGGGTCTTGTAGATGGCGGATGTCTCGCGCGGGCGGGGTGTGGAGGGAGGCGGGAGTCGGTGCTGGCGCGCGCTCGGAACTCTTCGGAGCACTCCGACTGGCCTGATGATGACGTGGACCCACTGCGAGCGTGAGGAGTCTCGTCTTCTTCCTCGAAGTCCACTTCCGTCCAACGACGACCTGAAATATTAACAAAAAGGAAATTTACTTAGGCAGGTACATTATTTCTTCACAATAATTGATAAAAGGGCGTGTTCTATTATATACATAGTAAGTATAAACTATTGTGTTTACGACCCAGAGATAATACCCAGAGGTAACATAATAGAAATTGGTATAGCTATGAAGCCCATATTGACAGGCCGGTTGGCGCAGTTGGTAGACTTTGTCATAGTCAAAGTATGATGGGACAGTCGCGTCAAACGCAATGACCAGATACCAGATGGATTAAACGTTTGATAAATATAATACCGATTTTTTCGGCGTCCGATAACTTACTATCCGGTAACTCATGCCAAAAACCGTAAAGTTCTGCATTGGGCCTCTTATTTGCATCACCATGGACACATTTTGAAATTGAGTTATCGGTACTAGGTCGGGGAGCTGATTTGCATCACCTTTCTGACTGGTAATTTGTGTTGTGGGTGAAGGGTACCCTCGCACAGACATGCGTGATTTGGGCCCCATGGATGACTTACATAATGGTGCTGAAGTGAGCTGAGCTTCCGTAGAGTCAGAAGCAGCCCGAGCGAGCGGGCGGCTCAGTACCGCGCGCGTCTCCTCTGAGCGACCTCTGGACCACTTACTAACGCGCCAGAAGCGACGGGCGTCTCGGAATACTCCCCAAACCTGCAACCCAGCAGTACATGTTATGTATAAAGTTAGCTCAGTGAGTGAATCAATTAGTTTGAACTCTGTAGCACAAACTGCGTAAGTACGGCGTAAGTGTAACGTGACGCTTCGTTCACGTGAAACAGTACAAACTGCCATGTATCTAGGGCAACTATGACACAGATAACTGATAGTTTGTATGCCGAAGCGTGACGCGTTAGCTGCTCTCCGAGAATACGACATCACGAGGTTAGACTGGCCTGCCGGCTAGCCTGACTTAAACCCAATAGAGCACGCGTAGGATGCTCTAAAGCGAACTGGCTTGAACCATCAGCCACGTCCCCAGACAGTGCCAGAGCTCAGGGAAGCCGCTATTCAAGAATGGGATAGGCTACCCCAAGTAATGCTGGATTACTTGATTCTCAGCACGCCCAGGAGGATCACCGCATGTGTTTGACCCAGGGGAGGAGTTATATTATATTGAATACTAGCTGCTCTCCGCGGTTTCACCCGCGCGTTGATGTGTGATGATGATGATAATGAATCTTATAGCCTATGTTACTCAGGGTGAATGTAACTATCCTATGGCTGGTGATAGAATTTTTGAAATCGGTCCAGTACTTTTTGAGCCAATTCGTTACAAACATACTTACATACCAATCTTTCCTTTTTATAATATTTTTATAGTATAGATAGATAAACCTATTATTAAAAAATGTTGATTAAGTTCATTTAAAAAAAATATATTAGCTTACGCGAGTGATGACAATATTTTTTTGATATATATATACCTATAGAATAAGAAATATAATTATAAATAACCTGTTCTATGCTCTCTCTGACGGATATCTCATGGAAACAAACACACCCGATCTCCTTGCTCCGCCGCTGGCCTTCGTCGTTACTGACCATTCTGTCTCCCACCTGGTCAGTCTTATTGCCTACCATCACCACGGGTGTCTCCAACACACTGTCCTGAAAATATATAATAGGTACGTACTACGCTTAGAGTTACCAGGATCAGTCAGGTTACTTTGCAGTTGATGTTTTTTTTATTTGTGAAATCAATTGACTCATTATTGTTCCTTCCTATCCAAATTTCTCTAGAGTAGAAATACTCGTAATTATTTTAATTATTAATTAACATATAGGGTGATTTTTTGAGACTGGATAGTAAGGACAGGTACCTTAACCGTTATAGTTACAGGAAAACGTTTTTTGGAGATAATTCATAAATTTTTAAGATATTCTGAACTGCATCTACCGATTTGGAAAAAAATTACAGTCAGCAAGAAAATTGTCTTTTGCACAAATACGTTTTTCATGCCAATCGATCTTGTTTCTTGTAAGAATCTAAAGTTTACTGGACCTACTGAGGTTTGAGTAGGTACTAGAAATATCAGAAATCGCGAAAAACTTTTTCCATACATTTGTACAGAAATACGGGGGGTATAACATAATTACAGTTATTGTTAGCTGGCAAATTCTGACAGGTTTCAATTCACAATTCATCCAATGGTTTTAGAGATTAATTTTTTTAACTTACCTGCTTTAATCAGTCAGTCTTCATAAAAGTGGATTATAGTGATCTTAACAGACAATTTGGCTAATTTAAAAGTTGGAATCTTACAGAAATGAATGGAAAAAGTTTTTCGCGATTCCTGATATTTCTAGTACTCAAACCTCAATCGGTCCAGTAGAAACTTTTGTTCCATTCCAGCCAGGTGCTTTTTAAATGCGCTGAATGGGTGCAAGTTAATTTTGCGTGAGGGTTATAATACAGTTGCGCTCCTTCAAACGTAACAGTTTGCCATAATTTGTCCTAGCTCGGGGCAAAACTAAATAACTGGCTCGACGGTGACTACGCTTACTTAATGCTTGGTTTTAGTAAAATTTATGTTAGTATGTAAGCTTTGTTTTATAAACATTTCCTAATAAAAATACATGTGCAATATTGATTTGTTTAATGTTCATGATTCTTCTAGTATTCTTGTAAATTTTCGTTGTAGCAGCAAGGATTATCAAAGATCACCTTAATCAATTTATTTTGTTTTGTTTGAAGATCACTTAGATTAGCCTTAGCTGCACTACCCCAAATTTCAACTAGATATAATAAATGTGGTTTTACCAAAGCACTATAAATTGTGTAGAGTAAACGATGAGGAACATATCGGCCAATATTCTGAAGTGAGGCAAGTAACAAAGTAAGCTTATTTTTATATATTCTATGTAAGCGTTCTAAGTCAAGCGGCTGTCTATCCTTACGACAAGATACTTTTCTGTTGTTTTTTGGTGAAGAGGTAAAGTGTTTATTTTGAGTGCTTTATGCGATGGAATAGGTTTATTTTTGGCTTTAAATATTATATAACATGTTTTAGAAATGTTTATGGTCAAAGATTATGTTGGAACCATTGCAGTTGAATTGAACATTGAGATAATCTTGCGCTTTTGATATTATGGCGTGAATAGAAGAGGCAAAATAAACAGGTATCATCGTAATGGACAAGGAAACAGTCTTCCTAGGCATTAAAATTGACGCAAAATTACAATGGGGTCCTCATATAAATGCCCTGTCTGGGAGACTCAGTTCTGCTGCATATGCAGTACGTAAAATAAGAGAGCTAACAGATGCTTCTACGGCGCGGTTAGTGTATTTTGCATATTTCCACAGCGTAATGTCATATGGGATATTGCTATGGGGTTCAGCGGCTGATATAGAGACCATATTTATCCTTCAGAAACGTGCTATTAGAGCTATATACGAAATGGGTCCCCGTGAATCTTTGAGAGATTTATTTAAAGAAATCAATATATTAACGTTGCCTTCCTTATATGTATTTGAAAATATAATGTATGTTCGTAAACATTTACATAAATATAAGTTAAATAGTGATCACCACACTTTTAATACCAGAAATACAAATAGGATAGCTGTACCTAGTTTTAGACTTGCGAAGACTAATAAGTAATTCCTAGGAAATTGTGTGCGTTTTTACAATAAAATCCCAAAGCACATAACTGAGCTCACAGATGGCAAATTCAAGTTGACTGTAAAAAACGTTTTAATAAAAAAAGCTTACTATAAAGTTCGACATTATATAGAAGATAAAGATGCTTGGAATACTCCACTTCTGGCAAGCTGTCTCTGCCACCCATAAAATGTAATATTTGTAGTACTTACCTAAGTAGAAATATTGTAAACATCCATATAAAAAGAATGACCCCGAGTTTCTGGCCGCTTCTTCTCGGTGGGTTCTATATATTTTGGAACGCGGCGGTAGAGTCTTTAAAGTACATTATAATGAAAAGTTGACGTTCATAAGTGCGTCTTTGATGCCTAAATTGAATAAATGATTTTGACTTTGACTTGACTTTGACTTTGACATCTGCGTAGAGTGTAATGTGACCATGGAGACCAATGTCATTAATATTATTGATATATATCAAAAAGAGTAACGGACTAAAAATGGACCCCGGCGGGACTCCACACGTTATTGGCAGTGCGACACTTTTCTAGTGATCTCCTATTTTTACAGTTTGGTACGACTGCTGAGATATAAGAATAAGACAAGTATCTATCCATGTACTATGGTTAAACTTTACTAATCCACCATATTCATATAGTTATCTACTTACTTTTACGGCAAGATAGACTTTGTCGGGTGCCTCATTAAGGAAAGTCTCCACGTTTTTGACTGAGAACACTTTGGATTTCTTAGGTTTAAATCACCAGACATCCTCTTCAGATACGCTATTAATTTCGAATATGTGTCCATTGTCCAGTTATTAGAACTGACTGTTGATTTTAGCATTGAGTAGATACTCCAAAGAGTGAAAGGTTGTTTAGTTTTGGCTAAGTACTGGAAGTAGACCAAAAACACAGATTCTGAAAAATTCTTGGCGCCTCTTTCATTTCTCCATTCAATAAAATTACCACTGGCTTTCATATATTTCTCGCGGAATTTTGCAGATAATAGTTTATCCATCACATTTCTTGCGTCAGTTCTAATACATTCAGGAGTTAATTCTGTTGCAAAACCATGCATTTCTAACAATCCGTGAAAATTTACGAAAATGCGGGCTGTAGTTCGCACGTTTTTAATTTGATTTCTTTATTTTATTCAGCTGGCGGGCGGCGCGACTATGGGCCGTCGTACCAGCCAGTCTTTATTCAAACAATATTTGCGTTCGATTTCTTTGGCGCTCCAAGATGTTCCAATTTCAAAAAGTGCGCGGCAATAGTAGATTATGCACCAAGGGAGTAAAGCAGTGTCTTACGTCATGGGCGGTATATTTAACACTGAGTGTAACGGGGACTCTTGGGTTAATTCCTGAGCGCAGCGAGGGGATTAAGATTTAATTCCTGAGCGAAGCGTGGGAGTTATGTAGAGTCCTGAGTGAAGCGAGGGGTTAAAGCCGCCCAAGACGAAGACATGCTTTATCCTCGAGGTGCGCACTCTACTTTTCATACCTACTGCGAGACAATAAAAACTCAGAGCTTTAAAATAGCAGTTATTTCGTTAAAAGTAAAATACATTGATAGTTAATATTCAAATTGGACACATTTGTCCCGTTATAGAGGGACAGAGACAATATATTTGGAAGGAACATTTTATGGAAAACACTGATTTAGACTTTCGCGGTTGTTAATTAAGTTATAATTAGTACTCACGATTTAGTTGCTTTTGGAGCGCCTGATATTTCGGTACAGTTACATGCCCCACGTTGAAAATAATAGTAACATTAATTTAAGAAAGTTGGATAACACCAAACACCAGAACATAGATGAATATAATGCCTAGCACCGATCGCAACACATAACTTCAACCTTGAATGCGCAGAGCGGACCGTGTGTAACCCATAGCAACTCGGCGCACAATTACACTCCTAAGGTTCGTTTAGCAATGAGGGCATTGGTGGCGTTGCTATTGTTGACTCTTTCGTTAAAACGTTCGTAAAGCCTAAATTTTAGTGGCAAAAATAACTCGTTTTTAGCTTTTCGAACGCTGAACATAAAGAGCCATAAACAACATTTTCACCCATAGATTCCCAATTCGAACGCCCTTGTAAGCGTTTTTAGCGCCAACTATTTTCGCCAAATTAGGGCTATTCGAACGCACTACTAATAGTAAAATCCCGTCTTATTCCTTTTTTTTCTTATTTCTGTATGCTGTCTACGTACTAAGAGTTTTCCTACAATTAACGTTCCAAATCCTAATCACTTTACTCCCCAGGGAGTTTCATACAACTTTACAGCCCCGCGTATGTAATCCTTGCTTTACGTAGAGATTACGTGATATGTATATATACATGTGTTTATATGTATATACATCCTTAGTTCGGGCTAAGCTTCTTAGTCTTGAGCATCGACGTAAAGTTGCTAGTCTATCGGTTTTTTATCGGATACATTTCGGAGAGTATGCATCGGATCTGCACGATCTAATTCCCTCCTGTCCATTTTTCTATCAGACTGCCAGAGCGGGCACAAAAAATCGTCACCGCTTTATGGTTGATATTCCGAAAACCCGTACGAAGCGCTTTGATTCCACATTTATTATGCGAACTGCTAGTCTGTGGAATTCGCTGCCGGAATGGGTGTTCCCCGAAGGTTACAAACTGGGTGTGATCACGAGTGAATCGGTTCCTTCTAGGCAAGCGTGCTTCAACGTAGACCGCACCATCGCTTAACATCAGGCGTGATGGTAGTCAAACGCTATTTACCTACCTATAAAAAAAATGTAATTGGACATTTTCGAGCAGGTGGAGTGAAAAGTAAATTACGGCGCACTTCTATAGAAGTTCACAGCTCATTACTGCCCGCTAAAAGTTTCAAAGGTAACACCACCTTTGGATGCCTCAAAGGCGAACCAAGTCATCCTTTTCGAATAGATGGAATGAAAATGTCTTAATGATCTGACATAATTATAGAACGTTTAACTTTTGCAATTATAACTTGCCTTTATTGTGGAGGCGAGTCTACGTCGCCTCTTGTTGTAGTTTATGAGAAATTTGAGACGGTGGCACTCATCGAACGAGCACTTGTCCGTAACCGAGTACATCAGTATGAACGCCTCAGCCCATCGAATGTTGCTCTCCAGATTTGCATATTCACTTTCCTGTGAAATTAAAATTTAAAAATTTTATATGAACAGCCAAATATATCCTCTATTAATTTATTTTCTTAGACTAGATTTCTACTTGCAGCCCCGGATCTAGAGGGGTGGCGTGGCACTCGGGACATAGGTAATTGTAGTACTCGTATAATTAAAACTTAAAATCTTGCTGCGCAAAGCGTGCGGAAGCCTAGTTGACTCATGACTCAAGATTTAAAAAATGTGATTTTTAAATAATATAATAAGAATTACAAGTTGTGTTTTTTAGGTGCCGGTTCTGCCTACTCATAGAGTGGCATACATACATATTCTGAGCAATCTCATACTCTGCTCTTCCAATTCACACATGAACATAGATCATTTTAAATTATATGATATAAATTATGAAATAACATTTTAGTACCTGCTTACAGAAGGATATACAACTTACAAATGTATAGTTAATTAGCAAGTACATGCCATGCCAGGTATTACCTACGTGGCGTACATACATCCCGAGACGATTCATACGGTAACGTGTAGCATGGGAAAGGAGAAGTGAACAAATCTTACGTGCGTCTCTCCAGCGGAATCCAATATTTCAAAATAAACCATCTCGTTATCGATAACGGTCTGAAACGAGTAGATTTTTTCTAAATTTGGATCGTATTCGCCTATAAATCTTCGTGTAATGAATCGCACCACTAGAGCTGTGGACAAATTAACATAATCACTGACACACAGATACATCGTTTAAGCTACGAGTATAATGTAGCTATCTAGATTCATGTCTGCCACCGTTATGCCTATTACTTATTCAACCTACATAACTAGGTAAAATCATATATATATATATATATCAGATACATATTTATATAGTAGATACATTACTCGATTTCATTCACAGCTATATACATGTAAGGTAACCCATATAGTTTAACGAAAACTTTTAAGTACCTAAATGTTGTATATTTGTGGATCACTCGCTTCCACGGTTGGTTGCGAGTACTTTTTCGCACTATACACCTACTACTATTACTATACAAGCTACAATGGTACTGTAAATTGTCTACTGTTAAGGTTTGCAATTTATATATATACAAATTACCGTCTGAAAAACCAAAGAAACGCGTTCCCACACAGAAGAATCTCATAAAGTTAGGTATTTATATGGCATTAAATATATTACTCGTTCAAGAGCTCAAGGGCAGTGCCAAAGGGTTGTGTCACAGGGTATAACCGACCACCAAGTGTTCGTAAAACTAATGGTAAACGTGATATACTAATGTTATCATTCTTCGCGTGGCTCACGTTCAAATCATATATATATATAATACACAGGCACCCTTGGATCCATTTAAGGCTATGTGCATCAAAGGCTTTCTACACGCACAAAAAGTTATATAATGTGGTGATAAATTCGCACCAGATTTGCCAACTCCAGACTGACCCAGGACCATCACTTTGAAAGGCTTCGGCTTAGGATGAAGAACGAGTTTGGCCAGTGAGGTTTTAGGGCTCGGAGCCGTGCACATTTCGAGATTCTCTTGGCTCTACTAGAGTTTGATGATAATCTGAAAAAAAAGTAAACTAAGTAGGTACATTGTAGTAAGGGAAATAGTATTTAGAGTGGAGTGGATCTTCTGACCTCATTTATATACAAAAATTATACATCACTATGTATTTGTTTTCGATGCAGAAGACACCAAAAGTCTTATTTCGTAACGTTTCAAGGTTCCTGTCCATTTAGACAGACAAAAAATAAACAGTTCGAGAGTTTTGTTTAGTGATGAATGATCTTTGATGTTAAATGAAATTTAATGTTGCGTTTTCATTAACCTTGTTTATTATAAAAAAGATAAACTACATAATTTAAGATCGCCTAAATAACCCCTAAAAATCACAGCTAATTTACGAAAGATGAGATGAGATTAAACATAGGTACCTACACCTATTTGGATAAATAAAAATAACACAGAACAATTCATTAGGTACGAACCATTTGGATTTACAGAAGGGACAGTTCCAAAGTAGAAAAAAGAATAAGGAGTATATTAAGTTAAAATCTTGGAACTTACTTAACCTGAACCTATTATATACTCGTATTTATTCTGTGTCTGAGCTTAATAGGTTTATTCGTAATTTGACGTAGGTATTCTCGTTAGGAGTTGATATATTTGTGTGACTATTTGCGATACTCTTAACCACCATATGCATTATGCAAAAGTAAACTATTTTTGAGTTTTCATGTTTTTTTAGCTTTTTTCTAAATAAGTTAAAAGTGAAACACCAATCATTTATTTTAAAAATATAGGAATCCGAGAAACTGCAATGGTAGTGCTCATAGAAACGATAAATTAATGCCGTAAGACTCCCAGCCTATGGTGTTACAAAGAGGATATTCTGCAAGAATTTATTGATGAACCAGCAATTTCGACAAACACCGTCGCCACAAGACTCTCTGTAACACAATGGAAAGCGTGGTCTGCAGTGCATAATGCAGGATTATATCATTACCATTATACTCCTATGCAAGTTATTCACCAAGAGGACCCTGAAAGAAGAGTTGCTTTTTGTAGATTCATGTTAAATGCTTTTTTTTTATTAACTCGTATTTAGATCAAAATTTGAGGACGTGACTTTTTTCATAAATAACGACGAAACCAAATTCGATCAAAATGGGATTACTAACTACCACAATGAATATTATTGGAGTGAGAAAGTGCACAAGTGCAAGGGTCGCAACGCCGGTTTTCGGTCTATGTGTGGATGGGAATAATTGACGACAATTTAATCGGACCACATTTATTACCGAGCAATCTAAATGTTGCATCTTACGTATTTTTTTTTGACAAATGACATGTTTGGCCTCCTCGAAGACGTGCCTTTGGCTACACGGCAAAACATTGTAGGTACAGCAAGACTACCTACTGTTCTGCACATTTTGGTGCGAATGTTAGGCGATGGCTCAATCAATAGCCACTTTCCTAATCGTTGGATAGGGCGAGGAGGACCCATTTCGTGGCTTGCGAAGAGTCCGGACTTAACGCCGGTTGATTACTGTCTGGGGTCACATGAAATCCCTAGATTACGACGTCTCGCCTGTGTCATCCACGAAGAACTCAACACAATAATTATAAACGGAGCTAATGCGATGCGAAATAATTTGACTACTTCGGTAGTTAAGTCACAACTTAGCAAATTATGCGCCTTTTATTCCATTTTAATGAAAAAAAGAATTTACACAATATAGCTTTTCGTCTTGCATTTTATAATTTGGACCGATAATTGTTGTTATAATATTGATAAATAACCATCGTTTTTATAAAACAGGAGATAAAAATAGATAAACCTAAATGGATACTTTTTTGAAATACATTTGTGATTTTGCATTTTTGACTTATTTAGAAAAAAGATAAAAAACATGATAACACAAAAATGGTTCACTTTGCATAATGCATATGGGGGTTAAAATTATCGCAAATGAGCACCCATATCACCTCCTTAAGGAAACACGTCGAATTATCAATAACCTTGTATTATGCCTGAACAATTATGTACACTCCACGGAAATTTATGGAAATTTTAAAGAACCTTAACTTTAGTTCGAATACGATATTCCGCCTGCTTCCTTAGTGATCAATTGTTTTTATGTTTTTTAAATTAATTCCTAGTTGTTATGCACTGTTGGAGAGCTAAGAAAACGGTAAGGTTTTTGAAATAAATAATGTGCAGGTTCCAAGATCCACGACTTTTTGTATTTTGCAGGCATTTTAATGGAAAAAAAATTTACACAATATAGTTTTTCGTCTCGCATTTTTTTATTTGGACCGATTATTGTTGTTATAATATTTATAAATAACCATCGTTTTTCATCACCACCACAGGAGATAAAATAGATATACCTAAATGAATACTTTATTGAAATACATTTGTGATGTTGCATTTTTGACTTATTTAGAAAAAAGCTAAAAAACATGATAACTCAAAAATGGTTCACATTTTGCATATGGTGGTTAAAATTGTCGCAAATTGGAACCCCTATCACCTCATTAAGGGAATACGTCCAATTATCAATAATCTTGTATTATGCCTGAACAATAATGTACACTTCACGGCTATACCTAAGTAATTACTTACTAGTTCACACAATTTCGATAATGGCATGGAAAACACGTTTGGTAGGAAAACTTTATTGATTATAGATACCTACATCTAAAATAATTATGTGAGTATACCTATGTTTTATATAGCTTATAGTTAAGCACTATAACAGTTGGAGTTACGTACCCAGAGCTTGGATTTGTAGTTTTGCGTGGCACTGTACTGCGCTCGTCACTGCGAGACTATTGGTTTTTGAGTCTGTGTTATTCTGCACTAACGTAGATAGATCCTTCTACATCCGTATACGATGAAGTAAAATGTCATAAAAAAAATAAAACAGTGAGAAGTAAGTAATTATGTAGGTAGTAACGTTTATCTGAGCAGGTACTTATGATACCTACTTATAATTTTTTTTTAGGTACTTACCTACCAAGTTAGTCCTAGTATCAATAAAATTTTCGTATTCCTTTGAACTTAGGTAAGGTAAGGTTCCTAATAACTTAGTGTATTTTAAGGATACTAGATTTTGATGGCTGAGTTCACCGAATACATTTCTATTAACAGTTATACTTGGCATAGGCAGATAAATACACATTATTAATACGTCCTACTTTCACATAGTCAATACCTAATCTCAACTTAATCATCTTCGTGGCACTGGCAAAGTTATTAGAAATATATATATTTAGAATGATTTGTGAAAATATAACCAATAAATTATCAATTGAAAAATGTACGAACGGAAATATTTAACGACGCGTTGAAGAGTTGATGTGCCGTCATAAAGAAAATGTGCGAACTAAAGCAGACCGCGCGGCCTTTCCGGCACGCTGTTACGACGCGAGTGCTCGCTCAATCAAACCTCAAACAAATGTTGCTCCTCGAATACTCGACATACGAACTTTATATAAACTATGCCTCTTTCTCGTACAGACTTGTTAATCTGCGCCTCTTGTAAACTTTTATCTTGTCTGCGCTGTACTTTATAATAGCTCATACAAAACCAGAGCCGGCGCGCCACAATAATTGTTTTTCTAGTCCTTTAATTAATTTAATTTATTATTAACCATAGTGGAATTAATAAAATTCGAGAGATTTCATATATGTATTTTACATAATACCCTACCTACTTACGTATCTTTGGTTTCATTTTCGATTCAAAAGCCTGAGTAGGTTACTACCTACTGAAATTGTTGAACAAAAGTATAAATATGTACCAACATTTCTACTGAAAAGGTAACTACGTAGTTACCTATCTACTTATGACTTGACGTTTACGCCCTCCATTACCTTGAACCTATAGGATATTTTAGCTGAATATGGGGCAAACGACAAAAGTCCGTACAAAGTGTCCGTAGAAAGGTAAGTTTGGCGTAATGGGAAGAGCTGTTCGTCTTGCCGAACTGATATCCATTCATTAGACTATCTTTCGAATATTATATTATTGTTTGGTCCTGAACGATGACAATAGATGGCGCCGCTCGTAACTTCTTTTGGATATTGTATTGTTTTGGAACGCCACTCTTGGGCTGACAGATACTGTCATACTTTGTGTTGTCTATGACAACAGATCACTTGCAATTAAGAATATGTTAAATATGTTGAGATAATTTCTTGGTTTGAGTAAAATGGCTGCGATCCATATTTGTTGTGTTGAGCATAAGTAACTTTGAGTGTAAATTCGATCACGATGTAGGCCATGTTGCGTGTATAGTGTTAGAGTGGTACATTACACCGGTTTCAGGATCTACATTCTACACTAAAGTTGGAACACCGTCGGCAGCCCAATTTGAAGATCGCAGAAAACACGTGCAGCCTAGGAGCCGTAAGGTTTGTCGGTTTAGCCCATTCTTAGTTCCTTGTCCCCGCCCTGTCTCCCCTCCTAACAAAACCGACTAGGTACCTGATGCTACGCTCATCAGGATTGATGTGACTTCCCATCTATTTGTTAGTTAGGTTATTTTAGTGTAAGTTAGGTCAGGGCGAAATTGTAAGACTATTGTTAGGCTATTGATTTGCATATAAAGCTCCTTGTTATCGAGGACAATTCAGTGAAGACTCTTGTAAGCACCGCTTCGCAGACCAATACACAAATCGCTTCCACACACTTCTACAGTCTGCGGAGCCCTAGTTGAAGTGCGTTCCACATCGATCAATTATATTATACTGATATATATAAATAACATCCAAAAATAAGTACATACATTAATCTGATGTCAAATTGTATGCATACTTTTCAGGAGAATTAATATACTTACAGATCGCGGCACGTCAGTTGAACTATGCGCAGAACAAATTACCATAATTAATAAACATAATAAAACACAGAATTTCCGGATCTCAATCGAAGTGGGGTATGCGGTGCGGGGCGAGGGGCAGTGCATTACCATACCAACGCAGCGACAATCACACTCCTCCCCGGGCTGCCCGCCACGCTCCCCCTGACCTCCAGGAACTTGAAACTTTTCGCGAACGCGATTGTACCTGGAGTACAATCGCGCAAAAAAGTTTCAAATATTCGAACTTATATATCATCTGTCAAATGTGTGAACATTAAATTTAATTTCAAGAAAATGACAAGACCACAACCAACTTTAAGGAGACCAGCGATGGAATTGTTTTTGACGTATATAATTATTTTCAAAGAGAAAACAACATAAATGGTTATACTATAGCGTCAATACAATCGAAGAAACTTACATCAAAAGAGACATCGTTAATATGACGGAAGAATTTGTAACACAGTCGGAGATTCTGATATTTCTATATGCTTCAGCATCATCCTAAGACTGCAGTTTTAATGAGCGTCGTTCAGCCATGAGGTTGAGGGTATCGTTGGAGAGTTTCTGTGGCCTATCTGTACGGTGGGGCTTAAATAACTTGGAACCCACTGTATGGACAGTTTATACTAACCTGCGGTATTGATCTCGTCCACTGAAGCGATGTTCTCAAGGCAATCGAAGCGATTGGACAGCTCAAGTTGAAAGCTCTAGGGGACTTGAATATGGGCACGAGTGGGTCGGAGCGTAGACTTCATCAGACTTTCACTCAGTAATCGGAATTTTCGAACTTCCAACCTAAACGAGGGAGTCCCCAACCCAGAAGCAAAATCGGTAAGGATAGTTAATATAATACGTAATACGTAATATATAGCAAAATGGTACGTAACAAAGACATTGAAAGAGACAATGTTTTTGGTAGGTACGTAAGTATGGACCTACCGGCACCGGTTCGCGAGTGGTGGTTTTTTTTTATTTGAACACTACTGGCAGGCAGTTTAAATTCGAAAACGTATTTGAGGAGGTTTTGATTTTTGTGAATATATTCATCTCGATATAATTAATTACTTATGTCGAAATTGGAAAACCACGTTCAACTTTTAAAAGTACCTAGGTATCTACTTAACAAATCGTAGCCTCATCATCATTATCTCAGCCCAGTGCTGCCAACTTAGCGCGTTCAGCTCCAGATCTAGCGCTTTTTTCGTCGCAAAGCGCGTTTTAGCGCCTAGCGCTAAATCTAGCGCTTTTTTTAAATTATATTATTAGCTTAACACAGAATTCATCACTAACTTTTTTAGCAACACTGAAATGCTAGAGTAAGTGAAGACGAGTAAGAGTTCCCCCGGTAAATGTTTTGTTTTGTCATTAGCTGCTTAACTTACCTAATTACCATAGTCTACGCTTCGTTTCATTTCATATTATAAATATAAATTTATTTTAAAAATCGTCCAAGTCCAATCAACCATCTACTTCGACCGCAGAGAGTGTAGTATAAGTTGAAGATCATGAATCGGATGAATATTATGATTTAGACCTGATTTTGAGTAGTTCTTAAGTCCTTTTATTAAATAATATCATTATAGTAGGCACCTTCTATTTTATTGCTTTTAAGTTAAGTATTAACTGTAATTTCTTGAATAAAAATTCCTACTTATTTAATTTTTTTAATTATATTGTAATTTACTTAATTACTTACCTGTCTACGGCTAGAGCGAGAGTTGCTACTTTGCGTTGCGATTTTGGAGTGATTACTAAATGAGTTTCCGAATCAAGAAATATGCATCTATTAACATTCTTTACTTAGATACTCTTTTCGTTTTAACACTAAAAAGACCTAAGATACGAATCCGAAAGGAATTGGCAAAGACCCGAGAATACAAGCGCATTCGAGTAGTCGAGTTTTCTTCGTAAGTAGTAAGTAGATGCCTAGAAAGATTGGAAAAGTTCATAATCATAAACGGACCATTATTAAAAATATGTCCGCATTCGATAGCGATAAAATCGTGGGACGCCGCCACCTGCGCAATTATTATTTGCCGTAAGTACGTACTTAACACATACGCTTCGGTAGACGTGTCGGGTTATATTACTTCGATCACACTTCGGTGGCATCGTATCGTAGGATAACATAATAGCAACACACACAACATAATAATAACACGCGTGTTCATAAACATGGTGTGAGTTTGTGTAGGTGTACAATTGTGTGGGTACAGCCACATACATATCTAGGGTAAGTACCTATGTAGGTACGGTAAACTCCAATATTCCATAGGCAAACTCAAAAAGAAATACCTAGCTTGACGTCTAATAGTTTGACTTACGACCTTATATTTTCAAGAGACACATGATGTGGTGAACTTTGTCGATTGGTTGTAGTTGTTAGTTAGTGACGTGTGGTTTAATAAACTGCGGTTTTTCTCAAAATGCAGGAAATTATTAATATTGAGACGAGGGCGACTATTATTGCGCTGCATAAAAGTGGCCTTTATCATTATCATCATCATCATCATCATCATCATCATCATCTCAGCCGTAGAACGTCCACTGCTGAACATATGCCTCCCCCATAAAGTGGTCTTAAAAGAACACAAAAATCTGAAGAAACTGGACTGAATATGAGTAAGTAGTAGGTATACTTATTTATGAATTGAACCTAACATAAACTTTTATTTGAAATTCATACCTAAGATTATTTGGTGACAGGATTAATTCCTTTTGTTTTTTTTTGCAGTGCTGTGCATATGAGTGGTTTAACAATAACCCAGAGACAATTGTTGTTCCATGGCCAGCGCCCGACCTCAACCTCATAGAATATCTATGGGATTTGATGGTACAAAGGTGGGAGTCACGGGATGAGAGGTGTAAAGAACAATTAAAACCCATTGCATGGAGGTGTGGGAAAATTTAAGAGGTACCGAAATATGTGGCAATACTGTAGGATCAATGCGCAAACGTCTACTTGAATGCATTGAAAATAATGGGGTCTATACAAAATATTAATCCTGCATGTGTTGGTTTTTTTATTTAGTCAGTGTAACTGTAACTAAATATTTAGTAATATTAACATATCCGTAATTATTTAATGATCTTAAATTGAGGTTTAGTTTCAATCTACTTTTCTTCAAGAGAATGAACACTTACTCCCAGTTTGTAGAACGTTTATCAAATCTTTGATTAGTTGACCAACTAAATACTAAACGCTTATTGGTCAATGGTATTCTATGACGCGATATGTGACCAATCAGCGGTCAGTATGCCGTCTGTTAGCTAATCAAACTTTGACAAACGTTCCAGAAATTGGAGGTTAAGCTATTACCTTAAATCTCAATACCTATTACCTTCATGATATGAATGTGACGTCACAATTCTCATAAAAGTTTGTTATTTTAAAAATAAATGAAATGGTTATTAATTTTATTATAATATTGGCGGTCTCTTTATATGTGCCTCAAATGCCTCTGGGCAAAGTATTGCAGCATTGCGCATAGATACATGCCCAAAGAGAGGTTAAGGTCTTGTTTATACCAAAGCCGGGTAAGAGTGACTACACAGAAGCTAAGGCTTATAGACCAATAACCTTACGTCTTTTCTCCTGAAAACCTTGGAGAAGCTATGTGACAGGTAGGTACATCAGAGACACAGTTCTCATTACCGTGCCACTTCACCCACAACAGCGCGCTTACAGCTCAAGTAAGTCTACCAAATTCGCCCTACACAGTGTTATACACAAAGTAGAGCGAGATATTAAAAGTAAAATTTATGTCTAGGAGCTTTCATCGATATAGAAGGAGCCTTTGACAAACCGAACTTTAGCAGTATCAGAGCAGCATTGCATAAACATAAAGTAGACTTGACCCTGATCGATTGGATCATTAACATGCTGGAATTAAGCGCCATACGCATCGATGTAACGGCACGACCAGGGGCGTGGTGGCCAGGGGGTGCCCCCAAGAAGGTGTCCTGTCACCGCTCCTCCGGAATCTAGTAGTTAATTACCTAATCACCAGGCTGAATACAAGTCGCTTCTTTAGCGGTAGGGTATGCAGACGACCTTGCAATACTAATATCAGGCCACTTTGCCAGCGTGGCATGCGACCTGATGAAAAATGCGTTAAAGGTTGTCGAAAAATGGTGCATAGAATACGAACTCTCCGTAAACCCAGCTAAAACCGAACTGGTGATGTTCACTAACAAACGAACCCTAGGCAGGTTTACATTACCTAGCCTATTCGACAAGCAACTGAAACTGTCAGAAGAAGTGAAATATCTGGGAGTCACACTAGACAGCAAGCTGAATTGGGCCAAGCACTTAGAGTAGGTACAAGTTGATCAAGGCCAGTATTTCGTTCTGGCAATGCAGAAGGATGATAGGTAAAACATGGGTCTAAGCCCAAAGATCACCCTGTAGCTATATAAAACCGTAATCAGACATTCACTAACGTATGGTGCAGTTGTGTGATGGCCCAGAACCACTCTGTGCATTACTAGAACCAAGCTACAAACCTTTCAGAGACTTGCCTGTGTAGCCGGAACAGGCTGCATGCGCACTGCACCAACTGCCGTGATTGACGCCTTGATAGGCCTAACCCCGCTTCACCTATACATACAACAAGAGGCCGCGGCGGCTGCTTACAGGCTAAAGGCACCAGGCGCGGATCCAGCCCTCGAAATAGGTTGTGGTCACAGCCACCAGAAAATTGGTTAAGTGCGAGTCGGAATAATGACGAGTTCATTCATGATCGAAATACTTAGTGCATTCTTATACTCCCAGTATGACACTGGCCAAGATTCTCTAAAATGCATTGTTTCACGACGCCAAAGCTGAGGGGTGAACATTAGGGTGTTTGGTAGAGGACCGACAAACCAAATGAGCGTGTTCGGGGGACCACTTGGAGAATACAAGTTGGCCAAAAAAAAAACCCGACCCCCCGATGTTTAACTTTTTTTTGTGTTTTTTCCCTTTTTCTCCGAAATTGTACCTATTTACCACCATAACATTTGTAAAATCTGTTTTAGACCGGATGTTTTTAGTTGAATTTGGTCTCTAATACACCTTCAGGCCACGCAAAGCAAAATTGGATACAAAACAGAGTTAACTGATTTAGTTTAAAAAAATTGGGGTGTCGGGGATTTGTTTTGGCCAACTTGTATTCTCCAAGTGGGCCCCCGAACACGCTCATTTGGTTTGTCGGTCCCTCTACCAAACACCCTGTATAGTAAAATCTGTAAAATGCTATTTTGTTCGCTGTCATAATAACTGAAGCCAACATTCATCTCTTTTTTCCAGTTAAAGTATTCATGTGCCGAATAGAAGTAGAAGCCGAACAGATGTGGTCCAAAATGTGACATATATGTCAGCATACGTCTTTAATAGTTTTAATTTTATTTTATTGGCATCACGTTAACCAGGATGAATTTTCTGGTTCAGCGACAGTTGAGATCCTACGTCTATCGGCGTTTATAGACCGTGAAAGTATGACATCACAAGGGTTGTGGGCATGCCCATCATACCCACAACGGTGGATCCGCGCTTGAAAGGCACTAAATCTCTGATATCAGGATCAATTAGCACCCCATACAACCATCATAGAAGACTTTGCAGTTGAAAACCCCCTAATAAAGTCTATCTTTGAAAGGTACAGAAGCAACACTTCTTTACAAAAAGCTACCGCGTACGACTAAATGAAGAGCCAAGCGACTGCTCAGGTATACATGAAGTCAGAATTTACACAGATGGCTCTAAGATGGCAACAGGCACCGAAACGGGAGCGTTCTCGGAGGAACTAAACATACACATAGCAACAAAAATTCTACATCGAGCAATATGAAAAGACAATAGACGCCTACTACGAGATTCTCGTTGTAGAATTAGAACAAAAAACATGGTCATCAACTCCCAATGACGATGTAAAAACAGCGCAAATTAAAGCGAACGTCACCGCGCCACATACAGTAAACTCGGTCATCCCCCCCACTGAGTTGCCAAGGTTTACCTCACAACACGCGCGCCCTTCGCCGTCAGCTCAGCAGGTATCGAACCGGCAGTCTCTGTGCTATACGCAGGATTCGAACCTGCACCCTCTCAGCTCCGCGCCTATACCCGCGCGCTTCTCACCATCAACTCAGCAGGTATCGAACCCGCAGCCACAGTGCTATGCGCAGGTTTCGAACCTGCACCCTCTCAGCTCCGCGCCTATACCCGCGCGCTTCTCGCCCCCACCTGCGAAGGTATCGAACCCACAGCCTCTGTGCTATACGCAGGTTTCGAACCTACAACCTCTCAGCTCCGCGCCTATACCCGTGCGCTTCTCGCCCCCACTTCAGCAGGTTTCGAACCCGCAACCTCCGCGCTATGCGCAGGGTTCGAACCCAAGACCTTTCAGCTCCGCGCCAAGACCCAAACAGGGATCGAACGCGCAACCTCGCTATGGTGACAACCATTGCTACCCATGGTGTAATGTAAAGAGTCACAAGCCTCGGGTATGTACCCGATACTACGCACCATCAGTGCACTTATTGCCGGTACAACAGCGCGAGGTTCCACGGCGCCGTCCCTCACCTGATACGGGCCAGATGGTGTACTCCCGTCGTACTCCACCGCGCACTACCTCGCGTTCTTCACCGCCGCCTAGGCAATGACTAGGACGGCACATTCAGCACATACCGACTCAGCACACAAATACTCAGCACATATCCACTCAGCCCACAAAGAATCAGCACATATCAGCTCAGCTCATAGCTAATCAGCACAAATCTCAGCACGCAGATAATCAGCACACATTTTACCTGCCCACAATTATTCAGCACACACACACAACACGACGACAAACTGTCGTCGCAAACACCTTAAGTCAGCCAGGCGCGGACATTCTGCACTCACCCTTACGCCAGCATTTCTGGACGTTATGCGACGTAATGCGACATCGAGTATACAAATGTATACATTGTTTACGTCTCCGCGCTAAACCCAAGGCCCCGTGCATGGACGACTTACCCGCCGACCGCGTGATTGTTCAGCTCGTATTCAGCAAAGTCACAACGTTATTTAGATATGATTGCGGTACAATTTATTTTATTTTATTTTATTTATTTATAGAGATACGCCAACAGTGAACATATTACACATTCTTAAAAAATACAAAAAATTTATACATACATAGATCTGATATGAACACCTTTTACAGGCGTATACAACATTCGCCAAAAAAGTGGTTAGACACTAAAACTATATAGTCAAATAACATAATTATATGAAATCCTTAGTATTATTTGTCTCTAGTTAGAGACTTTACTATTTTGTTTTTAAAACATATAAAGAATCATTAAATACATCCAGATCACTCAAGGAAACATTAAATTCATTATAGGTGCGACATAATCTTTGTGCAGGGAAGTTAAGTGCCAAATTGGTTCTAGCAGCTTGCCGCCGACCTAGAATTCGAGAAATTCTGTGCCTCGGATAGTGGTATGGAACGTTTAGAGAGATTTCTTTTAAAATAGATGGACTGTCAATAAATGCATGGACCACTTTATGAAGAAACGTTAGATCGCGGATTTTTCGCCTGTCTCGCAAGGTATGCATTTTAAAATAACTTAGACGACTTTCATAAGGACTTCTGTGGGAAATGCCTTGGCTGGAGAAAGCCAATGATCTAGTAAAAGCACGCTGGACGCCTTCTATGCGCTGTATGTAAAAAGGATTCCATGCTATGCTCCCATACTCCAGACAGCTGCGTACCATCGAATTGTAGAGTATAATTTTCGTGAGAGGAGATCTAAAACTTTTAGTGTTACGCCTAATAAAGCCAAGTAACTGTGCTGCCTTTTTTACGGTTACGTCAATATGGGTCCTAAAAGAAAGCTGGCTATTAATAATTACTCCTAAGTCTCGTATTTCACTCACCTCCTGAAGAGTAGCTCCATTTAACATGTATTTAGTATCAATAGGTAATTTCTTACGAGTGTATTTAAAATAAAATCATTTTTGAGCATTGAGATGCATTCTATTTTCATCACACCATACTTTTATACCGTTAATATCCTCTGTATAAGATGGCCGTCGGTAGCAGTATTTATTGATCTATATATTTTAAGGTCGTCCGCGAACATTTTAAAATTACAATGTTTAATATGAGAAGTGATGTCGTTAATAAATATCGAGAAGAGTATGGGTCCCAGGTGCGATCCCTGTGGTACCCCAGACTCGGCAAGAAACGTATCAGACTCGAAACCGTTAATGAAGACCACTAGCTGCCTTCTCCAGAGATAAGATTGAAACCATTTTAAAAAAGATCCGTAGACACCGACCCGTTCCAACTTAACTAATAACAATGGATGACTGACTTTGTCAAAAGCGCTGCTAAAGTCGGTATACACGGCATCGACCTGGCGCCCCTGATCCAATTCCTGAGATAACTCGGACACAAAGACGGCCAAGTTAGTCTCAACCGAACGGCCTTTTTTAAATCCATGTTGATGCTCAGACAGAAGGTGACTGACGTGACGAGATATTATGGGGCATATTAGAGCTTCAAATAATTTAGAAAAACACGAAAAAATGGAAATTGGCCTGTAATTGTTAATGTCATCCGCCATTCCCTTTTTGTGCAACGGTATAATCTTTGCTTTTTTCCATTCGTCAGGGAATTCCCCAACATATAAGGAACGATTTATAATTAAAGTCAACGGCAGAGCTAAGGCAGAGCCGCAACGTTTAACAAGTAATGGTGGGACTCCATCGGGACCTGGACCCTTGAGGACATCTAATTGTTTAATCTTTTTTAGGACTTCACGCTCTGTAAATCTTACGATGCCTATACAATTATGTTGATGATCGTTGTGAGGAATGACATTAAATTTATGTAAATATTAAATTTATGTAGGCGCTAGAAATGAACTTAGGGAAATACAAGACTTTCTTGCAACCAATAATAACAATATCGCACCTACACTTTCAGCTCTTTTAGCGCGCATTGCAGCCATGCTCCATGCACGCCCTCTCAGCCCACTCTCTTTTGACCCCGCGGAATTTGAATTACTCACCGCGGGTCATGTCCTTTTAAAACGTCAGCTCAATGCCCTACCTGAGTATTCGGTAGGAGGACGAGCCATTTCTGCACACAAAAAGGTTCAAGCTCGTCCTACCCTTATCCCAACACCTTTGGCGATCCTGGTCCAAACCCTACCTGCACACCATCCAAACCCGCTCCAAACGGACTCCCCGATCCAGCCCACCTCAAGTCGGGGAACTGGTCCTGATAGTGGACGACCAGGTGCCGCCTTTACACTGGCGCATGAGCCACAAGACGACCCCATGAAGGGATGGCGTCACCCGAGTGGTGGAACTCAAGATCGCCCACGTTATTGTCGATTGACCACCACACCACACCTTCGCCGCGTGGGGAATATGATCGCGCCAAAAGCGCGACGTCACCTCAAGGAATGCTCCCCGCCCGCGCGTCCCGCCGCCGCTGTCCTGCAGCTGTCAAACTAGAAGCAGGCGGCTGAAGGGCAGCGGAAACAGTCACCTTTTCGGCGCCATCGCGTCCGCACGGCGTAATCGGCAACCGTCATCAGCATAAACCCTTCGCGTTACGCGTCAGCCCAGAGTGACCTTTAGGGTGTGTTCGGCACGGCCACACACCACCTCCTAAATCAGCCCGTGTTTACGCGTAAACCAGTGAACCGAAGTGTATAGTCGCGTGCGCACGCCAAAACTCGAGATCCGCTCCGCGCCGCCGCGTTACGATACGACCGGATCCGCCCCCATCTTTACCGGCGTAGAAATACGTGTGCGTCCTAGTGCATAAACATTATACCTACAAGTGAACAACAGTTCTTCAGCCCCTTCAGCACGACGTCCACAGCAGGACGCCTCCACAGAGGAACTCAGGTCATCAGCGCCCATCAGATCCAGAGTCTCCCGACATCCCGATTGGAAACCAGGTACCTACAAACCTTCCCTAACGATCGTATGGTTGCAGACAATCTGCTTAACCAGGTGGAGTGCATTTTTTGATCTGATAATACTTAGTAGATTATGATACTGTTGCATAATAAGGGTTCTTATAACATGAGTGTGTTTTATAAAAACGAGCCGTAGGCGAGTTTTTTTATAGTATCACACGAGTGTTATAAGACCAAGTTAAGTACAGTGTCATACACTACTTTATCTACTCTCATACTATAATACGTAAAACAATATTGCAAATAAAACGCTGAATATAACAACAAATTTATTTTTACTTGTAATAATTATTGATGTTCTGAATATTACACTTATGAAAATGAATTTGAACCGGACAGGAAGCGTTATTGGAGGTACCTCGGAGAGGGTATGTTAATATAGGGCATATCATTTTAACCGTACGTAAGTTGCAATGCAAGTTTCTTACGGCATTATCTACTGCATATACTCGTATAAGATTATATTTGACTTTCGTAAGGCGTTTTATACACTTGTTTACTGCACAATACGCCGCACATTAATATTGCTTTATACTTAGGGTAAAGCAGTTCTATAGTATGGATAAATCTATTTATCAGTAACTGTGTACCTATACCCTATTACTATTATTATACTTTGGGCCTATTTACCACTAGCAACCGTAGCGGTTCAGCAGAGGACAAAAAAAGAAAAAAGAGTCACAGTTCCTCTAAAGGTGTTACCTCCATTGAGTTCCAGGGCCTACCACTTTCAGATGCTTCAGAATTTCAATGAAACCACTTCCGATAGCCTGCACTCGTTATTTCGAAGCAAATACTGTCTTGTGTTAGCGACTGACTTCTGTTCCTAACCTTACGTCACGTCCAACTGCTTCAATCATATAACCTATTTTAATTCACGCGATAATTCAATTAAACCTTCTATTATTTCTTATTATGATATTAAAATTCGTTATTAGCTTTTGGTTAATATTTGACCCTTTAATTTTGTCGTTTTCCGTTTTGGCGCCACTAAATACTGAATTACTATAAAGTGAATCTTTACCTAAATAATGTAACTAATTATATTATGTTTATTTTTATTTAAATTGCTCACGTATTTTCTTATTACTTACAATGTATAATTGTAGAACATCATTGTCAAGAGTATAATAATATAAGTACATATTTGATTCTTATGCGGTAGTTCGTTATAAGGCTGATATAAAACCAAGTGGCAGGAATGGGAACGCATTCTTTTTCAATCAAACATTGTGGAAGGTGGAAACGCTGTAGGAATAAACAGATATATATTGTACCCATCAACTTTCATTCTAAGTCTACCCACTAACTGAACATTTCAGAAGTGGGATAGTGAAGATATCGGGGCCATACTTTATATGGTATTAAGAGGCATTTCACATTTTAATGCGCGTAATCGTAGATTTTAAGCGCTTAATTTACTATCATAGGAAAGATTCACAAATAGTTTAATAATTGAAATAGATAGAATAATCTGTCCTCTTTTCAGTTAATGTACCACATTTACAAGCATAACTTTAATTATTTTGTAGTGACCAATCTCCCGCACCTCGTTTTACGAATTAAATGGAATATAGCAAACTTCAGAGTTCTATCTCTTGTATAAAAACTCATCAAATTAACTAAACAAAAAAATCTATTCATCAGGAATATAATCTTGTTGACACACAGTGTACTAGAATATCGATAACTGATCATCATTATAGAAAAAAAAATAAAGATCTTTCGCCAATTTCCACGAATTATATCAGCAGTTTAACACGATTTATTGCGTTAAATAAAGTGTAATTCCAAACTGATATTATATCAAAAGAAAGTACATTCTTCAATTAATCTGATCTCAGTTAAAATATGATATTAACTCTGCTTTGTTAGACACGAAAAAATATTTAACATAAGTCTAAATGATTATAAATTGAAATGTAAAGAAATTGATTGTTTACTCATTCCAAAGCCACAGTTTTTAAAATGAGTGCAAGTATCAAAATATGTTACTCACAGTCACGCTATTCCGTCGTAACTTCTTTCGCCTGTGTAAGCGATGCGCTGGCACTTACCTAAACTTCAGTAGAGTGATTTTGTGAAATGGCTCTTAACAAAATGAAAAAGTGAACTCGGAGCTCGGAGATCACATCTGCTGAATGAAGACCCGAAAAAGGCCCGATTTTTTTTCTTCTAACACCACGCCTACGCCGATGAAACGAAGACGACCAACGCACGCCGACGCAGTCATTCCTAAATTTCGGTCTGTACAAAATGACTAGCTGCGGTTACACAAAATAGATCAGGTTGGTGAAGTTTATGGATGGGACACTACGGAAAGATAGGTTATGCAACTTAACCTGCGTGGAACAGCTTGCCGTTAGTATGATGACTTTGATGAAAATAGTCTCGACTAGGAAGGATCGAAGAGTGCCCTAGAAACAACTTATCAACGAGAATAAGAAACTGTGAAACTATGGCTAGGTACTACTTACCACGAAAAGTTATCACTCCACACACTGCAAAATTCAGGGTCAAGACGCATAATCATAGGGCTACCTGTTGAATTGCGTACAAACCATCAGCTCACCAGTGAAATACTCCGGAGGTGTTTTATCATGGGTAACCATACTCTCGCGACAATTACAAACAAGTAGAAGCTACGATTCTGTCACGAACATTTACACGGAAGAGATGTACAACCACCGGCGGGGCTGAAGCACTGTTACATCTGCCAACGGAATGGACACGAGGAGAGGGACTGCATAGTTCCACGCTGTAACACCCGCCAGCGTCTCGGCCACACTTACAGCTGTAGTGCAACAACTGCGAGGACCACGCCGCAGCGAGTCCAGACTAATAATGTAAGTCAGATCCTATGTAATCGTACTGTTTGCGCACTGAGCATATTCAAACGCTTCGCATACATTCGCAAAGAACAACTTGTTGCTTATATCGATACTGAAAGCAAAGTTAATTATCCTTGCTCAATATAAAGCAAAACTTCTAACGATATCACAATCTACCATTGTAATTAAATGCTTTGGAGGGGCTCATACACAATCTCTAGGCAGATCGTTTGTAGATTGTGTGTATAGAAAATGTTAGCTTGAGCGGCAACTTTGAAATAAACAGTTTATGTGACCGATTATTAATGAATCCGGCACAAGTCTAGTTACATCTTCAAGCTCCGCTCATTTTATACTTACTTTATATAAATTAATATGCAAATTATGCTTGCTTTGTGTCATTACAGTTTGGATTATAATTACAAATACAGTATTTGCCTTAAAAGCGATGTTACAGTAAAAGCTCATAGTGCTGCTTTGATAAACGCATTTGTGCATATTGAATTTAACGAACATTTGTATTTTCTGTCAAATTTTATTTAGGTACTTGCATAGAGATATAGAGAGATGCCAATCCGTGCGCTGAGTACAAAACCTGGTGTCGCAAGCAGGGGCCGTATTCCGCCATTCAACGTATTGTTACCTTCAATAAGTTCATTATCCACTGCAGTATTAAAACTTAACGTTTGAATAGTCGTAAGTAAAGAGAAAGCATTGTAAACTGTTCACAATATTGGAATACTTATCGCGACCGGCGTTCAGTCAACATAATGCAAACCTTACGAATCGCCGTGAGCAATGTGTTCTGTTTTTGGGCATATTGCTGCGACACCAGCACCGGCCCCGCCCCCTTTTCATATCTCCCTTGTTTCTGTGATTAGTGGGTA
This sequence comes from Selenia dentaria, assembly GCA_917880725.1. NCBI lineage: Eukaryota > Metazoa > Arthropoda > Insecta > Lepidoptera > Geometridae > Selenia > Selenia dentaria. The sequence continues at coordinate 20,725,857 of OU862880.1, read as the reverse complement.
CTTGCAATTATGCTACGTAATACCGGTACGAATGATCTGCATTGTAGGTTGTCTAAAACTAATTAATATAGGCAACGTTGAAGTTTCCTTCCCATCAATAGATTGCTCGTGCAGAACTAGTGACCTACATATTACCTTGGTATTAGTAGGTAATGTCATGAATATTGCCTTATGCTTGTATCCAACTAACTGCACCCCATTATCAGACAGTGAGGTAGATATGGGAGAACTAAAGAGTAGAGATCACAAAAAGCTCTTAAGCCTTGTTGAACAATTAAAGTCTTCTGTTTACTAGAGACACCAAAAAATTACGTTGCACAAATCTTATAGAAATGCGAATTCAGACAAATACATTTGTATATTTATAAGTCAAGCTCTCAAGTTAGCAAGGCAATGCTATTTCACAACCCTCACAGCTCAAGGTCACACCACAAAGTCAAAATTGCAGATGATTCGAATTATAAAACTTATTTCGTTAAATGATCCGGGCAGGAACGTTCTCGATAAAATGTCTTTTTGTTTGGTCAGCGCGCCTGCCGTATTTTCTACGCTGATACGTATATATATACGACAGCACCCCATGCACTAAATGGCGTCAAAATGACTTTGATACTGATCTTGCTGATATAATGTTGCCTATCGTTACTAAATTGCTTTACTAATGCGTGTTTTAGAACTTTTGCAAAAAGCTAATTTAAATTTAAACCCGAATAAATGATTCTTTTAAAAAATCATTTATTTACTTGGGTCATAAATTGCGGCAGGTACTATCCGACCTGGCCGAGATAAAATAAATTGTGACTCTGAATATGTACGCCTAGAAATGTATACGTGGATTTGCAGAGATCACTCTCCCTCTAACCAAACTTGTAGGTAGTAGGTTTTGGGGCCCAACAAGAGAACGCATTTCAAACGCTCATAAGTCACCTGGTTGGGAGGCCCCGTACTTAGCATAAATGATAGTAGGACTATACAGAGCTGCAAACTGATGCAAATAAATGAGGTTAGGTGTTATTCTTATGCAACATCAGCCGAAGGTTCACTGAAACTGATTGCTTGTTACAGTAGAGTAACGTCTCCAGAAGAACTGTTTTATCACAATTGTGAACCTAAAACTATAGTAGTAGTAGTGCAGCTGAATTGAAATTATATTTGTTGCAGAAAATACATATACTCGTAATTAAGGCGCTTGGTGCTTGAGTTACCACAGTTTGTCCATGGCGGACGTACAAAATTATATAAAATAACAAATTCAACTAGTTAAAACAATAATCAAAATAAGAAATAATTTAAATCTACTAAAATAACATATCAAGTCGTGTTGCTTTTTGTTAAAATATTACGAATGTATCTAGGTTAGTCATTTTTAGCCCACACAACAATTACACAAGTATACCTCTATTACAATTACTTATTTCAAGGTTCAATTATTGCTTTCGTACTTACTTGACAGGAATACCTATAAAAGTATTATCTGACTGTGTAGCTTTGCGTAGCGTACTACACTGGTTAAGAATGATTTTATACCTCGTATATCTAGATGGTGGTTACCTATCTATGATTAGGAGTTTCAAGTGGAATACCGGGCAGAAGATGTAACGAAGCAAGTAGACCCCCAGGAGTAATGTAATATAGGGACCCCACTGCAGAAGCTATTTTTTCAAATTGATGAATCAAGACTCTTTAGTTACACTTTAATTACAAGATATAAATAACCCGGACATAACTAATTACACTGTAAGGGATAATATTATCTAAAGAGCAACTTTCCATGGTGAACCATTTTTTAAACCTAAACTGGCAATATATGACCTATATATGACATAAGTACCATGACCAGTAGGTCTACCATGAGTTTACAACATTGCTACCAATCGATGCTCGCTATCGACTGCTGCGAAAAAATGTATGAATAAAAGAACAGTGCCACCTCGCGGTTAATTGTAGAACTAAAATTGACAGCGAGTACGCCAATCACAAGCTTAATAGGTAGGCGAGATCGAGTATCAACTATAGATGACATTTATGTTGCCAACTCATGGTAGAGGTACTGAACCAAAATATCGGCAGGTGTATAAAAACTATAAATTCTCAGTTAAGGTTCGCGGGTATGACTCGGTTTATAGGAAAATATGTTATCCTGTCCTGTATCCTGTCTCCAATGCGCTTATAGAAAATCAGAATATGGTAGGGAACATGGAGAGCTCTATCCAATTGGTAAAGTACCAGTGCCCATGCATACTTTACGCGGTGACCATTGGGGCCTTTTTATAAACACTCTAGAAAGTGAGAGTGCGCGTAAAATCTCGAAGGTTTCGGTTGTGGCATAAATAACACCTTATTCTACCACTACTTATTCCCCATTTAACCTCCGGTCTGAGCATGAAAATTTGCGCTGACCAGCTTACTCAACTTCACAAAACATTCACCAGATTTTAATCTGCAACAACAAGCTCTTCAAAGTAGAAAGTTGCATATTGACGGTCTACATGACGATCATGAAAAATGAATTAGACCAATATCGTAAGAAATGCATTATGTATTCTATAGAGCAATTATTATTCTTGTGAAAAGGTGATGCTAGCAAGGACACGGTAGCTCGGGTTCCGGAAAACTAAAATGTCCTTAGGTACAGATATTCTTAGAGTTGCAAGGCAGAACCAAAGATAGATCGTTACCTTAGCTGTAGAACAAAAGAAAAGAAATTGTGTGCTGTTGTACGGTGAGAGGTGCAATGTTGAGTTCTTACAAACACATTGTTTTGATGCAAATAGTAGAGAAATAGAGATGATCTTGCCGTCTGTGTGACATTATGTTCATAACGTCTGTCTGTCATCATGTTCTTAACATCTGTGACATCATGTACTTATGTCTGTGTGACATGCACTTACATGCGAGTGTGTGACATCGTGTACTTGCCGTCTATGTGACATCATGTTCATAACGTCTGTGTGACATTACGTTCTTAACGTCTGTATGACATCATGTTCTTTACGTCTGTGTGACATGCACTTACCGTATGTGTGACATTATGTACTTACCGTCTGTGTGACATCATGTTCATAACGCCTGTGACATGATGTTCTTAACGTCTGTGTGACATGACGTTCTTAACGTCTGTGTGACATGATGTTCTTAACGTCTGTATGACATCATATTTATATTATATTAACGGGGCTTAATCGCGTTAGTAATAGTATTTATTTACCTCCGACGTTTCGATCAAGTTGCATTGATCGTGGTCACGAGCGGACTGAAGAGGCGGGTGTCATTGTCTTGAAGTATGGAGATACTTTTTAATATACCCCAACAGTTGTTATAAAAAGTCATTGTCCCGACACACAACACTAACGATATCGACAGATTTTTCCGAGGATAAATCGCGTCGGGAACACTTTTTAATCACTGGATTCCATGTTGCCGCCAGTTTGAAGAATGAGTTTGAAACCATCCTCCCGGTTGAAGTTACGGTGTTTTTTAATCTCAACCGCTTCACGTACCATTCTCGAGTAATAGTGACGCTCCGTAGAGAACATTTTGGGGTCGTGAAGTTCAATCCAGTGATTAGGTCCTGACTCGAGCAGATGTTCAGCGACCGCAGATTTATTTATGTGGCGGTTCTTTACAGCTGCAATATGCTCTTTGACTCGTTCAGCACTATGTGTGACATCATGTTCTTAACGTCTATGTGACATGATGCTCTTAACGTCTGTGTGACACCATGTACTTAACCGTCTGTGTGACATCATGTTTATAACGCCTGTGACATGATGTTCTTAACGTCTGTGTGAGATGATGCTCTTAACGTCTGTGTGACATGATGCTCTTAACGTCTGTGTGACATGATGTTCTTACCGTCTGTGTGACATAATGTACTTACTGTCTGTGTGACATCATGTACTCACCGTTTGTGTGACATCGTGTACATGCCACCTGTGTGACATCGTGTACTTTACTTATCCGTCTGTGTGACGCTATGGCCACTGAAAAGTATGTCGTCTGAAAGACATATAGGCCTAAATTTTGGCTTAAGACTTAAGAATGCCTAAAACTAGATATAATGTGTTAGGTAGCGAATGTTGTTCTTATACCACAGCTAAGCACTTATCACCATGACCAAAGACTCTGCTTGTTTTGTTTCTGTTTCAGTTTACCCAAGCGGTGGGAACCAGATTGCTGCCCGAAAACCGTGGGACACGGCAATAACAGGATGGCCGAGTGTTAGCGACTGACTTCTGTTCCTAACCTTACGTCACGTCCAACTGCTTCAATCATATAACCTATTTTAATTCTTACGATAATTCAATTAAACCTTCTATTATTTCTTATATGATATTAAAATTCGTTATTAGCTTTTGGTTAATATTTGGCCCTTTAATTTTGTAATTTTTTTTGTTTTGGCGCCACTAAATACTGAATTACTATAAAGTAAATCTTTACCTAAATAATGTAACTAATTATATTATGTTTATTATTTAAATTGCTCGCGTATTTTCTTATTACTTACAATGTATAATTGTAGAACATCATTGTCAAGAGTATAATAACATAAGTACATATTTGATTCTTATGCGGTAGTTCGTTATAAGGCTGATATAAAACCAAGTGGCAGGAATGGGAACGCATTCTTTTTCAATCAAACATTGTGGAAGGTGGAAACGCTGCAGGAATAAACAGATATATATTGTACCCATCAACTTTCATTCTAAGTCTACCCACTAACTGTAGCTCTACCATGAGTTGGCAACGTAAAACGTCATCGATAGCCGATACTCGCTAGCGTCTACACGATCGTCGATTGCGAGCTGATTTAATTGGCACCATGAGTCGTTAAAAAGGTGCTTTCGACAATTCGATTCTCGTTAGCGGGTCTCGTGTCGATTTGGTTATTTCTTTATGTTGGCATTATCTAAGAACTAGCTTCACACGTATTATGTTGTCTTTTTCTATCAACGTACTTAAGAAGGAGAGCGTATGACGTCAATATAAACCAACAAAATAAAATAAGCTTAATTTACTTATTACTTACTGTGAAGTCCATTACTTTCGAATTTATATTCATTATACGTACCTAGCTGACAGCTCCTCTTTCGACTGGTATTTGCGGAGAAGACAAAGAAAAAATTGTATGAGGAGATATTTATTTTGTTTTGTAACAAGTACATGGTACAATAAATAGTATATTAAAACCAGTTAAAAGTGTTTCTTTTTAAATCAAGAAATGGCGAGAATGAGCCTATCCAAATGTTTTTATGCTGGTGGAGTTCATGGAACTAGTAAGTACAAGTAACTTAGCCCGATTTAGTTTATTGATCAATTTTCTTACATTATTTCTACAATGATCTCTACTGTACTGTTGCTTTCTAATCACACACGACGACGATGTGAAAAATGAAGTAACAGGGATTATTGTATTGTGATTCTCAGACATACTAACCATACATAACCTCTATACGTACTTGTGTAAAAACATAATAATAACGTTAATTCCTACAATAACATAGGCCTTAGCCTTCGCTTCTTAATCTGGGAGATAAAGTAAACCTATAATAATAGTCATCACCTACATGAGTTACTTACATGTATTTTGTTACTTATACTTTACAGGAAATGGAGACCTTAGCAAGCCTGCTAATGGACCACTAGAGCTACTGGTACCACATCCTTTTCAAGCCGCAGGAGGACCCAGCCTCACAATCGAAACCAGCAAAGCAGGCATTTGTGAAAGCTGACAATGAACGGCAGGTTTTCCAGCAAGATGCAGAGACAGCTTGATTTGAGGGATGGAGTTAGGAGAAAAACTAACTGATGTTATTGGAAAACGATAATTGTGTTGAAGTTGGCCTTCCTCAAATGTTTCCACAACTACCTATACATATTAGTTTTAATTAGATTATTAGTAATAGACGATTAGTAAACAATAAAACAAGTAAACTCATACTCATATTGTATTAAATAGGTACATGACGAGCCACCAAGTTACTCTACCTTCCTAGCTAGACCCTACCTTCGAACAGAGGGTTGCCAGGTTTGATCCCTGGCAATGACAGACATATTTGGCCCGGAACTTGTTTGTCACTGTTTTTCACAAGTGTCCATGCCTTCCATGACACAGGGGAATTCTAATGGGGGTATGAGTGTAAATGTTATTATGATCCTAGTTTTAAAAACAACCATAGTAAATTATCTAATATTATTGTATGATATAGAAATGATTTATCTGCTTTTTATTAAAGCAGATAAATCATTTCTATACATGTTTGTAGCTTTTTAAATATAATCATTGTACCTGAATGATGTGATAGTAGGATTAAGTTGATATATGATTCCTATATGTTTTAAGGTAGGTGAAATAAAAGACATACATACTACATAAGTAAGACTTATGTTTTTGGTGAGTAGGTCATGATGTGGGCCACTCAGTTTTTTTCTGAACTATTCTGTAAGTTGTATGTTGAAATAAAACGTTTTGAATACAAATAAAGATGTTATTTATTATCACTAAATATTATTACTTATTCTCCAAGCTAATTGATCATGCAATGTCCTATACACTATCGGTTCACTGCAATTATTGCTTTCATCACCACTTCTCCACGTTCATATGAGTAGGAATTCTATGAAAGAAAGAAATTTTGTTAGTGTGCACATGAATTTGTGAGTAAGAGATATTGCAGAGACCATAAGGAATATTTTTGCTAAAGAAACATGACTACATAGTACAAAGAATAACCCCTATAATTACAGTAACTTCACAATCATAATTTCCACAACACATTTTACAGCTAATCCTTTTCGTTCAAATGTCAGTTAAAGAAGATATTTAGATTTATTTAATACTAAAATCCACATTCGTGTTACACTTACAATGATAATTATAAACATAAGATAATTCTATTCAAATATGGGTAATTTTATATCAGTTAGACTGGTTTAGAGAACACGAACTTACATGACGGTTAAATTTGCACTAAACATATCCACAATTAAACAGAAATGGCAAATTTAAGAATTGTCACTTGCAAACATTGTATGAATTTAGACATAAACATGAACAGATTATAATTAACAGAACAGATGATAATTTACTAAAAACAGATTTTAGTTCGCTGATTTAGTTTGGTGTTCTTAACAAGCGAATTACTACCAATGACCTGGATAACTTCCTGCCATAATATTAGTGCTCATCTTTTAAGCTGGGTGTAAATATTTCAAAATGTCTTCCATCAACACATCCAATTACCCTTGGGATTATAAATTTACTATTAAATCTGAAAACAGAGTGTCTGATAAAAATAGTCAATAGAAATTTCATTATATATAAAAAATATAGTAAGCTACCGTTGTTTTATAACATTCCTATCCTTTTTTGTGTTTGATAACTTGATGATTGTATTTAAGATGTTTAGGTACATGGTTTAGTTAGAGCAACAGTGATTTCTTCTATTTAGATACACTGATCTCTTATTCTTATTCGTTTTGGGGGTGATGAGGCCTGCACTGACGTCCCGCTTGGGGTGTTTTGTGCATTCCACCCTGCCAACATTTACTCAAGCCAGCCTAACTTCTTCACATAGAGGAGTAAGGCCTTGGGGCGCTGGCACAACTGCTGCAATGTAGTTTGAGATGTTGTATGAACAATCGTCGATGATGCTGATGATGCATCATGCGTTATGGAGTAGACTTCCAGTAATCCTGTTTTTGATCTAATATCTTCCATAGCCCTGCAGTGCAGCAACACAGTCTGCACAGTCTCCAGATAGTGGGCTGTCCGTAGCTCCGATCTTGTGCAACTGGTAATTTAGATTACTGTGAGCAGTGATAATGCCCACCATTAGGCGAAGGTCCTGACGTTGTATTCATAGTAATTTGTTCGTAGTATTTTTGTTTAGGATTGGAAACATGGATTTCGCATGTTTACAGTCCTTCCTGTCATCCCAACCATTTTGGTGTTTTCTTACTGTGTAGCTACTCAGGAGATTCTGCACACTAATCTCCTCGGAGTATTAATTATTCGACACTGCCTCCTGGGAAAAATGACTTGCTGCTTCAAATACTTTTTGGGTGGTCCCCGTGCCGTGCATAGAACAGCAATGCAAATAAAACCTGTAATGCAAAGATAAAAAAGTAGTATACCTATCTGGGTTTATAATAAAATAATAATAAATAGCCTGTAGTTTTATTTGTAAGTTATTAGCATAACCTCAAATATGTAAAAAATAAATATGTTTACAGCTTACCTTAGACCCTAGTGAGACTCTTTGTGATGGTATTAAATCTGTTGAATCCACAATTAAATGTCTTCAAAAGCATACACAGGTAAGATGCTTTTAGAAAGTCAGCTTTCTTCACTAAGGTTTAGTGGACATCCAACTTGTTTTCTCATTTCGGCTTGAAATTGAGAATTCTCGTCGCTGATCTTCATTTTCAGCTGCTGTCACCATATTCAAAGCCAAATAAATTATTCCTGCCATTATTATCGTAATACAAATAAACTTATTTGATTATGTAAGTATTTTAAATTGAAACTCGATAGGTTATTTTCCCTTTCACGCGATTCCACACCTCAAAATTCTTGTGAGTGGCGTAGTCGCTAACGTCTATCGAAATTTTCGTGGGCGATTGTCAAAATAATGGCTTATGGTACCGTTTGAGTGAAAATCCAAGCAAATCGCGTATCGACATCGATTGTCGCTATCGACTCACGATTCGTTTTCGAAGCGACTGTTAATAAAATAAACTTGTGGTGCCGATTTTAGTTCTACAAGTGACCGCTAGGTGGCACTGTTCTTTTTTCATACAAATTTTCGTCGACAGTCGCTAGCGAGCATCGATTGGTGTCAATATTGTCAACTCATGGTAGAGCTACTGAACACTTGTATTGATTCTCGTTTACGAACCTAATTACACTCTCGGACACAAACACTTGCGTGTGTTAGAGACGAACAGCGCCATCCTAGCGTGACTTATAATAGTGACATATTGGCTAGACAACACGCTCAAAATGGAGTTAATATAATACACTTAATTTAAATACTTGCGGGGAAAAGCAAGTAATCACCGAATAGTGGTGCATCGCTCTCACGTACGATTCGATCGTACGATGACAATAAAGATGCTTGAAGCAAAATTAGTTTTTGCCCTCTCACGACGATCTTACATTAGACTATTAGAATCTTAGTAATATTACTTTATTCCTTGCCGCATATGTACGTCGCTTCCTAACTAAGGTTTACGTTTGTTTAGTTTTTGTTGCGAGCGTATTTCATATTACTTAATAAATAATCCACCTTTTCATAAGGTGAATATTGCCGTAATTACTATGATTTTCGCCGAATATTCAGCGTCGTAAACGTATGAATGTATAAATAAATAAATAATATGAACTTATAAATAAATAAATAAATATACTGCTTAGTTAACAGCAGTAAGGTCTATTCAGAAAGTGCCTTATGGTACGTTACATTAACCGTTTGTATCTGTTAAATATAATAAACCGTTTGTACGTTTTGGCTTAAGAAAGCAAAATTAAACGTAAGGCTTACAAACTCACCTAACGTAATTACACATAGTCGAATACTATTCTAGTTTTTAGGCATGCTTTTATGTAATTGTGTGAAATGTACGCTGCTGTACAATCTACGAGTACGAGGGCGGCACTGCAAATTTCGGGAATCAAGGAAGTGACACAACATTACTATTTAAAAACGAATTTATTGCTTTTCGAAGTATTCTCCGCGAAATTTGACACATTTTTCCATACGATGGAACCAATCATTGAAGCAACCATTCCATTCGGAAGTTGGGGTCTCCAAAAAGGCCGTTTTGTAGGCGTCCAGCTTCTTCAGGTGATGAAAATCTCTGTCCACGCAATTTATTCTTTATTTTAGGGATAGTATAGAAATCATTAGGGCTTAGGTCGGGGCTGTACGGCGGATGGTCTAATAATTCTATGTTTTCTTACTCTTGTTCTGAGCGCGGTGTGATAACTCGCATTGTCGTGATGGAGGATGATGCGACGGTTGCAGTTCTCTTTACGGAGTTCAGAAACGACCTGTGGCAAACAAATGCTAGCATACCATTCTGCATTAACCGTTCTTTGTCCCTCAAGAGGAATAGTCGTAACATGGCTGGTTTTGGAGACAAACGTGGCCACCATTTTTTTGCAACACTCCGTGAACGAACAATTTTTGTTGGCTTTAACTCATTTTAGAACACCCAAACTCGTGACTGGTTTTTTGTTTCGGGTTCGTACGCGTATATCCAGGATTAGTCACCTGATACGATGTTGTATACAGCATTTGAGGATCCTGCGTGAAATATTTCGAGATTTCTGACGCAACGCGAGCCGCTTTTTGCTCTTCACAGAGCGAATGCGGTATCCATTGGGAAAACAACTTTTTACACCTAATTCATTGCAAGTTCATGCAAGATTATTTGTATTTGACTCATGCCAATGTCTAAAGTTGCCTGAATTTCGCGGTATGTCACATGTCGATCTTCCTCAATCAGCTTCCGCACAGCATCAACGTTTTCTTGGGTGACTGCAGTTTTTGGACAACCTTGACGGGGATCATCACTGAGCTTGACACGTTGAAATTCAGCAAACCAGCGATAAATTGTGGTTTTGGATGGGGCTTCATCACCAAATGCAGAAATCATCCGGTCAACACACTGTTTTTGTGTTAAACCACTTCGAAAGTCATAATAAATCATCGCTCTTGAATTTTCTCGAGTCGATTCCATTTTCTCAATGACTAAACAAGTTTGACAAAACCTTGTGACAAGACCGAGAATCTTTTTTTAAATAAATTAATGGTATTCGATTTTTAAAACCAAGGAATTTTCAATTAAAAAGATTTTAATATAACAGGAACAGTGGAAATATTCCATTCCCGATACTTTTAGTGTAGCCCTCGTATATAGTTACACTGCTAGGCATTGTGATAGTATCTGGTTGTATAATGTTGTAGGGCCGGCTAAGTAGATCTAAACTTGTAATGGAATAAAAACATAACATTTTATACAGTGAAGTGCGACCAGTGCTCCCAGCCACGCTTTTTTAAAGGCAACCGTGGGCTCAAAATTCATATGAGTAAAACACACCGTTCGGCTCCAAATTTAACCAAAGAAGTGCCTATACAAAACAATAACTACATTAGTTTTTGTGAACATTTAGGTAATTTAAAAACGAATTTGCCAGTTTTAAAAAGAATTCCTCGTGGTGCACGTATTAGCGTCGCTAAATGTCTGATTGATGACATCAGAAATGTTATTTCATGTAACTCTCCTCAGGCCTGGGAGCACTTGTTGACTTTCCCGTATAGAATTCTTCATGTTTCGAAAAACCCATCTGATCAAAATTCTCTTACTAGCAAAATAAAACAAAATTGTAAAGACAACTCAAAGCGCTGTCCTGTTTACTGCTTGACTTCGCCAAATTTAGCTCGACCCGTATATTCTTCTGCGTCCTACCGTCTCGTAGAACACAAGCTAAGTGAAGGAGACATCAGAGGTTCGGCTAGACTTTTATTTTCTAACGATACATTGGCACCAAACTCTCCGGAAACTTTGTTGGCTTTAATAGAAAAACATCCACCTTCCGCAGCTCAAGCTCTTCCTTTACCTGCTAACGTTACTGGGGAGGATGTTCTTGTCGCCACTGTCGACGACCTAATGTATGCGTTAGCATCCTTCCCAAGTGGTTCAGCGGGGGGCCTCGACTCTTTTACGCCACAACACCTAAAAGACCTGACCAGTGCAAGCTGCGGTGAGATTGGGGACTATCTGCTTAAAGAGCTCACTTCACTAGTAAATGTGATGTTAACAGGTAAAGTGAATGACGCAATAACAAATGTTTTATACGGAGCTAATTTATGCGCTCTTCTTAAAAAAGATCGTAGCATAAGGCCCATAGCTGTTGGAACAGGGTACCGTCGTCTAACTGCTAAAATTTGTGTTAAACACATCAAACAATCTCTCTGCAAGGAATTTCAACCCTTGCAGTTGGGATTTGGTTCACAGGGTGGCTGTGAGGCGGCAGTACATGCCCTAAGAACATTTTTAACAAATGAAGGATGTGAAGTGTTGCTGAAGGTTGATATTAAGAACGCCTTCAATTCTCTTGATAGAAACACTCTTTTGACACAAGTTAAAAATAAAATCCCTTTTATATATAATTTCATTTGGCAATGTTATGGTAAACCTTCAAAATTAATATACAAAAACAATTTGTTATCTTCAGAAGTAGGATGCCAACAAGGTGATCCACTTGGACCAGCTATTTTTAGCCTAGCAATCCACCCTATCATCAAAAAATTAGAATCGAAATTTAATGTCTGGTACCTGGATGATGGGTCCCTAGGAGGAGATGTTGACACTGTTCTTAAAGACCTACAAAATTGAATTTCAGAATTTAGTTCAATAGGTCTTGCTCTCAACTTTTCAAAATGCGAACTTTTCATTCCAAATTCTACAACACTACTAAGAAATCAGATAGTAAACATTTTTATACTACACCTGCTCGGAAAGTACCTTGATACTTTATCAAATTTACGGTAGAAAGTACGTCATTGCATATCGAACAAATATGCGGCGAGAAAACGCATCTGAGCGGGAGAGAAAAGTGTATGAAAATCCATTTCTTACGTGGTTTTTCTTTTTTAATTTTGGGTAAGACTATGCGCTGGTAACCTAAATAACAAAAGCCAAAAAGTTTTTACAGTGAGTTTTTATCTCCAAGTTCGCAAAATGACACTGGCCACTAGCTGTGTGTTGGATGGTGTCAAACAATTTGAAAAAAGAACATGTGAAAATTGCAGACGCCATTGGCGCCATTTTCAATTTGTGTGTTGTTTGAGGATTCAGTTTTCGTAGAAAAGTAAAATAAAACTATCAAAATGATAAGTAGTGATAGTGATGATGAAGATTTTTTAACTCCGCCGCAGTTGAAGGAAACAGCAAAAATACTGATTGATAACCTTTTACCACAGAAATCAATTAAAAAATATAATAAAACTTATGACGATTTTTTGCAATGGAAAAGTGAAAAAAATGCGGAATCTTTTTCTGAAACTGTTTTGCTAGCTTATTTCAGTGAAAAGCGCAAAAATACAAACCAAGTACGTTATGGTCTATGTACTCAATGTTGAAAAGTACTATATTGACAAGAAACGACATAAATATTCAAGAATACAAAAAACTTACAGCATTTCTGAAAAGAAAGTCGGAGGGATTCCGTAGTAAGAAATCAAAAGTGCTTACTACAAAGGATGTTTATTCCTTTTTGCAGAATGCTCCAGATGACAAATATTTGTTGATGAAGGTAAGTTTATGAACAAAATGCACTGGTTTAAAATTTATTACGTACCTATTTATGAGTAGAAATCTACTAGGTTTTCATGTTTGATATTTTTGTTTACAGGTTATTTTGATTTTAGGAGTAAATGGGGCCTGTCGTTCGCAAGAACTTGTGGATATGACAACAGACGATATCGAAATCCTCGAAAATGGAATAATCGTCAATATTCCTAACACAAAAACCAAAATTCAGCGATCATTTGTTATATCGGGCTTATTTTATGAGATAGTGAAGAAATATAACGAAATTCGCCCCAGTGACCCCAAAACCAATCGGTTTTTACTACAATATAAAAACAAAAAATGTACGAAACAAGTAATTGGGAAAAACAAAATAAGTACTGTGCTAAGAGAAATAGCTTCGTACCTTAATTTACTCAATCCACTAGAATACACTGGCCACTGCTTTCGCAGAACTTCAGCGACTATTCTTGCCAATACTGGTGCTGATTTAACCACAATAAAACGTCACGGTGGTTGGAAATCGTCCGCTGTTGCAGAAAGCTACATAGAGAATTCCGTAGAAAACAAAACACGAATAAATAACCAAATATCGGGATCGATTATTGTGACTCATCTCCTCAACCATCAACGAGCGCGGCGATGCCAGATGCCCCTCAGCAGCCAGTTGCCCCTTTGGCAACACAGCCTTCTACGAGCGCAGTGCCAACAGCACAGCCAGTTATTCCTCCTACATTATCGCAAACATCTCAAACAAACATTAATGGAAAAAGTGTTACATTAAGCTTCACTAACTGCAACAATTTCAATATAAATTTCAATTAGTAAAGATTTAGTTTTTTATTTTCCTCGTAGGTGTAGTATAAAGCACTATGTATCACTCGAGAGAAAGTGCGATTCCCGATCTCGGGTGTTTTAGAGCCTACGGCTCGGGCTTCAAACGACACCCTCGACGGTAATCGGTCACTTTCTCCTCTCGGTGAACAATGTACTATTGAACGAATTGCTCCCAATATCAAAATATTAGATAATCGATCACTTCGCCTCTTAGGGTCTCCAATCCTAGACGAGTCAATTGAAGATTTTGTTGATGACAAAATTCAAAACTTTAACTCAGTTTCGGACCGCCTACTAAAAATAAATTGTCACATGGCCTATTTTATTTTTCGATATTGCCTTTTTGTCCCTAAATTTATGTATTCTCTTAGATGTTGTCAGTTTTGGAATCATCCTTTACTTTTACAAAAACTTCAACATCAAGAGGGATACGCTCACTACCATACTCAATACACATTTTGACGATCGCACTTGGCGCCAGGCCTCACTACCTGTTAGGTGTGGAGGTCTCGGTATTCGCAAAATTTCTAGTGTAGCATTACCCGCATTCCTTTCATCAATTTTCAGTACTCAAAAGTTAGTAAAGGCAATTTTATCGCCTTCTATTCAGATTAGTTATATGACTGAGGCTTTAGGAAACTGGAAAATAGCTTGTCCAAGTCAGTCCCTGCCCAAAGCTCCTGCTTCTCAGAGGCAGTGGGACGGGCCGCTCTGTGAGTTAGAACTTGAAAACCTGGTCAATTCAACTAGTTCTTCCGCCGAGCGTGCTCGCCTGTTAGCTGTTACTCGATAGGAGTCGGGGCTTTGGCTACATGCTTTGCCGTCTAAAAATGTTGGAAATCTTTTGGACAACAATACTTTCCGAATAGCCGTATCCCTACGAGTAGGTGCCCCTTGCCAGGTCCCTCACCGTTGTGTCTGCGGTGAAATGGTGGATCGGTTCGGCCACCACGCACTCTCATGCGTAAAGAGCGCGGGGCGCATACCGCGGCACGCCAGCTTGAATGATATCATCCGTCGGGCATTTGTCAGTGCTGGAGTCCCGTCAGTTTTGGAACCGAACGGATTGATGCGGGATGACGGCAAGAGACCAGATGGGATGACTATCGTCCCGTGGAAGATGGGACAGCCCCTGGTTTGGGATGCTACATGTGTGGACACACTGGCGCCGTCTCATCTCCCTGGGACGATTGATCGGGCTGGCGCTGCCGCGTCTAAAGCGGAAGACCTCAAACGTCATAAATATGTGTATTTAGACAGAATGTACATGTTTATGCCGTTTGGGGTCGAAACTTTAGGCCCATGGGGGCCGTCCGCTCTCAACTTGTTTAGGGATCTGGCGAAATGTTTGTTTGAGGCGTCGGGTGACCGAAATGCTGGCGCCTATTTTGGGCAAAAACTTAGCATTGCCATCCAGCGTGGCAATGCCGCCAGCGTTTTGGCCACTTTTCCCCCCACCATGGGGCTTATAGATTAGAATGTTATTATTATTATTATTTTATTTAATTTTTAATTACTAATAAATGTTCCAACATTTTATACCATAAAATGTAAATATGTATAATAATCGAAATAACGAGTATATAACAAACAATGATATATAGAAAAGTTAGAAAAAATATTCTGACTTACTCACTAACAATGAATTATATTAATTGGCAAATATAGTACCAAAATTAGTACTGACCACTTTTATTTTCTTAGAAATAACTGGAATGCGAACGTTTGCTAGTACGTCGTCTGGAAATGCATCACACACTGGGACACCAGCATTCAGGAGAGATTCGAACAATACTCTGATTTCTCGAAAGATTTCTTCACCATTCTCATGCCATACAAAAGACACGGCATCGCCTCTAATGATATGATTAATGACGTCGTATACGTCGTTATCAATAATAACATCAATCATTGCAATCCTTCGATGCTGCTCGACACCCAAGCAAATCCTATTACCGCTCACGCTGACAAAATCATCGCTATTCCTTTTCAGTATGAGTTCTTGTAGTTTTACCAGAATTTTTTTGAAACGATCGGAGGCCGAATAGAGGTGACCCTGCAGCGCTTTCACAATTAATTCGACGCGTTCATTTTCCGTCAACTTCTTCCAGGCGGCAATGGGACCGCTAAGTTTTAAATCATTATGCGAACGCCCGCGACTGTAGGTGGGGTATATTCGGTCGTAGATGGGGAGGCAGGCTCGCGGAGGGCCGTCGAAGTCAGCGTATTCGTTGATCCAGACACGGGAGGCGTGAGAGGAGAATGCGAGCTCTTGTGAAAGTGCCGCATCCGCCGCCCACACGCTGAGGAAAGGCGACTCTCGCTGCGCCACCAACAAACGCAACTCCTTGACTGTGCGGTACGCCTCTACAAGAACTACGTGTCCATTTACAGTTGAGGTCACATCCACGCTAAATGCGTCGCACACGAACACTTTACCTTTTGTGGCAAAGGCTTCGGTACTCGAGTCGACCCTCTCGCGCGAGCCCTTCCACGCTAGCGCGCTCTTCACCTCGTTATATACGCTCTCCTGCACGTATATCCTATGAAATGTCCATGGGGCCTGTAATGAAAAAAAAAAAAAAGTAAGGTTTGAATAGGTCATTCACGAACAGTGTAGTTTCGCGCAGAGCTTAAAAGCTTACAGGTCTGGGTGATACAAAACGTTTTAAACGATGCACAAAGTATACTTACAAGCGGAAGGAACTATTACGAGTATAAGTGCCATGAAAAAGGTACCTATTTATAAGTCACCTAAGTCACTTATTTATGTTTTCAATAGAGAAATTTATTAAAAACAAATATAGGAAGTACACTTGATTTGTATAAGAGTTCTGTATGGGTATAATGATATATGATAAGAAATGATAAAAAATGTTTAAAACCTAAATAAGGTTTCTCCAGACACCAAGTTCTCGACAATTACATAATACACTACCTATATAATCATCATCATCTCAGCCGTAGGACGTCCACTGCTGAACATATGCCTCCCCCATGATTTTCCAAAAGGACCGGTTGGAAGCGGCCTGCATCCAACGTCGACCTGCGACCTTCATCAGGTCGTCTGTCCACCGTGTCGGTGGACGACCTACGCTGCGCTTGCCGGTCCGTGGTCTCCACTCCAAAACCTTTCGGCCCGATCGGCCATCTGTTCTGCGTGCTATGTGCGCTGCCCACTGCCACTTCAACTGGCTAATCTTCTGAGCTATATATTATATACCTATATAATAAAAGTGAGTAAATCCTACTAAGTATTCGAAAGTTCAAATGTATGGATTTTTGTTACCTGCAAAAACGGCTGAACAGATGTTGTTCGGGATGGGGTTTCAAAATGACTAATCGCGACTCAGGGTACAAGATAGTAGGTGAGCGATAGAGCGACGTGCGGTCAGCGCGTATGTTTGTGGCAGACTAGCTGGCACCGCGGTGGTGCGATTACCCCTCCCGCACCTGTGGTGCCCCCTTTGAGACCCAAGCTCGTATGCAACGCACACGTAGCTCACCCCGCAATCCTCATATATATTTATTGTTTTACATATAACATAATCTTTATATTTACTTATTTAAAACATACAAACTATTTATTTTAATATATATAATTAATAAATTAATAACCTTTTATTTATATAAATTATATAGCACTCGCGTCGCTAACAGATGTGGACGAAAATTGGAAAGAGGAACACTGAATGAACACATAAGATACTTTTCATCATCATCTGTACTAGGATATAGCACGGATAAACTTCTTTCGCGGTTACCATTCGTATTTCGGTGGCTTAGCCTGCAAGTGTGCGCGTCAGAACCCATCGGTCCGTAATTCAAATTCTATACCAAACTTTACGATTGGTTTTTATTTTATAAATAGCTATACTTTGTTATAAAATCATTGGCCTGTGATAAAGGTATTCTTAATTTTTCATTGATGCTTCGTAACATGTGTTTTCGTGAAATTTTCTAACGTATTTATTTTAAGTGAAAGTTATTTTTTTTAGTGTAGCGGGGCATCCAGACAATTTATTCCCCAATATACATCTGTTGAGTTCACATACAGACATACATACCGCTTAGTATCTACATATACCCGTTTTGTATATAAGCCGGATCAAATACACAGACAGACATAAAGTTTATTTAGTAAATAGCTGTTAATTTGACTCTACAAACAGACAACGACTGCGTAGTCGTGTCTGTTTGTAGAGTTTTCAGACCACTTTTTACTTGATCATCTGTCTGGTTATAATGATTCTATTTTTGTTGCACCCGTTGACTCGCGATTCGCCATATTTGACCAATATTACAATAGATTCCGCAGAAATCCACCTACTTTTCCAGGCACTGCAACGTGTGTGGTTAAATGACAAGTGCATACCTCCATGTCTCGTTTAAATTAATCAACGTTAAATAAGCTAAGTTTTTAGTATTACTTGTAACGTGAACTATGTAATTAAATAATATATCAAGTGATTGTAGTATGCATCAAGTACAAAATAATACGAGTACATCAAGTGAAGTAAGCAGCCGCCCGCCGCAACACCCTACTTGTAGG
Source organism: Selenia dentaria (assembly GCA_917880725.1). Taxonomy (NCBI): domain Eukaryota; kingdom Metazoa; phylum Arthropoda; class Insecta; order Lepidoptera; family Geometridae; genus Selenia; species Selenia dentaria. The sequence continues at coordinate 20,707,148 of OU862880.1, read as the reverse complement.
TTTTTTTTTTAAATATAATAAATCTTTATTTACATCTTTACAAGGTACAATGGTTCGTATATAATAACACTCGATATTTTGATAACAATAAGTATAAGTGGTTACTTTATTTACACGATTTGGAATCCCTGTACCCTGTACTAGTATTAACTGTGTTACAGGGTAACAGTTCCTTCCCATGATAGATTAATTACAAACTCCATAGTATATTATATAGACACAATATTTAAAGATGCATCAGCGAAACATAATTATGTAATGCGTGTTTGAGCGAGAGCGTGTGTGCGTAAGGAAAAGTCGCTTATATATTATATGCGTTTGTGTGTGTGTGTGTGTGTGTGTGTATGGGCGTGTGCGTATGTATGTACATATTACTAAGAAATATTAAATACGGAAACAAGATTATATTACGTTTATTTATTTAGGACGAAAATGTATTAAATTCTCTGTATTTTCATACGTCATATTTTGCAGCCAAGTCATCACGGCTCGTTTGCATTCTCTCTTCGAGAGGAGATATATATCTAGCTGTTTGCTGATACAGTTATACAAACGAGGGCCCAATACCTTAAAATGACGAGCAGCAAGTTGTAGTCTGTGGGAATTTGATGTACATACTCTATCCTTACGACGTTTAAGATGTCGGTTGAATGGGTCATAGTTTAAGCTTGAGTGTTGTCGCAAAGTATTTAGTACAAATAGCTGTCTTACTGTCAAAACTCCACACAATTTGTAAAGTTGAATCGTGGAGAAGTAGATGGGTTTTTTGTGCATAACTTTTAAAACAGCTCTCTGTGCCCTTTCTAATTTTAACATAAAAGTAGTGTACGTACCACCCCAGACAGTAATACAATAGGTCAATATTGATTGGGCCAAAGCAAAGTATACAAAATTAAGAGTTTGCACATCTGCGGATGCCCTAAGCTTCTTAAAAGTATATATTAATTTTCGAACACGTCCACTTAGCACGTCAATTTGCTTTTGCCAGTCGAGAACTTTATCAATATATACACCGAGATATTTAATGTGTGAGACTCTTTCAAAGGTCATACAGCTACAATTTGCCGCAAATGATGAGAGACATTGGTGGGCTTTGATCAGGAAGATTTGGGTTGTGATGCGATGCATGGGGAAAAAGTAAGAAACTTTGTTTTATTTATATTCAGAGTGAGGAGATTGGAATTTAACCAAGACATAACAATTTCTAGAGCACTTTCAGCATTTTTACGAGCGTTTTCCCAGGTCTCTCCTTTTATTACGAGTTATTACGAGCTGTATCGTCTGCATAAGTAATAATTTCACAGTTTGGGATATTCAATTGACACAAATTATTGACGTAAATAAGGAAGAGGGTGGGACTAAGAACACTTCCCTGAGGGACTCCAAAGTCACTCAAATTTTCGGCATCACTTGTAGTTTATTGAATTTTTACAGTTTGACTACGGTTTTATAAGTAATCTTGGAAAATTTTCAAAGAAGGCCCTCGGATTTTAATGCGCTTCATTTTTTCTAAGAGGAGAGGGACAGAAAGTGGCAAATGCTTTTGACAGATCAAGAAAGATGCCTATCGTCTTCATCTTCGTATCTAAATTTGTTATTATTTTCGTGGTCAGTTCCATTACATCATCTTTAGCTGATCTAGCCCTTCTAAAGCCGAATTGATTAGGGGCTAGAATATTGTATCTCTCCAAATAGCTTAGCAGCCGGTTGTTTAAGAATTTTTGAGAATGATGTTAATACTGTGATTGGTCTGTAATAGGTAACACTATCCCTGTCCCCATCCTTAAAGACTGGATGAACTAAGGCCTTTTTAAACGCTATAGGGAATACCCCTTCCATAAGGCACATATTAAGGATGTGCTTTAATGGTGGGATGAGTGAAGACCTACATGTTTTGATTAATGAGCTAGGAATGCCATTCCATACGCACCCACCGCACAATCATTACGAAGCTTATTATTAATGGAGTCTAGTTCCTGCTCATCAACAGGGAGTAGACCCATGGAGTTTCCGTTTGGATTCGGAACGGAGTTCAAAAGAAAACTTTTACTATTGATAAAATTTGGTTTAGATTGAATTCGAACAGCCTTTTTACCCATATTTGCAAAGAAGTGGTTTACAAAATTTGTTTGTTTGTTTTTAGCAAGATGTGATCCAGGCAGTTTCCTAATCTGGTAGGATACGAGTGAGCAGGTAAAAGACCATAGGATGCACAACATGTTTAAATAACGTCCCACATTTGCATCACAGTAATTTTCAGGTGATATATTTAGATTTAAGTCACGTATGATAGCTTATGTTGAGTATGATTGATGATATGAAGAGATGTTAAAATATTATCTAGACTAGTTTCTAAAGCATTTAAATTACGATAACATGCTGCTACTGCAAGTTGCCCAATCTTTATGATGAGACAATTTAGTTCACTACAGTTCGGCTCTATAACTTTACATTTTATTTCTTGTCTAACATAAACGACGACACCATCATTTTGTGACACATGCTTGGATTTGTAGGAATTATATGCTTTAAGTGGTGGTGGTGCATCTGGAACTTTACTTAACCAGCACTCAGTAACAATTATAAGGTCACACTGGATGTTTAAACGTTCTAAAAATACGTTTTACAAAGTTTGTCAAAATTACAGTTTAATACTGCGAATATTGACTTGTAGAATTGATATTGACTTAACTGTTTTTTGGAAGATACATAGAGCAGTTTTCAGGTGAACTTATGTACGAGTTTGAGACTTCCAGCGCCTCCAGTTCGTTTATTACATTGTGTACGTCATCTATAAAATAGAGAAGTGAGAATATTAAGGTTCAGTTCATATGTTCTGATATAATAATATAAATAACTATCTAGGTACTACAAGTATTACGTACTTCAGGTATGAAACTGTTTGGCAGAATATGGCTAATGTTGGCGTACTATAAGTTTTGTGGCATAAAATGCGTTTAAGATTTTGTATATAATGGGTGGTTTTTTGAGTTGAATAGTTTTGTGTAGATCTGATACAGGTTGCAATAAAAATTAAAATATGAGTTGAGCACCATAAGGAACTTAAGCAAAATACAATAAAAAATAGAAAGTGCGTCAAGAATAGTCATTGTTGCTCTAATATATTCTTAAGATCAGCCTCTGTAGATATGCGTGAAGACGGGACGCCTTCCTTCTTGCGTATATAGATTCATCCATGTGCTACCCAGCAGAAAGTGTACTCATTTTTTTTGGCAAAATCTCGGGCCATTGCGAAAAGGTGCTTTGTTTTGAAAGATAAACTTTCTGATACGTAAACTGGCCTAGCATGCTGGCCCATTTAAATGTAGGTGGGATGAGTTTAGGCGTGAGTCACTACGTACTTTATTAAACAATTTAACTGATTTCAGAAATTTCTCTTTTTTGACAGTTGAAGTGAAGTCAACGATTATAGGTCTGTTCACCACATTTTTGCCGTTTGTGCGAAAGACATCGCGTATATCAGACATTTCGACTGCCTGGTTGATGGCATTTCCTATATCAATAATGTACTGCGAAAGCTCCTCTTTCGTTTCGGGTTTTAGAATTGGTACATTTCTTATTTCTAACGAGTTTTTTTTCCAGGATAGCTATTTTGTCCTCTAGCGTTTGAATATATGCCCTGTCCTTCCGTTTTTCAGTACGGAGTAGTTTAAACTGTTCTTTCATATCTTCGTATGCTTTAGATAGAAACTCAATGGAAGTTTGCGACTGTTTATTTTCTTCTTTAATCTCGGTTAGTTTTTGCATCAAATCATTGTACTTGGCCTCCTGTTGTTTGGCATCATTAAAACTAGTTACAAATACTTATCTACCTACTTACAGACTACATTTATATTATACTAAAGAGCGCGTCGCTAACATTCCCCACCCTAGTGCTGAAACAGCACTACACATCGACGGAGATACAAGCGACGCGGGCTTCCGATCGCTTCCAGACGCCAGTCCTAGTTTTTACCTCAACCAGTCGTACTCTGTTGTCTTTACCTGGGTACGTTCGTTGGATGACTCCTTTTGGCCAGGTGTTACGGGGACTGTCTGGATCGGCAATTAAAACTAGATCACCTACCTGCAGAGGTTTTACCTCCTCGTTCCATTTACGTCTCGGAAGTAAATCTGGTAGCACTTCTTTGACCCATCTGCGCCAATACATATCGGCTAACCTTTGAGCTTTGCGCCATTGTTTCCTTAGGTACATATCAGAGTCATCAATCGATCCGATTTGGGGCAGGTTTCCAGGGCTACCTAAAAGGAAATGGTTAGGAGTCAAAGTTTCTGAACTTTCAGGATCAACTGAGACGTGCGTCAGCGGGCGACTATTCACCATATTTTCGACCTCGGCCATGAAGGTAATGAGCACTTCTTCCCGCGGCGCACGTTCTTTCAATACAACTCGCAGAGCTGTTTTAACACTACGAATCAGGCGTTCCCAGGCTCCTGCCCAGTCAGGACTAAGAGGTGGCAAGAAAAACTATTTCATGGCGTTGTTAGCTCCGAGAGCCTTTAGAGCTTCCTTGTCGAGCCCTTGCATAGCCACCTGCAACTCTCTATCAGCACCGCGCATATTAGTTCCATTGTCGCTGTACATGTGGCGGGGCCAGCCTCGACGGGCTGCCATGCGACGCAGTGCCATGATCAGGGAGTCTGTGGTGAGTGTATGAACAATATCTACGTAAATACAGCGGACTGTCAAACACGTAAAAATTACCCCCCACCTTTTTTCTCTTCTTCTACCTATAGTTACTTCCATGGGACCGAATAAATCAAGACCACAAAAGCTGAACACTCGTTGATGATGAGCTACCGGAGCATGAGGTAGATCACCCATTCTGGGCACTTCCGGCTTGCTTTTGCTTATGCGACAAAACATACAATCCGAAACCACCTGTTTCACCGTCGGCCTTATTCGGATAATCCAGTACTTCTGTTTTAGAGTATTCACGACCATCTCCTGGTTCCCGTGCCCAGCTTGGATGTGTGAGCGTCTGACAATAAGTCGTGTAATTGAATGTTTTCCATCTAGAATAATCGGTCTTTTCGTTTCCAGGTCCACGTCTGTTGCAGCATCGATGCGGCCGCCGAGTCTCAGCAGACCGTCAGCATCGATATAAGGTGACAAAGTAACTAACTTACTATCTCTCAATATTAACTTTTTATTTTTTATTGCAGATATTTCGTCGGGAAAGGAGTCAGCCTGCGCCTTCCTCAGCAACAGTTTCAGCACGTACCATCGCATCGTAGTCTACTTCGCAGGTGAGGCCTTTACATCTGTCAATAAACGTAAGCATGACCGCCGTGGCGCGCAGCTAGCGGAGCCAGCTCGAGAAACGTAGCGGATCAGGAGAAGGTAAGGTAGCCGCGGAATCTTCTACCACGGTCACGCACGCTGCACTCGCCTCGTTGCGGTCCACGACATCCTCAGGCCACGAAGATTCATCTTCATATAAAAACTTGGGACCTGTAAACCACTCGCTTTCAAATAAAGCACGGTCGAATTCCTCCCGAGTTCCCAAGTCAGCCATATTTAACTTCGTAGGTACGTATTTCCATTCGGCCACGCGCGTAAGTTCATCGATTTCTCCTAATCGATTTGCTTCAAACGTTTTGTACGAGCGCGTGTTATTTCGTATCCACTGTAAAACCGTAGCGGAATCGCTCCAAAAGTATCTTCGTTCTGGTATCATTCTGTGTTCTTTGATAACCGTATCTGCAAGACGGGCGGCCAACACGGCCGCCTGCAGCTCGACGCGGGGGACGGTCAAGGGTTTCACGGGCACGACGCGGCATTTACTTGCTATAAATACGACGTGTACTTTCCCATTATCCACCCAGCGCCAGTACGCTACGGTACACATCGCCTTGGCAGAAGCATCGCTAAAAGTATGCAATTGCAAGTCATTGTAATTATTATTTCTACTTACGTTTGGAGTGCAGTGTATCGACGTTGCGCATGTAGACATACGCAAGGTCTCGTAGCGCGTGGTCGTAGCACAGGTCTCGTTCGCAGCGGGGGCCACTACGCCAATAGGTCGTGCCGTCTCTTTCCCGCACGCATTATAACTCGCACTGAGATAACACCTAGGAATGCGTAAACGATTTAAATCTTTCAATAAATCGATCCATTTGCACCATTTGTTGTAGACGTAATCGGGTATGACGTCATCCCAGCCTACATTGAGGCGCCATGTATCATGTAACATTATTTTTCCCTGGATTGTAAATGGCGCCAAAAAACCCGAAATGTCAAATATAGACATCACCACTTGTAGCATTTTTTTTTATTTATTTTATTTATTATCATTTTACAATTAATAAGCAGGTGTTTTACAATAAAACAGTATCGAAAAACCACTGGGTTTGTCTCGATACTGTTGTTCGCAACGCGCACTATTTACAAACTTGAAACAGTTCGCAAGCACCTATTCATAAAATACTAATAACTACTTATATCTCATTCGCCTATTACTAGCGAAGCGACGCTGTTCGTCATACGGTCGGAACTCAGACTCGAACTCGTTCTCCGAGAACCGGTCCTCGCGTCCGCAGCGCCTATTCTAAACTATTTATACAGGATGTCTTGTCCTTCATTTAATTATATTAATTACCATTCAGTATATGTATTAAGATTTGGGTGAGGTGGGTGTATGGGAGCTACGAGTACCTATTTGTTAGGTTATTGTAGAAATATTTTTTGTACAAATATTTGTAATTTATATCATTTGTGTCGTTTTTTATATTTTGGGGCAAATTGTTTAAAAGAGTAGGGATTAGTTATGCTACTGTTCTTCGTCCATAATAATTATTTTTTCTTGGTATTTTAAGCAAATTTTGAGTCATTTTTCTCGTAACTATTTTATGTGATATAGGTATTCGTATTTCAAAATTATTAAATTGTTCTATCAAAAGGCACATCTTCACTTTATCATGTATTGGTAATATATTGCAAAACTCGAATATATCAATTATGTTTTCTTTATATTGTTTTTTGATATTAATGGGGACTACAGCTTTTAATAGCCTGACTTGCAAATGCATTATTTTATCTATATATGTGTTAAATGTTCGCCCATAGCTTGTAATTCCATACGATATAATAGATTCCGCCAACGCCACATACATATTCAATAGTATTTGGAATGGTACTTTGGATTTTATTATAAAGAATTTAGCTAGTATAGCTCTAAATTTGTCACATACTGAGTCAATGTGATTACTCCAGTTAAATCTATTGTCCACTATCAGTCCCAGCTATGTATGATTAGATACCTGTTCTATTTCTTCACATGTGCAGTTACTCAAATTGCACTGTAATGTGTTATGTAGACAATTATGATTGTGTGCAATTATTCTAAAGGGATCTTTATGTTTTATGTGGCTCGATCGGACATGAATTATTTTTGTTTTGGACGTATTTAGAATAAGGCCAGCGTCATGTGACCATTTTACAACTCGTGTGAAATCGTCTTGCATGTTATTTACGGCTGTGCTAAGGTTTTTACTATAGGCTAGGAGACAAGTATCATCTGCATATTGGTAGATTGTGCAATGATTGATTACATGTTCCATATCATTCACATAGGCTAAATACTGCAGAGCTCCCAGAACTGAACCTTGAGCAGTTCCTTCACTTACTTCGATAGCTTCACTGTACGTATCTGCCACCTTCACACAATATTTACGACTTCCGACACGACCTCGAACGCCAGAGTTATCAAGTTTTTGAAGTAAAGTTTTATGTCGGAGCATATCAAATGCCCTGCTAAAGTCGATAAACAAAAGTATCACATGATTTTTGTCATTGAGGTATTGATTAACTTCGTCTGTAAATTTTGAAAGTAATTGTGAAGTAGATTTATTTCGTTGAAAGCCAAACTGTGAATTGGAAAGTACATCATTTTTTGCATAAAAGTCTTGTATTTGTTTACATATAAATTTTTCTATTATTTTATCTATCACTGGTAGTATGGTGATTGGTCTATAATTACCGTACTCTTTATGGCTACCTTTTTTATATATAGGTCTTACGATTCCGGTTTTCAGATCCTGAGGATATTTGCCCGTAGCCATACTAGTGTTGATCAACTTAACTATGACCCATAACATTTTTTCACAAATAGACTTGACATCGATACACCTAATGTTGTCTATTCCCGGTGCTTTATTTGAATTTAAATTACGAATAATTGTATGTACATTTTCTAACGATGCTTTCTTGACAAACATAGATTTATTTTGTGGGTACGTATAATCCGATTCAATTAAAAGGCGTTTGTCACACTTGTGCATAATTTTCTTTACACATTCACTAAATTCACGTGCAAAGTTATCAGCTATATTTTTTATGTCACTCTTGTTTTTGCTAAAGGCTCTTAAAATTGCTTTGTCAACTGATGATTTATTACGCCCTGACAAGGTATTAAGTATTTGCCACATTTTACGCAAATTTAGTTTGTTCTTATTAATTAGATCTAAGTAATAATTGTTTCGGGAGGTTTCTATATACTTACGTGTTTTATTTCTAAACTTATTATACTCTAATCTCAATGTAGCATTCGTATGGTCATTTTTCCACTGTGTAAATAAAATATCTTTCTTTTCGCACATACTTTTTATTCTTGTATTTATCCACGGGTTAATACTCCTTTTACTATTTAAATTTATTTTCTTCGAATATGCCGATTTGCAATAACAATTATTAAATTTTATTTTTATTCGTTCGTATATTTTTAAAGGACACTCTATATCATCAATTTCACTCCAGTCAAGATCGGTCAGTAATGATTTATTTTTATTGTTATCTATTAGTTGAATGTTTATTGTATCATCCTGTATTTGCGATGACCGGGTTCCTATGCATGACATTATAATCATGCGATGGTCTGCCAGAACTGTTCCGAGCGCGGCCGAGTAAACGTCTAACGAATGCGATCTTACAAATATTTGGTCTATGCATGTTTGCGTTATTTTATCACCGAGTTTTTCAATTCTAGTGTAGTCGGAAATTACACTCGTTAAACCACACTCAGACATACTACTAACGTAATGTTCCTGTACTCCATTGTTCATTTTTAAGTCGATATTTATATCTCCTAATAAATAAGTGTCGTATTTTTGAGATATAATGTTCATATATAAATATTTCACTTCTTTTATAAATAAGTGCTTGCTTTCACTTGGTGGTCTATACACAGCACAAATATAAGCAGAATAGTTATGTTGTGTAGTTAACTGGCCTATAATGGACTCACAGTGGCTAAAGGTGTGGTTTATTGTGTTAAATATGTGAGTATTTCTTACGTATACAATTATACCTCCACCTTTACGATTATAACGCAATTTACTGTGCATTGTATAGCCACCAATTTCAAACATAGAAACAACTTGCTTTGATACATTAACCTCAGTTAGTATTATCACATCAATGTTTAGTTTTGAGCAGGTAATTAGGTGAGTTAGGTAACTAAAGTTTTTATTAACGATCTTATGTTTATATGGATAATATTTAAACTAAATTGATGCGATAATATAACAGGTATTATCTTGCTAAAATCATTTATATCAGTACAGTCAAAAAGCTCTTGATGGTCAGGAGATAAATCTTGGCTGCCTGGTTCTAGAGGACATCTACTACCGATTCATGTTGGGTTTGTCCGTTTGCGTAGCTAAATTTTCAATATCTTCCTCAGATCTTACCGCCAATGGCTTTCCATTGTCACTCTCACGCACCAACACCTTTCCATCTTAAAACCATACGTATTTAAATGTCGGCCTTAGCTTCTGCTGTGCTTGCCATAGTAATGCCTTGTTAGCTTTTGTAAGGGCTCGGCGTATTATTACTTTAGAGTTAGCTACTTCGGACGACGCTCCACTGATAAGATGTTCTACTACAATTGATATCTTTCTTGCAGCTTTTACCCACTTCTCCGCCTGTTGCACCTGATGGAAGCCCACCTGAATAACTCCGGCTTGTCCACTGCGACCCTCCACTCACTTTGTAAATAATATTTCCGTCCCTTCCATATTTAAGACGGTGGCCAGCTCACATGAGATATCATTTAGGTTCTCTTATTGCAATTTAGGTACTCCATAGACCTCCATAACGCTGTCCAGTCGCTGCTGATCAATGCCGCGAACATGCTGCTTGAGGGAATTCACTTCCAGTTGCAGATGGGTCTGTTCATTTTTGAGATGGGTATATTTCCTACCGAGGTCCTTTATCTCTTTATTATGAGACTCAACCGTTTTCGTGAGGTCATCAATCTTACTACAACAAACGCCTACCGATGTTTCAATAGGCTGCAATTCTTTTTTAAGTACCTTCTTCAATTCTGAGGTAATGTCTTTAAGAAACTTGTTAGTGTCGAAGTTGCAGCTTCTAATGCTTCCTCCAGATAATACCTCCTCTTCTTCCTCCTCCTCCTCATTCGGAATAACGAACGACGATTTTCTGAGAGGTGAGTCCCGTTTGCACTTCTCACATGTCCACTCTAAGTTATCTGTATTACGCAAAGCGGCGATTTGCTTCGCCGTTAATCCTGTACATGTTTGATTTGCATGTACCACTTTACTGCAATTTCTGCACTCCAATCCAGGCGTCTTTTTAGTTATATTTTTATCACAATTGTCGCACTTGGAAATGTTCGACATTTTATTATTAGTAGATCACTTAACAAAAACACGGTAGCGGTTAGGAAGGTTGACACACAATCACACAGTACAACTCGACTTGTTCGCACGAAAGCGCACGAGCGAATGCATGATCCTTTTTGTTGGTCTCTCGTTACCTTGAAAAACCTTTTCGGGTATCCGTTTCAAGGACAAGTCGAAACCGAGCTGATCTTCGCCCGGATACCAGATCAGTCCTAGCGTTCGTTCACCTAAGAACTCCTGTTCGACCTTGAACTTGACCGCGGCACAACCTAAGGTTTCCTTCGGCACGCTGTTCAAAACAGCAACGCTGTTACTCGTCCAGTTTCGTATATCAAACCCACCACTCTTGTGAATATCTGAAATATTTTTTACCATCTCGATTTCAGTCGCTTCATCAGGCAGACTATCTATAAAGTCGTCAACATAATGCGATTTATATATCGCATTAACCGCCGCCGGCATCGATGACTCATGTCGCCGTGCATTCAAGTTTTTTACAAACTGCGCTACGAACGGAGAACAATTAGCTCCTAATATTAGAGAACTCATTGCATAAGTATCTATCGGCTCAGCGGGGCTGCTCCGCCACAGAAATCTTAAGGCGTGCTGATTCTCGGGACGGATTTTAACCCTTAAAAACATATCCTTAATGTCACCAGTTACTGCTATTACATTTTCCCTAAAGCGCAGCATAATACCAAACAGCGATGACAACAAGTCCGGCCCCGTGAGTAAATAATTATTGAGACTCTTACCGTTCACTTCGCCCGCGGCGTCAAACACTAATCTCATTTTTATCTTGTTCGGGTTGTCCACCCCAAAATGTGGTAGGTACCACGTCCTGGGCGCGGGGTGAACATCTTTGATTTTTTCAGCATAATTATTTTCCAGTAAATGTTCGATACGTTCCCTGTACCGACTTGCAAAATCCTTGTCCCTACTCATCTTTCTCTCTATCCCTTTTAGCCTCTTTTCAGCACTTGGATAAGCGTCGGGCATGGGGCCGGCATCGCTTCTCCACGGCAGGCCGACGCGCCAGCGCCCCTCCACGAGCTCGGCGGTTTCCTCCAGTTGAGCAACTGCACATACGTCGTAGGTATTTTGCCGAGACTTACCTGATACTCCTATAGAATCGAGGGTGAACGAGCGTCGTACTTCCTCGTGCAACTCCTGCAGCTTACGAATCTCGTCGGCGTTCGAGGCGGTAGGCGCGCCGTCCGAACTAACGAACATGGCTGCATGCGTCGTAGGCAGCGGCGTCGCGGCGCCGTGATGCGCGCGCGCACTCCGCACCGCTCGCAACATACCATGAACACACCAACCTTGCAAGTACTCTTCATGTCCGACCGCTCGCACTGCTTCCATCAGGTTTTGCACTTTCACATAAAACTGCACAACATCTTTGTGATACTCCTGGGACATCGGTTGCAACTTCTTGATATCACTTATGATTTTGGAAATAATATACTCCGGGTTGCCAAATCGGAGCTCCAAGGTTGACAACACTTTGCACGGTGAACTCGCACTAATAAACAAAGCTGCCACCGCATCCTTAGCGGCGCCGCGGAGACACTTTCTCAGTCTCCATAGGTTTTCCTTGGGGCTAAAGTTGCATACTCGTTGTACGCCTGCTTGAACTGCAGCCATTCTAGTGGATCTCCAGAGAACTCGGGTAAATCCTTCGGTGTACACAAACGAGTTAAAAGGTTGTTGTTACTCGGTGCACTTGTAGAAGCTATATCCTTCAGCGCTTTCGCTAGCATCTGAACAGTCTCGGTGACGCCGGGCTGATGCATCGGTGGCGCCGCAGACTGTGACATCGGCAGATGTGGCGCTGTATGTGACGGCGGCTGCAGCGAGGTAACCATTCCATCTGGTGCTGCGAGTGCCGTCGGAGCGACGGTATCTGTCGCCATGGCCATTGCCGGTTGCAGCTCGCCCGTAGAAATACCATGTTCGGGGGCAGACTGCACTTCGTGACGACTCCGCTCGAGCCATTGCTCCACTTCTTGTTTAGTGCATATTTCTTCGTGTGGACTGTAGATCCATAGGTCGCTGGTTCAGATCCGGCTCGAAGGACCACTTTGTAGCTGTTATGGGGTGTCCACTGGCCGTGATTTTGTTAATAAAAGTCTTGTTGGCACTTTGAAATACTTTATAATGTAGAAAACATAGATTGTACTAGCTTAGACCGGATATTTAGTAAAAGAAGGGCGCGGTGCGCGACTACGCACCCGCTCGGTTTTAAGCGAACTGACAACAGGGCGCGACCTACCTTCGGTCACTTTTTTAATCATTAAAACTAGTTACAAATACTTATCTACCTACTTACAGACTACATTTATATTATACTAAAGAGCGCGTCGCTAACAATCGGCTAGTTACGTAAGTAAATTCGGTTTTGTAAATTAATAAAAATGTGTCAAACTCACGAGAGTTTTCAAAGAAATATAAAAATCGAATAAGCAAACCAGATGATCAAGTGAAAAGTTGTGTTCTATATAGCAGCTATACTCTAAGTGTGTTCCGCGGAACCCTAGGGTTCCGCGATACCTCTGTAGGGGTTCCTCAAGAATTTAGAAAAATAAACAAAACCCCTCTCTCTGGTCGAACGTTTTGACTCCGCGGCCGCGCGTAGGTATATTAATTTATTTATTTGTATTTGTATAAACATGTGTTACAATAGCTGGTACAATATCTCATAAGTTTGGTATCAACATGTATACTTGTATACTTGTGAGCGCGCAGTCCCTTTGATAAAAGCCGTCTCTGAATTAGACTCTAACTTGTGAGCTTGCAGTCCCTTTGATAAAAGTCGCCTCTGAATTAGACGCTATAGTTGTCAACAAGCGACTTTCGACTCTAAATTCAAAATATAAAGTCGAGATTGTTTACAACGCAATTTTTATATTTCTCTTTTTATTTTAGCTTTTTGTTTATCAAAGGCGCCGACTCGAGTATTTTCGAGAATATTCGAGATCGAGTCTAGGACTAAGTATAAAAACGGCGATCGCGCGTCGCGCCTCGTCAGTCAGTTGACGATTAGCGTTCGGAGCGATAAGTTCCTACCTACCTACTTACAAGCTCGCTAGCTAGAGAAACTAGTGTTCATTGTTCTACTGCCTGCTGTATTCTGTTGTCTCAGTTTTATACATTTCTTCATTGTACTAAACTTAGTCTCTTATACGCAGTAACGATTGTGCATTATTTAGACCCCACCATCCTGACGTGTAACATTATAAATAAAGAAGAATGGAACGTTGGCTTAAAGGTGTTAAACGTGTTGCAACAACATCTAATGACGCTGAATATTCAAAAGCAGTATGCGCGGAGAATATAGCAATCACCGATCCAGACGTTGCTGCCACGACGTCAACCTCGACGGTTTCAAAGACGCAAAAAAGGAAGTATGATGAATCATATATTAGTTTCGGATATGTTGATTCCAACGGCTCACCTCTCTGCATGCTATGTAGTAAACTGCTTCCTAATAGTTCCATGGCACCTGCCAAATTGCGCCGACATTTAGAAACTGTACACCCCGAGTCTAAAGACAAGAATAACGAATGTTTTGTTCGTAAAAAAGATCAGTTATTGGAAAGTAAAAAAATATGATGCATGTAACACAAACTATCAACGAAAAGGCCACGGAGGCATCATATTAAGTTAGCTATCGCATTGCACAAGCAGGTGAAGCGCACACTATCGCTATCGCTGAGAGTTTAATAAAGCCATGTGTATTAGACTTAACAAAATGTATGCTCGATGAAAAATCTGCAAAGCATCTTTCTACTGTGCCGCTATCAATCGATACTGTTTCACGGCGAATCCATGATCTGGCAAGCTATGTCAAACAAGAACTAGTTACGTCTACAAAAAACACGATTCGCCTTGCAAATGGACGAGTCAACTGATGTCGCTGGTTTGGCTATCTTGCTGGTTATCGTGAGATATCCATATGAAAGTTCTTTTGAAGAAGACATGCTTATGTGTTCACCGCTGCTCACAAACACTACCGGGGAAGAAATTTTTAATAAAATATATATATTTTTTGAAGTAAATAATCTCAGTTGGAACCCAATTGTTCCAACTAATTGACATTTGTACAGATGGGGCCAAGGCGATGACAGGTAAAACAGCAGGAGCAGTGTCACGAATATAAAATAAAGCGCCTAATTGTAATTCCAGCCATTGTATTCTGCATAGACAAGCACTTGCGATGAAGCAAATGCCGTCAAATCTAAAATTAGTTATGGATGAAGCGGTAAAAATAATTAATTTTATCAAATCACGACCACTACAATCCCGATTGTTCTCATTATTGTGTGAAGATTATGGCAGCAAACATAAAACACTGCTGCTACATACAGAAGTGCGATGGCTGTCTCGGGGTAAAACTTTAACAAGGCTATTTGAACTTAGAGCCGAGTTACAAATGTTTCTTTCAGCAGATACCTACTTCTTTTAATTTGAAGGACCGTTTGTATGATAAAACTTGGTGGTTCCGATTGTCTTTTATGGCGGATATCTTTCAAAAACTGAACGAATTGAATTTATCATTGCAAGGTAAACAGACAACAGTGTTTCAGGCCTATAACAAAATAACTGCCTTCAAAAGAAAATTAGATTTTTGGATTATTATGCGTTGGTAAGAAAGAAATAGAAAGCTTTACGTCACTCAGTGAGTTTGTTAGCGATAACGACTCAGAAATGTTTCAAGATTATGTGTTGGAAGAATTGGTCCAATATCTCAGTTCGATGCGCGCATCTTTTGAAAAGTATTTTCCCGAAGAACAGAATACAAAAATGAAACTGAATTCATGGATTCATAGTCCTTTTTTACCCAACTTGGAAAAGCCCGAAAGTATGTCAAACGAGATATATGAATCTCTTTTAGAAATGTCATCAGACACAAGTATGGAGTCACTGTTCAAAACGACGCCTCTCAACGATTTTTGGTGCAGAATCCGTGATGAATATCCAATGCTTGGCAAAATGGCTCTGCATATTCTTCTCCCGTTCCCAACAACATATTTGTGCGAAACATGATTCTCAACCTATGCAGCCACGAAAACAAAATATCGCAATAGACTGGACGCCGAACCTGATATGAGACTTCAACTGTCTTCTATCAAACCTGACATCAACCAATTGATGACAAATAAAAAACAGTTTCATACTTCCCATTAGTTAGATTTTTTCTTTTTTAATATCTTCTATTATTGTACTTTCCATGTGGTAAAGTAAGTAATAATTAGTAACTGTTACATTGTATTTTTATTATGCTTATTAATAAAGAATACACTTTTAAAAACTATTGTTTTATTGTAGGGTTCCATCAAGTATTTTGCTTCCCAAAAGGGTTCCGTCACCAAAAAAGTTTGAGAACCACTGCTATATAGTATTATCTGTCTGTCTGTTTGCTCCAGCTAATACCCAAAACGGCTAATCAAATTTTGACTTGACTTTTACTGGCCCATAGCCGACGCTATAAGAAGTAACATGTGATTAATTTATTTATATAACGCCGCACTCTCGAAAGCACGATTTATTTATATAACGCCGCACTCTCGAAAGCACGTTACAAAGCCGCGGAGTTTTGAAAAATTCACGAAAGCACATGTTACGGAATAACAATGAATATTAACAATCTTTATCAAGGACCTACTATCGAGGGTCTACACGTTACAAATGCAACTGTAGACGAGGTAGTGCTGGCGAGCGAACATCTTAAATACATATTTACCGAAGTCGAGGAATTGATGAAGACGTCCAATGCAGAATCGATATCAGCAGTTTCTGTCACAACTCCCGTACAACCGCTTCCTGTAACAATTAATATAACATATCGTATCGACATCATCGTTAAATAATTTTATAACAATCCATAGGTATATGTGCGTATATGTATTCACCTCTCAGTTCTCGTGCCCTAGGCGCCTTAGGCACAATTAACCAGTATGATAGATCAACCTGTTTCCCAAGTACCTACAATGTTTTTTTAATGTTATGTGAGGCCGCTGCCTAGAAAATATGCATTCCGTCACAAGTGACGAACTGCACTGCCCCCGTAACCTTGAGACATTAAGGGTGAGTTAAACCAGTTACAGTTACCGTCAATAATAATCAATAATAAATTGTTTATTGAAATAAAAACGTCACAAAATACAATTAAATGTATCTCACAAAATTAATAAAATCAATAGCCCCTACTTAATAAGTTTATTTCATGTCAAAAACATATTCCAATTGTATATATTTAAGATAGTAATTTATTACATGTTTCGGTCAAATTTATATAATTATAGATTTAATAAACATACATGGTTATCTATCAATCAATCATTAGTATCAAATTATTATATAAATATTACAAATTAGGTCAAATAAAATTCTATTTTACATTCAGCCAAATCAATAATTACATCAAAACTGTGGGTGGCGTCACTATTGATTTGACGGCAACTAAGGGCCGATCCTAATAATCTATTTATCCACACTTTTCCTTAATACCGATAGAAATTTGACATAACGTTCATACAAATAGTGTCAAATATCTACTCGTATCTCTAGTAAGGTAAACCGGCGATAGATAGGTTATTGGTACAGGCCGTTAAACTTTAACGTTAGATGGTGCAACGCAACCTTAGAAGTGATGAAATATGCTTGACAATAATTTGTCCTCACGTTTTTTATTTATTTTGTTCATCATTTATTTGGGGACTTTTACCCAAAATGGTATGTTAGTCCCATTGTACCCTAACCTTACAACTAATTCTACATGACCTTAGACTATTATAAAATAAGTACTAGTAAAACTTATCCAGTAGCACGCGGGATGCTTCGCAACTAGGATCTGATAATATGTTCATTAATTACCTATTTAACTTAAATGTATGCATCAATGATGCCCTTTATTCTACCAAACCTACAAGTGCACACGTCAACAATCAGGACACTATATATACTCCAAAAACCCACGAGAATTGCGTACTCGCTGATGATTATTTCAGTTGAATAACTAGAGCGTATAGCCAATCGATTAAAAAAATACCTTTATGTGCACCAATGGTTTTCTCTATGCCACCAATGAACAGATTCTGTTGTTGGTCCTGGGATAGTATAGTTTTCTCGAATTCTTCTGGGTCACATACAAAATATAGAGGAATGTTCAACCTGCAATAAGAAAAAAACCCCGGTTACGTGCATGAAAATAATGTCTCTCTGAAGATTTATGATTATTTAACATTTCTTCTTTGATTTGAATATGCGCTACTATAGTTAGTCGATTAATTACAAAATGAAGATTTTATCAGCGATCCTATAGCAATCTATTTGACTATCACCTATCTATGGGTGCGTGACTGTTGTTCGAAATTCATTTAACGATTTTTATTATAATACCCTTCACTGGATATAAAAGACTTTTGCCGTAACGGACACTGTTCAAGTATCATATTTCTTTTCAATATAACGATGATTTGACATACACGATTTGGTATAATTCCGTTAACAAAATGATGTAAGTATGTGTAATGGTATTCAGTTTTCAAGACTAGTCTTAGGCAAAGTCACGATAGGTGCGACGACGAGCGAAGCGAGGTTGAAGCGTTAGGTTTAATGGTGACCACACGCCAGAATTAGGGTAATCTACACCTCCATAAAAGATATAGCGCAGCACTCTTGGGATAAAATTCTTGTTTAACATATATCCTGTCGAAGCAATGGCTTGTCTAAATATGTTTTTCGAAGTTTCGACGTTTCATTATATATGTTTATTAAAATTCGAGTAGGTAGATTCTGGAATGATCAATCCCAAGCTATTTTATCCTCCAAGTAATACGAAATTTTGTAATAACCTTTTTGACAGAGTTTGGTTTTAATAGTAATTTTAAACTTTAATAGGCTAACCTCTCAAATACATGAAATATCTATATACTCATTTTCACTCCTATAAGTTCAAAAATAATAAGTTTTCATACAAAGTTACATTCCACTTTTCATCACCATAACTAAACGTCATCCCTGTAAAAATATTAAGGAACACCATATTTTATTTTAAATAAACTATCTAAATACTAAGTTTCACAAATATAACTTTAAAAAGAAAGATCCCTCTAAGTCATCCCTATCGAAAAAGATTAAGATAGAGATTATAAATACCATTTTTAATTTAAATGAAATATCTAATAACCAATTGTCACACCTATAAGTTCAAAAACGAAGAATTTTCCATACAAAGTTTCATCACCTTAACGCCCCCTAGGTGATGTTTATTTTAAATGAACTATCTAAATACAAATTTTCAGTCATAAGTTCGTAAACAAAGGTTTCATACATTTGTATGAAACCTTCACCAGTTTTCACCCATTGTTACCCCCTTAGGTGTTGAGTTTTGAAAAATCTCTACGCACCAAAACAAAATCAACCTCTAAATTTCAATTTCTACGACCAACGGTTTAGTTTACTGCCTATCAGTCAGTCAGTCAGTCAGTTGAGCTATCGTCATCTGTAAATATAATGATAATGTAATTGCTGTGGGGTACCGGCTTAGAATAGTACCCTCCCAACTCTACCCGTGGGTGCGTAGAAATCTGCTAAGGGATAACAATCGGAAGGTGGGCAGCAGTACCTTCCCAGTATTAAAACCCCAAAACTGCGCTTGCCAAGCCCCCAGTCCCCAGCAGCCCCGCTATTCCTGGCTACGGTAGCGGCCACGGTAACGGTGGGGCAGGGGGTGCTAAGAATCCCCGGCAGACGCCCGGCTACCACCCTCAACGACGACGACTGGCCCTGGTAACACATAACATACGCACGATGAGGACAGACGAGAAGATTTATGAGCTGGAAGAAGAAATGAGTAATGGGACATTGTGGGGTTATCTGAAGTCCGTAGAGCGGGTGAGGACACGATAACCCTAAAATCAGGTAACCTACTCTATTACCGGGAGGGCGACCAACAGTCCCAAGGTGGTGTCGGTTTTCTCGTCCACAAGTCCCTTACTAACAACATAGTTAACAACGATCGATAGCGTTTCCAATAGGGTCGTATACCTAATACTCAGAGTATCCAAACGATATTCGCTGAAGGTCATTCAGGTATACGCACCGACGAAGTCGCACCCGGATGATGAGGTGGAGGATATGTATGAGGACATTAGTCGGGCCATACATACCTCTGAAACGCACTTTCTAGGTGTTATGGGGGACTTCAACGCGAAGTTGGGTAAGAGAAGCGAGGATGAGTTGAAAGAGGGGCAATTTGGCTATGGACAACGGAACCGTAGGGGACAGAGGTTGGCCGGCTTCCTGGAGAAAGAGGGACTCTTTATGATGAACTCTTTCTTTCAGAAGCCACCTCACAGGAAATGGACCTGGCTGAGTCCCGATGGTTCCACGAGAAATGAGATTGACTTCATTATGACCACCAAAAGGCAAATATTCACTGATGTTTCCGTGATCAACAGGGTTAAAACCGGTAGTGATCACCGAATGGTAAGAGGCACGGTGAATATTAATGTCAAACTGGGGAGGTCTCGTCTGATGAAGTCGACGCTCCGACCCACTCGTGCCCATATTCAAGACCCCGAGAGCTTTTAACTTGAGCTATTCAATCGCTTCGATTGCCTTGAGAACATCGCTTCAGTTGACGAGATCAATAACAGGTTAGTAGAAACTGTCCATACAGTGGGTTCCAAATACTTTAAACCCCACCGTACAGATAGGCCACAGAAACTCTCCAACGATACCCTCAACTTCATGGCTGAACGACGCTCACTAAAACTGCAGTCTTCGGATGATGCTGAAGCATATAGGCTGCTCAATAGACAAATATGGAAGTCCTTGCGACACGACATCCGGATCTCTTTAATACAAACCGTATTAAAGAGACGATAGAGCGGAAAAAAGGCTCCAAAGTGTTTGCGAGAGACATGTCTATTGGGCAAAGCCAGTTGACGAAGCTGAAGAGAGAAGACGGCAGTGTAGCGTCGACCAAAGCAGAAGTATTAGGAGAGGTAGAGTTTCTACGGACAGCTATACACCTCGGTCGCTAAACCTGTTAGCAGCTCGGTCAAAGACCCAAGAGCCAAGCTGACCCGACATTATACCGAAGATATCCCGGACATCAGCCTGTACGAGATTAGAATGGCCTTGAAACAGCTTAAGAACAACAAGGCGCCTGGTGACGACGGTATCACATCTGAGCTTCTGAAAGCGGGTGGAACACCGGTACTTACAAGTCCTTCAGAAGCTCTTTAACACCGTCTTACTTGAAGGTTCAACGCCAGAAGCATGGAACAAAAGCGTGGTGGACCTGTTCTTCAAGAAAGGTGACAACACTTTACTTAAAAATTACAGACCCATCTCGCTTTTGAGCCATGTTTATAAGCTGTTTTCGAAGGTCATAACGAACCGTCTCAGTCGCAGGTTTGATGAATTCCAGCCTCCAGAACAAGCCGGTTTCCGAAAAGGCTATAGTACCATAGACCACATCCACACGCTACGGCAAGTTATACAGAAGACCGAAGAGTATAACTTGCCTCTTTGTTTAGCGTTTGTGAACTATGTGAAAGCCTTTGATTCGATCGAGACGTGGGCAGTGCTTGAGTCTCTCCAGCGGTGCCGTATTGACTATTGGTATATTGAAGTGCTGAAGTGTTTGTACCAAAACGCCTACATGTCAGTCTGAGTACAGGAGCAGAGTTCGAAGGCAAGTCCATTGCAAAGAGGCGTGAGACAGGGAGACGTTATATCTCCGAAACTGTTCACCGCTACATTGAAAGACGCCTTCAAGCTTCTGGAATGGCAAGGACTTGGCATCAATATTAACGGCGAATACATCACTCACCTTCGATTTGCCGACGATATTGTAGTCATGGCAGAATCCATGGAAGACCTCAGTACAATGCTCGAAGGCCTCCATTGAGTTTCCCAACGGGTAGGTCTTAAGATGAACATGGATAAGACGAAAATTATGTCTGATGCCCATGTTGTACCTACCCCAATATCAGTTGGGAACTCTGTTCTCGAAGTTGTTGACGAGTACATCTACCTGGGACAGACAGTCAAACTAGGCAGGTCCAACTTCGAAAAAGAGGTCAATCGTCGAATCCAACTCGGCTGGGCAGCGTTCCGGAAACTTCGCGAAGTCTTATCAAAAATACCTCAGTGCCTCAAGACAAGAGTCTTCGACCAATGTGTGTTACCAGTGATGACTTATGGCACTGAAACGTGGTCTCTTACTATGGGCCTTATAAATAAGCTCAAAGTCGCACAACGAGCTATGGAGAGGGCTATGCTCGGGGTTTCTCTACGTGATCGAATCAAAAATGAATGAATCCGTAGAAGACCGAAAGTCACCGACATAGCTCAGAAGATTAGCCAGTTGAAGTGGCAGTGGGCAGGGCACATAGCACGCAGAACAGATGGCCGATGGGGCCGAAAGGTTCTAGAGACCACGGACCGGCAAGCGCAGCGTAGGTCATCCACCGACACGGTGGACAGACGACCTGAGGAAGGTCGCAGGACGACGTTGGATGCAGGCCGCTTCCAACCGGTCCTTTTGGAAAATTATGGGGGAGGCCTATGTTCAGCAGTGGATGTCCTACGGCTGAGATGAGATGATGATGAAATATAATGATTTCATTTTTAATTATATTATTAATATTGACGCCTCTGTCACTCTTCCTTTATTATTGTTAGAGTTTTTTCTACCACTTTGCCCAGTCTTCTTTAGTAATTTTGGCACAGCTTCTTTCAGCAATGTCATCTGTGTGTGTCATATGTTTCTTAGTGGAAAATGACGACTTTGTATTGTGACGTGCTGCGTATCCTGTGACTTGACCCCAGATCAACTCAATAGCATTGTACAGACAATATTTACAATATTACGGGAATGCCAGTTTATCAATTTTATATTTTAGTTTCGCAGGTTTATTTTCTTTTACCAGTTCCAGCAATTCAGCTTTCAACAATTTCATGTCGCTAAATCAGCCTTTTTAATTGCTTGAGTAGATACTGTATCAATTTGAACTGAATGGTAAGATGCAATATCCATAATGATTATGAGGTTTGTTAACAAGTTAGTAAACCACTCTGTGAATTTATTTTCGCCCATTTCTTCGTGTTATTTTTTTATACCTTTAGACTCGAATCGTCATTCACAAAACCTCCCCCGGCTCATCCGGCGTGGCAGATTATTAGGCGTCACCTTTCATCCATTGGCACTTTTGAGCAAGATGTCTTGATATCGTCCGTCCACGACTGCGGCACGGTATGATTCGAATTCAGCCAAGTCTCATCGATAAATATAACATTGTCCTAATTTATGATTTTGTTCATCAGGCTCAAGAAAGATACTCTGTGCAAAATTAAATCATTTCCATCATAATGTTCCTCTTGTCGGTTTTCTTGTATTTGAATCCAATTTGATTCATATTTGTTATTAAAGACGTGGAACTGCCACTAGACAGGCCATCCTCTCGTAGTGATATCAGCAACTTACTTGGGTATTCATTTCTGGTGTAATAAGCAGGTGATTCCGAAAAACGTTTGCGTCAAATGTGTCAGTCAATACCTGTTACAGGCCAGCTTTTCTGACTCTTAGTAGGCTTACGTAATAAGGAAGAAAAAGTATTTATGTTTTTCTTTTTGTAAGAGTATAGAAGATAAAATATAAGGTATTTTGGGAACAAACGAAATCGAGATACCTACACAACTGAGAGTCCAGCAGGAATTGACCTGCAATAGACCTTAAAATACTTACAAAGTCGATTTATTGATAGGTATTTTTAAAGTAAAATATATCATACCCAACTTGAGCGCAAAGTTCAGTGAACAGTCGACATAAGGGAGCCATTTTCTGTGTTGTTACGATATAAATTATGTTATATTCCCAAATAATTCTTCTATTGAAAGAACAGGCTACACATCCCAGGGAATACAATGGTGTCTTCTCATTCATTATGATACCTACAGCAGCTGCAATTAAAACCAAAAATCCTCAATGTTACCCCTATGTATAGTTACATACACAACTTAAATAAAGATACCTACCGTTTTTGAAACACTATAGGCGCAGGCCACATATAAATGGCGTCGGGCGCAGACATGGCGCGGGCGGCTTCATAATCATCATAAATATTTCATACAAAATGTATGGAAATAAAGCGCAATTTAGAAGCTGCCTAACAGGCGCGAGCGCCAAAATGGCGCGTCATAAACACGTCTAAATCAAATCAAATCATTTATTTTGTATAGGCCTACGGGCACTTACAAATTGTCATTTTACATTTATTTTTCTTAAATGTACAACCGGATCGGAACACGACCACGACTGAGAAGATCCGGCAAGAATTTTTTGCGGCTAATAAAAAAAATAAAAAAAAATTAAAAGACAATTTTTTTTATCGCCAATTTTTTAATTGCTTTAACAAAGGTTTATTAGCTTTTTTATATTTATTTTATATTATTTAGCTCTAGTGTGTTACCTTACAAAAGAGACCATAATAATGGGAAGTAGGGCAAGACACGCTACACTTTGACATGGTAATACACGAGTAGGTAGATCTTTTTTTTTTTTGACGCAGAGTAATCCTTTATGGATACCACCGGCCCCGGGGGGAGCACGGTGGTTATGTGAGAGTCTCTGCCAGAAGGGCAGCATACCCACCAAACCTCTGCGGTGTTCCGTCACTGCCGCTTTTGGCGGGAACGCGGGACAGATTTCGCACACGACCGCCAACCCGCCGCGGCTGTTCGTTGCCGGACCCTTCTCTCTTGCAGCACGCCAGAACACTTGGCGTGCCGCAACCACGGGGGACCAAGCCCGCAAATGGACCCCAGACTCCCCCAAGTCTGGGCGCCCTAAGTCCCCCTACGATGGGTCAGGTGAGTAGCCCCACCGCTTGCTACTTCGGCTGCAGAGGATAGGGACAGCGGCGCCTCTCAATACCGACAGTCCTCTTCCCCTGCGACTCCACCGCGTCCGCCATCTAACGGTGGCGGCCCCGTCAAGGCCGCGGAAGGCAGGGAGAGCGGCTCACCGTAACACCGGCACTCCGCTCCCGCCGCGGCCTCTAACTCTCAGCCGCGGTGCCACCCATACGACACCGCAGCCCGCCTCAGTTGCAGTGGCGCCCATACACCACCGCTACCTACAGTGACCGCTCCCGTGTGGACTTGGAGGGCAAAGCCCATAGGAGCGGTCCCACCTCGGGCCCGCCAGCTATCGGCTATCACTGGCAGGCCCATTGGTTCCTCTTAGCTTCACCGTGGTGACCCAAGCCACGGCTACTGAGCCCCCCCGTCACGGCAAGGCGGGAACTCTCGGGGGGGAGTAGGTAGATCCTGGAGTGATCAGTCCCAAGCTGTTTTATCCTCCAAGTAATCCAATATTTTGTAATAACCTTTTTGACAGAGTTAAGTTTTAATAGTAATTAAATAGTAAACTTATTAATATGCAAACCTCGGATAACACTGGGAACTTTATTATAGAAACACATACATTGTCCCACAAAAGAATGGCTTATTCTGTGAAGACGCGTTACATGTACGGATAGCTTGTGCTTATTCCGCGTGTTGATGGAATGAGCATTACTCCTTTTATCAAAACTGTTAAATGTTTTTCTTAACATACATTACATTTTCATAGATAAACTGAGAGACAACAGTAGAATGTTAATATCTTTATACTTCTGTCTAAGGGAAACTCTGGGGGCTAAAATGTAGATAGCTCGTATAATCCGAGCAACGACATACGGTGTGTTCTAAATTACGCTTTATTTCCATGCATTTTGTATCAAATTTGAATAGATTAGGAAGCCGCCCGTGACATGTCAGCGCCCGACGCCCTTTATGTGTGGCCTGCGCCATATGTGGCGATAATCATTTACTCCGTCAGGAGACAGATTTTTTTAGCATCAACAAACAGTACACAACAAGAAATAGTACAATAGGAATATGTAGTTTAAAAAAAATTATGGTTAGTGTACCAAAACAACGTTGACCGCAGATTTATTTTAACATTATAATCTTGAACAGAACAAGGTAATATAGTTACTTGATGTAATATTTTACTTACAACAATTGATTACTAACTATTAGGTTAATACGTGAGTTTTAGAGAACTAGAGAGATCCTACTACTGCAGCAAAAGCTGTTAGAAATGCACACATAGATATACTAAAACAAACACCAGGCAAACGAACACTGGATACTATTGAAGGAAATATGATTCAAGCGCTAGAAGTACTCAGTTTTAAAACTCAAGAGTCAAGAAGCGTGTCCGCTGCCATCAAAACATTCAAGTTAGAGAACATTCCCACCGCCGTCGGTGTGCGAATCGATGAAATCTGAACTACTAGGACGTAGGCCTCATGAGCAAGAGGACGTCTCGTGTAATAACATCGCAGTGTCAGATATTCTACCGCAAGGCAAAAGCGACGTCCAGGGGTGGCAAGTACAGTACTATGCAAAACGACAGTTCGAAGCTCTCGGTGGCACTGCAAGTGTCATGGGCATGCGCAGTGCGTCCTATCGAGCGCATGACTTGCCGTCTCGTTACATAATATCAATTTATAAAACTGGCAAGTGGTTCGCCTAATGGTAAGTGTCACACATGTACCAGACATTTGCAGTGTCACTCATACCTGTGATTAGGTATGCAAAGTACCAACACTGCATTGCACTGCACTCGTCACCCTGAGGCATAGGTTAAAATGTGACTTATTACGAACCTGGTAAATATGGCGAGAATTCATCGTAACATTGCAGATGTTGCGATAGTAATTTGATGTTGTTCTTAACATCAATCGCGTCCGTTTTTCTAATTAGGTATTCCAGTTGAGAAAACAGTCTTTCATTTGCTTCTATTTTCTTTGCTAATTGCATTCCTTGGAATATAAAGTTTATGTCACCTACTTTAACATTGGTCAGTAAAATTTGGTCTTTTCCCAAAATAAATTTATCTATATTCTCCATATCCATGAATTGCCAAGCTTGTCCAGGTTTTGGCCAATCGTCGAAGTTGTTGTATTTCTTTAAATATTCCTGTAATTAAGTGTTTAACATTCATGATTATGTCAAATATATAATAAACGGTCATAAACACAATAACAAACTATATAAACGGGATATATAACATGGGTTTGTAATGAGTTACATTTTGTAAATACTGAAATCAGATATGCAACTGCAACCATGCAGATTTAATTTCTGCTTGAGTGGTTTTTAATCCATTATCTCTGCCTATAGGGGTTAGGGGATGTTCGACTCTCATGTTTTCACGAAAAATCAGTATGTAGTTTCATTTCATTGCTGTGTAGTGTGTGTAGGGATCGTCACTAATGTATTTTTATCACAGCAGTCTCAAAAATACTTGTTTTCTAGTAGAATGGATTGAGGTTGGTGTTAATACTTTTAATACCTACTTCTAGACTGAAAATGCACAGTTCCGGTACCAAAGCAATGGCAGTTAAAATTTATAATACACTACCTAACAAAATAAAAGACGAAAATAATAATAATAATAATAATAAATCTTTATTCATTACCTTAGAGCTAAGATGGACATCATGTTCCTAATTCTAATCCAATCTAGTTATATATTACACTATGCCTGAACTAGGTAAACCTGTGTCTCAGGCGAAAAATGCTTACACATGTTTTGAACTAATAAACAAATTAACACAATAATGAGTGAACAGATTACAACTTATAATATAAATAAATGTAATACTAATTTAAATAAATTATGGCTACGTGGTATTTTTAAATATATCTACATGAGTCATTTATCTAGGCCACTAAACACACAGCTTATAACTATTACATAGGTACAATTAATAACTCCTCGGTTTCCTCGTAAGTCATGTTGGCTAGGGCACTCAAGATGGTTTTCTTACAATTTATGAGATTCATTTCGTATATATATAAATTGCGATTAAGTTTATTGTATAGATATGGCCCTAAGAACATAAAAAACCTAGTTGCGAAAGCATGCTTATTAGTTGCTGTGTTGGTACAGACAATGTCTTTGCGTCTTTTGTTAGTAACTTCAGTACTATAGGAAAGTGCTCTGTGTTGTTTTAAGACTGTGTATAGTATAAATAGCTGTCGAACTGTTAAAACTTTACAGGACTTATATAATAGGTTGGTTGGGTAGAGAAAGGGACGGAACGTGGACACCTTTAGGATCGCTCTTTGCGCTCTTTCTGCGGCTAGTATAAATGTTTTACAGGCTCCGCCCCAAGATGTTATACAATAAGTGATGATTGACTGACATAAAGCAAGATATATTTGCTTAACTAAATTCGTGTCAGCAATATAGCGCAGCTTCTTGAACACATATATTAATTTTCGTAGTCTATTACTCATAACTTCAATATGTTGATTAAACGATAATGTTTCGTCTATTATTACGCCAAGATATTTAATGTGGTTAGTAAATGAGATGTTAGGGCATTGACATACATTATCGCATTTAAGGTAATTGCAAGCGTGTGCATATATAAGTGGGTTAGTAAAAATGGCTGATCGCTGTTTTCGCATCGTGAATTTTAGGTATTTTGTTTTCTCAGCATTCAGCGTTAAAAGGTGACCTCGAAGCCAGCTGTTTACAATATTGAAGCCGTGTTGTGCCAGTTCATACAGCTGTGAATCATTACCTGCTGAGAAAAGTAGAGCAGTGTCGTCAGCATAGGATATTATCTTGCCGTTGGCAAGTTGAAGGTTGCATAAGTCATTAATGTAGATCAAAAACAGTGTAGGTCCCAGAATGCTCCCTTGTGGAATTCCAAAAGAAGCATTTTTTAAGTCAGAACTGACCACACTGTCTATTCTTACGTATTGACACCGATCACTTAGATAGCTGGTAAGAAGTCTAAGCTGGTTATCACGTACACCAATGTTTTCTAATTTTTTAAGTAAGATAGGGGTAGGTACGGTGTCGAATGCTTTTGCAAGGTCAAGGAATATCCCTATTGTTTTGTTCCCTTTATCAAGTTCATGTGTGACGAAATCAGTAAGTTCGTGTACAGCGTCCGCAGTAGATAGTTTTGGCCTGAAGCCAAACTGGTTCTTTGATAGAAGGGCTTTGTTTTCTAAATAATTAACTAATCTGTTGTTAATAATCTTTTCAAAAATTTTAGAAATGGGAGAAAGTAGAGATATAGGCCTATAGTTAGTTATATTTTCCTTGCTTCCTGACTTATGAATTGGGACAACAACAGCTTTTTTCAAACATGTAGGAAAAACACCCTCTTGCAAACATTTTTGGAAAGCAAGAGTTAACGGTCGTGCAAGGATGTGCTTATACTTCTTAAGTATTTTGGTAGGAATATTATCCCAGCCAGTAGCACAGTCGTCCTTTAACCCCATTATAATTCTTTCCACTTCCGTACAGTCAATATCCAAAAAAACAAAAGATTGTAGCTGAGGCTGAGTGATTTCTATTGTAGGCGCAAACAATTGGTTTTGAATCTGCTCTGCTAAAGTTTTCCCAATGTTAGTAAAAAATTCGTTACAACTATTAGCAGCTACTTCTGGTGAGGCATGTGATTTTAACAAACTCGAGGACGATTCACGTTGTTTTGCTGTGTATGTAACATTTTTTATGATTTTCCATATTTTTTTGGTGTTATGGCCAGCACCTTCTAATAAGTTTTTGTCGTACTTTATCTTAATATTTTTGAGAAGGCTATTACAGAAGTTACGATATCTCTTGTATGTTAGTTGTAAAATAGAGTTATTTGGACAAGATTTAGCCTTCATGTGAAGCTTATCGCGATTTCTCATGCAGCGAATGAGTCCCGGAGTGATCCACGGCTTAATATTTAAGTTTTTTCTGCTTATTTTCACTTTTACAGTGTGTTTTCGTATAATTTGCTGTATTTCGCTTATTAGGTGTGACATACAAGATTCCGCGCTTGCTGAGTCATAAGTAGAAATGAGGTCAATGTTACATAAATCGTCTTCCAAGTTGTTGTGATTTAGTTTGAAGGTGCATGATTCATTTTTTAGTTTAGGCTCCTCACGGCTAAGTATAAGTAAAACGGCTTTGTGGTCAGTCACAGATGAATTTGTTACAAGGGTGATTGCAGGCAAGCTAGACTTAAGCATTACGTGGTCCAAGCATGAGCCACTTTGAAAAGTTGGTAATGTGTGTGCTGGGAGTAAGCCATTGAATGAGCATCGATTTAAGTACTCCTGTGCTGGCCCATCACAACACCCAGGGAGGATGTTAATATTTATGTCACCTACAAGTGCAATATTTTTAAATGATAGTCTTTGAAGGTGAGAGTGCATTGACTCAAGAAAAGTGTCTACACTAAGATGAGGTCTATATACGGCTAAAATAGCAATAGTAGTTTCCACTTTCACTAATAGGCAGCTGCAATCCCGAACGATTAACTCTTCGACAGATATATTTAGATAATTTCTAGCATAAACTACTACTCCATCGTTTTGATTATGACATGTCTTAGTATAATAAGCTGTGTAACCTTCCATACAAGGCAGGTTGCAATTGTGGGAAGAAAGCCAGCATTCTGTAAGGATTATTACGTCACAATCAAAATTAAGCCGTTGTAAGAAAGTGCTGAAATTATTAATATTTTTGTGAATACTGCGAATATTTTGTGTTAATATAGTTAATGCGTTAGAATAAGCAGATATGTGTTGTATACAATTTTCAACATCGCAGGACGTAGACTCGGAAACTGAGAAAGTATCAAGATCGTTAACTATTCTATGAGACATAGTTGTTTAATATTAAGGCTAGACTTATAGTGAACGCGGCGCTCTTAGGCGCCTTCATAATCTGTCGAGTTAATGTACCTTTGTTCGGCTATTTTCTTGGCGGGGCAATCTGGGTCACCTGTCTTGTGATCGCTTGGCTTTTTGTAGCGCAGACAAGTTGCACATTTCGATGCTTGTTCTTTCTTAGTGCACTCAGATGATTGATGACCTAGATCGCCGCAGTGTCCGCAGGTGTATACATCCGCTCTGCAAGTCTTTGCTGCATGTCCATATTGTTGGCACTTAAAACATCTGGTCACAAAAGTAAAGTCTCTCACAGGACAGGAACACCAATTCACAAAGACTCTATCTTGAGTGATGAGGGCTTTACGAATAGTAGGAGAAACCTCTATTATGTAGTTGCACGACTCAGCACCCTTTCTTCCTGATTTGTGGCTCAATTTGATGGCAGCAAGAAACTGATCTCGGGACATGTCTATTAATTTGTCGCACAGATTTTGTTCGTACATACATTTGTAGACCTCTCGCTCCTGCATGCTTGATGGTACTCCAATTACCACTATTCTTGGTCTGCGTCTTTTTGGTTCGTCGATAGTAAGCGCTGATGAGGACAGGTGAACTGAGTTTTTTAGTTTCTCAATGTCATCTTTGGTGTCTGTACTAATGATGACACCTCCATTTATGGTCTTCCGAAGTCCCCTTACATGTAACTTCATTTCTTCAGGGCTGATAATTTTCTGTACTAAGCTTTTAGTCTCCTCACTGGATTTAAGTTTATCCTTGGGATAAATCGCGACAGAGCTAAGTTGTGTAGGGCGGATGTAATTATTTGTGCTCTTTTTAACCATGTCGGCAAACGATGCTTTACTTGATGGTAATGAGGACTCTTCAATACTTTGTCGCAGGTCATGCAGGCGCTCGGATAGATTTTGCCTATCTTTGAGGGCTTGTATATGTGCATGCGCTTGAATGGTCTTTTGCTTCAAAGCTTGGTATTCAACGGCCATTTGGGATGTACCATGGCCTACCTTTCTGCACAAGTTATTGATTTTAAGTTTTTGGTCTGAGTTGAGTTTGCCATCGGAGGCAATAGAGCATACTTCATTCAGGCATTGTTCAATGGTGTCCATCCAGTTCTGAATCTCCACCGTTTTCACAGCCTCAATGGGCACATCAGTCCTGGGCGGGGGCGGCATCGGGGGCTGCTCGGCTCGGGGGGTGGGCGGTGGACTGCGTACTATTTTACTACTTCGCCCAAAAGGGCTATCCATGATGTTGTTTTGACGTAGATATAAGATCAAAACATTTCAACGACACAGTTTACAATTACACTGTTGGCATAACTTTTGCTGACTCTGAACTAGGTCAGATTGTGAATTTATTTATTAATTTGTGCAATTATTATACCGATACGTCCGTTCTCACCGAGAGTCGAGAGATCGATGATCGACGAGAGACGAAATAAAATGAACGTATTCAAATTCTCACTTAAAAAAATACTTTTGCAGAAGTGTTATTGTAATATTGACGAAATTTTCAATGATAATACATTAAAATAGACTGGTCCTCTCTGCACCATTTGCAACACCCCCAGAGGGTAACATGTGACATGTACTTATTGTAAACCTTATGCAACAACACCTGCATTGTATGTTAACTTGGCACATAAGCAATAAATCATTTGAGTTTGAGTTTGAGTAATAAAATTGTGTTTTTCTAGATGTTGGACAGGATATTCTATATCTATCATATTCTATATTACCAAGCTTAGCTAGGCTTGGTAATAATTAGAGTGTAAGAAAATAGAGATTAGAGTAACAATTAGATCACTTATGTAATACATATTAGTTTGTATAGTTCTTGTTGTTTATATATATAAATAAAATATATTGCAGAAGTTAAGGAAGG
Source organism: Selenia dentaria (assembly GCA_917880725.1). NCBI lineage: Eukaryota > Metazoa > Arthropoda > Insecta > Lepidoptera > Geometridae > Selenia > Selenia dentaria. The sequence continues at coordinate 20,674,814 of OU862880.1, read as the reverse complement.
CGCTTAGCAGTCGTAACACAGGTAATCCTAGCACGACTGCTAATGTCTTAAAATACTGGTTATGTAGTGTAAGAAATTGTACAATAATATATGATCATACGAACTTCATAAGCAAAGTTCGATCATTATTATATGAATAGCTCCATTGGAAGATATAGGTATATATTAGTTAACACCAGGTAGTTTACTTCATTTTACTAGGTAGATTCTACATATACGTATCTTAAGATTTTTGTAAGTAAGTTTCGTGCTATTTACTTTAAGCAGCTTTAACAATTAATGAAAAACTAAATTCAAATCACCGTAATAAGAAAATTATGTTGTTTGTTTCGTTATATATTATTAATAAATGATATGACTAACAGGAGGGAATAATAATAATTAAGCAATAATATATTTTCAATAGCAATAAATGATTTGACTTTGAAAAACACAAAGTTTATGTTTTCAAAGTCATTCCATTGTAGCATAAAATACACTTTTATAAATATTTGTCAGGCATTATAGACAAGGAGCACCCTGAAACAAATGAGGTATTTTTTACAACTCGTATTTTATTACTGTAAAATATACTTGGATAACGTACTTGATGCTTCTTAGTAAGGTTTTTATTTATATCGTTACCTATATATGAAACCAGAAGTCGGTAACATGGGAGAATTACATTAACTACATCTTCTTATATACAAAACTGAACTGCTATTTTTTCTGGTTACGCTATAACTTGAGAACGGCTTTACCGATTTCATTAATATTTTTTTTATGTTTTCTAATACTTCGTAAAAGGTTCGTACATCAAAAAAACATATAAAAATGAATCTCTATTTCTCTTGGTCATCGCATCACGCGTGAAGGGATGGAACAATTTAGCTAATTCTTTTTTGTTGTGTTGATTATTGTCTGAAAAAGGTTCTTATGAAATAAAAATAAAGACAGAAGATAGGTTATGGAGAGGCCGAACGAAGTCGCGGGCAGTCGCTAATCTATATATAAAAATGAACCCCTATATCTGCTGGTCACGCTATAACTTGAGAACGGATAGAACAATCTCGCCAATTCTTTTTTTGATGTGTTAGAAGGTTCTTATGAAAGAAAAATCATACTACGCGAATGAAGTCGCGGGCAGTCGCTAGTAAATAATACATTATTAATCTAAATAAATAATTTACTAAGAAATGTAGATACCTATGATGTTTCATTTAATTTTATTAAATACCCGAGTTTAATTTTTCTTTTGTTACTTTCTAAGTTTAGAGAGAAAATACACATCCTCGGACGGGATTCGAACTCTGATTTGGTAAGTGTAAAAACGTTTAGTTCGGTGCGATAATGCTGTCAAGCTGTTCAATAGATGTCGCTCCGTCCTCATACGACGGTTAAAAGCAAATAGAGTTAAAACTCGAAGCTCGGACGGTATGTCTCGGTGGCGTAGCGGTCATCTGACACGGATTGTCGGAAAACGCGGGGTCAAATCCTGTACCAGGAAGTGTATTTTTATCTGTAAATTGCAAAGTTTGGTCTCGCTAAGCAGGCGTTAGTGCTTTAAAAATGATATATACTTAATAAGCAATATTTTTCTTGCTTATTAAGTATAGTGTAGTGAGTTTTTGTGCGTTTTGGAGGTTTATTGTAAAACTCACACTGTTTTCTATTATTATTTAATTTCTATACCGAGAAGAACTTTGTCTCTTTTATGCATAACGTCTAGTTTATAATTATGGAACAAGTGGGCGTAGAAAACTCCAATTTTTTTACTTACGAAGTAAATTATCTGCCAAGAAACATGAAAAGATACTTGTTTAGTTAAACTAGTTTACTACTTAATAGTACTTTGGTCTTTGAACTTCAAACAGTTGCCAACAAATAAATCAATGTATTTTTATTTATAATCCACTAGCTGCGCTCCGCAGTTTCAATACATTTCAATTCTGGTTAAGTTTTCTTACATTTTCAAATTAACTGCGCAAGTTCCTTGTTATTTTTCCGTATGAACCCTCTACAAAGTATCAGAAAACTTAAAAAATGATTGATGAAATCTATTGGTAGTTGTTCTCAAGTTATGGTGAGACCAATGGAAATAGGGATTCATTTTTATGTATATAGATAGATTTAATTTTGGGGTGCCTTATCTTTTGACATGCCAGGCCCATCATTGCTTTATTCCTATTTATCTACCACTACATTTTATAAATTACTTTGCCTTCCACTGCAGGCTTTGCCGGCTGCCCACATTCACAACGTGATTGGTATGCTCCACTGCAGCGTAATCGGCGTTGGTCTATTTATAATATGAGTAAATACTCCTACATCTAAAACCTTTTATTTAATTTTAGCAATGTTATCAATCTGACCTTTAAATAGCACTACGGACACATAAGACACATTCCATGAGCACATGATGTAAGTATGTCATCTATAAGTCACAATGTGATGATTTCTTTCTCATTATTATATTTCTTGGTTGAATTATTTGTCCAACGTTCAATTAGGTTTGAATAATGTAAATCTTTTTACAGATTTTACACCAAATTTCTTAATGTTTATTAGAAAGCTTATTTTTGATGCTTTTCTTTATTTAAATAATTCATTTGATAATTTAACTCTGTTGGAGATTGGTGAAAATAATATTTTTTTTGTTTTCTACTTTTGCTTTTGCTTGAAATTCACTTAGTGAAATATTTGTTAAAGTTCAGACTTATCTTTTAAAAGCTTATAAACAGAATGCCCGTTATTACAATGTTGGTAGGAAAGTCATTTCTTTTGATGTTGGAGATATAGTTTTGAGGAGGAGTTTTGTTTTATTTAATGCACTTGCATAATTGTTTGGCTGAGTTTGCACCCTAAGTTTAATAAGTGTGTAGTTATTGAAAAAGTTTCTTATAATGTTTACGTTCTGAAGGATTTAAGCAAAGGTGCTTCAGACCGTTATCATATTAAATATTTAATTAAATATTAAAATTACTTTTTATAACCTACAATTTTGTTCTTAGTTTTGATAATCTAAACAAGTTATTTTACGTTTGAAAGATGAAGAATGAACTGCTATCGTAATTTGTATGGTGAGGTATGATAGGTACTTATTTTATATTATCAATTCTAACTAATAAAATATTTAGAGTTCAACTTGGGTCACTTTTGGAGTTTGCTATAATAATATACCTGACAACATTAAAAGATCTTAATTATTTATTTATTTATTTTTGGAAATCTGTTTTCCATTTTTTTTGTATATTTATTTTATTTAAAAGCGAACTTATTCACCTTTCTTTTAATAAATATACAATTTTACTTCTTTAACTTGGAGCTTTGCTTTAGGTTATTTTTTCTCACCATCTTGTAGAACATTTATTAGGAATTTCCTTTCTAATTTTGATAACTAGTCCTATGCTTTTTGTTAGGATGAACATCAACAATCTAGGGATATTTATACCTAGATTGATTTCTTTTATAATATGTCATTGTGTGCGGAAAGTTGGTGGGGTTGTGCCGACCACAGTGTTCATATTTTTTTATGCGTAGTGCACGGTAAGTCGGTGGTGTTGTGACGGTCACTATTGTCATACCCTGTTTTATGCGTAGTGCACGGTAAGTCGGTGGTGTTGTGCCGGTCACTATTGTCATATTTTCTGTTTTTAACAGAAATATTTAATGAATAGTGCTCGGAAAGTCGGTGGTGGTGTGCCGGTCACTATTGTCATTATTTTTGCGTAGTGCACGGAATGTCGGTGGTGTTAAGCCGGTCACTATTGCATCATTTCCCTGTTCCTTCAAGCAGTGATTTGGAATAATTTATTTTTCTGTTTTTAACAGATATTTTGCGTAGTGCACGGGAAGTCGGTGGTGTTAAGCCGGTCACTATTGCATCATTTCGCTGTTCCTTCAATCAGTGATTTTCTACAATTTGCCTTTCATGCAAATTTATATCATTGATTTCTCAACAATTTTGTCATCTTTTATCACGTTTGTGTACTGCATACTTTTACAGTAGAGCACGACGTAGGAGTGATGTTAAGTGGTGTTTCAAAATTTTAAAACTTCGTCCGTTAAAAGTTAAAACCAACAATGGAACGGCCCGCTCTGCGTTCGAGCGTTCCAACGAACACATTGGCGCGCGTTCCTAAATGGTATCCATTTCACGCAGCCGGAACGCGCGCCAATGTTCGTCCTCTTGGAGCGCGAAGAGAATATGCGGCTTTACTTATAATACCGGCTAATCCATGGACACAGTGATGTAATGATGACTCAAATAAAATAAAACACTTACCTTAGCTAAAGCAGTATCAACTTGAATAGGATCCAAATTAAGAGTAGCCATTTTATCAATTTAATCTAGAAAAAAGAAATTCATTTTAAAATATTAAACAACTGTCTCAGTCACTTTCTGTTATAGCCTCAATTAACTAACTGACCCAACAATAGTTTCAACCATGTGTCAGCATACTGGATGCAATGCTTACTGTGAAAGTCAACTGTCAACTAACTGATACTGACTGTCAACTAAATAATAATCACAATATACAAAGAAAAAAACCTACATAGGCACAGTGAAAATAAATATTGAATAACACATAGATTTTGCACAATTGAAGGTTGAAGCTTGGGAAAGCCAAAGCCACAGATTAGAAGATAAGTTATATTTAAATAGATCAATTTTTTTTTATTATTCACACAAGGTTTTCATTTTCCAGAATAGATAGAGCCTGTACTGTGGTAACTTGATGACTGACAAATGTACATACATAAATACACACAGATGCAGGTCTAACAAAAATTTTTGTGCACACAAATGATTATCTGTCCGGGGATTGCACATGGGACCAGCGCCTAAGTCAGGGGTGCTATCAACTGCACTACCCGGCCCGTCAATACTATCGGTGCATTCGATTAGCAATGAGAGCATTGGTGGTGTTGCCTTTGTTGGCTCTTTTGTTAAAGTGTTCATAAAACTCAAAAACTTTATTTTTACCACTTTTTCACACCCTACTTGAATGCTAAAATAAGACCTAAATCGCATGATTATGCTGTCAAATACATAGTTGTCAAAAAACAATCACAAACAACCGTGCTCCATGGTCCATGGTCAAAAATTGCACTTTTTGGTGCAAATACTCTTTTTTTTGGCTTTGCAAACACTAAATGAAAAAGTCCAAAACAACATTTTCTCCCCCAGATTCCGAATTAAAACGCCCTTGTGCGCGTTTTAGCGTTGTTTCGCCAACTTGGGGTTATCCAAGGAATGCACCTTATATATACGAGATATACATAGCAGGCTGTGATGACACTTGTCACAGCACCTGAAGTAGGTATGCGTTAATTAGAACTAATTACCTATTAGTAAGTGATTTGTTGAAATAGATAATAAATACATGGGGCCCAATTCATGATAAAGTATTTTTATGAAGTATTTTCCTAAATTATATGTACCTACCACTGAGTGCTTGCCGCCTAATAATTAAACTGCCGTTAGCTACCTACTCGACTGGGCCATAGCTGGCAGCCTCACAAGTCGCAACCTTTAGATATAAAAAAGGTCAAATGTTATCAAGTGATAGATACTGCGATTGAATCAGCTATGAATCGTTTGATACCTATCGTACGTACAAATACTTTAGTATTTGTGGACCACTTACCTACTGTAGTAGGTAGGTAATGCAAACTTTTCTTCCGCGTTTCCAATTCCAACTGTTTTTTGTACAGGAATTAATGATAAAGTTTGATATTGTTAATAATATAAAAACTGTAAAAACATAACATATGCTGTTTTTTTCTGTAGGTACCTATATACAATTTTTATTTATTATTTATTTATTTAATGGCAAACTGTTTGAGAACACTTTTGCCAACGACACGTCAGATGAGATATAAGTATAAAAATAAACGGCAAAATTTAGAATTAATAATCTGGAACAAAAGAAAGTATCTTATTAACTACATATCTAAAATGAGATCTAGGTACAATGGACTAATGACAAAATGAATGAAACTAGTAAAAGAAAATCCTAGCGACAACAGAAAATACCCACTAAAGTTTAATATTATTTTGAGAGATGAAGGATGATAATACATTGATAGTGACAGGATTTATATTACACAGGATATTGTCTATATGAACAGGTAATGGAAATTTATGATGAAAAAGTGTAGTATACATAACATCATGATTAAATCGAGGACAAGAAAAGAAAATATGGTTAAGGTTTTCATCATCTAAACCACACTCACAGATGGATGAATTCTTAATTCTAAGCTTCTTAAGATGAACAGCAGAACAACAATGACCATATTTCAACCTAGATATAATAGAACAAATTTTCCTATTGCACTTAAATTTAGAAAACCAGGGCTTAGCTTCAATATCAGGTTGGTATTTTGAAAAATTAGAGCCTTTATGTTTACTATTGATTGACCATCTCTTTTTTCAAGTCGCGAGCAGGTAAACGTAAAAGATCTTGCGGATATTTTTTAAAAGGAACCTTATCACCACAAATTACTGATTCTTTTGCAACCCGTCAGCCTTTTCATTACCAGTGATATTACTATGACTAGGTACCCAAGCAAAATGAATAATATAACCTAACATAGTACATTTTAATAATAGCATTTACATTGAAATACAATCCAGTTCCTGGAACCAATTTTGAAGGGATTACTCTGGAATGCTTGAAAAGCACTTAGACACTCTGTAAAAACAACAGTTTTATTTAATTTAAACAAAATAATATAGTTAATAGCTTCCATAATACCCCTGCATTCACCCACAAAGACTGAAGTTTCAGGTGGACACTTTATCTTTTGAACAATGTCATAGTTTTGATGATTTAACCCAACACCAACACAACCATTCTGGTATAGTTTAGAAGCATCAGTGAATATGCAATGCCAGTCACGCCAAAGGTTATCCTTAATCCTAAGAAAATGTTTATTAGCAAACGGATCCCCTTTCACTATGTCTAAATTAAGATGCAAAGTGGGTTCAAAAAGAATAGATGGATAATCAAATTCAAATATGGGGATTTTGGGACTTCTTTGCGTTGAGAATTTAAGGTTCTTAATTGTAACATAACTAACAACTAAGCGAGGAGTTTTATTATGCAACCAATAAGGCAGCAACATGAAATTATTTAAAAGCTGTAATTTAGGAAAAAGGGCATGTGAAGAAAACTGAAAAATGCGAAACAAAAACATATCTGATAGGTACTGTCGCCTTAGATCCAAAGGCGGTTCAACGCAATCTACTTGCATATTATTTTTAGGAGTTGACTTCATCGCTCCTAATATTATACGAAGGTCTCTAGCTTGAATCAAGTCCAGGGCGCTAAGTGCTTTTTTATTACATGGTTCATACAGGACATACTCAATGAAACCAGAGCTTGGGAGATTTTTTCAGCAGAATTTACAATATTACGATCTGCTACATATAAAACTAAATCGTCGGCATATTGCAATATACGACAGTAAGAAGAAACAAAATTATTTAAATCAAAGGTGTATATATTAAAAAGGAGAGGGCTTAAAACAGAGCCTTCGCGCAAACCCTTATTCAAAGTTCTTATGGCCTTTATTTCACCATCAACTCTTAATTGATCTGAACGATCTACAAACTAATTAATAATAACATTAATAATCTTCGTAGGAATGGACAGACTAACCATCTTATTTTTAAGATTAGAAAGGTTATCATTATCATAGGCTGAGCATATATCCAGAAAAGTAGCACCAATTGACTCATTTCTGGAAAAAGACAGCCTTACATCAGTAACAAAAATAGATAAGCTATCTAAAGTCATCATCATCATCATCTCAGCTAAAGGACGTCCACTACGGAACATACGCCTCCCCCATGATTTTCCAAAAGGACCGGTTGGAAGCGGCCTGCATCCAACGTCGTCCTGCGACCTTCCTCAGGTCGTCTGTCCTGTCACCTGTCTGACCTACGCTGCGCTTGCCGGTCCGTGGTCTCCACTCCATAACCTTTCGGCCCCATCGGCCATCTGTTCTGCGTGCTATGTGCCCTGCCCACTGCCACTTCAACTGGCTAATCTTCTGAGCTATGTCGGTGAAATTCGTTCTTCTACGGATCTCCTCATTTCTGATTCGATCACGTAGAGAAACCCCGAGCATAGCCCTCTCCATAGCTCGTTGTACGACTTTGAGCTTATCTATGAGGCCCATAGTAAGAGACCACGTTTCAGTGCCATAAGTCATCACTGGTAACACACATTGGTCGGAGACTCTTGTCTTGAGGCACTGAGGTATTTTTGACGAGAAGACTTCGCGAAGTTTCCGGAACGCTGCCCAGCCGAGTTGGATTCGACGCTAGACCTCTTTCTCGAAGTTGGACCTACCTAGTTTGACTGTCTGTCCCAGGTAGATGTCAACAACTTCGAGAACTGAATTCCCAACTGATATTGGGGTAGGTGCAACATGGGCATTAGACATTTAAAGTACCTCTACCTTTTCGAAAACCGTACTGACAGTTAGGCAGAAGATTTCTATTTTCGATGAACCAGTCAAGGCGATTTTTTATTAGATGTTCCACAATCTTGATAATGCAAGAAGACATGGCTATTGGACGGTAACTAGCAGAATCTTCTGGATCTTTGCCTGGTTTTAGGACTGGAATAATAATTTGCGCTGGGACAGAACCTAAATCTATCATCAAATTCACCATTTTGAGAGAATACAGTAAAATACTGTCACCAGCATTAACCAAAAATGATTATGGGATCCCATCTGGACCAGGGGAAGTCTTTAAGTGAGGATAGTACAATACGTAATTCCTGCATGGAAAATGGTGCAAAATCTTCAATGACAGGACTAGTAGATAAAGAATCAATAAAATTAGGGGCAAATGGAGGAGCCAATTTATCCATAAACTGATTGACCCAACTTACACTACTTGGATAAGGTGGAGAAGGATCCCTGTATGAACCACGGAATAAACGAATGGATTTCCATACATATGAAGAATGGATATTAGTAGAAATGAAAGAGCAGTAATTTTTCCAACCTGCTGACTTTTTAGAGTTAACCTTAATTAAATTATCATAATTGTCATTTGTCATGCTCATGCAATACATCTGCTCAGCATTCTTTCTATCCTAAACAGCAGAGATACACTCTTGATCCCACCATGGAGGAGACCTATGGTTTCATGTTTTGTTGCTTGAGAGGAAATGAATGTTTTGCTGCAGAGTGAATACACTTTATTAATGACATCAGACATTAGTTTAAAAAATGTGGGAGAATGGGTGGAAGTTCAAATGCTACTCCTTCTAAAAAAGATGAAAACTTAGACCAGTCCTTGGATAATTCCTCACTGGCAGCGGGGATGGGTTGGTATGGTGGCCAGCAGTGACATAATAGAATAAGGTTCTGCTGAAGCAATCCTGAAGGTAAGATACTAATTTCCTAGAACTATTTAGTTGGCAAAAACTACTTGGTATTATCTATTAGTTACCTACCTATATAAAAAAAATATTCTAAAGGTCATCCATCAATATTCTCTTTGTCATCCATGTTATGTTACCACTAATAAACTTACACAATTAGTCTCTCTATCCAGCTCACAACATGGATCCAGTGTCCATAATGCAGTGGAACACCCAGAGCATGCGACGAAAGAAGCATGAACTGGTTCACTTAATTGCAAGATTCTACCCGTCAGTCATTGCCATCTCTGAGACATGGTTAGTCCCTGGCTCTCACTTTAGAGTGTCAGGATACTCCTGTCTGCGGGATGACAGGGCTGACGGGTACGCAGGATGTGCTATATTAATAAAGCGCTCCCTGCCTTTTACTCAAATTCCTCTCCCCTCCCACCGACATCAACATTGTCGGTGTCAGATCCTTGGATATCTCTTTCATCTCTATTTATATCCCTCATCCCAATTCTTCATTAATCCCTAACTTACTATTATTACTTTCATCTATTCCTTCTCCCCTGCTGGTAATGGGTGACTTTAACGCCTATCACATACTTTGGGGTTCAAGTCATTCTGATTTGTTTGGTCTTTCTCTACTAGATATTTTTAATGATGTTAACCTATGTGTAGTCAATAATGGCTCTCCTACCCGTAGAATACGCCCTTCCCAAAATCAGAAAAGTGCTGTTGATATTTCATTATGCTCCCCATCACTTGCTTCATTACTTTCTTGGAAAGTTCTCTCTTCTACATATGGAAGTGATCACTTCTCTATCATCATCATCATCATCATCATCATCATTATCAGCCGGAAGGCGTCCACTGCTGAACATAGGCCTCCCCCATAGAACGCCACTTGGACCGGCTACTCGCTTCCTGCATCCAGCGATTCCCCGCGGTTTTTATGAGGTCGTCGGTCCACCTAGCGGGGGGCCGGCCTACACTACGCCTTCCGGTGCGTGGTCGCCACTCGAGAACCTTTCTTCCCCATCGGTTATCAGTTCTGCGAGCGATGTGGCCTGCCCATTGCCACTTCAACTTGCTAATTTTGAGAGCTATGTCGGTGACCTTAGTTCTCCTGCGGATCTCCTCATTTCGGATCTTATCACGCAGGGAAACCCCAAGCATAGTCCTCTCCATTGCTCGTTGAGCGACTTCAAGCTTGTTAATGAGGCCCAGAGTAAGGGACCACGTCTCAGTGCCATAAGTCATCACTGGCAACACACACTGGTTGAAAACCTTGGTTTTCAGGCTCTGAGGTATTGGGGACGAAAAGATGGATCGAAGCTTCCCGAACGCTGCCCATCCGAGCTGGATTCTTCGTGCGACCTCCTTGTCGAAGTTGGACCTACCTAATTGGACAGTCTGTCCCAGGTAGACGTACTCGTTTACTACTTCGAGTGTATCGTTTCCAACAATTACCGGTATAGGTGGAACATGGACATTGGACATGATTTTCGTCTTATCCTTGTTCATCTTAAGACCAACCTGTTGGGAAACTCTACTGAGGTCGTTGAGCATGGTGCCGATATCCTCGAGCGACTCCGCCAGTATAACTATATCATCGGCAAAACGAAGGTTAGTGATGTATTCGCCATTAATGTTGATGTCACATCCTTTCCAGTCCAAAAGTTTGAAAACATCCGTAAACAAAACAATGCGTTAGTGAACAGTTTCGGAGAGATGACGTCTCCCTGTCTCACACCTCTCTGCAATGGAATTTGTTCCGTACTCTGGTCCTGTAATCGAACTGACATAGTGGCCTTGCTGTATAAACACTTCAACGCTTCGATATACCTATAGTCAATTTGGCATCGCTGCAAGGACTGCAGTATGGCCCACTTCTCGATAGAATCAAAGGCTTTCTTGTAATCCACAAACGCTAGACACAGTGGCTGATTATACTCTTCGGTCTTCCGTATAATCTGCCGTAGTGTATGAATATGGTCTACGGTGCTAAAGTCTCTTCGGAAACCGGCTTGTTCGCGAGGCTGGAACTCATCAAACCTGCGTGCGAGACGGTTCGTGATGACTCTCGAAAACAGCTTGTACACGTGGCTCAAGAGCGATATAGGCCTATAATTCTTCAATAAGGTTTTATCACCTTTTTTGAAGAACAGCACCACCACGCTCTTGTGCCACGTTTCCGGTGTTTTGCCTTCGAAGATGACAGAATTGAATAACTTCTGGAGGACTAAAAGTATCGGTCTACCACCCGCTCTCAGAAGTTCAGTCGTAATTCCGTCCTCTCCTGGCGCCTTGTTGTTTTTAAGCTGTTTGAGAGCCATTCTAATCTCGTACAGGCTGATGTCCGGGATGTCTTCGGTATAGTGTCGGACTAACTTTGCTCTGGTGTCCTGAGCTGCTTCAGTAACGGGTTCGCGCGTCGAGGTATATAACTGTCGATAGAAGCTCTCAATCTCTCTCAGAATCTCAGGCTTGGATACGGATACTTGGATGGAACGATACTGCCATTTTCGGTCTTCAGTTTTGTCATTTGGCTTTGCCCAATAGACGAATCCTTTGCAAACACTTTAGAGCCCTGGTTCCGCTCAATTGCGACCGTAATACGCGCAGTATTATAAGCACGCAAGTCGTGTCGCATGGACTTCCAAATTCGTCTATTGAGTTTACCGTAATCCGACATATCAACTGCGGACTGCAGTCTCATTTCGCTCCGTTCTGCCATTAGTTTCAGAGTTTCTTTTGAGAGTTTTTGAGCTTTCCTGCGGCGTTTGGTCTCACAGAATTCGGACCCAACCGCTTGGACAGTTTCCACCAACCCGTTGTTCAACTCATCCACTGTGTCGCATTCAGCTAAGCACTGAAAACGGTTTTGAAGTTCAAGTTGAAACTTTTCGGGGTTTTGGATTTGGGCACGATTTGGACGGAGCGTAGACTTCACCAGACGTGACCTCTCAAGCTTGACATTGATATTCAATGCGCCTCTTACGATGCGGTGATCGCTGCCGGTTTTTACCTTGCTGATCACAGAGACGTCATTGAATATGCGCTTATTGGTCGTCATGATGAAGTCTATCATCATATCCATCCCTAATAAGGTAACACCTCATAGCAATCCAATCCCTTCTCTAAAATACAAACTTTCATCTGCCGACTGGCCTTCTTATTCATCCACTCTTGACCTCAAACTAGATGCATCTCTTATACTTCCTTTAGATATTGACCCCCTTACTTCATATAACATATTTTTAGAATGTATCACTGCCTCTGCTGATCTACATATACCTCTTAAAAAGCCCGCTAAAGATTGTATAGTACCAACACCATGGTGGGACTCTGAATATACAGCAGCAGCATTGGAAAGAAAGGCAACTGAACATATATATAATTCTGCTATGACTATGCAAAACTTTTATAACTATCAACAAGCCGCAGCTAGTCTTAAAAAGTTAACCTCAGAAAAGAAAAAGAATGGTTGGATTGGCTTTTGTGAACTCTTGTCTCCCAAAACCCCTTCATCTCTGGTCTGGAAACAAATAAAGAGATTCAGGGGTTCGTGTAACTCGGAAAATGTTTCAACCAATGACCCTTCTTCATGGTTAGAGGCCTTTTCGGATAAAATAGTCCCCCCGTACGTTCCCTCCGTGGACTCTTTGCCTACACACCCTTCCTTTCTACCATCACATGACTGTTTTGACAATTTCTTCTCTGTCAACGAATTGAACTTAGCACTAGACGGACTGACTGACACTTCCCCAGGTATTGACGGTATTCCTTACTCCTTTATTGTTAAATCTTCTCCTAAATGTAAACAGACCTATCTTTCCCTTATAAATAATTTCTTCGAGTATGGTATAATCCCAAAGCAATGGAAATCTCAGATCATTATTCCTATTCTGAAACCTGGCAAAGACCCCTCTGATGTAAACAGTCGAAGGCCCATAGCACTGTCTTCCACTTTAGCCAAGATAGTGGAGCGCCTAATCAAGCAGAGACTTGAATGGTTAGTGGAAAGCAGGTCTTCTCTGGCCAAGTCTCAATTTGGTTTCAGAAAAGGATTTTCTACCATGGATAGCCTGAGTCTGCTCACTACTGACATCTACATAGCGTTAAAAGAGAAGAAATATCTTGTTGGAGTGTTCCTTGACATTGCTTCAGCATATGATAACGTCCTGCTTCCAGTGCTCAGGAGTAAACTCACCCAGCTGAGTATACCTGAGAAGCTTCTCCGCTTCATTTGAAACATGTTGATGGAACGTTATGTTACAGTAAAATCCTCCCATCAATTCCTTGCCCCAAAAAACTACCTGGAGAGGCTTACCCCAAGGATCAGTCTTAAGCCCATTACTCTACAGGCTTTACACTTTTGACTTGGAGACTTCGGTAAATTCATTCTGCGAAGTACTGCAATATGCTGATGATTTGGCTCTTTATGTTGAATCCCACACCATAGAGGAAGCAGAATGCCGGTTAAACTCAGCCTTATCGTATCTCAATCATTGGTTGTTTGAACATGGCCTATCCTTATCCGCATCTAAAAGTAGTGTTGTAGTTTTTACCAAGAAGAGAATCATCCCTTCGATTGAATTACGTATAGACCAAGAAATAATCCCTCAGGCAAATCACGTAAAATTTTTAGGCATTAAGTTGGACTCAAGAATGACTGGTACTCCTCATTTTGATTACATCTCACAAAAATGTGAAAAGCAAGTTAATATTATTCGTTCTCTTTCAGGAGTGTGGTGGGGTTCCCACCCATACTCTCAAAAGCTACTCTATAATGCAATAATTCGAAATCACTTTGATTATGGTTCATTTCTTTTAAATTTGTGCAACAAGTCTGGACAAGACAAATTATTCAAAATTCAATCTAAATGCCTGCGTATAATCCTTGTAGCTATGAAGTCTTCACCTATCAATGCCATGCAGGTCGAGTGTGGGGAGCCTCCATTGAATATTCGCAGACAATTTCTTGCTGATAGGTTAATTTTCAAATTAATTCAGAATTCTAGCCACCCTATTATTCCTAAATTAAACCGTCTCTTGGACTTATGTAATCCAATCACCCCTGATTCTATTCTCTGCATTCTACAGAGTTTCATTAAATTTACCAAACTTCCTAATCCTCTCATCCAGTTCCCCCTAAACCCACTTTTTCAAATAGCTTATGAAGCTCTCATCTTCCAACCCAACATACTGTTACACTTTGGAATTGATAAAGACTCTCCTAATGCTCGTGAACTATTTAATGAGAGAATAGGGAATCATTATGAGGGATGGCATTTTATATTTACTGACGCATCGAAACTATCATCCGATAGTGATGTTGGATCAGCAGTATGGATCCCTGCAGCTAGGATAAGCTTGACCTTCAAAAGCCCACCATACTCTTCAGTATTTACAGGAGAATCAATTGCTCTTCTAGAAGCCATACTTTTCATCAAATCACATAACCTTCATAATTCTATAATCTTTACTGATTCCAAAAGTTGTCTTCAAGCTCTTCTTTCTAACCCTTTTCATTCCATTGCCCGGTTCTCAGTAATTCTCGGTATTAAACAATCCCTCTTTGAATGCCATAACCTTGGTCTCAACATTGTCCTTGCCTGGATTCCAGGTCACTCTGGAATACCCGGCAATGAAACTGTTGATTCTTGTGCAAAAATGGCCTCTCGTATTGGATCTCTTGAACACTACAACATATACTCTCATGACCTTTGCCTACTCCCAAAGTCCCAACTCCTCGATCATTGGTTGAAGTACTGGGAGTCATCTCAAAAACACAAAGGCAAATACTATACTATGGTGATATACAACCGGATATCCCTAAGATCCCATGGTTCTTTAAATGTCGAACGGTGAATAAACGCACGACCTCCTCCATATGCCGCCTTCGCTTAGGCCATGCATGCACACCAGTTCATTTGGCGAAACTCAGGATCCGGGATAACTCAATATGCGAGTGTCAACGAAAGTAGAAAACAAAATGAAAATATTGTGAAGTCTGTAGATTTTTTAATGGAGGAAAACAGCGAACTAAAAAAGAAACTTCTCGCAATGGAGCGAGAGAGGAAAGACTTACTAATTTGCATAAAATCTCTAGAAGACAAAAACGAAAATATTGAGCGAATGTCGCGCGCCACGGGTCTAGAATTGCGAAACTGTACGGAGAAGATGGGAGAAACTAAAAAAGATCTCACCGAATTAGTAATTAAAATTGGTGAAAAGCTTGATGTGCCGGTTAAGCAGCATGAAATTAAGGACGTTTTTAGGACAAAGTCTAAAGCCGAAAATAAAACTATAATAGTGGAATTTACTTCAGTTATTAAAAAGGACGAGCTTCTGGAATCCCTGAAAAAAATTAAAAAAGACAGAAGAGGTCAATTGGAGTCGTCTACTTTTGGTATCAAGGGTTCTAGTACAAGAGTATTCATATCAGAAACATTGACATCGAGAAACAGGTGGTTATTTACCCAGGCCCGTGATTTTGCAAAAACTAACGCTTATAAATACTGTTGGACCTCGCATGGATATGTATACCTGCGAAGAGTAGATGGCCAGCCGGCAAACCGCATCGCTGGCGAAGATGACCTACAACGCCTACAAGGCAAGAAATGACTAGCACATTTACATTTTAATTTATTTTTTTGGTTTTATGTTTTCCCTTTGTTCTGTGTTTGCCTAAAACTAAGCTTTGTCACACACGTGCTTTTTTCTATATATAAAGTTAATCGTAATTTACAATCACACTTAATCTCACATGAACTTTTGATTCATACAGTTATTCAACAGTTAAATTATAATTACACTCATACGTTCACCTCTCACAATTCTAGTATCCAATTATTAGTGGACATTACTATTTATAAAAAATGCTATATATTAAAAAAAGGTAACTTACCAACTGATCTCTATAAAATGTGTGCCCTATTTGTACCATTGATCATTCAGAAATATCATAATGGATAGTACGATCAACAATATATCATCGGATTTGAACGATCATAATATAGCACGAGTCGTCACTTGTGACCCTGAAAATTGCTTATCTCACTTAAACACTAAATACGACAATAGGTTTATAATAACACAAAATCATCATCATCATCTCAGCCGTAGGACGTCCACTGCTGAACATAGGCCTCCCCCATGATTTTCCAAAAGGACCGGTTGGAAGCGGCCTGCATCCAACGTCGTCCTGCGACCTTCCTCAGGTCGTCTGTCCACCGTGTCGGTGGACGACCTACGCTGCGCTTGCCGGTACGTGGTCTCCACTCCAGAACCTTTCGGCCCCATCGGCCATCTGTTCTGCGTGCTATGTGCCCTGCCCACTGCCACTTCAACTGGCTAATCTTCTGGGCTATGTCGGTGACTTTCGTTCTTCTACGGATCTCCTCATTTCTGATTCGATCACGTAGAGAAACCCCGAGCATAGCCCTCTCCATAGCTCGTTGTGCAATTTTGAGCTTTTCTATGAGGCCTATAGTAAGAGACCACGTTTCAGTGCCATAAGTCATCACTGGTAACACACATTGGTCGAAGACTCTTGTCTTGAGGCACTGAGGTATATTTGACGAGAAGACTTCGCGAAGTTTCCGGAACGCTGCCCAGCCGAGTTGGATTCGACGATTGACCTCTTTCTCGAAGTTGGACCTGCCTAGTTTGACTGTCTGTCCCAGGTAGATGTACTCATCAACAACTTCGAGAACTGAGTTCCCAACTGATATTGGGGTAGGTACAACATGGGCATTAGACATAATTTTCGTCTTGTCCATGTTCATCTTAAGACCTACCCGTTGGGAAACTCGATGGAGGCCTTCGAGCATTGTACTGAGGTCTTCCATGGATTCTGCCATGACTACAATATCGTCGGCAAATCGAAGGTGAGTGATGTATTCGCCGTTAATATTGATGCCAAGTCCTTGCCATTCCAGAAGCTTGAAGGCGTCTTCCAATGTAGCGGTGAACAGTTTCGGAGATATAACGTCTCCCTGTCTCACGCCTCTTTGCAATGGAATTGCCTTCGAACTCTGCTCCTGTACTCGGACTGACATGTAGGCGTTTTTGTACAAACACTTCAGCACTTCAATATACCGATAGTCAATACGGCACCGCTGGAGAGACTCAAGCACTGCCCACGTCTCGATCGAATCAAAGGCTTTCTCATAGTCCACAAACGCTAGACAAAGAGGCAAGTTATACTCTTCGGTCTTATGTATAACTTGCCGTAGCGTGTGGATGTGGTCTATGGTACTATAGCCTTTTCGGAAACCGGCTTGTTCCGGAGGCTGGAATTCATCAAACCTGCGACTGAGACGGTTCGTTATGACCTTCGAAAACAGCTTATAAACATGGCTCAAAAGCGAGATGGGTCTGTAATTTTTAAGTAGAGTGTTGTCACCTTTCTTGAAGAACAGCACCACCACGCTTTTGTTCCATGCTTCTGGCGTTGAACCTTCGAGTAAGACGGTATTAAAGAGCTTCTGAAGGACTTTAAGTACCGGTGTTCCACCCGCTTTCAGAAGCTCAGATGTGATACCGTCGTCACCAGGCGCCTTGTTGTTCTTAAGCTGTTTCAAGGCCATTCTAATCTCGTACAGGCTGATGTCCGGGATATCTTCGGTATAATGTCGGGTCAGCTTGGCTCTTGGGTCTTTGACCGAGCTGCTAACAGGTTTAGCGACCGAGGTGTATAACTGTCCGTAGAAACTCTCGACCTCTCCTAACACTTCCGCTTTGGTCGACGCTACACTGCCGTCTCCTCTCTTCAGCTTCGTGAACTGGCTTTGCCCTATAGACATGTCTCTTGCAAACACTTTGGAGCCTTTTTTCCGCTCTATCGTCTCTTTAATACGGTTTGTATTAAAGATCCGGATGTCGTGTCGCAAGGACTTCCATATTCGTCTATTGAGCAGCCTATATGCTTCAGCATCATCCGAAGACTGCAGTTTCAATGAGCGTCGTTCAGCCATGAGGTTGAGGGTATCGTTGGAGAGTTTCTGTGGCCTATCTGTACGGTGGGGTTTAAAGTACTTGGAACCCACTG
The DNA here is from genome assembly GCA_917880725.1 of Selenia dentaria. Taxonomy (NCBI): domain Eukaryota; kingdom Metazoa; phylum Arthropoda; class Insecta; order Lepidoptera; family Geometridae; genus Selenia; species Selenia dentaria. The sequence goes on along the minus strand of OU862880.1, from coordinate 20,656,379 downwards.
TATGGACAGTTTCTACTAACCTGTTATTGATCTCGTCCACTGAAGCGATGTTCTCAAGGCAATCGAAGCGATTGGATAGCTCAAGTTGAAAGCTCTCGGGGTCTTGAATATGGGCACGAGTAAAGTTTGACATTAATATTCACCGTGCCTCTTACCATTCGGTGATCACTACCGGTTTTGACCCTGTTGATCACGGAGATATCAGTGAATATTTGCCTTTTGGTGGTCATAATGAAGTCAATCTCATTTCTCGTGGAACCATCGGGACTCAGCCAGGTCAATTTCCTGTGAGGTGGCTTCTGAAAGAAAGAGTTCATCATAAAGAGTCCCTCTTTCTCCAGGAAGTCGGCCAACCTCTGTCCCCTACGGTTCCGTTGTCCATAGCCAAATTGCCTCACTTTCGACTCATCCTCGCTTCTCTTACCCAACTTCGCGTTGAAGTCCCCCATAACAACTAGAAAGTGCGTTTCAGAGGTATGTATGGCCCGACTAATGTCCTCATACATATCCTCCACCTCATCATCCGGGTGCGACTTCGTCGGTGCGTATACCTGAATGACCTTCAGCGAATATCGTTTGGATACTCTGAGTATTAGGTATACGACCCTATTGGAAACGCTATCGATCTTAACTATGTTGTTAGTAAGGGACTTGTGGACGAGAAACCCGACACCACCTTGGGACTGTTGGTCGCCCTCCCGGTGGTAGAGTAGGTTACCTGATTTTAGGGTTATCGTGTCCTCACCCGCTCTACGGACTTCAGATAACCCCACAATGTCCCAGTGTAGCTTACTCATTTCTTCTTCCAGCTCATATATCTTCTCGTCTGTCCTCATCGTGCGTATGTTGTGTGTTACCAGGGTCAGTCGTTGTCGTTGGGGGTGGTAGCCGGGCGTCTGCCGGGGATTCTTAGCACCCCCTGCCCCACCGTTACCGTGGCCGCTACCGTAGTCAGGAATAGCGGGGCTGCCGGGGACTGGGGGCCTGGTGCCTATTGTGTCCGTCATTAGGGGGGATTTTGCCAATACTCGCCACGCTTGGCAGGCGGGTTGGCGAGCGCAGTCTTGGGGTTTTAATACTGGGAAGGTGCTGCTGCCCACCTTCCGATTGTTATCCCTTAGCAGATTTTTACGCACCCACGGGTAGAGTTGGGGGGGTACTATTTTAAGCCGGTACCCCACGGCAACACAAAATATACGTAGTATTTACAAAAATTTTGATCAATTCCAATTACTGCTATCTAGATGTAGCCTTGACCCTCAATTCATTGTTCTGACGGAATGCTGGTTAGAGGCCCACAAATCACCTCCTACGATGCCTAACTACAATATATTCTTTACAATAAAATCTAAAAATCAAAATGATGGAATAGTAGTATATGTGAGTGATCGCTTGAACTGCACTGTGGAGGAACCAGCTTTTGATGATGGGACCTGCTTAATTGTTAAACTAAAAGATATGGTCATTATATCAATTTATCGCTCACCCTCGGTACGGCAAGCCGATAATTTTCTTAATTCACTAGAACGTGTAGTCAACAACCTTAATAGTTACAAAAATGTTTATATTGCTGGTGATATGAATATTGATATAAAACCTAGAAATCTAGACTCAAACAGCTCCTCATATCTTGACCTTTTATATGGCTTAGGTTTCTTACCAACTCACACACTACCAACCAGAAAAATGAATTGTTTAGATCATATTTTTATCAAATCCAATTATAAAGGAACTTGTCTAGTTCTTAACACATTTATTACGGATCACAGAGCCGTCCTTCTAAATGTAAACTACACATATAAAAATATTACAGAACGTACTTTAAAAAAAATCAACTACGATAATGCTGTTGCCGATTTAGAAAACTCTGATTTAAATTTAATTTTTGAAGATTCTGACCCTAACAAGTCTGCTGAGATACTCACCAATGCCATTATTAACTCTATCAAAATTAATACAAGAATTCTAAATATTCCAAGAAGCCTGAAAATCCTTAAACCATGGATCACAATAGGAATATTAAGGTGTATACGAAATAGAGATCAAATGCATCTAAAACTTAAAAAATGCCCTGATAATCAAGTACTTAAAGTTACCTATACTAGATATAGAAACTTTTGCAACTCTACACTAAGAAAATTAAAAATTGCTTATGAAAAGTCGGAATTAGAAAAGGCTCAGAATAATTGTAAATTGATGTGGGAAAAAATCAAAGACTTTACGATTTAAAGAATTAGTTGAAAACATCACCTCTTGAACTTCTATCTTTAGAACCTGATCCAAAAAGCTCTGTAGAAAGAGTCAACGAATATTTCGCATCAGTTGGGAAAAATCTAGCTCAAAAAGTACCAAATTCGAATGATTCAGACTCAAGCAAATTAGAGTCTTCATACGTACGTCCCTCTTCTCAAAATTCTTTAGTTTTGCTAGAATGTACAGAAGCAGAGATCAATTCTTTAATTTTAAATCTAAAAACAAGTAGTACCTGTGGTTGGGATGATATAAACACAACATTCATTAAAAAGGCTAGACATGTAATTACTCGGTATTTAACCAACATTTGCAATTCATGTATTAGAAGTGGTATTTTTCCGAATGTTTTCAAAAAGTCTTTGATTTACCCTATTCACAAGAGCGGGGACAGAAATAGTATCGACAATTATCGACCGATTTCTATCCTACCTGTACTTTCAAAAGTTCTAGAAAAATTATTAAATAATCAACTGGTAGGTTTCTTGGAAAAAAAACTGCTTTTATCTTCTTCGCAATTCGGTTTTCGAAAGGACAGAAATACAGAAGATGCAGTAAACCACCTAGTTAGTCATATTACGAAACTGGTAGACAGTAAACAAAAAGTACTTGGAGTGTTTTTAGATTTAAAAAAAGCCTTTGATACGGTGTCCGTCCCTATCTTGCTTGAGAAGATGGAAATGTATGGTATACGAGGAATTCCACTTCAACTTTTTAAAAGCTACTTGCAAGATAGATATCAATGCGTCAAAATAGAGAACCATGTTAGTAACGACTCTCTCATGACTTTTGGAGTTCCTCAAGGCAGCGTGCTTGGCCCCACTCTCTTCTTAATTTACATCAACGACCTATGCAACATGACGTTGACAAATGGTTCTGTATTTAGTTTTGCTGATGATACAGCCCTTGTTTTTGATGGAGAGACATGGGATGAGGCGCATGCGTTCGCAGAAAATGGCATTCAGATTGTAAATTATTGGCTGAATCAAAATGTTCTCACATTAAATCTTGAAAAAACTAAATTCATGACGTTTGCGATTAAAAACTCCTCAAAACCCCCAGCCAACTACAAACTTCAACTCCACAAATGTAATTTTACCTTAAGACCTATATTATGCGGGTGCATTGAGATTAAAATAACAAATGAAGTTAAGTATCTTGGTGTCATAATTGATGATCTTTGCAAATGGAACCTTCACATTGAACTCACCACCTCCAGAGTTCGTAAGTTATCATGGATCTTTAAAAAACTAAGACACCTTGCAAACAACAACGTGATGTTCATGGTATATAAAGCTATTTGTCTATCGATAATTCGGTACTGCATATCTGTATGGGGAGGAGCGCATAAAACTCACCTTTTACAGCTGGAAAGAGCACAAAGGCGTATTTTGAAAGTCATGTTATTTAAACCGTTTAGATATTCAACACACCAATTATATAGTGAATGTAAACAACTTACAGTAAGGAAAACATACATTTTACACATAACAATACGGAAACATAAAATTACACCATACCTTGAGATTTCAAGTACAAAAAGACGAAAAGACAAAATTTGCGCCATCACTCTGACTCGAACAGCTTATCAAGAACGGCAGACGGCATACATCTCTAACTTTATTTATAATAAAATAAATCAAGTGCTGAGCATTCACCCACTCATACGTTCTGAATGTAAATCCAAAATATATGAATGGTTACTGACTCTCACCTATGATGAAATAGAAGAAATATTAAACTCTCATAAGTAAACACACAATACAATTTAACTATTTTTATAAAATCTAATAGTATTGACAATTATAGTTATACCCTTACAAACCTTCACCACACACACACACGCTTACATCCTTACACTCCTACATACACACACCCTCGCACTTACGCACGCAAATGCACGTTCATCTTAATATAGATATTTTCTTTCATTTTCTTTATATTAATAACAAATTCTGTATTTTGTCATTAACTTTAATACTATAACGTTATGTTTAGAAATATATGTATCAAAAAGGAAGGAGGTTCCCAAGATACAGGTTAACCTAGTTTGGGGACCATTGAAACCATGCTCTGTAAAATGTAATCTACGTCAATAAACGTTATTGTTATTGTTGTTGCTAGTGTGGTTTGGACGAAGGAGACGTGAACCACATTTTCTTTGAGTGCCCAAAATTACAATACTCCCTATATGATATCCTCCCTCCTAGCATCCCTCGTCCCATTTCCTTCAAATGTATTTTATCACTTTCCTTTTTCCCACTAATTTTTAATATTTTATGTAAATTTATATGTACAAATAATATGAAATTCTAATTACCAACTAATATCACTGTAAATTTGTATATAGTTTGGTACTAACTTGTGTTGTCCCCCCCCCTTTTATGTTTTAGTATAATCATATTGGATGTTATGAAGTCTAGTGGACTCTCCCTTTGACTCACCGATCGTACGCTTGGATAAACAACCTCCAAAAGTTTATGAAACTACCATGGAACAGACACTGGCAGAATTAAGCAGACACGCCATTAACAAAGAAGTCAAGTCAAGTCGACATACTACTATATAATTTGTGCTCTGCTGTACTTCACAGTCTTTTGAAAGAAGCCTTTGAGACAGACGAACCTAATGTACATAATAGTATTGAAAACTGGCTGCATGAAGTCACTACTAAGCTCTCGGTAGAGAGTTTAATATTCCTTGCTACTAAGTCTCCAACCGCTATGTTTTGGCTCAACGTGCTAAACCTCGAAGTACTATTGTTAACATTTGTCAGGGCTGTGAGAGAAGAAAATTTTTCCCTATAAAAGATTGTTTGAAAAAATTATACCATGGTTTTTTGCCTTTGACCACAGTAACTATGCTCGATAGTTAGCAGTACATATAAAGGACATGGAAGAGTTGGGTGAAAAAGTGCCATCTGTAAATGAAGAGTTCAAAAACAAGGTTTTGTTTGGAAAATGTGATCAATTATATTAAACATCTGCAAATACTTACTTACCTTTATGTTTCTTTTAGAAAACTTTTTGATTCGCAAAACAGGTCGACCATTCTCAGCATTGGCAATTGGTCAAGCTCACAAACAGTATAGCGCTGAAATTAAGGGCTCTGGTGGTGCTATCAGCTTGACTCAAGATCCAGCATCTCTAAGTCGATTTAAGATTGCGGGGCCTGAAATTTGTACACTCCTAAAAGAGTTTCAGTTATCTGCATTCGAGAAAACCCAGAGCACTGAGACAGACCAGAAAACATTTTTAAACCGATGTGTCTCATTAAAAACATGTTTTGATGAAACCGGTAACCCTTTTTTGGATAATGGTACTAAACTCGATGCACTGGACACGCGAATGGTAGGGCCCTAGCACAAATTTTCTATCGGCAGAAAAGTCAAGAAACCAGTAGTACATAAAGTTCGTAAAAGAACGACTTGTGGATGAGTCGAAATCAATAAAATGAAAATAAAGAACTAATTAAAAAAAAACAGAATTTTTGATCATAAATCAAAAAATAATAAACCTATATATAAAATACACAGTTTAAAAGTTGACATCCAACTGTACTCCAGGCTTTTTATAGTTGCGAGAGAACATCAGCTGGACCTGGATCAATTCTTTAAATACGAAAACCAAGTATGCCCACCATCATTGTCGGTTAACGGAGGTCTTCGTTCAGGCACAAAGGCTGACCTTGCTGAAAAACTTGAGGCGTTAGCAGGAACTGAAGACAGGGCTCCTTCTAAGTTTAATGGAATAATCTTTGATGGAGCAGGGATTACGCAGATGTTGCACCCTAAAAACTCCAAGACATTTAAGGAATACTATTCTTTAGATCTCAAGCCAAAAATACAGCACCTAGCACAAAAAATTAACTGCAAGAGAATAGACCTAGTATGGGATTTATATCTGCCGAATGGCCTCAAAGAACACAAGCGAGAAGGAAGAGGGACTGGGATTCGACAGCAAGTAACTCCCGATAGCCGTCTGCAACCTGATTGGTCAGACTTTTTGAAGAATGACAAAAATAAGACAGAACTATTTGAATTTCTTGGTCGCAATTTCCTGGATGATGCTTCTGACGCTATAGTAGCGACAAATGTGGGCAACCAAGTATCTGCTTCTGACATTTTATCTTCAACTATAGCTGAGAAAACAATTCCACCGCACATGGTAGAAGCTGATGGTCGTCTCGTATGGCACGCAAAAGATATGGCTGAGCGCGGAACTATCAGCATACTAGTTCGCTCGTCGGATACGGACGTGTTAGTCATGCTAGTTTCATATTTCGAAACATTAAAAGAAATGGGCCTGGCTGAATTATGGTTGCTGACTGGGACAGGTAACAAACGACGATTCGTGGAGGTACAAAAAATAGCAAATGCGTTTTGGGTCCCAATATGTCTACTGCACTCCGAGGGTTTCATGCTTTCACAGGGTGTGACACCACATCTTACTTCAATTCAAAAGGGAAAAAATCTTGTTTCAAGACATGGATGTCATACTCTGAAGTACTAACTGCTTTTGCTAGCATGTCCTATCCTGTAGAAACGCTTTCCGAAGAAGCTATGGCTCAATTGAAGCAGTGTGTGCTCATTTTATTATTATTTAAAAAAAAAAGGAATTTACACCATGTTTCTGTACAAAAGTTATTTTGTTTCCAGATTTACTTGCAAACTCTATGATGCTCAAACAGAACACGCGAGTGTCAATGCTGTACGCAAAGACATGTTATAAGCTAGTGACAAGTCTTCCCCCGACATCAGCCGCACTCAACAAACATGTCTTGCGTGCAGCTTACCAAGTAGGCCATATATGGGGTAACGCCTTCAATTTAGGAGTCCCAACTCCATTTCCATCTTCTTGGGGATGGCACAAAAGATCTCAAGAGGGATGGACTTCTAAATGGTCCACTGCTACCCTGATTTGGTCAGAGTTAAGCATTCTAGATCATTGCGGGTGCAGAACTTCCTGCGACACTGTGCGCTGTAGTTGTCGACGCATCGGCCTACCATGCACTCTGCAGTGCAAATTTTGCAAAGGTGGTTGTGTAAATCAAAAGTTAATAAAAATAATAATGATTATTGATGCACCATACAAAATAATTTTCTTAAAAATTTAAAAAAGATTTTTTTTTTTATTTCACTATATACTTATTTAAAATTAAATTTAAGTATTAATAAAAGTTATTACACTAAATAATGAGGTTTTGTTATTCCTTTTCAGTTCAAACACCATCATCGATCACGAATAGATCATAAAGAAGAAATTGATTAAATAAAATTATATATTTTTTTCCTCTTGTTATAATATATACTTCCATTATTTCTAAATTAACACTCCTAACATCATTTTAAGAAATATGTATTTAAATAATATGTTTTACATGCTTTATAAAATATATTCTTTAAATACATATTTCTTAAAATTACAATAAAGCGTCATCTGAAGGGCTATTATGTATCTCAGTTGCTAATAAATATTGATTGAAATCTTGTAAAACGGCGACTTTATGTCAGTTTTGTCAACTCCAGTAAGCACAAATGCTAGTAAGTTGATGACTGAAGCTGACAAAAGTGACATAGAGCCGCCATTTTTCAAGGTTTCAATCAACATTTGTTAGCAACTGAGATAAGTAATAGCCCTACTGATACCAATATTATTGAAATCGGCCGTGAAATTACTGGCCTCATTAATAATTTTATATCTCCATAATCGTTAAGGATATCGGCAACAATATAAATTAACAAAAAAATACCCCACGGATATATTTTCAAATAAAATTACGTAAACAAAGACTAAAACTCATATTTTTTCAAAATAAAACATATAATTGGGCATTTTTACAAGTACGATTTTAAAATATATTTTTTTGAGAATAGATTAATTATCTTTCATTTGACACCTATTTTATCAAAATCGGTGCAGTGGTTGGGCTTGTTTAATTAAGGTAATATTTAATTATTTTTTTTAAGGAAGTGGCGCCATCTCTGTTCCTAAGGGATGAAACTTTCGCTGCGTGGATGAAATCGCTTGTTTTGGTCCACACTATCGCTGTGCAAAGCGGCTTGCTTTCATCACAAAGTGCAGCTTTTTTTTCATAAGACGTAGTACTATTTGCAATCTAACATATTAAACTTCTGTAATATACTTTCAACATAAACAGATTGATCTAGTGTCATAAACCCATTTTTCCTGTCTCTAGTTACACGGATACCTAAGTAGCTTTGTAAAAGACCCAAATCTTTTACGTTTAACTCCTTTTGTAAAACATCCAAAAGTTTCCCTTTACACACACTATCTTTACGGTAAAACAAGTAAAAAACACGCAAAGCCCCAATTACATAGTCATTTTTAGTTTTGATAGCATACACACACGGCTCAATTTTACTCTGAATAAAACAGTTTTTACATAACACTTCATGGATTCGTAAGTTCCACATACGGCTGGACTGTTTAAGCCCATATATACTTTTCTGAAGCAAACAAACTATCATTATTTGAACTAAAACATTTTGGTTGCTCCATAAAAATAGTTTTATCTAGTTTACCATTGAAGAATGCAGTTGTTAAATCAATATGATAAATATTTAAATCATATTCATTAGCTAGACTGAATAGGAACCTCATTGTTGAATGACGTACCACCGGAGAGACGGTTTCGTTGTAGTCAACTCTCTCTTTTTGGCTAAAACCTCTCGCATCAACACGTGGGTGCCTGCTTTATGTCGTGTAAAGTTAACAGATGCGTCACTTTTTACTTTTTAAAATCTACTTACATTTGACCACATTCTTATTTTTAGGCCTATCTACAAGCATCCAGACATTGTTATCCTTAAGTGAATTATACTCTGCATCAAGACTAGACACAGCCTCTTCATTATGTCGTTGGTTCTAAACCATAATTACTGTTATTTACCATAAAAGACATTTCATGATCTGCATAGCTCTTTTTCTTACCGATCGAGTTGACCGCACAGGTCTTTCTTGAAATGTTGACGGCGGGGGAGAAGAAACTTGAACAGCTTCCCCTCAAGCAGACACTGCTCCCGCTGAACACTCTCTGCTGCTTGTAGGACTGTCAGTGAGTAAACCACTCTCACTCACAGTGCAGTACTCGTCCTCATCAATATCTGAAAACAATAAAGAATAATTATGATCTTTCTTAACGTTTTCAACAGCGTTATTACTTTCATTCATAATTTCTACATTACTGACATTACTATCATTCATGTCCATATCATATAATGGCACAATACTTTGTTTCCTGCCTTTTTATCTAGTGTTACTTTCATTCGCACTTTTTTTTACCACAGTACTATCATTCCTGCTAGTATCTTTTGTGTTACTCTCATTCACACCATTATTTATCATTTTATAATTATCAGACATATCACTCATATTCATAAAATTATAATTCTTGAATGTTGAAAATTATAAAAAATATTCTCCAAATATACAATGTCTCTTGACAACACAACCTTCCTTGGATCACAATAATCTGAAACTCTAAAACCTTTAGTAGTCTCTGAATAACCCACAAACACATGTGGTTTGCTCTTAGGATCCAACTTCCTACGCTTACTGCTAGGTGTTTTAACATATCCCCCCGAAGGGTTCCCGAATTGACGTGGCGGGGGGGCTCAGTAGCCGTGGCTTGGATCACCACGGTGAAGCCAAGAGGAACCCAGGGGCCGCGCCGGCGTTGGGGTGCGCTGGCCGGCTCAGGCGGGGCCGCTCCTATGGGCTTTGGCCGCCAAGTCCACATAGGAGTGGCGGGGTCCGGGCGCTTTGGCGCAGACTCGAAGAGGGGGGCCCGGGCACTTTGGTGCAGGCTCGAGGAGGTGGGGTCCGGGCGCTCGGCGCAGACTCGAGGAGGTGGGGTCGCTGGGGATTATCCCCTGTGGCTGACGTAGCAGGCGGTGGGGCTACGTATCCGACCCACCGCAGGGAGACCACGGGCGTCCAGACACGGGGAAGTCTGGCGCTCATTGTTGGCGGGTTTTGTCTCCGAGGTAGTTGCGGCGTGCCATGTGTTCTGGCGTGCCGCGAAGAAGGGTCCGGCAACGGACAGCCACGGCGGGTTCGCGGTCGTGTGGAAAATCTGTCCCGCGTTCCCGCCGAGGGCGGCAGTGACGGAACACCCCGGGGTTTTGGTGGGTATACGGACTCCCACATAACCACCTACCTCCCCGTGGTAGGTGGTATCCATAAAGGATTTCCCCGGGAAAAAAAAAAAAAAAGGTGTTTTAACATATGCCACGCAGCCAAAGCCAGCAGCTTCTGTACGATAGGCATTTCCTCGAAATGTGTTGTGGTCATTATTATGATAATTCGGTGCGGCGGAATTACAATGCGCATTACTCTTATGATTAACTACACTGACAAGATTAAAAGAACACGAAGATATATTAATTCTAGTTGTCAGAAAGGGATCAACATATTATTAACAACGTTCGCCTGTGGCCGACCACTCGACCGCCAATGACAGCTTCGTTCTCTCTGTCGCTCGCTACTTGTCTCGTTCGCGTAAGTGGCGAAGCGGCAACGTCGCAGGATTTAATTTAGATTAAAATACAACTTTTTGACTTTCCATTTTTGATAGATAAAATAGACAAACAATACTTAAAAATGAAAAGATACATCATTCTTGTGTTTGCACTCGTCCCAGTAGTTCTGCAGTTTCTGAACACACAAGAAGGCATTTTTTCCTAAATGTTAAATTCGCGCTGCGTTGTTGGCTGACAGGCTGGAACCAAGTTGACTCAAGACAATTAGCTTGTGTTGATGTCGCAAGCGGAGCGCAGTAAGACGTATCTACCACCATTTATTTATTACATCATTGGATTCGCTGTGGTTCGCCGATTGTCGACGAACTTCAACACGTTCTTTTAGTGTGGACACAACGGCGAAAGCAAGCGAGCATGCGGTTCTGATCAGTAAATCCCAATCGTTAGCATTCACTCGGTCTCGTTCGCTTGGTCTGTACGCGGCATAGGTCTTATGCTTAGTTGAGCGTTCGAATAGTGTGTGGGCAAAAGTGGCAAAAATAACGTTTCTGAGTTTTACGAACGCTTTAACAAAAGAGCCATCAATGACAACGCCACCAATGCCCTCAAGCTAATCGAACGCACCTGGGACCTGGGTAAACTGTAAAAATCAGGGGGGGCCAACTTCCGAACAAGGACTTGCATACACGAAACTTTACATGTGTGTGTAATCGGGTTTTTTTAGATTTGGTTCTATATCTTTGCTAAAAAAAGATATTGAAAAAACGGTCTTCGATTCTGATACCGTGGATATGCCGTATGGATTTACCGTGTCCAAATACACGGTAAATCCATATTTACAAAAACAACTAAGTATTTTGAAAAAATGGCATATTCAGTGTTTTATTTTGGAACAGCCGATCTTTATGTCTAACTGTTTGTATGTCAGTCTCTTGTATGCACATCACTCTAAAACTACGGGACAGACTTTGATGAATCGTAACACAGTAATAACTAATATTATGAAGTAAAATACTCGTGTAAGACATTGTGATCCCATAAAACGAAAGGGTTCTTCTGGAATAAGGGATGAAGTAACTACTGTATTACATTCTCTACTTGATGGATTTTTATGTAAGTTTCTCTATTCAGTACCTGAAATGTTACCCTAATTTCTAAGCCATATTTATTTTGTTTATGCTTTTAATTATGAGTCAGTATAACGTCTTTAGACCCATATATTAGGACTTAAAGTACGAATTTGCACTTTCATACCGAAAAAGTGAAACAATTTTGTATGGGACAAAATATATTTATTTAATCAAAGTATTTACTCTTTCTATCTAAACATTTCTGGCATCTAATCGGAAGACCATTCAAACCTTGGCGATAGATAATAATTAAAAATATAACACGCCATTTTTATTTTTGCAAAACTACCCTTATGGGGGATCCCAATAATCTATCTATCCACAGTTTTCCTTACTACCGATAGAAATTTGATATAACGTCCATACAAATAGTGTCAAATATCTAATTCTAGTAAGGTAAACCGGCGGTAGATAGATTATTGGGACGGGCCGTTAGAGGGTTTGCAGTAAAGTTAGTAATAAATATACCTATATCTAATATAAAAACAAATATTTCTGTTGCGATTCACTCAAAACGTTTTTAAATACATCTTAACAAATCGTCACGCCATATATTAGGGTTAATTCCCGGCAACTCCTGAGGCGAGGATTCCTTGGAAATCGGTTGAATTTATTCCCGGGAAATCGAGTCGAGAACCCGATAACGCGTTGAGTAGGCAAGATGCCAATTTATTTATTGCAGAGGCTATAGCGATAGATGAGTGCTAAAAAAATTCCCCCCTCAAATTAGTAGACACAATTAAATTTATAAAATCATACGCCTCTAATATCGCTGCTAAAATACTTGAACAGATAATTTCATGCACAATAAAAGTATCTGCTTCATAGATAAAGCTGCGTTTGCACTATCGCTGAGACATATCGCCCAAAATTCACGTGGTAGGTCTTTGCGACTTTGTGGGACAATGTCGCTCGACATTTGTATTCTGTCTGGCTTACATAAATTATTCAGCAACAAAAAAAAATTGACAACAAATAAAAAAACGGTACTATTCACCCAACTTATCTATGAACTGAGTGGGGGGCGCTCATCTTTAACAAAGCAAAGTTAAGAAAAAAACCGGCCGAGTGCGTGTTGGACACACAAACACACAACTATCTTGTGTGTCTGTGGCTTGTCCAGCACCGTTAATTGCCATGTCGTCCATATGAAAGTAGAACATGTCTTTATATGTTCAGTAAACTTCAGTACTTCAATATTTAAGGCGGCCGAACGGACGGACGGACGAACATGTCGAAACAACATAATTATAAGGGTTCCCTGTTTGCAATTTTGACTATGGAACCCTAAAAATGAACCTTATGTCGATATTGTTCCAATCGATAGATAGATAGTAGTAGGTAGACTAGGTAGTAGCGATAGATTTCCATGCATATTTTGTTCAATTTTGTTTTTATAATTACGATGTAGAGTATTCCACAATAACTGAGAATGTTGGTACAGCACGGTGAGGGTCATTACATTCTCGTTGGACCACACTACTGCCATTTAGGAAACAAAGCGACACATGTCCTCACTATTCAAAACTTGTCGGGCGACAGTCGAGGGACACGAGGTCGCGCGTTTCGACGCTCGCAGAACGTCGACTTGCGACAAGTCCCGCGACCCGTAGATGCCGCAAGCGACGTCGGGCGACATCGCGCGGGACACTATATTTCATGTCGAGCAACAGTCACGGGACAAATTTCCTCTAGTGAAAACGCGGCTTTACAGGACATTTTTGATCGGATAAGCTGAAAGTGAATATAATCATTTTTACTCCGCTACCACAACTTCTTCGACCGAAATTGAGTCGGAAGAGGTATAAGTAAGCCCATCAGAACCTGGACCCGATAGCTTAGAAACTCAAAGCAATTAAAGGAAAAGTAAGCTATTATAGGCGTTTCGACAAAGCAGTGGCGCTATCAACACAGAAAGAGTTTTTACTTTAGAGGGACGTTACTAGGGAAGTGGTCTCGAAACTTGGAATCAATGCACAAAGCATTGCTTTCAGTTAAGCCTACTTCAACTGAAAATGAAAGAGTATGTGTATAATAAGGAACCGTCTGTTTGATAAAGCTATAAATGCTTGAGTTTTTCTAAACGCATATTTTATCACAGACTGAGCAAGCCCACCTAATTGTTTTTTTTATGTATAAGATGTTGTTTTACTAATTATGCAAAATGTTATGTTGTTTTTTCCTTATTAACCTGCCAAAAATAGTGCTTTGATTCTAATTAGAAGTCAACATAGTATTCACGTTTTAATGTTAAATTTTTATTGTTTAGTTTGAGATGCTAATATTATTGAAAATGTCAATGAGAGTTTTATGACTATTTTGATCCTTTTTGGAGAGTAAACTTAACCCACTTAATTTATTGATAAAATATATTTTTTTATGATACATAATATTTTGAATTTTGTGAGGACTTTTTTCATTGTTTGAACCGAAAAGATATGCAAAAACCAACGTAAATGTAAATTCTCGACAACCCGAGAATTTAGACTCGAGAATTCTCGAGACCGAGAAATATAAGCTCGAGAAATCATGAACCCTGCTATATATCATCGGAGGGGTAGGAAGCGGTGTTTTATACACCCACGTTTCGTTAGAAAAATATGTTTTTGGTCTCATGTAATAGAGGGCGAGCCTATTGCCATCTACAGATACAGATACAAATACTGCTTATACTAGGCCCGCTGGCGGGTAAGCTAATTTATTAATAAGGGTGTTGAATAAAGAAATGAAATATCGAATATACGGAAAGATACGAATAAAGCATACTGGGCGAATGTCTAAACAACTATGTTTCGGGGTGACCGGCCGCCTTATTGTATAACTTGAATGAGAATGAAATGTCACTTCATTCTCATTCCCATTGATGGTTCCAGCCAATAGGCTTGCAACGTTTCGCCCCGAATGGGATTCAAATGTCAAAATGAAGCCCATTCCCATTCTCCGTAAAGATTGACAATATGGCCGCAGTACAGTGAAATTACTGGGAGGACTTTGAACTGTGAAGATCTGAAATGCACTGCAACTGTCTTGGGCTCAACACAATCAGATAAATGTCATGCTCATCTCGACATTTAGTAGCATGATAAAACATGTGCAATATCAGCATACAAATGTTTTTCTTTGATTGAAAGCTGGTGCTTTCCGTGTAGTCCCAATTAAATTTCATCATATTTGGTCCAGTAGTTTTTGAGATACACTCCAATAACTGAATAGAATGGAAGTCGGTATTAAATTTTTCAAACTGTACGTGTTAATATATAATATGTTTGTGGTTCCAGGTGAATTACTTAGAGGCGCGACGTGAACTGGTGGTGAATTAAATAAACCAGCTGTTTAATTGTTTAAATGGAGATACAAGAATGGAAATTTATAAGCAAATTAAATGCTTTTAAATCAAGCAGGGCGCAGGACACATAGAAATATTTTTGGCTGTATTAGAAACTACTGTGGGTGCAATTTGAATCCAAATACAGTCCAATTCGTAGCTGCATTAAAGACGGGCGTCTTAAAAAAATAACTTTCGTTAATAACTAATGTTATTATCACTGGAACTGATACATACGAAATTGTGAGAATAACTCTAACAATTTTAGATGACCTGACATATATTATGAGTAAGAATAATGATATTAGTTAACTTATGAGTAAGAATAATGATATTAGTTAAAGAAAGCATTACATAAGGATACATTCCGGAGCAATGGGAAATTACAGACCGATAAGCCTGATGACTAACATCTACAAAGTATTCTCTAAAATTATCCTAGATCATATAAGCACAACACTAGACGAAACCAACCAATGGAACAGGCCTTATTCAGGAAAATTCGCTACGATACACATAACATACTAACGATAACATACACACTGTTAAGCAAATATTGGAAAAATACAACGATTATTACAAACTCTCTATATGGCCGATAAAGACCGTACCAAAGCTTTCGATAGGATTAATTATGAAGCAATATGGGACTCAACAACTAGGGTGTCCCCGCACCATACATAGATATCATCAGAAACGTATATGTCAACAGTAAGGCAGGATAAAACTAGAAACTCTAGGTGAGTCATTCCAAATTGAAAGAGGTGTGATACAAGGGTACTCTCTATCCTCCAAGCTGTTCTCTGCAGTGTTAGAAAACATGTACCGGTAATCGGATTGGGACCACTACGGTTTGTGTATAGATGGAAGAAAACTCAACCACTTGAGATTTGCTGATGACATTGGTTTGTTTGAGGAGAATCCGAACAAAGTACAAATAATTATAGAAGAACTACACAACAATATTTTATGTCAATGAGTACATTTACCTATCATCTCACAAAGACTAAACTACCAAAAAAATAAAAACACGTATAGCCTACAGCTCGAGAAGATATTGGTCACGCCTTCACATGTATCAGTAACCAGACACAATAAAAAATCTATTGTTATTTCGGTTAGCGACAGCTGAGCGGTGATCTGCATCGTACCTTGCCTCACTTATGGATGTGAAACTTGGTCTCTCTCAAAACATCACAGATATATGCTTTAATACTGCCAAAGAGCCATGCAATGGAGTATGATAAGTATCCAAAAGCAAGACAGAATAAAGAACACAGTTATAAGACCAAAGACTAAAGTAACCAATGAACTTACAAAAATAGACCCACTTAAATGGCGATGGATCGGTTGTACAATGAGAAGTAGCCAAGAAAAGTGGAGTAAAATTGTCACCGATTGGTACCCCAGAGATGGAAAAAGAAGCAGAGGAAGACAAAACGACGATAGAATGACGAACTTAAATTAACAGCGGAGCCCAAATGAAGAAGATACTGAAATAGTTACGTTGAGAGTGTACCAGAGAGATGCTGCATCCACTCTTCACTCACGGCAGATGTGCAAGCATGCACTTATGTGACATATGTAAAAGTACAACTTTACCAATACCAGTTAAGAATATGAATAAAAATATATATTCATTGAATATAAAGGATACAGGGACAATAAAGAGAACCTATGTTTCAATTATCAAAAACATATATAGCTGATAACATATTGTGCGATGGAAAATAGTAAATTTATAGAAAAAGCAAGTTATAGAGCTTAAAAGAAAAATGTCCGTAATAAAAAATGTAGGTATATATACCTATAGAAAAACCGCAAACAGCAACATCAGACCCATGAAAAGTACATTAAGTCAGACTCAATCAGGCTTACAGCTCTCTTGTGTGCCAAGTACAAGTGAGTATTAATGAGTCCACCTTGATTGAGGGCTACTTTTTTCCATTACAAGTTTAGCTGGATAAAGATCTTCAACCTCATAATAACTTATCAGATAAAAGTATGGTTAAAACCAAATATGTGAAGCGGTTCCGTTAGCTCAGTAGATACTTATCCTGTCGAAGCGCGCAGTCACAGGTTCGATCCTTGAACGGGGCAAATATTTGGGTGATGAATAGAAATGTTTATTCTCGTGGTTTGGATGTTGTGAAATGTGTGTGTGTCCACGCCTCCCCCGACAGAGGGTCCTAGTGCATTAGGGTCTGTGTCTGTCTCTGGGGGGAGTGTGTGAATGTGGTATGTTATTTCAATAATGCTTCAGTGTGCCTAGCATAAAAATGCGCGTAAGTGTAATAAAATCGTATAGTTGACGTATTTAGTATCTACTATCATTTATCTAGTACAACTGTGGCACAGATAACTTTTAGTTTATATCAATACATAAACGATACGATTACGTTACACATACACAAATATTCAGTGATTAATATCGGTAAGTGCGTTAATAAGAAAATCAGCTGGCGAATCTCTAAACAGCTATGTTATAGGACAGGGATGGCGAACCAATGGCGATCGTACCATTGATGGCACACGACACAATATTTCGGGTACGGTTTGCATTTTAGTTCATTGTAGGTAACAAAATTCACTGTGGACACAAACGATAACGACCTACTACTGCTCTATGTATCCAAACAGGTGAATTTATTAGTTTAGTGTATAAAGAAGTTCCGTGAACAACTGTTATTCAGGCGTGCTAAGTATCCAAACAGGTGAACGTACTGTTACATGTATCTAATAAAAAATATTTTGTTCACAGGGCACGAAGAATCCAAGTTATTGTAATAAACGGCCATCAAATGTAAAGGAATGGTTTTGTTTCGGTGAAGATCGGCAAACTCAATGAGCCATAAACGCCTAAAGTGTTCTTCATCAAGTGTTGGTGTTGAAATAATGTAATTATGTATAAAACTAATTCGGTTCGCTATGAATAAAATAATTTGTACTATACCAGCTTTTTAAATTTTATTATCCCTCAATAAGAATAAAAAAACCTTCATAATAGACAACCTCCTTGAATTAGTTTTACTGGGCACAAAGGGGGGACGCTAGTGTGCTACTTGTATGCATTTTCTTTTCAAGCAGTTGAGTTTCTTTCCGTTAGGATACATTATCATAGACTAAAATATATACTAGGAAATACATTATTTCTATGGTAAAAATAGTCTCAACGCAATCCGCAATTGATTTATGGATTTATTTTATTTTCCTTCACAAATTCTATAGTAGTATGTCTAAAGACAGATAGGACACTGCCAGAACATTAGCATCTGTTAGTCTGTGGCTAGAACGAATCTGAATTATTAACTAGTTTGGGGGGGCATGACGCGCGCACACCAGATGTCGCTTTTCTCGTGATAGAGCTGCGATCTAGTGTAGCGTAAACATGTCGGTATCGATAAAATAGTGATGTATGTATTCAATTATCGATATTGTTGGTTTGTGATTTTATTGCTTATTAAATAATGTTTATATGAAAAATAAAACAAAATACATATTTTATTCTTATATTTTTTAGTTTTCAAAAACTTATTATATGCAAGTATTTGCATTTCAGTCATTTCCTTCTGCAGTTTGGTATGGACTGTTCCGCTTAAAGTTTGATGTATTCCACGGCACCAGTTAAAAATTTGTAACTTGCAAGTTAATGCAATGAAACGTTCCAAAATAGTTCCTTTATGTACGAAACAGCCCATCCATTCCAAATGTTTGTATACAAAATGTCTGTATATAAATACTTTTCTTTATTATTTTAACGATTCCTGCCCTATGACAATTTGTAGTCATTAATACAGTCAATGAGGACAGAAAATACCACGATAAATTGAGTAGATGGGTACTTAAGGTTCCTATTTTTTAAAGTTCTGCGTTCACTGTGTAATTAGTCCATGGACATTGGTAATCTCATTAGATATCATGGTTTTTTTGCAGTTATGGCATTTCACCCATCTATTCAGTTTATTTACAATATATCCTGCAGTATATCCCCTGGCATTACATTTCACCCGTTCGTCATGTTTTTTATGCTGCTGCTGGCAGCTGGCTGGTCTTGAATAGGGTTCTGAGGTTCGAGTAAATGGCACGGGGTCAACAATTGCTGCAAACTTATGACTGTTGACCCCATGTCATCTTCACAATTTGCATGTACAGGATGCAACGATAACATGTTGTTAATTATTAACGATTTGTACGAATTTTTAAATGTATATACATCTGGGTTATTGTACCTAAAATTGTGTGCCCTAATTTTTCCGAAAAAAATTTCTAGTGGGTCTTGGTTGAAATTTCTTGTATAAAAGAAAGACCCCCTTTGACAATATTATGTCTGTCAGCCTTAACAAACTTTTGATTGTTACAATCCAGTTTTTCAGCGTGGGCACTTGCTTTTCCTTCGAATTTTCAATATATTTTATGTTTTCAATTGTTTTTATGGCATTCGTCCAGAATAATTTGTGGGCCGAATTGGGTTTAACAGCCCCCCTCAATTTCCCTGGTGCTCTTCCTCGTCTGGAGCCATTGCAACTGTCGAACAATTTATCAAAAAATTCGACTACATCAGCTATATTTTTTATCGTGTTGCGAATAGTTGTCCCATCGGCACGTTGGCCTGTAATAAATAATTTAAAAAAAAAAATTACACTTAAGTTATTTTAATTAAATAAAACATTGCAAAAGTAAAAAGATTTAGTATGCTAGATATCGTAATACAGATTAACAGCCTCGTATAATATTTAGATTTGGTCTTGAAATGTTACAAGTTAAACTGCAATTAGTACTTTTAGGCAGCAACTCTCTCACTCAAAACCTTAGCGCAATTGCTGACTTTCATTTTTGTTATTTTTTCGGGGATTACATGTTCGTCTGTCAATTTCGCGAGCATTCTTATATCCCCGATTTGGCAATCAAAATTGTATATATCTATGAGTATAATATCTTGCCATTTTACAATTTTTCCTTCAAACATCATGTCCTTGTTCAGCAAATTGTTCCTTATACCTTTTAGGAGGTGAGGAGGATCATAAATTATACTCAAATTTTGTCCGTGGATGGAAATAGTCTCATCTGTAAACGAAAAAACATAACATAAGCATTATATTCATGATTTTAGCAAGTCATTAATATTATTATACTAATGCAATGCAACAAGAATACTACATTCATAAACAGTATAGCACATACCACAGTCTAATCCATTCCTCAATTGATCGGCTCGTGTATCATCTTGTAGGCTTCTTAGAGCACTTCGATTTGTCATTGCTTGGTTGCAAATAAATGCCAAGGGTTCCAATCCAGTGCTCAGTACAGCATGTACAATTTCTTTTATGATACTTTTTAATTTCAATGTTGCCATCGTTCCTTCACAAAAATAGAAGGCAATAGGTTGTCTCCATGATGCACAAACTCCTCTCAACATAAACACCAATGCATGGTCAGCAAACTTTGGTTTTTCATTGCACGATACAAAGCAATGTATGACATCATTTGATGGGATATATGTTAGCCCTGGTGACAGCTGCACTTCGTCAAATACAATGCTGCACATTTTTTTACTGAGTTCCAATCTTTTGTTTTGTTCTTCAATGCATTGAAAATGTTGCTATTAATACCGTTATCAATATGCATATCTTGCAGAACCCTGTTTAAGGTACTTACTACGTATACTTGGCAAAGCAAAAATTCTTTCTAGCAATTTATAACCTTTACAGCTTTGCTTCAATAATGCAAGGCACAATATTTTTTCATCCAAATTGTATCGTCTTGCTTTCTTTTTTTGTGAAGCAGTCCTCAACTCCATCAAAAACATTTTTTTTGGTGTATCTTTCAGGCTTTCAACAAGTTTTTGAAAACGGTTTGTTTCATTCAATTTGTTTGCATTATCAATATTCGTTTTACTATACCCACCAAACATTATTTTGCGTTTCATGGTCATTATGCATTTATTATACATTTTTCTGCATTTGGGTGACAGAAATGAAACACTTTGTATTAGATGCGATCTTCTTTTACCTACAAAAATAATTAAAGATATTAAAATAATTATATTACAAATATAAAATTAATTGTATAGTATAATAGGTATTTTATCATTTTCTGTATTGGTTAGCCATTAAAACTATGTAAGGCTATAAACAAAACTTACTTTTAGATGTAGTTGTCAAGAAAGTTGGCTTCTTTGGAGGTGTCAATTCTCTCTCTGTAACACATGCCTTATCTGTAATAAAACATATTTTTTAAAATTTATAAAGCCTATTCTATTACACACATTGTGGAAATGTTAACCTTGTAAGGCCCAGTGTACTGCATATTGTACAGGGAAACATAATATAGCATTTAGGCCAAGCCTAAATAATAAAAATATCTCATAAACACCTAGTGACCAATGCAATGGTGATCAAGTTTTTTAATTTGCCATTTTAAATGCAATTTATATGAACAAGAGCTATGAATGTAAGGGTTGGCTTTAGAATAGTGACCCCTGAATTTGGTGAAACAAAAACTGTGGGTGGGTTGAAGGGGTTTGTATAAAGCGTATTTACAACATTTTAGCTGCCGGAGACACGCCAAAATAGTCTAAATAGTTTTTTAAAGTTTCAATAAAACACCGTAATTTTGATAGTGACAGGTGACATAAATGACATTAATGCGTAAAACGAAACGTTTCTAGGTAACTTTTAGCCTTTTTTGACATGTACGTTGTATGTAAGTTCTTGAAACGGAACGCAAACATCGAAGATAGCGTAATGTCACTGTCGGAATACTCGCGTCATTCCGTTACTTCCTAGTGTACGTGAATGTGTTCTCCTGTTTTTCTGCGCTTTCTTTTGATATCTCAACGACTTTGCTACGATTTTGGACTCCGATTTTGCTGCTTTACTGTACGACACCTGCTTGCTCACTGGACACTGCGATTGCCTTTGGAAGATTTGATAACTGGTACCAGCTCGACGTGCTCATTAGTCATCGCGATGGCGTCTCCTGTGCCTGGACCTTCATCAAGGGCGGACTTTGTAGATGACGGACCCGTTTCGGACCGGCATTTGTACACGGAGGAAGTTGTACAAATGTGGAGCCTACCCAAAGTTGTGCGCGAATTGGGAACCATTGACCAGTGTCTAAAATTCGCTGAAGAAAACAACATGGTGCAACGCCAAAAAATGTGCCGC
The DNA here is from genome assembly GCA_917880725.1 of Selenia dentaria. Classification (NCBI taxonomy): domain Eukaryota; kingdom Metazoa; phylum Arthropoda; class Insecta; order Lepidoptera; family Geometridae; genus Selenia; species Selenia dentaria. Next base: position 20,634,005 of record OU862880.1, on the reverse strand, counting down.
ACGCATCGCACCCCTATGCGTTTATCGAAAACAAACGAATCGTTTGGGGCTTGGGTGTGCACCAAAGGCCAGTGCAAACAAAAAGGGAAAATATGCCGAAACACTGGGACATTTTTTGAAAATGGCAAGATCGACATAAGACATGTATTTTATCTCATATAATATGCATTTGCCCACAAATGGACTTTTGACTCGGCAAGAAACGAAGACCCTCTAAAAGAAGAGAAACAACAGTGCCTGAGTACTTCAACATTAAGTGATTGGTACAACTACTGTCGAGAGTGTGTAGTTATTTACCAACTTGAAAGAAATGAATATGTGGGCAAGATTGGAGGACCTGGAAGAACTGTACAAATAGATGAATCAAAATTTGGAAAGAGGAAGTTTAACCGAGGACGCCACATAGAGGGACATTGGGTCCTCGGAATGATTGAAGACGGGTCAGAGGATCTTCGATTAGAAGTGTGCCCAGACAATGTACGCTCTGCTGAAGTTCTGGTGCCTTTAATTAAAAAACATGTGGAAGAAGGCACCACCATCCACACTGACTGCTGGAGAGCATATGATTGTCTGGCAGAAAATGGTTACATCCATAAAAAGGTGAATCACTCTGACCCGGACAATCCTTTTGTAAGTAGTGATGGAACTCATACTCAACACATCGAGTCCCAATGGAGAGCAGTGAAGCGTTATTTTAAAAAAGACAATTATAATAATACTGAAAATTTCACTAACTCCATCATAGAGTATTTATGGAGAAGAAATGTGACTAAAAATAAAAAAGACCCATTCATCGAAACTATAAATGCTATAAATTATGTCTATAAAATATAAGTTCTTAAAATAACAAATTGTTTTTCAATTTTAATTATCAGACCCATACTAGTAGGAATGTGTGCACAATAGTATATTAGTACCTAATGAATTGGCAATGTCACTTGTCTGTGACAAACCTATAGGTTAGGTTAGGTTTGAACTGTGACCCACCAGGCTACCACCATCAAACTACTTTTGTTCCAAATTTGTGCACAATAGTATATCAGTAGCTATCTAATGAATTGGCAAAGTCACTTGTCTGTGACATACCTATAGGTTAGTTATAGTTAGTTAGAATAGGTCGAAGTCAGTGACAGAACCGACTCATAGCACCCCGATTTCAAGCAGTCTTGTCGGATTGCAGAGCCGACGCGGGGGTAGTAGATCGAAATGCAGTACTTAACCTCAAAATACTTAAACAAACATAACTCGAAAACTAATGGTCTCCGGCGGGTGGGGTTTGCGGGGGGGCACTACCCGAACCCCCCCCTCCTCCCCGAATTCGGGCGCCACGATTCTAAATGTTTACCGAATGTAAAATTAGTTACATTCTGCTCCTTTCAACCAGTTTACCCAGAAAAGTACTTGGTCCTTGGTACTTGGTCAGCGGGCTGTTTTCCGCACCCATGCCGTCTCGATGCGGCACTTTGTGCGTGATGTCGGGTGGTGCGCGTTAGTCCAGCCACCCGATGTCGTCGAAGAAGGCCAGCAGCTCGCTGATGCCGGTGCAGGCCTCCTTGACGGTCCTCGGTGTTCCGAGGTGTTCTGCCCGTTGTGACGCCACGCTACTGCACTCCAGGATGACGTGCGCGGCCGTTTCGTCTGCCTCCAGGCACCCTCGGCACAGGGGGCTGTCTGTAACACCTAACATAAACAGGTGTTTGTTTAGTGAGCAGTGTCCCGTGACAAGACCGACCATTCGTCGTAGTTTGTCACGTTTCAGATTGCGGAGTTGTCTAGAATACTTCGGGTTGAGCTTCGGGAACGCCTCTTTAGACTGTCTGCAATCTGTGATACTTGCCCAGTAGTGACCCAGAAAAGTATGATACATACTAGTTAAATTTATAGCCTAATTCTGTTTGAGTCAGAAAATGAAAATCCCATCAAAATCAGTGCAGCCGTTTCAGAGTCCATACAAAACATACATACATCGCCTTTAATATATATAGATAATAGAATTATGCCACCCCAATATCAGCAGGGCTATTACAGAAGTTTGATTGTCATTGCACCACACCCCTTGCATAACGCTCGTGAGCGATATATAGCATGCCATTGTGATCACAATCCGAACAGACATCTATAATAAGTCTGCAGTATCTATGCTGCAACATAATATCTATTTTTTCTAAAACCTTTAATTACTTTGTTGGATTTCCAAGTTTTCTTTAGAGGTTGAGGGTATGGCAGGATCTTGATAAGTAGAGCTCAAATCTACTGGCTACTGGGCTACTGGCGTCAGATATACATCTCTTGTGGTATGTGTGATCTGTCTCTACTGGTGATGTAAAGTATGTGTGGTCAGTTTCTGAAATATATGAAAGAAATTTTACATATAAAATAAAAATAATACCCTACAACCAAAAATAGTAAATAAATACTTGATAGAAAACTACTAACCTGGGTTCTTTATGAAGGGCATCAGTGGTATACCAGAATGGATTTCATCTTCGGTGATTAAAGTAGGGCAACCAGTGTGAAGCCTTTTATTGCCGATCAGAAATGCAGGCTCGAAGTGACGGATGCATATTAACCTCTTCAATAGCTGCTTTTCAGAGAACTCCAGAATTTGTAGATGATGCGCAGCAATACGCTTTACCCACTCCTTGCGCAATGTTTCATTCCGAGGAAAAACGAATAGTTTTGCATCATGTTTACTGGTCCCACAGGTAGGAATAGAACACTGGGAAAATGACATGATCTTTGCATTTGCATACCAAAAAACAACAAAACTCAAATAGATAATAATCAGTGTCCGTGTTGAGAATGCCAGGTCGCGAAGATACAGTCTGAGAAGAATAGCCAAAGTCGTCGTATAATAGAAATCCATAAAAAACACCATATATCACCAAACAACGTCCTGACTTTTTAACCGCACTTTCCTAGTATATATTTTAGTCTATGAACCGCACGAGAACTACGGAAACAAACTACCATGAATTTGTAGAGGTTAGTTTTCGTTTGACAACTGACAAACTAAAGAATGACAGCAATATACTTATTTGCAATATGGCGGCTAGTCAAGCGTCATGCACCCCTTTTTTTTAATTTTGCTAACATTCGGAACCAAATGAAGCGTCAGGTGAACTGGCTCATATTTTGCAAAGAAAATTTGCATAGCTATTCAACGTGGAAATGCAGCCAGCATTCGGGACACTTTGCCTCCAACAAATAATTTATTACATTTGATATTTTTAAACTTTTGTCCATTACTTAGTTAAACTTTAATAAATTTATGAAATAAATACATAAATGTTCTTAAAAATTGTTTTATTTCTATAACATAAGTACCTACTTACTCACCTTATAAGGTTCTGCCTACTTCATGAGGCGAAATTATGTTTTAACATTGTGCCATCCGCAGACTGAATTGATAGGTAAAAAAATAAATGAAAATAGAAAAGCATGGGGTGGATATTTAAAATTCGCGCTAAAGTTAGTTCCTTAGCATTCCGTGCGGATTCTGTTGCGCTAATAGTATCAGTGTAATTCGCATTATGTCTGTATGGCAGTTACACTTCTTCTCTCGGTAGAGAGTTAATTATTCCTTGTTCGGAACGGATCTACGTACTGTCATAGCCGTGTTTTCCTTCTTGCAGCGATTGATACCTGATACCTCTATTATATACTCTTTGCCTGATACAATTTTCTAGTATTTCTAGACTTGCTTGAACCATGTTTCCTGAGGATACAACAGAGAGATTCAAAGTTTTAGGCTTAAATGATCAAAAAGCTAAAGAAACTTTGAAAAATGCTAACGTTACCAAATCATTACTCGCCGCTCTAAAAGAGGTTAGAAAGTCTCATTCACAAATTTATCTTCGGTGGTACCTAATATGGTAACAAACCAACGGAAACCAGGGCCCAATTTTGAGATAAATTATTTTTTTTGGTCGTAGGTTGACGTATCAACGTTACCTCCTGAAGGCGGAATGTTGATCTATCACTTGGCGACGAAAATAAAACCCCAAATTTTTAAGAAGCTCCCGTTTATCTGTGAATATATTGCTCGGGGTAAATTGAATTCAAGCCTGCGAGTGGACGCCGCCTTGGACTACCTATTGAGCACGGTGAACGAAACAAATGTGAATATCAAAGCATTTGAAAATGCTTGCGGTGTTGGAGTGACAGTCACACCAGAGCAGGTAGAGCAAGCTGTAGAGAAACATATGGCCAAGTATAAACAAGAGCTCATAGAGAAGAGATATCGCTTTAATTCTGGCATTGTTATGCAGGCAGTGAGGGTTGATCTGCCTTGGGCTGATGGTAAAGCTATAAAAAATGAGGTGGATGTACAGGTAAATAGTATTCATTAGTGTAACAGTGCTTCAACAGTGGTGTTAGTTTGTTTATGTGCTTGTATGTTGCCTTAAATCCCCAAAATGAATTGATTTAGGTGTAGGTGTAGATATTTGAAAGATTACATTATAATTAGTACTCATGGGATGTACACCACGATTAGGTGGGTTTTGGAGTTCCCGATATTTTAGTGCAGTTACATGCACCATGTTCACGGATAGACTGAATATGCAGGTGGATGTGAAAAAAGTTCGAAGTTTTAAGAGCAGACAAAATGGTCTACCCTCTTTCTCACTCTTTTACTGCGGATACCACTGGCCCTTGAACTCGACTGTAAGTCTCGACAAACACTCTGACTGTATCACTGCGAATGTTGATTTGATCACATTTTCGACGATTTTTAATCCTATTTAGACAACCTACCACTGGATTCCACTCACAGGAATGTTGGAACCCATCACCACGATTGAAATTTGGACATTTTGTGATTTTGATGGCTTCGTTCACCAACCTAGGTACATAGTGGCGTTCCATGGATAAAACTTGTGGTTTGTGTAATTCTATCCAGTGGTTAGGGCCTGAGTCCAGTAGATGTTCAGCTATGGCAGATTTGTCAGTCTACCCGTGAACATAGTGCATGTAACTGCGCCGAAATATTCGGAACTCCAAAACCTGCCTAATCATGGTGTACATCCCGTGAGTACTAAATATAATGTAGTTAACAACCAGGAAAGTCTAAAAATTTGAAAGATTGTTTTTCTGTGTTGCTCCTTAGCCCTGTTGTTCAAAATCCATGCAGTCATAGCAAAAGTATGCTCTTAAAAAGAACTGATGTAGACTGTAGTAAGTACCAAATTTGCAATATTATTTTATAACTGACATATTTCAAATCCAATTTAATATATGAATTTGAGTGTTCAGTTAAGTTACTTATTGCAGGCATAACATTACACAGAAGAAAAAGTTGAGTTAGAGCTTATATCATAACAGTTCTCTGAAGAAATTCTCTAATTGTCACCATGGGGTTATGGTTATTCATAAACTGTCATAAGTTGGTTTGTTTAATTAAACTGTATTTAAATGTGCTTGACCTGTTAATCTATTTAGATTTTAGACTTATTGGGTCCTAAAACTGAAGCTGATCTGGCTCCACTTCCTAAATCTGGAAAAAAAGGTAAAATTAGTGATGCTGGAAAGAAACCAATGAAAAAAGATGAAATTAAAGGTAATTGTAACTTTTTCTTTCTGTTGACATTGCTTACAGAATAACTTCCATTACACCACAATATAACATAGGTACCAAAATACATACAAACAATGTGAAAGTATTAAATGAAATAACAGATATACAAAATCTGCAGAGTCTAGATACCTATGCAATACAAAATTATAAAGAATAACAATAAAATAACATAAATTGAAAGTAATAAAATATGAAAATAACATAATTAGAATTATGCTATTTTTATGTTAAATGTGTGTATGTTACAAATTTATTTTTAAAATCTGCCTGCAAAGATTGATGGTTATGTATGAGCTGTGAGCTGAGGCACACAGTGAGGGGCGACCATTGCATTGCACTTACAGTTTCATCTAATTTAATACACTCAGCACTGCGAGTATGGATTATCAATAGGATAAAATTATACAATTGACAGCATTGCCAGACGTCACGATTTTTGCAGGACATCCCAATTTTTGAATCAAAATTAAATGTACTGTGAGGGAGCGGATCAGTCCCACTTTTCGGGGATAACTCGACCATGCATGCAGAAAACGTCTTTATTAAAGAAAAAAGGAAACTATAATAGATGTGAAATCTTCAAAGAAATATGAATAAGTAGTTCTTGTAAATAACCATTATCTTTTAGTTTGAATATTCTTGTTTCTCATGTAATTAGCCGATGTTATTGACCTAAATTTTGGGCATGTCCGATGCCCATCCCCAGGGAGTTTACCAGGGACCACTGCGGGCTGCAGCGTCAAAAAACTAAGTCCCGCTTTCGACATAAGACTCCCGCTTTTTAAATCAAAAAGTTTCAAAATCTCAACTTGGCAATAAAAATATCTTGCAATGCTGACAATTGATAAAAAACAAATGCGAATAGCGATCCTGGCTAGATCCAAGCTAGAGACTAGGTACAATAGATAAAATTAGTAGATTGAACCGATGATCCATGCTTACACTACTGGTTGTATAACTTACTGTACATATAATATGTACATAATAATAGTGTGCTAGCCAGCAGTTTCTGTCTCAGAACAAGTGTGTCGAAAACCAAGCCATTATGCTTGCTTGTACTACGAGTATCACAGATAATAACATATAATGGGTATTTTGATCTCATAAAGTTCCTACTCTGCAATACTGAACTGAAGAGTGAGAGAATTGGGTATTTTCTGGGCACAAAACTTTAGCTATTCTGACATTAGGTACTAAACTTTGCAGCCAGTCTCATTACAAGACCAATTTATTTAACTTGTTACAAATATAGATCATGTCTTTAAATGACAAGTTTATTTGTTTAAAGTCAGTCCTATGTACTTGGTACTTGGGCTCTTTTCCGCACCTATGCTGTCTCATTGCGGCACTTTGTGCGTGATTTCGGGTGGTGCGCGTTACGCCACCCGGTTTCGTGGAAGAAGGCCAGCAGCTCGCTGACGCCGGTCCTGGACGGTCCTCGGTAATCCGAGGTACTCTGCCCGGGGCGGCGTCATGCTGCTGCACTCTAGAATGACGTGCGCGGCCGTTTCCTCTGCCTCCGTGCAGCTTCGGCTGTCTGTAACACCTAACGTAAACAGATGTTTGTTTAATGAGCAATGTTCCGTGACAATACCAACAATACGTCAGAATTTGTCACGTTTAAGATTGCAGAGTTTTCTAGAGATGTCTAGTTCGGGAAAGCTTCATTCGACTGCCTGTAATCCGCCATACTTGTCCAGTAGTCCTGATGCTTCCTCTTAGTTAGGTCACGGATCAACGCACGGATTAGGCTGAATGGTAGCGGTATCATTGATTCCGGTCCATTAGGACCTACGTGTACGCCTCTCCTTGCTAGCTCGTCGGCCGCATCATTGCCTGTGGACCCGCTGTGTCCCTTTATCCATTGGAGGGTAACTTAATTTTTTTTACTTGCTTGCTTGCAGACTGTGACACTGTTTAGGTTAGCCTTGACAAGTGATTGTATGGTTGCACGGCACGTTAATACTTTTTTTTACTGCCAAAAGTAGGCAGACAGGCGGCCCACCTGATGGAATGTAGTTACCGTCATCTATAGACATTTGCAACACCAAGAGCCAACGCCCAACGCGCTACCGACCTCTAAAAGGAATAGAAGAAGTGAGGGGGGAAGGGGAAGAGAGGGGAGAAGAGGGGATTGGGCCTCTAAACGGTGCAAAGTGGACCACACCAACCAGACGCAGTATTCCGTGCTCCCATCGACTACCACATCTCGCCTGGCAAGAGCTTAATGCTCCAATGCTGAAGATGAAATTTCGCGCCAGAGGAGTGATGCGTTTCTGCGATCAGCCTTCGGGATCGTTGCATCCACCCATAGCCCCCACGTGCAGCATCAAGACACGTGGGTGGTCAGCCCCCCTCTTGCCTTCACGCTTATGTGTGAAAGCAAGACGACAAGAACCTGACTACTTCATTCCTGTAGTGGAACGGAAAGTTAGAATTTATAGAATCGGAAGGGACTGAGTGATGGGACTGGATACTATTGGTGAAGTCTTTTCGGAGTGCCGCCTGTTATTGGTCTGGTTCGAACAGCTACAATAATGCCATAAACCAATAACATGCTGCATCACGAAAAGGTAACATATTAGACTTGTTAAGGATGCCATGACCTGCGCTCCTTTCCATAACCATACACTGTACCTGCTCACCGGACATGTGGCTAGGTAAGGATTGGCTTCACATGCTGCCTATCAGATTGCAACTTTGAACCAATCCTGTGAAGCCTAGGTAATAAATTAAGTAAGTAAATCAGTCCCGAGTATGTGACATTACCTACATTTAAAGATAAAAAGTAGAGTCCTCCAGAGGTGGTAGAGGGCTCTGCAGGGATGTGGTAACGACTTATCACATTGGATTTATGAGCTTATGTAGCACGTATCGCGTCGCTGCAGAAGAGACCGCACCCTCCACTTCTCCAACGCAAGTGAACTTATGTCTGTTTTTATATCTTTACCATATGTCAAAAAACTTGAACACTCATCAATAATCTCGATTTGTGTTGTTCGGATGTGATGAAAAATGCTTTTCTAGTTCCACACTATCTAAGAAAGCAGGCTGGTCACAGTGTACCATTACACTCAATTAACAATAAATAATTTAATTGCATTGCAGAGAAATCGGATCCACATGACATATCCGGTTACATAAGCGGTTCTTCATCAATCAATGAGCTCATGAAAAAGTTGCCTTTTCATGCCCCTGGTGAAAACTACAAGTCTGACGGCTATGTTGTAACACCTGATACGAAGAGGTTGTTGGAGGAGCATTTAAAACTCACTGGTGGGAAAGTAAGGACCAGATTTCCCCCTGAACCAAATGGCATCCTTCACATAGGACATGCAAAAGCTATTAATATTAATTTTGGTTATGCAGCTGCTCATGACGGAATCTGTTTCTTAAGATATGATGATACTAACCCTGAAAAAGAAGAAGAGAAGTTTTTTGTGGGTATCAAAGATATGGTTAAGTGGCTTGGTAAGTAATGCATAAAGCCAAATATTCAGGACAGTTTATAGTTCAATATGCATGTTATCCAACACTGATGGCGAAATTCAACTTATTTTAAAAGTCATTTCAGAATTAATTAGTTACTACATTGTCCTTCATAAATACAAACCTACTTAAAGACTACTAAAGGTCACTATGTTGGTCATAAGCTCCTTCCCTGCGACATGAAACGAAAGAATAAAAATGTGAATTTCACTTCACATTCTACTTGGTAAACTAAAGGAATGGTATAACATGTTCATACATTTTTTATCCACCTATTTTTTATATATTAATTTTCCTTGTTATGGATTTCATATTGTAATGCGAACTTGAAAATTTTACCTCTGCCCTTTCATGGATGTATTATATATACATATCCTGATAGCATTCTTATAATATAGGTTTTTATCGAATATAGTTTACTTCTTAACTCATAATATATAATATTAATAAATAAACAAATACATAGGGAATAACTTTTATTTTAGGTTACAAACCATACAAAATAACTCATTCATCTGACAATTTTGAACAACTTTACCAGTGGGCTGTACAGCTAATCAAGAAAGATCTGGCTTACGTATGCCATCAAAAGTCAGAGGAAATCAAAGGGTTCAACCCACCACCTTCACCATGGAGAAACAGGCCTGTTGAGGAAAGTTTGCAATTGTTTGAGGTGTGTATGTGCTCACTTGGACTTGATTAGAACATAATATAGTGTCGTCATATAGAACTCGGGCTTCGTTTCTTGGAATTATTTTGTGAAAGTGAAGTTACTGACCCATATGTACAGAACTTTGAGGTCAAATGCGTTCAATTTCAGTTGTGATCAATTGTATTTCATATAAATTCTATGATATTATTTGACAATTTACTTACAAAACAAAATCTTAATCATTTTTAGGATATGAAAAATGGGAAAATCGATGAAGGTGATGCTACACTCAGAATGAAAATAACTTTAGAAGAGGGTAAACAAGATCCAGTAGCGTACCGGATCAGGTTCAAGCCTCATCACCGCACTGGTAATAAATGGTGCATATACCCTACTTATGACTACACACACTGTTTGTGCGACAGCATTGAGCACATAACTCATTCATTGTGCACTAAGGAGTTTCAGTCCAGAAGGTGAGTAATCACATTTTATTATTATTAGTCTTGCTTTGTGGATGAGCCTCCACAATTTAATACACACGCGACACGTAAAACAATCTATCAACTGAGACTATCAAACGAAGGAGATTTTTTAGTCAATTGATATTAATCCAGTGGTTGTGATTTATTTCATCAAACAAAATATACATCCAAATCCCCCGCTGTAACAAAAAGGGCTTAAATAACTACAAGATATAAACACAGAAAACTTACAAGATATGCAAGTTAAATGCTTTGAACCAACATTTTACTACTTACTGTTATTTTATATGACTATATTCATATCGACACAGCAGTGCAAGTACCGAATTTACCGATCGATACATTTGAGTCTTGAATTCGTCATACTTCGAAAAAACTGGCTATATCGATCTTTTGTCGATAATTGCAAGTAAGTAACAAAATTAATCGATCGGTAGACAAATTCGATAAGCTTTTACGATTATAACGATAACTCTAGCATGGAACTGTTAAATTACGTTTGAGATCGTTATTTAATCGATTGTTTTGCCAGCTTTGAAAATGACCTCGTATAGCTTATCGACAGGCGATGGGAATGGGGATATTGTTTAGTTGCGTTTGATCTTACTAATATTATAAGTGCGAAAGTTGTATTTATGGATGATTGTTATTCTCTTAACGCTCAAACGGCTGGCCCAATTTTGATGAAATTTGGCATGGAGGTAGATGGGCCGCTGAATTAACACATAGGATATCTTTCATCAACAACGTCATCCATCACCATCCGGGTGTAACCGCGGGGCACAGCTAGTATTCAATAAAAAAATAGACTTTGACCTTCTTTTGATCATAAAATAGCGAAATGCTCGTAGAAATCTTCAATCAAATGATAGAAGGACGCATTGTGGAATGCAAACAATTCGTAATATTCGATATCCTGTCGACAATTTGACGATCGTATATGTCGTCGATATGACTTCCATACTTGCTAGAGGCTATACGATTTTTATCGATCTTAGCGACTAGACAAATTTAACGTCTATTACGGTAATTGCACTGCAGATAAAATGGCGTGAAAACAAGTGAAAAGCGAAATTTGAATGAGAAGATGAAGAGATGGTCAAGGGAAGCATCAAATTTATATTGAATTAAATAGTTGTAAGTTTCTTATAATAAATAAATAAATTATATCTGAGCATGTAAGTTGTATCATTAATAATCAGAACCTCATAAGTTGTCCTTGGTCTCTGGTTGTAATATCTATCTATCTTAATGTTTGTCACTTGTTATAATAGTTAGAATCGTCGTCAGCCGTCTTTTCTACCTACTTCCAAAATAAGAAGGAGGTACTTAATTCCCCTGTAAGTTCTTTTTTTATGTTACCTCATAACTTTCGACTGGGTGAACCGATTCTCAAAATAATTTTTTGTTTGAAATCTTCCCGTGTGGTCCCATTTAAATTCCAATAACTGAATATATAGAATGGAAGTTGGTATAAAATGTTTCAAATTGTACTTGTGTCTACCCAATTTTCGCGCGGTTGACACTTTTCTTTAATTATGACTATAACATTGTAATATTTTAAATGATTGTTATTATTTTATTATTTCAGGTCATCATACTACTGGCTATGCAACGCTCTTGGAATTTATTGTCCTGTGCAGTGGGAATATGGCAGACTCAATGTTAACTATACTGTTGTTTCCAAGAGAAAAATTGCCAAGCTCATAGATGAAGGAATTGTTAATGGTAAGTAGGTAATGAATATGAATATGATCAATATTGTAGGTTTGATCTGTAGTTCTACAGATATTAATTTTCTATACATCTACACTAATATTAAAAAGAGGAAAGATTTGTTTGTTTGAATTGAATAGGCTCCGAAATTACTGGACCGATTTAAAAAAAAAATTGTCATATTAATATTGAACGCGTAACTGGTTCTTGATTTTTGGGAACAGAAATAAATCACACGGTGCTAGGGCAGGATTTTAATAATAATAAATAATAATAATAAACATATATTTACTTCCTCCTCACAAAAGGTTGGTAAAAACAATTTAACATAATTAGCGAAGAGTGGCAAAATAAAACCTAACTATGTTAGGGGGCTGGTGCCCGAAGTAGGTTTTTTAAAATAAAAACCTGTGTCACAGGTCACCAGGTCTTCTCCCACGGATAGAATATACTTTGGCACACACCAGTACTAAACTATATCATAATTTTTAGTGTATTAGATGTTGAGGGTAGAATAAAACAATATGTGCGTAAGCAAAGTGATTGTATGTGTGAGTCTGTTTAGTGTCAGTGTGTACGCAAGAATGTATCTGCGGTGTGTTAATTAGCATGTGTGTGTTTTGTTGTGTGGCTACGAGTTATATAGTAAGAGTCAGTAGTCAAGATCAACATTTTGTATTTTACTATGATAAGTTACCATATTACTTTATATGAGTATTTATATTCGCAATGTACATTTGGGTGAATGGGTGGGTGAATTAATTGAGTATGTCCCCTTAGCGATACATTTTGCTTATATTTTCTGTAATTATAATTCTTCTTAATTATAATTAATAATCTAATTATAATTCTTATGCTACGTAGTGTTGCATGGTATATAGTTGGATGGCTGGGCTGGGTAGATGGGTAAATGCAGCGTGTTTGGTGAATGGATGGTTTGACAGATGATATATGTAATAAAATAATTAAAAAAAAAAGTATTAATAATTAAACCATAGTCCTCAGTAGTTTTTCCGTTTCATTGTAGTCAAGTGTCTTGAGATATTTAGTAACCGCTTGCTTGCAGCTGTAGGCGTGGAGGGGGTATAGGTTCAGGATCTTATTCAATTTATTATAGAGATATGGGCCTTGAAAACAGAAGAAATTGTTTGTATGCTGGATGACTCATAACTTGTACGATTGTCTCCTTCAAAAACTCATTTGTCTGTCTGGCCGTGTGGGAACTTGCATGGTCGTGGTGCAAGATGATACGGCGTTTACCGTTATTTTCACGGAGTTTGCCAATAATTTCCGGTAAACAAATGGTCGTGTACCAGTCACTAATAACGTGTCCAGTTTTATTAAAAAAAGACGCAATCATCCCCTTCGAGGCACTTTTCACGCGCGCCACTTTGGTTGGTTTCGGCTCATCTCTATAGACCCATACACTCGATTGCTGCGTCGTTTTGGGATCATAGCTGTAAATCCAAGTTTCTTCACCTGTTACTATGTCTCACACCAAATTTGAAGCCCCTAGGCTTCGTCGTTATCTGGCAAGCATAGCATGGCACCAAGTGATGTGGTCCGTTTTTTGAGCATCTGTCAAATTGTGTGGGGATCAATTTGAGAACCGAGAATCGAGAACACAGCTTTCTCACACCCAAATGTTTGTGTAGGTTATACTGTATTTGACTCATGCCTATGTCCAAAGATGTCCAGATCTCATGGTACGTCACATGCCTGTCTGTTTCAATCATACTGCGAACAGCATCGATGTTCTTGTTATTCACAGCGATGCACGGGCGACCTTCACCAATTTCATCATGGGGATTGACACGACCGCGTTTGAACTCTGCAAACCAGCTATGGTCGTCTTGCATGGTGCTTCTTCGCCAAAAGCACATTGAAGCCGATCGAGGCTCTGCTGAGCTGTCAAATTACACTTAAAATCGTAAAAAATCAGGCAACAAGAAATGTCCCGAGTTAAATCCATTTCATTGTAACCACGCAATTTTTAAAATGACGCCACAATATGAAAACAATTGACAATCAGATGAAACAAATTTTATTCCACGGCTAAAGAGTTCCATTTTCAAATGTAGTAATAACTTTTTAAATATTGTTTATGTAAGGGGCCAATTCCGGCAACATTTAGTGTGACCTATGTATAACCCAAGGTGTGAAAAAAATACCATAAAAGCATTAATCGCGTACGCTGTGGATACTATTGACAATAGAGCAAAATAATGTACTACAGTTTTATTTTATAGAAGACATCAATATCTATAAAAAAGTCTACGATATCATGTTTGACTATTACAGTTACGTCACAATAACTATTTTGTCATGTTAAAATATGCAATAGTAACGCCACTAAGCCATATTATTCGTGACTACATTGATATCCTTATATATATGATCCTTATCTACTCTAATAATAAAGAGGAAAGATTTGATTGTTTGTTTGTAATGGATAAACGCAAAACCTAATAACCGATTCATACACTTCTTTCACTAGTAGAAAGCTACATTAGCTTAGCTTAGTAACATACGCTATATTTGATTCATCATCATTATCATCATCATCTAAAACCACGCGGGTGAAACCGCGGAGCACAGGTTCTTAGGTAAATTTATTAAAGAGGATTCAATTTAAGCAGGCTATATGCTATAACTAATACACGGGTATTATATAATTCATTATAAGAACAGTTTAATAAAAAAACAAAAAGGTCTATCAAAGAACTCGAAACACTTGAATAAACAATTTTAATAATCGTTTACTTGACAAGTTCACTGTGGCATATCCAATCCAATGATATATATTAAACAGATTGTAAAATATGGAGGATTCAAAGAAATCGGTTACTACAATATAATCATTCATTTTCATGTTTTGTTGTTTACATAACGCTACTTCGCATTCTCTGTTAGGTATAGGTACAAGTCATGTGCTTTGAGGATTTGTACTGGATCAACAAATTGTTTATTTTTACTGTAAAATACGAGATTACTCAATTAATACTTGTCGGATAGTTTCGACCACATCAGGGGGTCTTTTTCAAGGAGTGTTCCGGACGCCCGCGGCTAAGACGTCTCGCTTAGCACTAGAGTTGGATCTATCCGACAAGTATTACGTGAGTTAACCCGTATTTTTCAGTAAAAATGAGTGAAACTACGTTGGTTTTTGTAACAAAATGATTTATTCACTACCACTACTGGAGAAATCATCGTCGTCATCATAGTCATTTAAATTAATAACTAATAAATCCATGAAGTTATCGAAATGAACATCCCTGTCGAAGTCGTCCGTTATTATTTTCTGTGTTTTATCCACCACCTGAACCTAATCATCTTGTGTAACCCGATCCTTTAGTAAACTTTCCATTTTCTTTACACTGAAAAATGACTTTGTATTGAGTCTTGCTGCTTAGCCTGTAAACACGCAAGTATATACTGTTGGGTCACTTAAAAATTAGATCCATTAAATTATAAATGTTATAGATATTTTTATGATATTTAATGTTCAATTTATAATATTTTGTAAATAAACAATTAAATTATTAGTATTATTAAACAGACGATTAAAGAATTAAAGTTTAAATATTAAGTATTATGAAGTAATTTTGATTTGGGCCCAAATCGCAAATGCGCAAAGGGCCAGTCCGTCTGGACTGGCGGTCGTTATTGCTTCGCGGTCAAAAAAACCGCCCCGCCCCGTCATCTGCATAGCGCCTTATAACTTCTGCCGGCGGCTAGGCATGTGTGGTATCTTGAGTAAAAAAAACCCAAAATCCGTTCATCCGTTACGGAGTTATACTAAACTAACTAACTGCTTTCCGCGGTTTCACCCGTGCGGTGATGGATGATGATGATGAATCTTATATAGCCTTTGTTACTCAGGGTGAATGTAGCTTTAGTGAAATAATTTTTGAAATCGGTCCAGTACTTTTTGAGCCAATTCGTTACAAACATACTTACATACAAATCATTCCTCTTTATAATATTAGTATTAGATATAGATAACGCACGCGTAATTGTGCGAGGAAGCTACTCATAAAAAATATCCTATAGTACATAATCATCATCACATAGATCTATCACGTAGCGAAAGATTTTACTGAATAGCTTTATAGTAGTTCCGGATATTGTTTCCTACAAACAAACTTTACCTCTGTCCTATGGCATTATATAGTGTAGACTTAAAAGTCTAGATCTCAAAATGAGAATTAGAAATCACGTGCATTGTACTTTATTACTTTTCGTTTCACGCTTGAAGGTTAAACTCAAATCAGCATTGTGAGCGCGCTCACGAATGTTCCAAATCTTTGATAGAGTGATATATATACATAGAAAATACCGCCGTGAACTCTAACAGCAATTAGACAGCGTCTCGGAGCCTTAGTAAAGTCCTATCTTCAACAAGATGAAAAGCATTTCTAAAATCATTGTATGCTCAATCATATATGTCAATTATGAATTCCACTCGCCATAAAGTGGCGCACATAAATAAATGATGATCTTACTGTTCGCACATATTGTGACCTGTACTCATAAGTGCACTGCTGCCCATTCCTCAATGATTCTCTAACTTGGTTCTCACGGATGATGCTAATAATGGGTGTGCCAATGACATGGTATTTGAGTATTTCTTAAATTCACATTAGTGTGCTACTGTGAATGCAGGCCTTTTTCAGATTTAATTTTTCCAAATTATGTGACTGAATTTAGACTTTGAGATATTGGTAGCGATTCACTTATTTTAAAAAACTAAACTAAACTACCGAACTAAAAAATATTATGGTGGTCCTTATTCTGTTAATAATAAAATCCAAAATCATTTAACACTTAAATCACACTTCTAAAATAGGATTATTCTATTCAATTTTGGGCTGTTTTAGGGTTTGTTTAGCGAGCGCAAGTTACGTAACGACTAAACTGTCTAAAATATGCTCACAATTGAAGAGAAATATCTAAATTTAGTGCTGTCATTCGAAAGTGTTATACTAATTTGGATTTTAGCCTATACAAAATAAGTAATGCCATAATTTAGAGATTTTTAGTTAAGGGAATGCTTACAGAATCGACACCATTAATAACTATAACGCTTCTTCGTTCTCTTAACATATCTTATGTATACGCCGGCAGTATTGATGATTCTTTTTCATTCACAATTGCAGGCGTTCGTCAGGGCGACTTTCTATCTCCTCCTTTTTGCTGTTTTATCAACTTTATTTCTCTTCGATTTTACTTCGTCCTACCTAACCTAACTAATCAACAGCAGGGAAGGACTAGATGGAAAATACTAAAGACAGAAATGCTTGGAAAGTAATCAGTTTGTTATATTACATAAAATATTTTATTAAATATAAATGAGAGTATCAATTGAGAGTCTGTAGTTAAAATGAATGAAGTTTTTTGAAAAGTTTACTTCTGGTCTTTAATTTGACATATTTATTTAGTTTATATGTATAAATTATTTTGTTTCATGTAATTTTATGATTGTCTTTTTATTTCATTTAATATTATCTAACAGGTTTTACGTATATGCAAATAAATGTATAAAAATACACTACACTACTAGATATTTTAAATATGTTTATGTATTATTAAGATACTGGCAGCACTCACTTGGTATTATGTCGGCAGTGCGCGACTCGATCTCCATGCGTGCACACTTCTTGAAGGAAGAACGTCTTATACGTTCGAAACGTCGTTGGACTTAAACCGACATACCAAGTGAGTGCTGCCGGTACCTTTATACTACGAGTATTATATTGGGTGATACTCACGATAGTTTTCAAACTCTAATGTCGAAGTAAGTTTTGGTTTCGGCCAAAACTGAGAGTAAGGCCGAAAGTTCGGTTTCGGTATCGGCTGAAAAACCTGTTTGTGTCGGACATTACTTGTTGCACACCACCGTCCACAATTTTTATATTGTCCTGGCCATCCAATGGTAAGGTGTAAAAGACTGCATTAGCAATAAGACCGCCGATTGTGTTACCACTTTTATTTCTAGTTCTTGTAATTTCTGTATATTTGGGGTATGCAATAAAGAGTCATTGTATTATATTGTATGAGATGACTTAAACCAAAATGCTCTCACAATTAATTAGTTATTCTGTAATCTTGGTATAGATGCTCATTGAGTTGAAAGCGGCGCTTGACAAGTCTCCATCTACAACTGTGCCGCCAAGACCAATAAAAATGCACATAGTCCTGCCATTTAAACACTCCAAACTGAAGTTATATTAATAATAATAAGCATTTTTATCTCATCACATAGAGTTTCTTTAATGATAGATGACGCTTACAAATATTGATGACAGTATTGCGTAAACCAGTTTTGTGTGAGACTGGTGCCTGAAATAGGTTCCCAAAGAAACCTGTAATACAGGTCACCAGTGCCCCACTCTCCGAAATTTTACAATGAAGGCATTAACATTAAAACGTTTAACTATTAAGAAATGAATCCTGACTGTTTCCTTGCTTTTCCTAACTATAATCGATATTAACAGGGAATTAACAGTAAGAATACTTAATTAAAGTAACATTGAGAAAGCGAACGGGTACTTTGTGTGTGAGGATGAGTAGGTTATGTGTTTATATGGGTGTAGAAATATTATTTAGCGCTGGTGTGTGTGGTGATTGTATGTGTGGTTATTTTGTAAATTATGGTTTATGTGAGCGTTCAATGGGAAAATTTATGTACTTGTAAACGAGCGCCCCTTGTATTGGGTGTGCTGAAATATATAAGATTGACTTAATATTATAATTGGGTTGTTACTGTATGAATGGGAGTTTAGACTATGAGCAAGACAAAATATAGGCCATGTTATCGCAATTTTTAGTTTTAATGGTTGTAAAATCGTTCATAGATTGGGACGACCCCCGGCTGTATACTCTAAGTGCGCTAAGGCGGCGAGGCGTGCCGCCCGCGGCGATCAACTCTTTCTGCGCGGCACTTGGCGTCACCGGCGCGCTCGGCGCCGTTGACCCCGGCATGCTCGATGCGGCCGCGAGGGATGCACTCAACGTTACCGCGCCTAGGTACCTTATAATCTTAATAAATAATATATAAGGTCTATAACAGTGTTTCCCATTTGGTGGGTTGCGATCCGGTACCGGGCCATCAAAATAAAATACTAGGTCTCAGTATTCCCATTTCCAAAAGCCAAAAGAGTTATAAATGTAACTAGTTGGTAAGAGTAGCCTACGTTTCTGATATTTTTAAATAATTTAAAGGTCAATGTAACAATATTGATAGTGCAAGATAAGCAGCAAGAAAAAAAGCTTAATCTGTTGCACTTCTCGAAACAGGGAACTTCAAAGCATTTACTAATTTAACTCAAATACAAAAAAGAGTATAACATGAGTTTATTGCCATAAGACACCTCAACTCAGGTTTAAGGAACATTTATTAGGACTGGGGAATTATCTTCAAGAATATTTTCCTCCAATCGACAGCAACTTTTTGCAACAGATTGAGTGGGTTACGAAGGGGCTGTATGAAAACTACCGGGCCATGACAAAACAAAGTCTGGGAAACGCTGGTCTATAAGGTATATAAGGTCTTCGATATTGATGATTTGCTAAATCAGCAACAACTCGGCAGTTGACCAGCAGCGCTTCGACTTTTAACGGCATTTTCTCACTTACAACGGTTATCAAAAAGGAGTCGCTGATTTTACGATAGCTTTCCGGCAACCTGTAATATCACATCTAATATATTCTTAATGTTTATATTTCTAAACAGATTGTGTATTTTATTTATATTAAGCTTTGAGTGCGCAAAAAAGGATAACTCTAATATATTATACTTCTTACAAGTCATTTGTGTAGTAGGTGCCGTTTGAAAGATCAAACTCAGCAGGGTCACCACCGGATTAACTTTCAGTCGGCACAACATAAACTCATGAAGCATTTCTCCTATCATTCCAGAGTAATGGTGGTGTTAGATCCACTGAAAGTCACGATAAAAAACTTCCCGAGTGACAAGCCAGTCCAAGTGACCGTGCCGGATTTCCCCAACGAGCCCGAGAGGGGATCTCACAGCGTCGTGTTTAACAACATCGTCTATATTGAAGCTACAGACTTCAAAAAAGACTCAGAAAAAGGGTTCAGGCGGCTGACTCCTTCTCAGACCGTTGGCTTGAGACATGCTGGCTATGTCATTAAGGTAACAAACTAGACAATAATAAGTGCCGAATTCTTTGTCTTTTTTATGGAATAGGTTGGCAAACGAGCAGGCGGTTCACCTGATGGTAAGTGACACCCGCAATACCAGAGGTCTCGGGGATGCGTTGCCGACCTTTGAGGAATGAATAGAAGGGGTGAGGGTGGAGGGAGGATGGGAGAGGGGAAGGAGGGATCGGGCCTCCGGAACCTCCCACAGACCGACTGAGACTGAGGCTGTCTAGCCATCATCGCGTGGTTGCCAAGCCAATCCGGAAATTATATTTCTCACCAGCCAGTGGAAAATTACTTAATTATCTAGTCCTAATATATTTTTTATTGCAAAAGTCTTGTAAACGTGAATAAATAAACGTCATTTTGCACGAGAGTCAATTTTAAGTTGAGTGTCAGTGCCCCCACGACTCATTTCTCGACACCGGAGGTAGCTCTATCATCCATGGAGCTGTAAATTTTGAATATAACTCATCCATAAGTTTTCGTGTAGGCTATATCGATTGGTCTTACATGATTCAGCCCATAATTACTCATCTAATCATTTATGTTTCAGGTATCTGAAGTAGTCATGGGCGGAACGGGGGAGGTAACAGAATTAGTGTGTGAGGCCGAGCCGGCAGGCTCCGCTGACAAACCGAAAGCCTTCATACACTGGGTATCTGACCCTGTCAATGTGGAAGTCAGACTCTACGAGCCATTGTAAGTTTTTACTAATATTGGACTCTTAGTAGGGTATGGGTGAAACGGTGAACTTGTACCATTGTCCATCACAAATGATTAAGACACTTCGTTATTATTTACTTGGGACCTATTATGTGAAGAATCATTGTCCACCTTCAGGCTAGGATCAATGCTACTAGATTTAAGTAATAATGATATTGCATGCATTGTCACTCAGATCTTTGTACTGGGCTTATCATCCTAAAAGCTAGTTCAGACTAGGCTCATAAGGCAGCATTTTATGTTTCACTATCATGACAGCATTTCATATCCAATTTTAGATAAGCTAAAAAAAAATTAACATTTACACACTCATAACAATCACCATAACACATCAAAAAGAAAGAATGAGTAGTACATTGTATACCAATGGAAGAAAAAGATGTATTTCTGTTAGAGAGTATGTTTATGCCCGATGCGCAGCTCTCGCATCGCTCTGGATTCTAACACTTGAATAACTCGCTTTGCTCGTGATTCTCGCTTTGCTCGCATCAAGAATCACTCCCTGCGGTCGTGGTTCAGTCGTTAGAATCCTTTACTTACTCATGATTGATATGACCCTCTTTTAATCCGTCCTTTATTCACTAATTGCATAATATACTATGGCCGCTAAATCACGACAGATATGGAGTTTCATACAACTTTGGGTCTAACCTTAGAATCCGCGCTCCGAAGTCAGGGTTGCTATCAACAGAGCTAACGGAGCCGCCATATTTGACATGCTGTTACGATTAATATCCATCACAGAATAGCAATGTTATATTTTAATAAAACTCTCATGCACGAATTGTTACCAGATTCAAACACAAGAATCCGGAAGACTCTAACGAGGTACCCGGAGGTTTCCTGTCCGACTGCCGTGAAGACACCTTGAATAAAGTCGTCGCTTACGCGGATGCTTCCATACTGGGAGCAAAGGTTTACGACAAGTTCCAGTTTGAAAGAATAGGATTCTTCTCTGTCGATCCCGATACTACGGACAACTCGGTGAGTTATTATCTGTAATACTAAAGCTTTTTTCGCTTGCAAGTGTACATTTGTACATTAATACATTTGCCATGCCTCAAGTTGGTAGTCAGAATCAAGTCATAGTCAAATAAATAAGTTGTCATTAAGTCACTGGTACAGGATAATGATTGAACGTGACTTGGACAGCTAATTAACGTTCTAGTGAAGCGGTGGATACATTACTAAAACTTTGTAAGGCGATTGACGAAGACAACACAAAAACAGCGTCAATTAGAGGGAACATCAATCTAGGAAAATTAAACAAAATAAATGATAGCATTGGTAGTAATTAGCTTGTACAGGACACTAAACTAGCGAACTTAAATATATTTTTAGTAAACTACTTACGGTAGTTCTTATTCTGTTCAAGCTAAACACCAAATTCATAGAAAAAAAACGCCGAATGACAATTCCTAAATTTGCCATTTCTGTTAGTTATGGGTATTTTTGGAGCAAATTTAGGCGTCATGTAACTTCGTGCCCTCTAAACTAGTCTAACAGGATCTTAAACTACCCACAATTGAATTGAATAATCATATATTTAGAATTGTCATTTTAAGAGTTACACGATTGTGGATTTATGTTGTAAACAGAATAAGAAGTACCATAGTTATAGAAAAGTTTAGTTCAGTGTGGCACTAGTGAATTATTACATTGTTAGGTTTTCTCCCTGCCACCCATTTAAAAATTTTGTGCGCTCACTTGTTTGTTTATGCTGGGAGACGTGTTATGTATATCTAGCGACGTTTAGTGCCTACCCGTCTAGTACGTTTTCTTGCTTGAATGACGTACATTCTGTTGACATTTATTGTTACACTATGGACCATGATCTACTTTCGCACTATCTCTAACCAACTAACCAGGTCACTCAATTTCACCCATAAGTCAATCTACAATTTTGATTGCGTACTTGACCTGATTGGATCTTTATGATATGGAATGACTTAATCGGGTGGGGTTGTAATAGAAGTTGAAATTTGCAATTAGTTCAAGTAAGGTATCCGGCGAAGGGCTTTATTATTACTTTATTTTACATTTCAATAATGTTTTATATATTTTTAAGTTACCTACCACATAATGAGTTATGATTATGACCGAAATGTCGAAACATCGGTATAACGCGGGGTCGTAGCTTGGGACGGACTACTAGTGTAATCCCGATTATCAACTTCTAAGTGTTTCTGCTTATATTGAATTATATGAGAAGCAAGGTAATGACGACGTTGCGTAGGGTTTAACCTGTTTAACAACATCGTAATTGCTACAATAGTGTAGATACGAGTGAAGACTAGTTTTTCCTTATTAAACGTATTTATATCTGTCCTGATATCGATATTCCGATAATATTAATACAAGTGCTGTTTTCTCTACCGACTGGTCTGGTCAATTCGAAGAATTAAATTAAAAAATGTACACCTTCATATGCCCATATGTATTACTTTTGAACATATTGCTTTCCGCATGTAGTTGTCTTGAGTTATAACCATGATTAATTAACGCACGATTATGCTAATACTACTTCATGAAGTCACCATATTCTAATGATACAATCACCTGCATTCATTATATTATATTGTACATATCTGTTCATAGAATAGTCTATTACATTCTTAACTCTGTCCTACTAAATGTGAATGTTTGTGATTGTGTGTATGGCGCAAAAACAGTTGAACGGCAGGGCTATTATGTATCTCAGTTGCTAACAAATGTTGATTGAAATCTTGAAAAATGGCGGCCCTATGTCAGTTTTGGCAACTCCAGTAAGCAAGAATGTTAGTAAGTTGATCACTGAAACTGACAAAAGTGACATAGAGCGGCCATTTTTTCAGGTTTCAATCAATTTTGTTAGCAACTGAGATACATAATAGCCCAGCCGATTTGGATTAAGTTTGGTAGGTAGATAAATAAAGCACTGATTATGTGTTTTGCGTGAGTAACAAACATCCGTACGTCCAAACTTTCACATTTATAATATTAGTAGGGTGGTTGGACCAATAGATGACTGATTAAGCGGAATTCAAGTTATTTTATTTTTTATCTCAACTCCTATTCAAGGAATATTTTATGTTTTTGGTTGTATACGTAGGTAGATATTTGGTGCATCAACTAGATAAACTGTTTTTACTCTGAACTATTTGTAAATAAGTTAAAATTGCAAAAATATCAAATAAATGACTTTGGCCCTAATTGTGACCGGTTTGGAACTAATTCTGACCGAAATCGGCCCTATTTATGACCGACATAATAAAAGGCGAAATTCTTCATAACAAGAGACTTTATTTGAAAGAAGTGGGGTTCCGTATACCTACATAATTTTGTCTGCATTATAATACTAAGGTACTTATCATATATATACTTATCAACAAAATATTTAAGTTGGTATCTGTATAACTATGTATAAGGTTTACGTAAGTAAAAGAAAATGAGAGTAACATCTGCCGACAAACTGCCCAGCAGTTTGGCAGAAAGTAGCTTGTGAAATTCGTTATGTAATGCGTTGTATAAATAAATAAATTAAAATAATAATAATAATAATAATTTATCTTATTAAAATCATATTAAAGAAAAACTATGATAGCAAGTAATGTAATGATGACAACAGTTTGTAAGGCCAACGAAATTGGTTTACTTTTGATTACGAAGAACCCTAGTAAAATTCCACAACAGTTTTATTGCAACAGTCAAAATCAGTCGGTCACAATTATGTTTTGAGGTCCAAATTATGAACGAACAAATTTCTTCGGTCACAAATAGAGCGTTTGGAACAATAAATGACCAGCTAAAAAATAATAGCCCAAAACAACGATTTTTCTGTAATTAACCTCCGGTCATGTTTTGGTTTATAGAATTATGTATCCAAAACCATTAAGATAAACGTAAAAAATCAATAAAAAATCAAATATACAATCTACAATATCAAAACAAAATTTGCAGGTCGGAGCTAATTCTGACCGCTCGGTCACAAATAGGATTTATGTATCTTTTTTAGACCAGTAATTGAACAGCAAATTTCTCGAAAACCTTATTAAAAAATACTTATTTTCTTTGATTTTCTACTTGAGATAATAGTCATAAATGCAGGGGAACTCATAAATGAGGCCTAATTATATCAAGAAATCGGCAATCCACTCATAAGCTTAAGAAACTGGTTTACTCACCTTAGCTCGTTGTCCATACAAAATGGCGATGGCCGAAATACGTCCGCACTAAATGAGGTCCTGGAGCATGACTGAGGGTCCAATGACGATGTATTAATTTTTAAAAGAGGGAACAGTGTTGCCGCTTCTAAAGAAAAAATACGCCACTACAGGGAGTACCACTCAATTCTTATAATTCGAGAAAATGTGCGTTTCGGTCATCTACTGGGGGGTGGTCATCTTTTGGTCCGACTACCCTACGATGAGTTATTATTCTGTTACTAAGGTTTAGTTCTTTGTGTTTAATATTTGCCTTTCATTAACCCTATGTTTGTGTTAACTTTTGCACTGTTGCTTTCTTTCCTGTGTGTTTTTTGAGAGTTGCTTTGAAATAATATTTTTTCTGTTGTTTTATTTAACGCTAATAAATATTAGACAGCTGATGTTAACAATGATTTGTTATTATGAGAATCCTGGAAAGTTCATAATCTCTCAGATAAATGAAGAAATAGAAATGATTTTATTTAATGTACATTTGTTCTGGAGACAACTAGTTAATTTATTTTTACTATTGTCTGAAGTCTGTGACGATGATCTGTGATGTGTAAAATGCTTTCCTTTAATGTCGTGTGTGAGTATGCATTGCATATTTTGTTTTGTTCTTAGCTTAATGTTCTTTTATAAGTATTTATTAAGTTACACAATAGTAAATAAGGTTTTCACTGAAAACTGTCTCTTTGTTACAGTTTGTATTCAACAGAACCGTATCTCTCAAAGAAGATACTGGAAAATAGAAGATAAGATACATACATAATTTATATTCGTTGTTATGAATGAATATATTTCTTACATAATTTATTAACTAAGTGTTTCATTTATATATATATACTACCTTGAATATTAAATAAATTTACGATTGATTTGCAAAGGAATGAAAATATCTGGGGTGCAGCTTATAACACAGGAGTGAACAAATAGGTTTGAAAATTGGGGATTTGTTTCATGAAGACGGTGAGGATAAGCAAGATATAGCAAAGAGAGTGCTGAATATTAAATGAGAAATTAGCACTCCACCAATCACCTTTCGAGCTGTTGAAATTCGTCTAAAACGACTACTACGACTACACCACTAACCTCTCATCGCGAAGTGTTAGAGCCCTCATTCTATGGTGGTAAACCTGGGTCTGTCATGTCAGTAAGCACTGCAGTTAGATTAAAGAGTTAAAACTTAAGTTTGGTGTAGTAAGTATTGAACACGAGGGACCGTGGGAGTGAATGATGATGGAGTGCGTGAGTTAATATTGTGTGACTAATGAGTACTGGGCTTAAAAGGCTTCATTCAACACATCAAAATCGAGACGTGCGCGCCGCGTTCCATCGACGGGCCCGCGCGTTTTGTATTATTTCGAAATGTATCATACACGGCACATCAAATACGGCGGCATCAGCGGACCCGCGCTTGTACGTGCGACACTCTGAAATATTTGCGAAAAACAAATGTAGGTAAATATTTTTTTATTAAATCTTTCAAAGTACTCTCCACAAGCCTATATAATATATCTAATCTAAAATAATCTAATAATAATATCTATAAAAAGTTTCATGCGACAGAACCAGTTTTTGAAACATTGACTCGAACGCTGACAGTGCATCTTCCGGCGACACATATTGTATCCCTTTGAGCAGATTTTTTATTTTTCGGGAATAAAAAGACACATGGTTCTAGGTCAGGGGTGTAAGGAAGGTGACCTAGGAGTTTGACCCGCGTGCTGTCCAGGATGTCCCTCGTTTTGAGTGTGTGCCCGCGCGTTGTGGTGGAGCAGTAACCCGCGGAGCTCTGTATTTGGTCGTTTGTTGCTCACAACATATAAAACTTCTGTCAACGATTTGGTAGTATAGCCTCCGGCGTCGATGCTTCTTTGGTTCCGTAAAGGAATTGACAACAAGTAGCCAGTCAAATTAAAAAAGTTCGCGATCAAAATCTTTCCCCCGCTTCTAGATCGATTCACTTTGGCAGGCTTGATTCGTTTTGAAACACCCGAACCGTCGACTGGCGCTTCGTTTCTGGATAGTATTGATAAACCCAGGACTCATCACCTGTAATGATGTCGTAAACACGCCGAGACGAGTCTGCTTCAAATTTGTTTATCATATCACGGTGCCATTCCACCCGGGTCTGCATCTGAGCATCGGCGAGGTTGTGCGGCACCCTGCGTGAAACTATACCTCACGCGAAGATGCATATCGCGAAATAGGTAACTTTCCTCTTCATCTTATCGTAAGACAGATAATATACTTATGATGTATGTGGTATTAGGGAGTTATGTGTCCTCTATTCGCGATGTTACCAATAATGTAATCACATACCTGGATTCATCTTCCTGTAGGTTGCTAGCTCCACAGTTCTGCTTCGCGTTGAATATGTGAGTCGTGTTTCTGCCGGCTGTCTCCTTCCACCTCCTGCATAGATTATGGCAAGATGAGTAACCCTGATTATCCATCTTGCCACGAAGAGTCACGGTAGGCACGTACGTGGCGCTCCTCGGTGCAATACTTCTTGGATAACTGCAAAACATATGTAGCTGGTTACAGTCTGCAACGATCAATCACCGTGTCACGGCGTTACGACACACCCACAGTACCTAGAGCGTGAATCTGACTCTAAGGGTGCGAGGAATTACTCAGACGTCTCTGATGTTTCACTCGCTCATCAAACACGTGCGCACGTTATAACTTAACATTAAGTATAATAAAATAACCCCGAGCTCGCCTCCCGCATTGGACCACGAGATATGAACCTGAGTTACCGACGACCGTACTGTAGATATACAATTAGGGTACCTCTTGAGATGCAACCCAGGGCATACATGCAAGCCGGCCCCCCGAGGGGGTGACTGATAACTAAAGAACAAGGTTCGAACATTAAATGATACACCGAAAAGGCCATAGCGTCTCGACGCCCAGGTATAGCTAGTATTCAATAAAAATATAGACTTCGGCCTTCTTTTAATCGTAGAAGAGCTAAATGCTCGTAGATATCTTCAAATGATAGAAGGACGCATTGTGGAATGCAAACAATTCGTTATAATCGTGGTACTGTCGACAATTTCACGATCGTATAAGTCGTCGATATGATTTCCGTACTTGCTAGGGGCGGCGATAAGATTTTTTATCGATCTTAGCGACTCGACAAATTTAACGACTATTACGGTACTTGCACTGCCGATTAGACACAGTGGCGTATATCTTCAGTAACGATGCAAACATGCTTTAGATAAGTATCTTGTGATTAATTAAAGCCTAAAATATTATAATTTTATCAACCGACTTCCAAAAAGGACGAGATTCTCAATTCGACTGTATACTTTTAAATGTGTGTTTACCGATTTTATGATCATTCTTTTATTTAAAAGCTACGTGGTCTCGTTGACCGAGATCTGAACGTTAGTTTATTTTGGATATTTATTTATCATCAACATCGGGTCTTAAAATTTTGTGTAAGTAGGTGTCTTCAATAATAGAATCGAAGTCAGTTTATATTTTTATAATTGTATTTTTATCTTAATGGTAAAAATTGTTCAAACATTATTTCTAGCTCCCATCAAGGAATTGGGTGAATTTGGGAGGTATTATTTTTAACCGACTTCAAAAAAGGAGGTTATATGTTCGATTGTATGTATTTTTTTTGTGTATGTTAGCCGATTTATCCCCCTTTTATGGACCGATTGTCAAAAATATTTTAGTTTCAAAGTATACTTCCGAGGTGGTTCCATTTATATTTCATCAAATTCGGTCAAGCAGTTTTTGAGTTACACTCCAAAAACTAAAAAGTTGTACGCCTATCTAGATGATATCATTATCAACGTGAATGATAATCGATCCTGTATGTAGCAAGGCTCACTAAAACTAGTAAAAAAATAGTTTTACCAAATAATGGAAACGACTTCAAAACCAAAAAGTATGAAATAACTTGCCGAAGTCGGTACCTTTGAACTAAATATCATGGTACCGACTTCAACAAGTTAATAATTTACCTTCTCAGTACTTACATATAACCTAGCGAAACGTTTTTTTTGTACGTACAATGAAATTAGGAATGGAGATACTGTACCAATAAATAAGTAAACATACGTGATAATCGTATGATCGTAAAATAGTAAACGATTCGTGGGCGTTACAGCACATTGCTATATGACGATATCCTTGTGGCGACTCCAATCGTCCTTGCCGAGGCCGAATGCATAGGTGACCACAGCTAAATAAAACCAGTAACACATGTGACAACTTTAATCTCGATAACTCGGGAACTCCTTAAATTTCGGGGGGAATTAGTTTGTTAATCTATTCTATTCAATTCTAGGGTATGACATGTTATAATACAATAAGAGTGAATGAAGGAAAAGAGGTATACCAGGATCTTATCAACTGGGAATCCGAAGCCTATGAATACCTACACCGGGAAATAGTCGAGACTTTATAAACTTTGGAAAATAATATCTTAAGCCCCGTTTATGTTTATAACGTATCTAAACATTAGAGTATAACTCCAAATTATGGTTTAGTTACAAACGACACCTTCTATGATCAGCAATAAATACAGCTCTAGGCCTACCACGAGTTACTCAGAGTATACGAGTCTTAAGAGTACAAAATATAGCGAAAGTAAGTTCAATAGCAGCCTCTGTAGCCACTCACAATAGTAGGAATCTAGTGTACTGACAGATTGTGCGTAGACTGTGTCAGGGGGTTGGGGAGTCGCGGCGCAGGCGGGTGGGCCGCGCCGGTATCGAGCGTGGGCGGACAGCGGCGCGCATGCCACAGTCTGCCCAGCTCGCGCCGACGTACGACATGCACTACGAACCTCGGAAACCGATTTAAACACTACTACTCCACTTCAAGCACCACTATGTACACATAGACCTACCTGACCTTCCAAATATAAGGTAAACTATACGAACATTTATTTTCACCACTGTCTCCTTTTCTTCTACCAGACGCCTTCTATTTACCCTCCACTATTTGTTAGCCATGGTCTTCTGAAAAGTCTTTCATTTGCGTCATTTTGACGTGCATGTGACGTAACGCAATGTAAACCTTCATTTGCATAATTGTTTTGTGGTTTCATTGTAAAATTCTGAAGCCGTTTCATTTAGTATTGGAAAGAAGCTGAACAAGTTCTCTATACATAAACTATGTTATATGTATTTTCTTTGACCAATATGGAGGCTAAGTTTCAAGGGCGATGAAATTTGGTAATTTGTAATTACGTACATTGTACATTGTGATTATTAAATAATACATTTACATACATATTTTATTTAAATGTAGATAATATTTTATTATTGTTATTTAACGGTCGATAATTAGTATAGTTTACAGAATTGTAATATTGTGGGTGTACCTACCTATTTTTTGCCACAGTTATTACCTAGGTGTATAAGCATATTCATAATTGCTGTGAATCCTTTTCTGCTGTCATATTTTGTTCTTATATCACAAATATAAAAGTATGTTTGTCACCACTCGGCGCTGACATGGATGGACGAAATTCGTTGAAATTTGCAATGGAGCTTTATTCCAAAATTCATACATATGCTACGAGTACGTTTATCGTGATTTAAAAGTATAGTTCTTGAGATATCGATTACCCTATTCCACAAGGACATAATCGCTATTGCAATGGGTTAGCCAAAAAAGTTGTTTATATGTATATACTAGCTGACCCGCCAGCGGCTTCACTCGCTTGGTCTTGGTATAGAGGTAAAAGTGCCGTTTTGGAACCTCGAGGTCCTGGGTGGATCCCCGAATTGGACAGTTTACTGGCTTTTACTGTCCAATAAATTTTGAAGGAGTGCCCCTATAGTTTGCAATAGACTCAACTCTTAGGTCCAAAAAACCCCCATGCAAAATTTTAAACTTTTAGCACTCGCAGTAACGAAGTTTCATACAAACTATCAACCCCAAAAAACCCCTTAAGGGTTGAATTTCATTAAATCCCGTCTTAGTGAGCACCTACGTCCTAAAAAGAACCCCTATGCAAAATTTTAAACTTTTAGCACTCGCATCAACGAGGTTTCATACAAATCAACCCCAAAAAAAACCCTTAGGGGTTGAATTTCATAAAATCCCGTCTTAGTGAGCACCTACGTCCTAAAAAGAACCCCCATGCAAAATTTTAAACTCCACTTGTAGTTTCTGAGATTTCGTGATGAGTGAGTGACCTTTCGCTTTATATATACAGGGCGTCCCAAACTTATGGGACATGAAGGGGAAGTACCTTAAATATCGTAGATAGTGTATTTTGCTTAAAGAAGACTTTATGTTATTTTTAAAACTTAGTAATTCCGCATTCATAGATTTTCTAAAAATTACTTGTTTCGTCTGGGAATCGAACCGACTCAAATGTCAAAAAAAAAACACCCTACTTTTATGATGCCACTCGAAAGAATAGCTAAAAAATAATAACTCTTCTTAGGTAACATTTTATTTTAAAAGAAAGGAACAACGTAAAATTAATCATTTTAATCAACATAAAAACATACATGTAACTGCCGTAGTCAATTAAGTGGGTATTTCTTTGAAAATTAATTAATTAAATGCTCAAAATGTGATCCCTCTTGTCTTACGCAAATCGCCAATCTTTTAATGAGTCCGCTACCTGTTGATTTTCTTATCATTTTATGGTGAACACTCGATGTGATATGGCACAATTCAGTTTGCAACTCGCCCACGTTCTCGTATCGCTTTTTGTATAGCATATCTTTCACGTATCCCCAAAAGAAGAAATCTAATGGTGTAAGGTCCGGGGATCTGGCCGGCCATCTAATCGGTCCATTTGTACCAATCCATGTAGGAAAACATTCATTTAGAAAATCTGTTGCTCTCCGACTATTATGAGCCGGAGCTCCATCTTGTTGGAAAATTAAGTTTTCTTGCTCCGCCGCGGAAAGATTTCTTATCTCATCCCTTAAAATTTGAAGTATTCCTAAATACTTTTCTGTGTTTAAGGTTCCTTGGTAAAAATGGATTAAGAAAACCCGGTTTTTTAAAAGTCCACACCAACAGTTGAGTGAAAAACGCACTTGGTTATTCGTTTCAGTGACTCGTAGAGGATTTTCTTTAGACCAAATACGATTATTGTTGCGGTTATACATACCGTTATTACTAAAGTTAGATTCGTCTGTCCAAATAATATTATCCAAAAAATTTGGATCTTCGAGCAAGCGTGCCTGGATATCAAGACAGAAATATTTTCTCCTTTCTGTATCGCCCGGAAGTAATTTTTGAACCAATCGTCCTTCAACATAACTCTTAAAACCGTGTTTTTTTAATACACGGTGTATTTTACTTTTCGAAACTCCAATTTCATGTTCTCCTTCTCTCACCGATGTTTTCGGAAAAGCCGAAAAGTAAATTAAAATATCAAGTTCTTCGTCGTTGATCGTATGGTTTTCTTGATGTGGTTCTCTTGGGCGTTTATCGAAACGTCCCAGAGTTCTCAAATTGTTCACAAGCCTTTTCAAAACTTTACGAGACGGTATTTGTCTATCAGGATATTTTACGCTGTACCACCGCAAACTTCTAGAGATATCTTTATCGTTCAAAAAATATGCTTCCATTAGATCAAAACTTACTTGATATGCCATGTTCGCAACAAATTAACACATTAACACTTGTGTAAGTAAATTAAGACTAAACAGATCAATATCCGAAAAACAAACGCTCGCACAGACTGTTCCATTTTCAAATTTAAGAACGACATTTAAAAATATTATTTCGTTTAAAAAAAAATCTTATGAAGTATGCATTCAAACAAACGCTCTCATAAACTGTACCATTTTCAAATTTAAATTTGCCTTCTGTCTAGCTTACAGAGGACGTATTGAAATACTAAGTTTTATCATTTTATCTCCACGTGCACTTATAATAAGGAAAACTATGCTAGTATTTTATGAAGTGGGTACTTATTCACGAATAATCAATGCTATCTTTGGAATGATAATATCGCTACTTTTCGAACGTCGTCGACGGCAATAAATAACTTTCTTGAAATTTGACTCATTCAAAACTCATTTTACGTTGTTCCTTTCTTTTAAAATACAATGTTACCTAAGCAGAGTTATTATTTTTTAGCTATTCTTTCGATTGGCATCATAAAAGTAGGGTGATTTTTTTTGACATTTGAGTTGGTTCGATTCCCAGACGAAGCAAGTAATTTTTAGAAAATCTATGAATGCGGAATTACTAAGTTTTAAAAATAACATAAAGTCTTCTTTAAGCAAAATACACTATCTACGATATTTAAGGTACTTCCCCTTCATGTCCCATAAGTTTGGGACGTCCTGTATAGAAGATGTAGTTTTCAATTTCTCAACAAATTACACTATGAAATACCAGATCTTGACTCTTCA
Organism: Selenia dentaria; assembly: GCA_917880725.1. NCBI lineage: Eukaryota > Metazoa > Arthropoda > Insecta > Lepidoptera > Geometridae > Selenia > Selenia dentaria. The sequence continues at coordinate 20,600,640 of OU862880.1, read as the reverse complement.
CTTCTCTTCTTGAGTGTTCACTCACTGTTATAGTTACCTAGCCACAGAAGTACGCGCCCTACCCTTTTTAAAATTCCCACTTCAATATACTGATCACAGTACAATATTTCCACGCTTTTAATTATTATCTAGAGTAAGATATTTTTTTTAAACGTAACCGCTGTTACTAACCCTATTCATAATAATTTTAAATAAACTAACTATAACTATACAGCATGTTCTTGTCATCTAACACGTTTTAGTTAAAATAGGTTTATGAGACATTTGACGAGTTAAAGGGTTAAAGTGTTAAAGGTGATGCAACATGAGAACGTCTTGTTCATACTCTGTTAGAATTACGTTATGTTTAACATTAGCCGCAGTTTTACAGTATATCTAGGCGAAATTAGAATAAATACTCGTAGTATATAGTAATATATTAGAAAAAATATTCATACTATTTGTATTTTTTTTGTCCATTTATTATTTTTTAAAGTAATTCTGCAATTATAATTTAGGCATACAGCTGTAATGTATAAATGTATACTTTCCTAGTTTACCACCTAGTGGCCTAGTGTTTTCCATGTCAGCAGTAAAATTTTAATGAAAGTCACGTTCTATATAATTTTCGTAATAATAAAAAATTATAAAAATAAAATTACCGATCGTACTCTGTTAGAATTACGATGTTTAACATTAGCCGCAGTTTTACAGTATATCTAGGCGAAATTAGAAAATAATTCATTAAACATATTTATACAATTTTTTACCCATTTATTATTTTTTAAAGCAATTCTGCAATTCTAATTTAGGCATAGAGCTCTAATGTATAACTGTATACTTTCCTAGTTTACCACCTAGTGGCCTAGTGTTGTCCACGTCAGCAGTAAAATTTAAGTAAGTTCTATATAATTTTCGTAATAATAAAAAATAATAATAATAAAGTTACCGATCGTGATATCTACAACGTAAGTCTCACGTTAATCCTGTTTAATTATTACAAAAGTCATGTCACCACCCCGGACTCTACGCAATATTTGGGTCGGTTAAGGTACCTATTAGTACATAAATATTTAAGATACATATATCGTGTATTATATACGTGTTTTATTCCAACTATGTAATGTAGTATTTATGTATGTATGTGTAACAATAATACGTATAGTATATTTAGATTATTATTATTTATGCTAGGGACTTAGGTATATAGATATTGTTTGTATATAACTTATTATAGGTATTATAGGACCAAAAAAAATGCAAAATATGTCAAATGTCTGGCAGGAATAGTTTTAGGCGATAAGACCGCCTTTTGTACGTGTTTATTATCACTTTCTTATCTCTTATATTTTTATGATTTACATACGAGTACATACAAACATAATGTCACGCCCGTTTCCGGGAGGGGTAGGCTGAGATCACAGATTTCCACTTGCTACAATCCTGGGATACCTATTTAGCTTCACCCACTCGAATCACATTCTTTCTACATAATCGTTGATTTCGCGTACTCTTACCTCGCCTTTCTTCAGAACATCTCCGATTTGATCGGAATATATGTTCGATGTTTTACTATAGTGTTAATAAAGCTTTTTTATATAGATATATATCTATCTTCGTATCCAGTTAGGTAGGCGTATGCTACTGTATATAATGTACTCGTATTATGCTACTTACCCTATGCTTCCCTTATTACATTATATGCACGTAATATCAGAGTGGTGCCAATCACACATTCATCGTCATAGAAGACATATCGTCTTGGTTAGAACCACGGAGTGGAGATATTCTACCTCAAAGCTGTAGTGTGAAAAACAGTAGTGTTAAGATTGAAGGACATTGTAGCAGGTGAAATCACTGAGAGAATGGGACTAAACAGCTATGCATTGGGGCGACTAGCGCAGGTTCAGCCGTGCGAGCATGGATCGCACGATAAACTTGTCGAGTCGATAAACTGACTTTTATCAGCTATCTTATCTTGTCTCTAGTATAGATCTAGCTGCGACAGCTATATTGTGGGCTGTCCTTTACCGATAATTTTATCTTATCGACAATATATGCTCGCACCGCAAAACGATATATGTTAAATAATTGGGTCGCATGGTAAAAGCGTAAGTGCGTGTATTAATATACGTATTCGTTTCCCTGTAATTTTGGAGGGGCTTTTTGCTTAATAATTCAATCTAAATCTTATTTGTCATTTTCGTTTTATGAACGTTATTTTAACATTATATTTAAGCGCGCTCCATCATCGATCGCATCATCACTTAGCATCAGGTGAGATAGTGGTCAAGTGCTACCCAGTTCGGTATATAAAAAAAAAAAAAAAACATGAATTAGTATAGACCTTTTTTAAATCTTACTTCTTGGTCATTCTCTCACTACTTCTGTAGCTTTTGAATTCAAATATTAGTAAGTAACTGCATGCACTTATAAAATTAAAAAAACTGCCATGCTAAAGAAATAATTGGCTTGAGCCATCATCCGTAATAATAATACAGGACTACATCCACAAGGACTTCAGGTCCCAAACTAGGCATAGCCTGTACTATGGTAACCTGATGACCGATATATACATAACTACTTATATGCATATACACACCCAGACACAGGTCAAATATGTTCATACAAACAAATGTTTGACCTGTCCTGAGACCGAATTGGGGACCAGCGGCTCAGAATGTGGGTTGCTAAAATCATTAGTCAGTCAGTCATAATTATAAGTTGCAGAAGTTCCAGTTCGTATCTGTTGTGCCTAAGATGAATACATGTCAGATTAGCAACTTTACGCTGTTAAGCGATTTGCAAACACAACAATGTCCATGAAAAAGTAGTGAGGGCTTATCTAGCTAGTGTTATCTGACGGCAATGAGTTCAACCAACATCATAATGCAAGCACGATTAGTCAACGGGAACAGAATTTGCATATCTACACCACATGATAGTGTTGACTTGACACCCTCATTCTATTGTATCCACTACACTACACACTTACCGCCCATTGTTGCACCTAGTTTTAAGCATTGTTTATTATTTTATTTTCTAATATTAAGTCATAAATGTGGTGTATCAATAAAGAGTTATCTATCTATCTATCTATCTTACGTTTATCGGGTTTGTTCGTTGAACGAAAAAGCAAATATATTTACCTATAATATGATTTTTTTATCACCAACATCTGCTTAGCGATACCAAACATTGTAATTTTAGAGAAAAAAAATCACATGTTCGGACGGAATTCAAACCCGCGTCTTCGGACAATCTGTGTCAGACGCCATGATCACTAGGCCACCCAGGCACGACTTCCGGGCATCGAATGTTAACTCTCTATTTGATTTTAACCGTCGTATGGGGACAGTTATGTAAGTATTTCAAAAACTTCTTTCGGTTGGACAATGTTGTCAAGCTGTTCAAAAGATGTCGCCCCGCATCTATTGAACTGCTTGACAACATTGTCCAACCGAAAGAAGTTTTTGAAATACATAACTTTCGTATTGATGTCGCAACCCTTCATAATTTACATAAACCTACACAATGGTCAGATAAAATCAATAATACGTATACGAAAGGATGATATAGTTTGCGATTTCGGTGAAGGTGAATAGATGGTGAATTCCACAGCATACTGGTAGTAATACGACTGGCACTGAACATTTCGGGAATCAAGAAAGTGACACAACATTACTATTTAAAAATGTATTTATTGCTTTTCGAAGTATTCTCCGCGAAATTTGACACATTTTTCCATACGATGGAACCAATCATTGAAGCAACCATTCCATTCGGGGTTCAAGTTGGGGTCTCCAAAATGGCCGTTTTGTAGGCGTCCACAGCTTCTTCAGGTGATGAAAATCTCTGTCCACCCAATTTATTCTTTATTTTAGGGAAAGTATAGAAATCATTAGAGCTTAGGTCAGGGCTGTACGGCGGATGGTCTAATAATTCTATGTTTCTGAGCGCGGTGTGAGAACTCGCATTGTCGTGATGGAGGATGATGCGGCGGTTGCAATTCTCTTTACGGAGTTCAGAAACGACCTGTGGCAAAGAAATGCTAGCAAACCATTCTGCATTAACCGTTTTCTGTCCCTCAAGAGGAATAGTCGTAACATGGCCGGTTTTGGATACAAACGTGGCCACCATTTTTTTTGCAACACTCCGTGAACGAACAATTTTTGTTGGCTTTAACTCATTTTCGAACACTCAACTCGTGACTGGTTTTTTGTTTCGGGTTCGTACGCGTATATCCAGGATTCGTCACCTGATACGATGTTGTATACAGCATTTGAGGATCCTGCGTAGAATCTTTCGAGAGATCTGACGCACCAAGTAACGCGAGCCGCTTTTTGCTCTTCACAGAGCGAATGCGGTATCCATCGGGAAAACAACTTTTTTACACCTAATTGTTTATGCAAGATTATTTGTATTTGACTCATGCCAATGTCTAAAGTTGCCTGAATTTCACGGTATGTCACATGTCTATCTTCCTCAATCAGCTTACGCACAGCATCAACGTTTTCTTGGGTGACTGCAGTTTTTGGACGACCTTGACGAGGATCATCACTGAGCTTGACACGTCCACGTTGAAATTCAGCAAACCAGCGATAAATTGTGGTTTTGGATGGGGCTTCATCACCAAATGCAGAAATCATCCGGTCAACACACTCACAAACTATAAGATACTACGTAACACACTGTTTTTGTGTTAAACCAGTTCGAAAGTCATAATAAATCATCGCTCTTGAATTTTCTCGAGTCAATTCCATTTTCTCAACGACTAAACAAGTTTGACAAAACCTTGTGACAAGACCGAGAATCTTTTTTTTAAATAAACAAATGGTATTCGATTTTTAAAACCAAGGAGATTTCAATTAAAAAGATTTTAATATGACAGGAACAGTGGAAATATTCCATTCCCGATACATTTAGTGCAGCCCTCGTATTAATACACTTCTGACGCCACAAATTTCGCGAATTCTTTCGAAAAAGCATTCGTATCGTACGCGTCAACACGTCAAGTTTCGGCTTACAAACTATGAGTTGTCTGTGTCACAGTTGCCCTAGATATATGCCAGTTTCTGCGGTCTCAAGTGAACGATACGTTACGTTACACTTACGCAGTTATTCGTACTAGGCCCACTGGTGTCCGCCTACGCTAGCTACCTACGGTCAATTTTATTATGGAATAGGTTGGTAAACGAGCAAGCGGCTCACCTGATGATAAGTGATACCGTCGCCCACGGACAGCCGCAATACCAAAGGTCTCGAGGATGCGTTGCCGACCTTTGAGGAAGGATGATGGGAAGGAAGAGATAGAAGGGGTGTGGGTGGAGGGGGAGGGGGAAGGGAAAGGGGGGAATCGAACCTCTGGAACCTCCCACAAACCAACGAAACGCAATAGCAAGCTATGTTACTTCACGTCGGTGTTATGTGGGAGTGTGGTACTTCCCGGTCGTGCCGGTCCATTCGGCTGTCACCCATAGGGTTACAGTGTGGCACTGCCACGGAAAATATATAATATATTAGAGACATTACAAGCCCGAGACCCACCTACGGTGTTAAGTGGTAACCTCCGCCTATAACAGACGTATTTCGTCACATCACAAGTGACAAACTGCATCTGAAAAATACGGTCAACGTTGCACCTCTGCTTTGCTTGATATCGCTGCCCTCCGCGTGGTCTTACATTTTAATTTTAACCGACTTCCAAAAATAGGAGGATAGGTTCTCGAGTCGACGCGTATATTTACACATACCTATTTACAGAGTACTCAGATTTGAATAATTATTTTTTGTTTGGTAGAGTATACTTCCGAGGAATATACTCCCATTTAAATATCAATTTGGGTCAAGCGGTTTTGAGTTACAATCCAATAACTAAAAAGTGTTTCGCCTATCTTGATGATATCTTAAATGTCAAAAAAGGTTAATAACAATCGATCCCGTAGGTAGCAAGGGGCACTAAAAAGAGATAAACATTTTTTTTTACCAAATAATGGAACCGACTTCAACTAACAACAAACAACAAAATAACTTGTTGAAGTCGGTACCATTATTTGGTAAAAAAAATGTCGTACAATTATGATAATAGGTAGTAGGTTTTCAAATAGATTAGAATAAGATTATTTTTATCAAATGTAGAAACCTAATTGACAGGCAAATATAATATTCATTAAACACAAAAGAAAAAGATAACACAGATACTTACACTTTCTTGCAGATTTCTTTGATAAGTTACATCAAATCACAAATAAAATATTTACTTCTGTACGCAGCAAACCGTTACGCGCATGTAACTTGACAACCAAGTGAAATGACAGCTGACACGCTGTAAGCGGTGTTGCTAGTGAATAAAGTATAGTGCTGTGGTAGAAAACAAAAAATATCTACGATAGTTTTGGAGAAATGAGGGGGTGCCCAAACCTCCCGACTGCCCAATGCTCCCCTACCTCCCCTACTTTTGAGTTATCATGGTACCGACTTCAACAAGTTATTTTACACTTTTTAGTGTTGAAGGTTCCATTTCTCGGTATTTTTTTTGCTAATAAGCATGTAAATTTATATACACGAACCCCACACTAGGATTTCTTGCATTGTGGATGCACTTGATGGTATGCACTCACACACACATATGATAATAACATTTATGACAACATCCAAAACCCCATAGCAAACAGTTCTGCTTAGCCCACATGTGTTTGCCCCGACAAGGAATCAACTGGGTACCTGTGCTTCAAAGAAAGGGTTACTACCAGCTGAGCTAAAAAAGCTATAATACAAGTACAATTTGAATTTTTGAAACCGACTTCCATTCTATTCAGTTATTGGAGTGTAACTCAAAAACTACTGGACCAAATTTGGTGAACCACGCGGGAAGCACCTGCTTTCAAACAAACAAGGAATTTTGTGAATCGATTCACCCAGTCAATGTCAATGTTATGAGGTTACAAACATCAAAAAATACAGTCGAATTGAGTACCTCCTCCATTTTGAAAGTCGGTAGAAAAATATTTTTTTGTTTTCGAATGAGGTTTTTGTTAGGAGTAATATCATTTCGAAATGGAAGCCATATTTAAAGAGAGTTATCTAGCTTTGTAAGCTTATATTTATATTTGTATCGCATCATCACAATGTAACTAACTTGTTTTACAGCACTGTGTGCTTAAGTGACGCGTGTAATTTTGACATTTATTTTATATTGTGTTTTGTGTTAATTGATACCAAAATTTTTTTGGTATCCATAAAATGCTTATTTTTATTGCAATAGGTACATGAATGGTTCCAGCATCTTAATACATATTCAGGCTTCAACTCTCATATAACGTTTTCTTAACCTTTGATATACTAACCCACGCTTTGAATCTCTGTTATTTCTGTAGTAGTTTCTTATTCTCACTCAACTTGACTCATAATATTTTACGTATTTTTATTTTTTGTTTTGTTTTATTTATTCAACTAAATCCACAGCTCTTAATATTTTTTACAATTTGTTAGGACTTACTTATATAACATACAGCCAATAAGGGATTTACATTCTTTAAATAATATTTGTTACTAGACAGTCATCAGATAATGAAAATAATAATAAATATTAGTAATAACAGTAAGTAAAAGTAATAAATATAATAATAGGTATTAGTTATGTTTGGGCGCATGTGTGCGTGTGTAGTGTGTGTGTATGTGTGTTTGTCAGTGTGATTTACTTGTTTGCCTGAGTAGGTCCCACATCATTACTATCTAAAATCACTAGTATTTCTATTATCTCAAGAACTATCTTATTTTATCTCAAGAAACTTCATTATGAAAGTAATTTCCTGCTGCCGTCGATGAAAGGGGAATCGACCAGTTTTATGGGATCTTGTCAGAATCATTACTCTACATCAAAGCCTAGAGTATCATGATAATAGCCTTTTGTCAATTAGAGGTTCTGCGAGAGACATTTGAGAAGGCAATTAGGTTCACCAGCAGGCGGTCCCCTTAAATATTGGCCGTAACATCTAACTTTTGATTAAAAAGTACCTATCAATTTCTATGTACTTACCTATCTTCTATACATATATATATATAATAAATATGTAACGGATCGCTGTCTGTACATGGAAGATAATATATGATAAAAAAATATTGGGACTTTAATACACGAGAATAGAATGAACAAATATAAGATTGTTGGAATTTTTGGTTGTTTATCTGTCTGTGAGTTTTTGCACGCTAATCTCAGAAACGGCTGATCCGATTTAAATTGATTCATGTCAAACGGTCTTTAAAAAAACAGTTATTGAAATTTTAAATATAACTCTCGCTACTACACCAAGACCAAGCGAGCGAAGCTGCTGGCGGGTCGGTATTAGATATATTTGAGAAAATTCTGATTAACTAGTGACATCGTCTAATTTTTAGTTTAGCGAAAAAAAACAGAAGAGCGGAAGAGGTTTTTTAAATATAAATAGGTAGGTACTAGTTTAAGTGCGTGACTTTATCCATGTGCAGTAAGGTTGTCCAAACCCTCGGTAACTTCCCGTTGAATCGCGATAAAAATAGTCTTTGTGTTAATCCCGGGTGCACACCTATCTTTACACCAAATTTCATCGAAACCCGTTCGGCCGTTTTTGCGTGATCGAGTAAAAACAACGAAACAGAAACTTTCATTATAATATAATCTGTCACACTTTTACACCAAAATATGAATTATGAAGCGCTCGTAGCAGAGCTTGACTTGGCGATCTTAACCGATCAACAAGTTAAGCAACACTTGCTGCGGTCAGGACTTGAATGGGCGACAGCTAGTGGCATTATTTAACTGGGCGCTGCCGTGCTTCGGAGGGCACGTTAAGCCGTCGGTCCCGGTCGTTTGTCTTAGGACAGCAGTCGTTAGTCGTTATGTAAGTTCGAAGGCCTTCGGGCCGCCTGAAAACTGACATGCATGCGGGTTGGCCACTAACCTATCCACAATCCGCACTGGGCCCGCGTGGTGGGTTATGGCCCAACTCCTCTCTTTGAGAGGAAGACTCGAGTCCAAGCTGTGGGAACAAAACAAAATGATGAATTATGATTTCTTCAAATAGATGGGATGAACTGGAATAACAGGCTACATCAATCTGTCTGTGCGAAAGTATTTTTACCCTTTGCGTACCAGAGACGTACATTTACGTCCGGTTCAATCATAAATCTTTTGTTTTAATTATCACGGTATATGAAGGATTAAACAAGCCGCGGGGAGGGAGCATATGAATGAACTAAGTACATAAATTTATATATAAGAAAAGTACATACCTATATAAAAAAGAATAAATATGACTTAGGTATGCGGTTGCCACAATAATTTACTAGTATTTTTATAGCAATCGACGAGACTACTTACCAGTAACTCGTTTGTTTATACTCGTAGTTTATTGTGACGACAGATAATCGCTTAGTTTTAAGTGTCGTGGCTTAATATTTAAATGGAGGTACATGTAGGACGACACGATTAACCGTCGTTGTCGTCACAAATGCCGTGAAATGATAAAATTCCATAATAATCGTTGTGATGGGAACAGCTATAGACGATAAATTAATCGTTACGACATAGTGGGAACGCGCTCTTACGGTATGCATCGGCGGCTGCACATGATAGTTGCAGATGCGATGCTCGTCATGAGACATGCTATAGCGCCCTTCAAACATTAACACAATTGTGTTCTCACTTTGCAGCTTCGCAGAAAATAAATATTTTTTAATACAGTTGCTCATAAAGTGGCGTATTGCAGCACATACCATGCACATACTCGTGCTTGTTTTTACCTTTCCCGAACTCGTGCGTTCTCTTTCCCAACTGTCAAAATAATGTCTATTAAAAAGAAAAAACCAACCATGAAGTTTTTACTAAAATCATTCATAGTAGTTTTTATGATTCATGCAAATACGTATATTTCTAAAAAGAAGCTACTATTTTGTTTCAATATCAGATTTAATGATTTGATTGAATGAGTTAGGTTAGGTTTCATTTCATCTCATTAAATTTCATTTTCATTTAATATCAATAAAAAATTCTACTGAAGACTTGGCTGTATGGGCATAGTTCCCTTTGTCTACCAGAATGGGTGAAAAAAAAAATCTCTGCTTATATTCTACGGTTGGCGCCATTTTCCAGAATTTTTTTTTGCGAGTTTATTTTTTTTAAATTGCTTCATTTTTTCGCAACTGTATTAAAAATAGTCGTTCAGTACACGTGCGGAACCGTCATTGTAACTTGTTCCGACTGTCAATCCTCGCCTTCGACTGCGCCTCGGCTCGGGTAGACATTTGTCGGTACTCTTTGCAATGACAGCCTTTCCGCACTTGTAATGAAATATACTATCGTGCGAAGTTGTTAAATGTACATAGGCATATATGGACAAGTTGACAAAAAAATAGGCATACCTTCAGAGGCCGTAGCACAAACAATTTGCGAAAAAGTATTCGTCGTCAAAGTGACAAGCTTCGGCGTCTAGCCACATCAAGCTATGAGTTGTATGTGCCACAGATGGGCTAGATAAATGATAGTTTGTACTGTTTCACGTCAATGAATGATTCGTGCTAGGCCCACTGCTGTCATTGTAGCTTATGTATGCCTACATTGTAGGCCCTACACTGTTAGATTTAGGCGTTATGATGATATTGCGCTAGGTGGTAGGTAGACTCAATCGTGTGCGATTCATGTAAACGGTCAGGTCAAGGATTTCAGTTTTGTGATAACCACCCACATGTGTGACGCATCAGTATAATCTACGTTAATATACCAGTGCCTACATATGACGGTTCATTCACTCATACTTAATTCGTTTTATTTGAATTAGACATACTCGTATTTTAATAAAAATGTTTGTCGTTACAATATGTAGACCATATCCAGTTCTTTATTTATTAAGGTATTATTAATACCACTACCATATAAGTTAATAAAACGACTATATTAATACCGTATTAATAGTCATATTAACCCACTAATAATCAGACGATTATTATAAATGCATGTTTGTTATTCTTTCACAAAAAAATATGAGTTAGGATTTTTTAAACATAGATGGGACCAATTGCAATAACTCTTACCTAACTAGACTACTTTATGACAGGACAATGTGTCAGTGCGAAAGTAATTTGAAGCCGCGGGAGCATCTAGAACTACATTAATATACAGAGTTATGTATGTAATGCCCAACCGATAACCTTCTCATCTAATAATATCATCATGCCAAATCCTCAGAGTTAGCAGGGAATACATTGATTCTGGTACAAGAACATGAGACTTATGTAGAATAAACTTAATCTTATTGAATCTTATAGAATCTTATTGAAATCTGATGTTGTACCCAATTTACCTTTGTAAACGGCTATGGCCTTTTACAAAGAATATAATTAAGTTATAAAAGCTTAGTAGCTCAATTACCAAGATAAAACGAAAGCAATCAGTGAGGTAGACGAAACTTAATTCAATCAAAAGCTTGGTGTGAGCCCCGGGTCTTACAGCGGACCCTTTTCGATGTCCCGCCCTAAACGAAATGCCTACCGTTGATGTATGCATAGGTATACTTTTCTGGATATATTAATGGCATTTTCACGACCTAATAGGCATTAACACTGAAAGGTTTTCACCGGCAATGAAAGAGTCATTTCAATCCAGATTTTATGATGAGCTGTATATCGTTCGCGGAAAGGTGGTTTATGGTCTATAAGGGCTGAAATGGCGCGCCACCTGTGAGTGGTGAGAGATACCGCCTAAGGGAAATGTGTCAAGGAAGTAAATGGGTCAAGGAATATTATATCGCTTATGAGAAACGAAAATCAATAAACATTTGGGTTGTTTTTAGATTGATTAGCGCTTATATTGGTCTACGAAAATGTCGTTATCTTATAGGTATCCATTATAATTTAAAGTATTTTTTCTTGCAGGAATGAAGTGGAAGTTGATAGTCATGACAAGCTATATTTTAACAGAATATAATGGGTTCTGGCCAACTCTCTTTTAAGGGTTTCAACAAAACATTAAAACAGAAATATGGACATACAGAAGCAGCACCTTTGTCCGCGGCTCGTTGATTACCTAACAATAGTCGGAGCGAAACCGTACACTTCGGGAAAAGGACTAGCTCCAGTACAGGTAAGATAATCAACAGTTATATCGGTATAAGTTTCTATTAGTACCTACTGGGAGTTTACTAGTAGTGTAAAATTTAATCACACACAATATAAATGCGAAAGTTTTTGAAAAGTATTGAGCGGGATACATTTCTTACTTCTGTACGCTGGAATGGTTTAACCCGTTGACTTGCGAATCGCCATATTTAGCCAATAATACAATAGATTTCGCAGAAATCAACCTACTTTTTCAGGAGAGCAACGTATGTGGTTCATGTATTTGAATACAGTTTAGAATTTACATAGCATAAACCCAGGATTTACGTCCAGCCTCCTTTTATCTCCATTCAAATAGTAGTTATTGAACGTTATAACTTCATCCGTCGGCGATGTGGCGGACAGTAAAAAATTACAATTAAATGTAACGACGACGTGCATAGGTACCTAACAAGAACGGTTTTGTTAAGTGGGATTAAAGCGAACCCAGCTTAAATGTTGCGCGATTCAAAATCCAAATCCTATTATACGAATATAAACCTTGCGTAACCAGTGTTACGACGTCGGATTCATGGCTGAAATGAACCCATCCATTCATATTATATTTTGTATTAGGATAACCAAATGTGGTTATCATATATGTTAACGTACTTTATTTGTTAAAGGCACCGGAGCTCCTCCGCCGATACCCATTGACGAACCACGATGACTTCCCTTTGCCATTGGACATGGTGTACTTCTGCCAGCCAGAAGGTTGCGTGTCCGTGGGCCCGAGGCGCGCGCCAGGCCACTCCGCCAATAGGGATACCACGTCCTTCGTGTTCACACTCACAGACAAGGACTCTGGTGGGTACAACCAGGATGTCCTATTAGCTGAACACAAAGCATTTCTTCCAGTTGTTAGAAGTACTGTCCGCATATAATCGTATCTCACAACTTGTTTCTATTAAAGTGCTTGTAGCGCGAACATTGTTTGAGGAAGGTTTTTTTATGTCATTAGGATATCTGTAGCTCAACCATGAGTTTACAACATTGACACCAATAGCTGCTCGGCATCGTCTGCCGGCAATAAAATGTATGAAAAAAGAACACTGCCATCTTGCGGTCAATTGTAGAGATAAACTCGGTAGCATATGTTTATTTTATTGTTGTTTATTGCACTGGTGTTAACCGGTACTCTCTACCCATAAAAGATGAATTTCGTCACAAGTGACGAACGGCACTGGGCCCATCATCTGATATATTAAGTTTTTAAATCTCATGTACTTGTCATGTCATTGTACTCTGTAACTTCACCGGTAACCATATCCATTAAACCGAAACACAGTAACGCAAACATTATTGTTTAATGGTAGAAATATATATGGTGGCAGTACCGTGGAAGTATCCCCGGATGAACTCATTCACAAAGAAGTTCTACTTCTCTCAAAATGGTGTATTATGAATTGGTCAGGTAAGACGCGGTACGGCGTATGCGTGAACTTTTACCGCGCGGTGGAGCGCGCGGCGGCGGCGGGCCCGCAGCGCAGCGTGCTTCGCCGCGAGTCTTGGCGCAAGTCCATGGAGAAGAGTTCAGACTCCGCCTTCTCAAGGTGACAACACCACTATTACTTTACTGTGTTACATCTGTAATAATAAGTTTTACTCACTTATATCTCGAGCACTAGAATTCCCAATATCATCACAGACATACACACACTTTAACGCTTCAAAAGCATCAAAAACAATAATTTCTTCTCATCACATAAATATTTATATATCTATTTGCCTCAGCTAGGGATTTAACTGGAATCCCGCACTTTGAAGTTAGGGTGACAAACTTAGCTAGGAAATTACGTGTAGATAAATTTAAAAAAAAAAGTTATAATCTCGACAGCTCATTATAGACGATAATTCTTCAAGTGAGTTTAGACGAAAAGTTTTCGAGAGTTCAGTATAGGTAAAGACTCCTCAAGTTTGCCGTTTAGACAAATATTCTTCTAGTGTGTTCAGAATAGATGAAGAGCCTTTGAGTGTTCCGTATATAGACTTAGACTCCTCGTATGTTCAGTATAGACTAAGACTCCTCGTATGTTCAGTATAGACTAAAACTCGTCATGTGTTCAGTATAGACTAAGACTCCTCGTATGTTCAGTATAGACTAAAACTCGTCGTGTGTTCAGTATAGACTAAAACTCGTCGTGTGTTCAGTATAGACTAAGACTCCTCGAGTGTTCCAGTGACTATAGGAGCAGCAATGTGGCAGTGTCTGACTCGGAGCGCGAGTGTAGTGCGGCGCTGTGCCCCGTGCCGGTAGCGGCGCCTGACTCTGAGAGTGGCGGTGAGCATTCGCCCAGCCCGCGCGCCGCTAGGAAGCGACAGGTGAATACTATACTCAATGATCACTGACCTGTTACATAATTTTTTTAATAAGGTTATTGTTCACAGACGACAAATGGGTCCGTGACATTTTTTGTACTATTTAAACTTTTTTAGAACACAATTTTTTTTTGTTTCTTTTTTATTTATATATATAGGATAAATATATATATATATTATAGACATATAGGACAAATAGGACAAACAAAAAAAAAAAACAAAAAAAAACAAACAAAAACAACAAAACCGACGTATAGGACAAATCTGCTCAAATTTGCCCCCATGACTCGCGCTGTCAGAATATTAAATTTAATTTCTGAAGAGACGGATATTTTTCTCTGTGGCCTGGCAGAATTCACAGAGACTGCATATAAAATATGTGAAAATAATGAATTATGAAATAATAAATAAGTTATAATATATAATAAAATAGATTTAGGTAAGTGTAGCATTGTATTGGGTAAACTGTAATGATGCTATAACTGTTCTTAAGAAATAAATAAATAAATAAAATTTCATTAGCCTTAGACACTATACCTACATTGGTGAAAGCCTGAAGGGCTGGAAGTAACCTGTTACACTGAATGTAAAGAAGGAAACGTGCTACGTGTTGCTAATATAACGTTATTCCAACTGTTGTTGTACCACATTACGTCTCATACGGTAGTTTCTGCGTATCTTCGTTTCGGGAGTTTCTTCTACTATAACATTGAACGACGTGTCTTGCTTTACACGTAATATTGGATCTTTACCAATGAAATTGCCCTTTTTTTTTTAGAAAACTATATAACAATTTATTTTTTCAATCCAATCTTAAAATATTTGATTAATCGAGGTATTGGCCATTACTATCATTTTGTTTTGTCATTTGTCTTTTAATGGAAATGGATTTTTGAAGAGGTGTAGCCTCTGATTTATAAATCCTGGACACGGGATTTTATTTTTACCACAACATAAGATGTGAAATTTTTCGCTTGTAAAATATATCCAAATACAGAAAAAAATTACATAAAGCGTTAACTTGACGAAGACGTCACGTCGCGTCACCATCTAAGCCAACCGATCAGAATTAAACTAACCTACACCTCGATAAGGATATAACACAGCAGTTTTGGGATACAATTATTGTCGAACAAATATCCTGTCGAAGCAATGACTTGTCGAACTATGTCAAAGTCAAAGTCATTTATGTATTCAATTTAGGCATCAAAGACACACTTATGAACGTTAATTATTCATTATACTCACATTACATGTACTCTAAAGACTACCGCCGCGTTCCAAAATATATAGAGCCTACCGATAAGATGCGGCAACAAACTCGGGGCCATTCATTTCATATAGATTTTTACAATGTTTCTACTTAGGTACTACTATTATTATTACATTTTATGAGTGGTAGATGACCACTTGCCAGAAGTGGATTCGAAGTGTCTTTGTCTTCTATATAATGTCGGACTTTATAATATGCTTTTTTATTAAAATTGTTTTTACAGTCAACTTGAATTTTCCCTCTGCGAACTCATGTGTTTTAAGATTTTATTTTAAAAACTTACACAATTTCCTAGGAACAACTTATTAGTCTTCGCATGTATAAAACTAGGTACAGCTATACTATTCTTATTCCTAGTATTAAAAGTGTGGTGATCACTATTTAACTTATATTGATGTAAAGTTTTACGAACATACATTATATTTGCAAATACGTTAGGAAGGCAAAGTTAATATATTAAAATATTTAAACAAATCTCTCAAAGATTATTTTATAAAGCTTGAATAGCACGTTTTTGTAGGATAAGATTCGTTATTGTAGGATGGTTTCTATGTCAGCCGCTGAACCCCATAGCAGTATGACATTCGGCTGTGGAAATATGCAAAATATACTTATTTCTCTTTTATTTTACGTAGGTGCCGCACATGCAGCAGATCTGAGTCTCCCAGACAGAGTATTTATATGAGGACCCCATTGTAATTTCTCTATTTATGCCTAGGAAGTCTGTTGCCTTGTCAATTTCAAGTTTGAAATCATCAAGCATAACTTTGAACTCCAAATATGGAACAGTAAGCAAAGAAAACTTCAAACATTTTGTCGTTTTTTAATTCAGAAGTAAATTATTAGTTGTGAACTATTTAGAGATACTAGATAGAGCGTCGCTTACTTGAATTAGTGTGCTATTTTTTCTATCTACTATGAAAATCAGAGATACGCAAATAAAACGATATCACAAAAATCCTTGGCCATAAGTGGCAAGTTGTTAATGTATACTAAGAACAGAAAAGGCCCCAAAATTGACCCTTGTGGAACGCCTATTCTCATTTTAGATCCCGCAGATGTTACACCATTTATGTCAACCTGTCAAACCTGCCAAAATATCTATTTTCGAAGTAAGCGGTTTGTCGAAGTATTGAACTTGTCGAAGTTCAGAGGTACACCCCATTGTAACAGGACATTTATTATATGGTTTTTGCTTATCGTATTAAGAACATCTGAGCCCTTCTTCAAGTCATTGTATGTAGTCGTTAATTTGATATTAACTGAAATATGCTGCATACTTAAAATCCTCTTTATATATAATACTCATAATGTGATAATCATAACGTGTACTAGATATTTTTGCGCACCATGTCTTACAAATAGGCTAGGAACGACTATCAAACCTCCAATTTTTTTGACCTTCGACACCCTTAAATAACCTTTTAATTGTATAATCGCGATTTCAAATGTAACCAAACATTTTATCAATTGTTTTATTTATTTCCAGCGTGTACGAAATCATTCGCTGACGTCTTTATGCTTACTGTCTCACCACCCCTTCTTCTCTACATTTCGAGAGTGTCTATTTATCCTGAAGAAACTGATCGACGCTTGCAATGAGTCTTCCAGCCCGCGACGAGTCGGTGGCTCTAGACAAGTGTTTCGGTGAGTTTAATCTTCTATTCTATTAGTCATATTACCAGTATTACAGTGTTGACATTACTGCATGAATTGATAGAGCTGGGGGCATATTCACTATGAACCATCCAAACAAACAACGCGGCGCGCTACGTTATCTTATAGGAATGATCGTAAACTGAAAAATGAAATACCTAGAAAACGAAGTGCCATGAGTTCAAACTTATTACTTCATCAGTCGAACGACCCAGACACAATAGAAATTTCATTGTTATATTGACAATCGACTGGTGAGGGATTATAAAATCGAATGTGTTGGTACAAAACATCCTTCATATCTTTCACCACTAGAGCTTAATGAGTCAGAAGTAATCCGAATTAATTTCTATTTTATTTGTAACTAGCGACTGCCTGCGACTTCGTTTCGCGTAGTAGACTCGGCCTTCGGTCTCGCCATAACCTCCGATCTTTTCTTGATTTTTCTTTCACAAGAATCTTCTCCCGACAATAGTTAACATCATCAATAATTAGCGAAATCGTTCCATCCGTTCAGGCGTGATGCGATGACCAAGGGAAATAGAGACTAATTTTTATATATAGATTTCCGTTTAGTGCTGGAATAAGTACGAGTAAGTAGTCTATCATTATGTTCTTTTCCGGGCTATAGGATATCTCTGTGCTAAGTTACATCTAAAATATTTCTGTGGTGTTCAGTAAGCATGAAAAACGAACAAATAAACTAAAAAAAACCGTAAAATGTTTTCACACCATAATACCCTAGGACTAGTTGTAGGACTAGGACTCCTTGTGTCGCGGGTGGATCGGACGCACACAATAACACTTCAAAAATATTAACCCCGTCCAGGGATCGACCTTTAGGACTCGCAGCGCCGCGAACAACAGCTGAGCTAACTGAAAACCTACAAACCTACGTACAAATTTTCACAAATATACTTATTATAATATTATAAAGAGGAAAGATTTGTATGTTAGTATGTTTGTAACGAATTGGCTCAAAAACTGGACCGATTTCAAAAATTCTTTCACTGTTAGAAAGCTACATTCACCCTGAGTAACATAGGTTATATAAGACTCATCATAATCATCATGAGCATCATGCATCACCGTGCGGGTGAAACCGCGGAGAGCAGCTAGTCTATTATAAATAAAAATGAATCTAAGAAATGTATGTACGCGCATAACTTTCAAACGACTTTACCGAGTTGGATATATTTTTTTAAGTTTTGGCCGCTCTCATACAGGGATGGTTTAAAGTAAAATAACATCTTCGACATTATCGATCACCACACAGGTGAAACCGCGGGGCGCAGATAGTATGTAAAATAACTGAGGCTAAATAATTACATATCGTATTTATGATCAATAATATGGACATTTCATCTCATAAATACGAAGTTAAATGTAAGACTCTTCTACAGGGACACAGTATGGTCTGTGTTAACGGGACAAGCATACGACAACACTCCGACGATAGTCCTTCACGACGTAAAAGAGATAGAGACATGGATCCTCCGTCTCCTTTCCGCGCCGGTGCCCGTGCCGGGCAAGACCCGGGTGGAGTTGGAGGTTCTATCGCCGACTGCGCACTCGCCGCTTCTATTTGCGCTACCAGACCACACGCGATTCTCTCTCGTCGACTTTCCTCTGCACTTGCCATTGGAACTTCTGGGTAAGTGTTAATTACTCGCTAGCGTCCCGCAAAATGACTATTCTTACTGACAGGCTTTTTACCGAAATGAATGGCAAGCTGATACCATAACTTTTACTATACCATAACTTTTTTGGTCGCCATGAAGGCCATGGTTATAATTTAGGGTATAGTTAATCAATTTGTTATTTATGTAGGTATACATACATTATATATACAGGTAAATAGCATAGCTGTAGCTGTAAGCAAGCAACCCTGTAAATAATATACTGTGAAATGTGACCATTAGAACAATTATTTATGCTAATATTTTATTATAGATCTGATTTCTTTTCGTATCAATTGACGTTAGTGCATTCATTGTTTTTTATATTTGATGTGCTGGGTTATTCTAATTCACATGGAAACGATTCGGAGACAGAAACGGCCTATCCGTCTGTGTCATCATACTTTCAAAATGACAGAGACGGATATGCCGTTTCAGTCTCCGAATCGTTTCCGAGTGAATTAGAATAACGGGCCTGATATTGTGTGCTTAGACCAGGGTAGCTGGCAAACTAAATTGAGAAATAAGATTAGTTTATAAAATGGCCATCAATTTCATCTTTGTGTCAAGTGATGTAGGTGGAGGGGTTCGATTGTTTTTAAAACAAGACTAGGTTTTTCGGTCCTTCCCAAAAACTATTTTATTTTATTGATACGGTACGTTTTTTACATTCGATATTTCTTTGTCAATGGTTTCGAACTAAGCATTACTTTTCTGAACATGGTGTTTCTCTTAGTATCTTAGTATTCTTATCTAGTATGTAATAGGTCGTGGATCTTGCGATCACCGCACGCACTGTAATTGATAATTAAACTATCCAGTTCAAACAAAGTAATAAGATTACTCCGTGAGGTTTCGTTGAGTTTTGCATGAAATGTTTTCCTAAATAAAAAGTTTAGTACATGTTTTCCCATCCAGAGAAGGAGATCATAATATTAGTGCTTTAATTCGCTTTAATTACTTTTCACAGGAGTAGATACCTGCCTCAAAGTGCTGACTCTCATCCTCCTCGAGAATAAAGTAGTGGTGCAGTCTCGCGATTACAACGCACTGTCCATGTCTGTGATGGCGTTGGTCTGCATGCTCTATCCGCTGGAGTACATGTTCCCTGCCATACCGCTCCTGCCCAGCTGTATGAACTGTGCGGAACAACTGTTGTTGGCGCCGACGCCGTTTCTAATCGGGATCCCGGCGACTTTCCTCACTTATAAGAAGAACTTCAGGTAAGTTCTTCTGTTGCTTCGCTGCAGTACAGGTTTCCATACTGCCCGTGTCCAGAGTATGAACTGTATGAAGTAATTGCTACTGGCTCCGACGCCGTGCGCTCCGCACCGAAGTGATTACGGTGTGGTAAAAGTAACCTAGCCAAATGTGATATCATGGAATCCACAAACATTGGATATGAGTGTGGCGCGCTTCTGAACAAAACTTCGCACCTACTGTTTTATACGATGTGATTCGCTTTTTGGGAAAAATTTTACCAGCTCATTTTTATACTTGGTCATGGCATGAAATTAATGAATGACTGGAGTAGGTATTCATTAGGGAATGAATACCTACTCCAGTCATTCATTAATTTCATGCTAAACCGATACTACCCCGCTGTACAAAATTCTAGGAACAGTTGGCACCGAGATTGAATTCATAGTGACCTACCAGCATGCTTGGGTTCAAATCCCGACCGGGGATGATGGCTGTTTGTGTCCACGACAGTTGCGACACAGAATCTTTGTTTGCATGTATAAATAAAGGCTTACAAACTACTGCCGCTAACGTATGTTGGTGTGTTTATGTCTAGTATTGTGAGTTAGTTTCCTTTGTTCCTTAGGTTACCCGATGACATCTGGCTAGTAGATCTAGACGCTACAAAGCTGATAAGTCCAACAGGCACCGATCAGGACCTTCCCGCATTGCCTGAACCCGAGGGCTCCGTGTTAAAAAACCATCTCAAACAGGTACCTTTCCTACATTAATTGTGAATGTTTTGATGTGTGTCAATAATTTTCTTGATTTTACTCACATAATCTTTCTCTGATACGCACTCGTGGGCGCATTTTTATTGATGTCGCTAAGCTGCTGTGTCAAGTAAACGTTCTTTTGATACTTAATCTTCTAGATATTACACATTTTCTATATACTCGTACGTAAATAATATTTACCTATTTTTTGATACTATTTGTAGGTTATTCGGATGGATTATATGACACTTGTTTAGTAGATAAATAGTTTGGATTCCTTCATATTTTATAAAGGATATATTTAGTGACACGTCACTGGAAAATGCTTATGGCAGAGATGCAGTATGCACCACCCTTCCTACGCATAAAATGAACGCAGGTATTATACAGAATAAGCAGCACACATGCAACTCACTAGACCAAAAACTCTTGTTTTGACATGTGTTTTCTAAACATCCAAATAAGCTACATGGGAGCGCGCCTACCAAACCAATAAAGGTAACAACTCCTCGTGTAGAGCATGTTTTGCGGGTTTTATTGCATATCGATGAAATGGTATTGTTTCCGATTTGTTTAAACATCTTTATCGAGACACATTAACATAAAGGTACAAAAATTATTAAGTATCCAGGTTTGGTTGTCGCGCAAACGTTATATTTATATTTTTACCACAGTATGTTTATAGACTTTTTCTAATACTCAAAACACTATCAGATAATTCACTAACAAACCCCTCACTTCTGTCTGTCGTCGCTAGGCCGTGCATCTCATGGGCAGTGCCGGATTTCGTGTAAATATCTATACTTTTTTACATTGCACACTTTGACTTTTTTCTCACAACATTATTGTAACAGTGATATGTGTGCGTGTGTGCCGAATTTAGGATTTAGTATTTTTATTTTATAGTACTGATACAAATGACTGATCTATTATGCTACGTTTACAAGCTTGCCGAGGCTTGGCAAACTTCTACACGCTCTAAGTCTTTGCAAGCGCTTGGATGCCAGTTACACGCTTGCGAGTGCGTTAGTGTGTTCTTAACAGGCAAATGTGGGAGACATTGATGTTGAAGTTGTGTCGGCTATTGCGTTTGCGGTTTTAATCAAAATATAAAAAAAAAACAATTGAAGCGAAAAGTTCGGCAGAGAAGATGGTGGATGTTAAAAATCCTTAGAAACCGTAACAGGTAACTATCAAATTGAATTGAAAACACCCGTTCGGCGCGAGCTCGTAAGCGAGAGTGACACTAACCATGCGTCAACATGTAAATACGTAGCAAGCGCTTACTGCAAGCTGCCTTGACTTGTGTTAAAAAACCGACTCTAGCCCGGATCGGCGACAAGCTCACGCAAGCCAAGCCAAACATCCCTCTTACACGCTTGTGTTTGTGGACACTTGTCGAGACTTGCCAAGCATGTACGTAGCATACATACGCATAAAGAGGCATTAGGATTTCATTACTACAAACTTTAGGGCAAATTGTAAATACACTAGACGTTGCTATTATTATTACTATTTGAAAACATCGTATTGGAGCTTGCTTACTCGTTCGTTGAATGATTGTACAAACAAATTAAGTAAAACTAACTGTCTGTTTCATCGAAGCTTGCTGTAGTCACTACTTGGGTTTATGATAAATTATTAACTAATATTTTCCGTACTTAAGAGTCCAAGTTAAGTCGTCGCTCGTGGTTTCTGTCTTAGGACAAAAATTGTAAGGCTATGGCCACTAGGTTATTCGCCAATGCACACTACGTCCGTGTGGTGGATTAGGTACTTTTCAATCGTAGATGAGATTTTATAATACATTCATTGATTTGACACAACATTTTGTTCTAGTTTTATTAAATTCGGCGCACACACCTTTCCCGACTGAAATAAGTGTTAACTATACAATTAAGACACATTCATTTCTTTTTTATATTATATAACTTCTCTCCTCTCGTTTGGTAACACAATTTTCAGTCATGTCTTTTGTTATTTATCCAGCATGTGTTTGTATGTTGTAATGTGCTAAATACATATATATGCTAATTTTATACTAACCATAATGGAGTTGCTACAATACAGTACACTCAGATTCCTGCCGGCATATTGCTGTGAGTAGTAAGTTTGGCGTTTATTGAAATAAAGTAATATTTAATTGCATCCTATTACTTGATAATATTCGCCGTGTGAGTAGTTAATGCGAATATTTAAAAAAACATTCTTTAAATAAAAAGAGTAGCTCCTCAAATAATTGTTTCGATAGATAGCGTAATATTTTTTGTTTTTTGTACATAAACGCTAAAAAGGGCACTTTGTAAAAATTACTGATTGAAGAAGCTACGTATTAAATACTATTATCGTATTAACGTTGGTTTTCTTGGTGTCAGGCTTTGAGTAGTCTGTCAAACAGCGCGGCAGAACAGGCTACCGCACACCTGCTGCCTTCGAGGCGTGATAGCGTCGGCGGTGCTACTCTCAAGTAAGTTCATATGCAAATTTCACTTCTCACATAAAAAGCGTTGTTAACTGGTATTTTAAAGTTTTACAATAAAATAAGACTTTGGTTCGCATAATGACTCACTAAGCATGATTTTATTTATTTAGCGCTGTAGGCGTAGCGAGGTACTGGCAGGAAGGCGTCTTACGATTTGGTGCACGTACTTTCCGAAGCATCCGTGTCCAGAAAGCACCTGCATCCATAGGAAAATCAGCTACCTAAATCGCTCATGTCACCTCCGAAGGACGGGGCGAATATCCTTCACCGTCCATTATCCAAGGGCTGGAGGAGCCAGGGTCTCCGTCCAACAGGGAGGCCGCACCTAGTATGACCTCCTCCCACGCCGAAGAGTCCGTCCCCACGTTTGGCAGCAGCCGTCTACTACGCGATCCCAGTTGGACAAAGTGGCCCCTAAAAGCCCGACCCTGTCCAGGTTGAAGCCCAGATATTGCATGAGTATGTCCGTGATAGCGGAGCGCCTGTTGTATTGCTCCATGCGGGAGGTTGTTCATGGCATTGGCTATATCCAGCGAGACTGCCAACGACTTTTCCCCCTCGCTGACCGCATCCTGCGTCCACGCCTTGAGTCAGAGCAGGGCGTGTAGACCGCCCCGATCTGAACCCATAGCTGAGTATCTTGATTCAATGCGCACCAACGTGCCGTAATTGGTTGTCGATGTAGTGCCCAGAAGTTCAAGGATGTCAGTTAACGGCATACATACGCTACGGAAAACTAGATTCAGATGCAATTTACACCGATCCCAGAAAGAGACTGGAGTCTTAGTGGCATTAAGGTTGATGTTGTTATAGCGCCACCCAAGCTCAGGCTGTTTTCAGAGTTAAGTTTGTATCTAGTTTGTATGTGACACAATTGACGTAAAACTCATTATACTATGTATAATTTCGTTACGACAATTCGCTTCCGTTCCATTCGCTATCATTGTGAATTCAGCCTTCTTGGTTTTTCCATTTTGAACATAGAACCATGCGAGAGATATGTCGAGTTTCAGCGCCTCTGCACAGTCTCCAAATTGTTTGAAGTGATAACTTCTTACGGTAGGGTAAACCGGTTCGTTGCGTAATGTTACGGCGCCAGTCTGTATGGCTTCCCTTTCTCTTACGCATCCTCTCTCACTCTAAGCCACAGCGCTAGATTAGTTTAAGTTATCACTTCTGTCGGGTGTCCCGAGACGCACACCTTTTTTGGGTTACATTTGTTGTAAGGAATCTGAATGTATTATTTTCCAGGGTGCATCAAGCGTCTTTCCGTTCGATGGGCGAGGGCGCACACTCGGCCCCGCACAGCACGGCTGAGTCCCGACGCGTGTCGGTGACGACGCCGACTCCGACGCCGGCCAGCGCGGGCCACACGCCGCAGCGTCACTCTCTCGCCTCCCCGCACCACCCGCAACCTTTCAACCCGCTCATCTACGGGAGTGACGTCGACTCTGTGGACGTGGCCACTCGCGTCGCAATGGTAATTACTTTTATTTTATAGTGGTAGGATTTTTGCAGAGCCCGTTTAGGAAAGTACCTTAACCTTATTCAACCGTGAAGCAGGAAACATTACTGTGTTTCGATAAAGAGCAATGTTTCTAGCAAAGTTACAACAGAGTAACATCTTATATCTCAGGGTGCCGAGTGCAGTGCAATACCATACAGAATTTATAACTGTTGTAGTTTCAATTCTAAATTGAAATGAACCCTCATACTGTAGGGTTAGGTCCATCTCCATTTGTATGGATCGGAACGGTCCTAAAACAATCAACCGAATATCCCAAAAGTTCTCATGTCAGTCA
Source organism: Selenia dentaria (assembly GCA_917880725.1). Lineage (NCBI taxonomy): Eukaryota > Metazoa > Arthropoda > Insecta > Lepidoptera > Geometridae > Selenia > Selenia dentaria. Next base: position 20,575,363 of record OU862880.1, on the reverse strand, counting down.
TATGACATATGGCCTGCTCACTTGTAAACACGGTATAAAACGATAAAGACAGGGACCGACTATCTTGTTCGCTCTATATATTTAAAAAATTTGCAGCAGTTAATAGTGCGAAAAATTATAATATTCTAATACAATCTCTTTCTCTATTATCTTGTTTATCATCGCCAGGCCCGTTAGCATAGTTGGTAGGGACTTCGACGCTCAAGTCTTAGGTACGTTCCCTGGCCGAGGTGCGTGCTGGCACGTGGAATGCATTGTTTGTGTGATAAGTGGAATGTTTGTTCTCGAGCCTTGGATTTCTGTGATGTGATAATGTGTATGTCCATTTCCAGGTCCGTTTCTTCAACTCGCAGAATATTCTAGCAAACTTTATGGAACACACTCGAACTTTGCGACTGTACCCGCGACCAGTTGTCGCTTTTCAAATCAACAGTTTTCTCAGATCGCGCCCGAGAACGACCGCTTTTCTCAATAAATTTGCAAGAACACAGGTAAGTGTTTTGATTCTATGTGTCATAATTATTTCGTAATAGTCACTTAGAGGAATTTGTTACATAATGTTTTGTTTTATGCAATTAAGTACCTAAGGAGATGGGCAAGTCGTGCACCTGATGGTTAGCATTACGCTTAGCCATGTCAAATGCAGTGGCATCCAGAGCTTAGAACTATAGTTTTGCGTATTACTGCACCATGCTGGTCACTGCGAGACGTTTTTGAGTCTTTTTCGCCCAGTTATGTCACTTAGGTATGTACTACAGTTTCCTTCACACCCTTACACAGTAATGCATCGCGGTAGAATATCTCGAACTGCCATGCTCATGCGCAAGAGTCCAAGCCATTAGTAAGTAGTTAATAGCTAAATGTACAACAAATTAATATATATTTAAGGACACAGAAATTATGAGACGTATATTTTAAGACGTAAAACAAACGTTAAACATAGTAAACAGCAAGAAAAAAGAGCTTTTTCATAAGAGGCAAATTACTGCAGTATATAAGGCATTTGTTAATTAGTGCACAATGAATGGGGAATGGAATCGATAACTGGTCATGAAAGTGAATCTCCTTCAAAAGACATGAATGTGGCACGCCGTCTATTGCCACATCATGACACCGTCTTCCTCGAGCTAGTTGATTAGAGCTCCTACCCCAACTATTCCCGATCTCTTAGAGGCTCTAACGACGGGCAGGGGTTACCGTAGCCCTATATTCTTTAAAAACACCCGGGCTCACAGGGTCGAACCTATTACTTAGTACCTATTCTAAGCGTGTAACCCCTCGCACCTCCCTACCCGCTTACGCCACTCCAGTCGTGCTAGCGGTAGCGAGCGAGTAATACATAGTTTAAGTTTCAAGTTATTTGGACGCAATTCTGAGGGTTATAATGTTGCGTCATTCCCGTACTACAAAACCGATGACCTTCAAATATTTACGGGACAACCCTTAAGTACCTCCTTTATAACTAATAAATAATAAGTAATATCGGTCTACGCGTTATTGAATTACGACTAAGTATGTATTATCATGGGGAGGCTTATGTTCAGCAGTGGACGTCCTATGGCTGAGATGATGATGATGATGCATTATCACTTTTATCCCCTCTCCCAAGGGGATATTTTTGGGATAAAATGTATACTCTCGTAGTATGAATTCAAATCATGTCAAGTTTCATATGCATTAATTCAGTAGTTTCGACGTGGGGCGCGGTCAATATACATATGTGGTGATGGATGATGATGAGGATGAATCAAATATAGCGTATGTTACTCAGGCATAATGTAGCTTTATACTGGTGAAAGAATTGTTTGAATCGTTAAAGTAGTTTTACGTATATCCAGTACAAACAAACACTCATATATCTTTCTAATTTATTAACCCAGTAGATAAGGATTAATACCAAGGTAAGAATAATGTGGCCTGGTTTTTACCATTGCATATTTCAGAATGAATAAGTATTTATTGTGACATAATTGTAATAGGTGTAGAGTATTAGACATGTAGTAATGCGGACTTCTTTGCAGATATTGACGTCTTCTATAAAACTGTAATACATCACTTTGCTCTATTGTCAATAACATAGACTAAAAATATTGTATGGTCAATAGTTCCCGCAGCGTACGCGATATAACGACTTTTTTGGTATTTTTTCCACACATTGGGTTACATTATCGAAGTCTTTATGCATCTCCAAATTTTTTAAAATATTATATAGCCTATGTTTATGAGCGAAAATGTAGAATTCTTAAGGTGTAAGAATTTTTCTAATCGGTCCAGTAGTTTTGGATCCTATTCAATTCAAACAAACAAATCTTTCCTCTTTATAATAGTTGTGTAGATGTACTGAATTCGTACCGCCACATTTTAATTATATCTATGTATATATATATTGTGTTGATATTAGTTAATAATCTTACTTTGACTATTAAATTAATTTACAATTAACACGCTATTATAAGACTTAAAAATAACATTTTATCTTCCTGCCATCGAAACCGATCGGAGGAGAGCCGTCACGACCTCTTCGTTTCCGTCCTTCATTGCCATTTTTTATTGTAGTCTGTAATGGTCTTTATGGATGCCCCTGTTGCCCGCCCCACGAACCGGCTAATCGCATCTGAGCTGTCGTCAGTGTGATAAGTGCAGTGAGCTGAGTGCCGTGACACTGCCACAACTGCATGCGAGACGCTCTATCGCAGTTTTGTCACCTTTTTCTTCGTCTGTACAATATTGACGTTTTTGTAGGTCAGTCCCTGGGCTTCGTGTACCGTCAGTGTTCGTGACCCTTCGCCTGTCCCATACACTTTGCTGATCAAGGATGATTTCTATTCTTATGAGGTTTAGAGGTTTTTGGTACACTGTTGGAGGTTTTTGAAATATTTGATACACAGGCGGTGGAGTTCCTGGCGGAGTGGTCGCTGACGCCATGCAACGTGGCGTTCTTGCGCGTGGGGACCGGCGTGCTGGAGCCGCGGCAGGTCGGCGATAAGCCCAAGTGGTTCGCGGACTCGCTGCAGCCAGTGCGCTTCGCCGTCTGGGACGACGGCTCCAGCCTCAACGGCGCGCTACGGCAGCTGCAGCGCCACGAGAACCAGCCCACAGGTACACACATTCACACTTACATAACACCATACACAAACATACACTTACACACCAACATACACACGCACTCAAACACACACTCGCATACACATACAATCTCGCGCGCGCACACACTTACACAACAACATAAACAAAGGTATTTGGGAACTATGGTTCCTTTATATTACTTTTTTAGCCGACTACCAGAAAAGGAAGAAATTATAAATTAGTACAATATTGTTGCTTGATTTCTTCGCAGGTAGGTAACCGATTTTAATTATTCTTTTTTGGAATAGGTTATCAATGTAGGTATGTTTTTTGCAATCCTGTCTGTTCACTGACACTTATAACATTTTTAAAATTACAAATCATAAATTCACAAATTTTAGATTTAATAATGTAAAATTAGATTATTACAAACGATTCTTTTTATATTTACAACTGACCACCCTATGCTCAAGCCGAGCGAGCGAAGCGAACGTGCCGCGGCAGCGCCCGCCGAAGCGCTCAAAACTAAGTAATGAATGATTGTGGATCCAACTCTAGGTTATATTATTTTCGTAGGTAGTTGTATAGAGTAGTGCACAACAAAAATAACCTACCCACAAACTACCTGAGGTACTCCTAATAGGTACTTGTTGTGAGAGTGACACTTTGTATAATGTGAATACATATTTAAAAAAAAAAAGTACCAAATAAAAAAATTATAAAAAATTAAATATAATTCTATACATTTTACAAGATTTACGTTTGGGAAATATATTATGCTTGTGATATGATTGTTTGTGAAATAAAACATTTATGAAATAAGAGGTTTCAGAAACGAGCTGTAATCGAAACGTTATTTGTAAAACGAATCATTTTTGAAATAACAATACAATGCAATACAAAAACTCTTTATTGGCACCAAAGAAATCACAATATAATAAAACACTTAAATAATAACATGTTTCAGAAATAAATTGTATACGAAACGTTGGTTTCAATGTAATATTTTGTCATATGAAATTCGGTTAAATATTAGGGAACCATGTTTTTTGTGTGTTGAGCTCAATAAAAATTAAATGCATTTTAAAGTAATATAATCATTTCAGATGAAAGTGGGTCAGATTCAGAAGGAGCAGAAAGCACGAGTTCTTCATATTCTTCGCTGAGTGACTTTGTTTCGGAAATGGTATCGTCGGACTTATCGCCAGGTAAGTTTCTTGCATTACTATGTATTACCATTTTCAACAAAAGCTATACGCACTAGATCGGCATTTCTTACCATTTACTTCGTAATTGAGCTGTTGTCCTACTTACTGGTGAAAAATTAGAGTAGATTATTGTATCGTTACCTTAAACAATCTAGTACATACTATCGCATAATTCTGAAAAAATACTGACTAGTTGGCGCAGTTGGTAGAAACCCTGTTCGTTCGGTTCGATCCCCGGACAGGTCAAATATTTGTATGTAGAATGCTTGACCTGTGTCTGGGTGTGTTTATGTATATAACTATATTATTATTGTATAGTTGTCAGGTTACCATAGTACAGGCTCTGCCTAGTTTGGGAAGCCTGAAGACCTTAGTGTGGATGTTGTCCCATATTATTATTATAATTTAAATCATTTCATTTTGGCCTTCTCTATTAACATACCATTTTTCATATGCTGTGTCTGCCTTAGTGAACTGTATTCATAGGAACCGGTGCTTCTCACGTTTCACTTGTGGCGACGTACTTTGTTACTATCAATTGACAAGACGGGCAAGTCGTATGTGCGTGATGATGAGCACTACGCCTGTCCATGCCAGTTTCAGTGCCTCCCAAACTTAGAACTGACGTAAACCTATCCCAATAATTTAGTTGACTCCCTCAAGTGACTTGCTTCACGATTTACATCAAATGACCAACAATTCTTGCCTTTCAGGAAATCCTCATCAACAACACGTGATTGGAGAAACATACAGCGCGGTTGTGTCAGTACCTATGACGCTGTCATCGTCATTAGATCCTAAAACCGTACGTTACTTCATTTGCACTCTTTTAAATAAACTCTCGTACAACACAATACATTTCATACAATAACAATATTATTTATCTCGATATTGGAATAAGAAACGATTATATGAGTTACGCTTGATGATTTTGACCAACGGGTCGATTGATAATTCCTTTTGAAAAATGTAAACTAACAATAGAACCTAATCTGGGACTCTCCTTAGCTCCACATGTATTAATATGTTTTGGCGTAAACATACTACACGGCTTATAACTTTATCAATTTGTATTTTTCATTATAATATCAAAAGATGTTGACTTTTTGGAATGTTGATAAGTGTCACGCTGAACTATAATAGTTGTAATGCCTACCAAATTTGAATAGATCCGTGGCATGAGCTAGCTAGTCACGTCCCGTCCTTAGACTCGTCGTAGAACGTCAATAATTATTTAAAATATATTCATATGCTATCGTATCCTTCAAATTAGTGTCCATTTAACCCTGTTACATCCTAATATGTACTTAATAGGAAAGTTAAGGTCAATTATAAAGGTATAAAAACGTCACAACTTTGTTTTTGAATCGGGATTCTCTAAACTGTAATGTTTTGTATGTCAACAAAGTTGCATTTTACTCGATTGTTTCATGTAGCTTGTACGATTTAGTCAGGTACTGTGCGAAAACATTCCTGTTAAATCATGTTATTTTGAAGATTTGGTACACGTCCTGATTATGTTTATTTTGAGAAAAATTGACACAGGTTATCTTTATTACTTACTAGCTGCGCTCCGCGGTTTTGATGATGATGATTAATTATTATAGTGTACGTTACTCAGGCATAATGTAGCTTTCTACTGGTGAAAGATTTTTGAATCGGTTAAGTAGTTTTTCATTTATCCTTTACCAACAAACAATCAAATCTTTCCTCTTTATTATTAGAGCAGATAAGCATTGATACCAAGGTACGAATAATGTGGCGTAGTTTGTACCGGCGCGACGTTACTATTGCATATTTTAACATGAAATGTTAGTTATTGTGACATAACTGTATTAGTTAGACATAGTGTATCACGGACTTTTTTGTAGATACTGATGTCTTCTATTAAACTGTTGTACATCACCTTCCTCTATTGTCAATTGTTTTGCAACGCAGCATTCGTTATATAAGGATTTTTTGGTATTTTTTTTCACACCTTGGGCTACATTATCGCAGTTTTCATACGGGTCCCTAACTTTTTTAAATTATTCTATAGCCTATGTTAATCGGGGATAATGTATAATTATAATGGTGAAAGAATTTATCAAATGGGTCCAGTAGTTTCAGAGCTTATTCAATTCAAACAAAGGAACCAATCTCTACTCCTTATAATGTTAGTGTAGATTAAGAATATTGTGCCATGGTCTTCGGAAATATTCTTATACTATAAACACTAACTAGTGACTGCCTGATTGGCGACTGAGCGTCATAACTCCTGGGCTATCATTACGTGAAACTTGTACTACAGGTGTACAGTCCGCCATCGTCACTAATGTATGGCGGCGAAGAAGAGCGCGGTCGTGTGTCCACGTCGCCATCTCCGTCCGCGTCCAGCTCAGAGCGCAGTGACGACGACGATCCGCCCGCACCCGCCAAGCGGGATGCGCGTCCGCAGCCCGTCAAGAAGAGCGTGAGTACACTCACGCTACACTATACGCTACACTAAATGTGAGCTAAGGGGATTTGCAACGCGATTGGATGAATCTGGAGTAATGACTGGAGCGATATGCAGCAATTTCCAAAAATGCGGCAATTGTTTGGACAATATTGCTTCTAATTGCTCTATATTGTCCATATTGCTCAATGTCGCTCATACGAATTGCTGAATATCCAGTGGGTATAGAAATTCAAGTCAATTTGTTTTTATTGGATGTTTTTATTTTATTAGATGAACAATTGGTAATATATGTACTAATTTTACTACGTCGAGATAAAATGTTGTTTAACAAAAGCAACCATTCGTATTTTAACATAAAATTTAGTAATAAATATAATTGAGAAGTGAAAATATATATATTAACAATTATCATATAACTTACTACTGGAATTCACGTGACATAACTAGATACATTTCATTCCTATTCACGTAGCGCAATCAATCATGGAACTGCAATGCGTGTAAATAAATGTGGTTTCATTTGTTTAGTCGCGGTATGATAAGGTAGATTTCATAAATAGATGTCATAGACGCTAGAAAGTGTCCGTTACATACAGGATACGGACAGTGGGAGCTTTGGGCGCGAGTCAGACTCGAATTCGACGACGACGCCCAAGACGGTGGTGAGCGTACAGCGCGCCGCCGCCGATAGTGGCAGCACCAGTGACTCTGACCGCGCGCTCACTCCCTCGCACCATTCGCTGCCTCCCTCGCACTCGCACGTTAAGGTAACCTTCGCGCCACCACTGGCCACAAACGATCGCTAAACACAATTAACTATCGACTCTATACAACTGTGGAACCACAGCTTCTCGCATTGTACGTTAGGTTCATTCAGATAGCCTAGACACCACTACCACCTCATTAATAAAACCATTATGGGCCGACAGCTCCGCTCATAGCAAGCTTTACACCACTACCCGCCACTGGGATGCGTTTTTAGATATCGCCCAACGACGCACTGGTAGCCTCGCACGACGCCACGAATTTAACAGGAATAGATTTTTGTGTACTTAGTTACTTTTTCGTTGTTTGAGTTGAGTTGTTTTGTGTCAAGGAAGGAAAATGTTAAAGGGACATGCATTGAAACCTGGGTCGACGTATTCGATCCCTGACTATGCCGGTTAATAGTAATAGTTTAATGTGTCAAACTCATGAGAATTTCAATACAAAAATCCCTCTTTTGTGAAAAAAATAATATTTTCACGATATAATAGTAAGTTTAATTACAAAAAACTCACCCAGACCTCACAATAAACATGCTAGACGATTCTTGTACAGACAGCTTCGCAACATACGTCAATGTAGCTTTACACAACCATCCACCACCAACCTCATTAAACCGTACACTCAAAACCATTGTGGGTCGACAGTTCCTCGCATCTGTTGTCAAGGTAACCTTTACTCCACTTCCTCATTACGCACTACCGCTAAACTATTGTACGTCATAAACGCAAGTACACACCCACTTCTCATTTGAAGCCTACTATGACGCTATTATTAATTATTTACGTCCTCACATTAAGCTCGCATCTTGCAATAGTTACAAACGAGTATAATCGGAACAAGATTTTAATAATGTTTTATTTTAATATTTTAATGTTGCCTATTGTGTAACAATCTTATGAAGTAATTGATGTATTTATCTGTTAATTTTAGAGCGCCACCAGCGGAGTGTCACGGCAGGCGTCGCAGTCGTCTTTACTAGAACAATTCGCCGCCCAAGCGAAAGAACTAGTTAGAGAAACCACGCGGCAAAGCAGCCAAGAAGGGTTGCTGGCTCACGTAGACAAGGTATAGCATTAGTAGTAATTTCTTCTTGTATGATACTTTGTCCAAACAAAAGGTTCGAAGCAATATTATATAATTTTTCCAATGTCAGATAGTTGGTAGATTTTGATAGAATATCTAATAATAAGGGTTCGTTACTTATACTTACAATCTTTTGGGAATTTATAGTTCCAAATTTGATATAATTGTTATTAATTTATTCACACTACTAAAAGAAAAAAGGAACAGTGGCAGATGGAGAAGAAAAGAAAATGTTTGCACCTTTTGGTCAGGTATCGAGTAAAACACGAGTGATATAGCTTAACCTAGTCCGTAGATTATAGGCCAGAACACTTAGCTTAGATTAGAAACTTCTCATACAGTGCGGTGATTGCATTGATTAATAATCATTTTTCCATTTACCATTTTTTAACTGTATATATGGAAAAGTCTTGTTGATCTATCGCAGAAAGCATTATCATCTAAAAACTGGATGTGCATACAACACTTTTATGATTGGAGCGAAATGATACCGGTTTGATGCAATTTATAAATTTTGTAACATTTCATTACAAATCTATATTTAGCTTATTTAGGTTACTTTTCATTTGGACCACGCCATATCCTGCTTCTTATCCTAAATCTAATTAAATTGTAACATAATACAAAAATATGCAATGATAGTGACGCTAATGCCAACGAAATAGAATATCGTAGCACATTCTCATTCATTTGAGTTCAAGTAATTCATAGCTATAGCAAGAGCAATCTTAAATATACATGCACGCTGTTTGCCTTCATTAAATTAACTATAAGAATGTATATGACTTTGAAATTGACACTACTCACTTAGGGTTGGTCCTCACTTGTCAACACAGAGTCATTAAGAACACAGAATTTTACCCTACCCACCTTAAAAATGTAAATCCTCCAGTACTTTTCTAAGCTAAAGAAGGTACAAACTTAAGGAAAATGGATATACATATACGAATATTACTTAAGGGTACAATTCACCTTTAGTGTAATACTACAATCACAGGTGTTTCAAAGATATCGAATATTTCTTTCAGCTTACTCTTCATGCGAAAAAAGCGGCTGAAGAAGCCTCTAAAAGCATGCACGAAGCTTCTAAGTCTGCATTAGAAGCTAGCAAAACCGCTACTGCAGTTAGTAAGAACACATTTGATGATCTCACTTACGTGGGCAAGTCTACGTTGGGTGATTTTACAAAGAGCGCTAAGGAGGCAGCTGCTAAGAAAGGATTACTTATAAAGGTAATCTCCGTTGATTTATGCGAATAGACAGATCAATACATATGTGCTGCCGTCCTCGTTTTATAAACAAATAAGTTCTACAGGATATATAATACTATGAGAGTGACTAATAGCGCTATTCGTTCATCAGTATTACCGAAGATGGTGATGGTATTCTAGGATATCAGGCAACACTCTAACGATATTTTTTTAGCTATTTTCTATTCATGATTGTTTTGCCTACTATCAATTACTTTATTTTAGGGAGAAAGTCAAGAATCTGTGAGCAGTCCGACCAACCGGCGTGATTCGACGGCGCTACAAACTACGAATCAGCTAACAGCTATGCATCGAGACTTCTTTTCCAATATCAGCTCTGACTTGAATGGACTAGCTGCCTCGACGTCTAGCATGTTTAGCGACTTCTTTGGAAACAAAGGTACTCAGTCTAAACCTATAACAATATACGAATTGTTTAGGTTTGTCTCTGACGTTATCCTAGTGAACTAGCTGTGCCGTACGGGACACCCGCATGGTGATGGACGATGATGATAATGATGAAAGTATCCTATGTGTTTATCCAGCGTCAAATCTACCACCATAGCAAGTTTCATCAAAATTTGTCTAGCCGTTTGAGCATGAAAAGTAACACATACAAACACACTTACACACACACAAACTATCGCCTTAACACTACCTATACCATGATAATTAACACAAAAGATTTATGAACGTGTTGCGTGAAACGTGCGTTTGCACGTAAATTTACGTCTATGGTACGCAAAGGGTTAATCATATTTTGTCCGTAGCGCTTTTCGCGGTAGTTTCCGTTATGCAGTGACTAAGTGTTCAAATAACATTCCGCCGCTGATAAGGAACCTGCAGAGTATACACACTCTCCGAGCTAAACTGAAAATATTATTTTACTCGCCAAAAAGTAGAAGAGCTTTGTTATGATACCTCTATCTAAGTATATAGGTACATATTGAAAAATAGAGTCTGTTACTAGTTCAGTAACACGAGTAGGAAGGCAGTACATAATCTTTAGCTTTCATATTTCAATGAAGGTTTTATCTATTGTTGTAAGTATATTTTAATTATAATTTTACATTGGATATATTGGTGCATAACTTATTTGATGTGTCTATGAGCTCGTAGGCGTTCATTTGTGCGTGACGTCACTTGGGTCCCAACGGAAGACCTGCGGCCTTACTCGTATTTTCTATCTTTACGGAGAATGGGAATGGGCTTCATTTGAATACAAAAAAAAAAATTGAATAATAATAAATAATTTGAATCTTTTTCTGGGCGAAACCCTGCAAGCCTATTGGCTGGAACCATCAATGGGAATGAGAATGAAGTGACATTTCATTCTCATTCAAGTTAGATAATAAGGCGGCTGCACTGGTTTTAGACTAGCATCTGTCGAGTTGGGACTGGTTTGTGGCAAAAAACAAATCATATCCTGTTCTTTGGTGTTATGTTTTTGCTACAAATAAAATATTATCTATTGTCTAACATTACTGTGATAGGTAACAAGATGTTCTGATTTATATCTCATTGAATCTTAGGTTTTACGTTACAGTGTTGTGCTTCGGGCGAATTCTATAATTGATTAATTTCCAGAACACCCCGATGAACAGATTTATCTTAGATTGTGTGTGTAACATACATATTGTGTGTTGCTTATTCTGTATACTTCCTATTTGCATTTTATGCGGGAGAGAGAGTGGTGCACACTGCATCTCTGCCATAAGCATTATTCCAGCGGAAGTGTCATTTAATATTTCTTTTATTATCGTTTTTAAAGATTTCTGCAAAGTAAAGTCTGCATCAATAAGAATCAGTTCTAAGGTTAAGTTTGTTGTACTGCAGGCAAGCAGCCGGGGCGGGCAGAAGGTGGGCGAGGTGGGGGAAGTGTGGGTGTAGGTGGAGGGGGCAGCACGACAGGGGTTCCGGCGGGCAGCAGTAGTGCTAGTGCGACGTTCGGGCCGTTCTCGCAGGGCGCGCGCGGGCTGGTGCAGCGCTCGCCGCTCATACGGCACGCGCCGCCGCAGCCGCCGCCGGCACATCACGCGCGAACCGCCGCCAACACCGAGAACCAGGCCTTTCTCAACGACGTGAGTACACACACTACTACTAGAAGAACCAAACATTAACAGTGTTTCTTGCTGTTCGGTTTACATACGCTGGCGGTAACGAAAACTAGTCTGTTTGTAGCCAAATAGTGGACCGAGCGAACGAAGCGTCTCTGCTTTAACTGGCAAATTGACTTTTCATCTGTCCGTATGTTTGTTATAGTACGTTCCAAACCTACGGCGAAATTCAGACATTGACGCCTAAGTATTATGTTAGCACTAAAACAAAACGATAGAAGTTTCTAGTGTCGCTACCCATTCATTGCCATTCATAAATTATCGTATTACCTGTCGTTACGATTTCGTGGTACGTGAATGCCCACGACCCGCTGCCAGCCAGGGGCGGCAAACTTGTTTCAACAAGTTCCGGTTGGGGAAGTTTGCTGCGGCGCTATTTACCGACCGGTTTTGAAAAATTTGGTCGGCAACGTCGTCGGAAAACACATATACTTCGGCTCCAAAGGTGGACCTGGGGAGGTCATAAGCAGAATAGCGAAGGTGGTATTTGATAAACAGGATCCCTGTGGAACTCCCAGATCTGGACTAACCTCATCCAATCCATCCTATCCCGATCCTACCAGCATCGGCGACAAGTTTTTGGCTTCTCTCAGTCATAAACTCCATCATGACCATTTCCGCAGGCCCCCTGACTCCGTAGTATTCGACTTTAGCTGTGATCTGCGGTGTCTAATGCTCTGGAAAGGTCGCAGCATATTGCTGCTACCTGCTGCTTATTCTCACGCGCATGCAAATTTTCCACACAACTTCCCGTACTAAGGATACATTCGACCTGCCCAAGTGAAGTGAACACCTGCATAAAGTATATGAAGTAAGAATATAGGTACATAACAAAAGTAATATGGTAATAAGAAGTGAAACTTCGTTTTGTTATTTTTTATTATAACTAATGATATTAATAATTTATTTCATCACTTAGTTAGACAATGATTTCTTTAACATAAACAATGCAACATCATATGATCATCATCAGATTTACTTTAGAGCTAAAATGAAGTGTTCCGTTTCTTGATAGGTAAGTTTTTGAAGCAAATTTTTAACTATAGTCGTTTTATTTCGGACCTACATAGAAGATACATTTCAACAATCGCTATATACATATATCGATAAATATAAACGCGGCCCCAAATTTAGAAAGTGTCGATTTGCAAGTTGAGTTCATATACAACACACTCTGTCTTTGCGACGTTTCTTCTGGCGGCTGACTGAATCAATCGGCACTGACCTATGCTGTCTTAGAATGTTGTTGAGAACGAAGAGCTGTCTCACTGTCAGTACTTCACTCTCCTTGTGTAGTTCTATTGTTGGAGGAAGTTTAGGTTTCTTAAGTATGACTTTTAGGACAGCTCTTTGTGCTCTTTCCAATCTGAGCATAGTAGTAATGTGTGTGCCACCGCAAGCACTAATGCAGTATGCCAAAATACGAGTAGACTGCGCAAGAGAAAGGTATGCAAAACTGAGCGTTTGTATATCAGCAGAGGACCTAAGCTTTTTAAAAGTAAACATTAATTTTCGAGCTCGTCCCGACAGAATGTCTATTTGTTTTTGCCAATTTAGGGTATCGTCGATGTACACTCCTAAATAATTAACCAAAGAGACTCTTTCCAAGACCATACAGTCACAGTTGGAATTGAGAGCCGGTGAACATTGATAATAATGAACATTGGTGAGCTGTAATCAGGAAGGACTCGTCTGGATGTGCGGATATACAAGCAGAGAAATTCATATTTTTAGTTTTATTTATAATATGTCTTTGTAGGTTTGAATTGAGCCAAGACATAACACACCTGAGTACACTTTCTGCATTCGTTTTTGCGGAATCCAGGATTTGCCCTTAACTAGAAGCGCAGTGCCGTCCGTTTGATATGATTATGATGATAACAAAAAGAGTGTCGATCCCAAAACACTACCTTGGGGCACTCCTCTCTTAATCTTCATTTAAGAAGGCGTGTTTTAATTTTTCTAGTTGGTGCAGCATGTTCTCGAAGGCGAAGGCGTCGGCTGGTTAAAACTCAACAGGCTAAAGAAACTAATGGAGGACGAATCGTACAGAAATATGGTGCTTAGTAAACTAAACAAAAACTTCAACAGGAAGTCAACGCCTTGCGACAAAGTCGACGATGTGGTACGTCTTTTTGTCACACTAAAGTCATCAAATATATACATAAAAATGATATGTTAATAAGAATGACGCTGGCGATTCTAAATACATATCGCTTTTAAAAGCGGAAATTTCATTTTAGCAACATAAACAATTGGTATAATAAATTGATTGATCTTCAAAGCCGGAAAAATTAAACTTGATAAATCTTTGAGATTATTCTATTACTGAATTAATTTCAAAGTATACCTACACTACGCATTTTAATACAAGTTAACATAAGTTTAATTAATATGAACCTGTAATAACATTTTTAATTCCTGAATACCTATTGTCAAATATATGAAGTAAAATTAATGAATGCCATTAAAATATTAATCCATAATTTTAATCCAATATGTATGCACCATTATCTAAATACAGATAATGTTTGAGTACAGGTTCGACTAACTTTACTATTTCCTACTTATACTGCTCAATCGTACGTACTCTATTGATCGTACTCAGTAGTACGTACGTCTGGAAGATATTACTTGTTACGTATAAGACCGCCCATTGTACAATAGTAATAATAACTTTATATAAAATGTATATTATCAATGTATCATTTATTAATATTTGTATGCATAAACGTGTTTGTTTGACCTGTGTCTGCGTATGTGTATATATCTGTCTATATCAGTCAAAGGGGTGCCTGATCTGCCTTGTTTGGGACCTGAAGATATTGTGTTGATATTGTTCCATATAAAAAATTACGTTTTAATTTCTTTATAATGTTTTTTATCAATAAAGAGTTATCTATGTTACATAATATGTTGTCAAATTGAAAATCCATAAGTATTTCAATAGTAGTGCTTCTTTCCAGTTCGTAAGCAAACCAGTATGGAAAGGCATGCTGAAAGTGTTACAGTCCGTGGTCCACGGTCTCGAGCATACATACTCTAACTTCGGTCTGGGTGGCATGGCTTCCGTCTTCCAACTCGCTGAGATGGCACATACGCACTACTGGAGCAAGGAGGTACTTATTCTGATATATTTTTTATTCGTTTATCTGTATGCGAGAAGTGTGATTTAAAGGATCAGACCAGAGTTGGTTTTTTAAACTACGTATTTTTTGTTGTATTCTGTTTTTTTTGCTCAAATAAAATTCATGTCGTGAAAATGTCTATGTCTAAATAGTAGAAAATTATTGCAATGTAGTTGCGTTATTTCAAGCGGCGATATTTGCAGGGGGTGAACGGTAAAGGATATGCGTACGCTGACAAGTCCTACCAAACTGAAATCGGGTTAGCGCATGTACTGTATAATCTATTACGTCGTAATCGAAACTTTTAAAATGCATAATTAGGGAGTACTGTGTTATTATTAGATTTTTATGTTATTTTTCAGGTAGCGTGTTTGGATGGTGGCATGGCTAATTCTGCCCTTAGTGATTATAGACACGACCTGGACACGCCTTCCTCACCTTCCTCGAGGAAAAGCTCGCAAACAGGTGACTTATCTTCACTTTATTCCTATTAAAATCATAAAATGTAATTCATTAATTGATTAAATAAAATTAACAAAAATTAACGTTTAGTTGGGAAACTTAAAATGTATCACAATAAAGCTAATGACTATGCAGTAATAGATTAAAACATGGGCTGTAGACATAGCTATTATGGCCAAGATTTTTATTTGGAATGATTATATAGATGATTTCCATGCGAATTAAACTTATGACGTTCTTAGACATTCATTAAAGAAAGTAATGAGTATTATGATTTCTCTCCCAGATATTCCGACTGTGAACTACCCTGAGATGGATTCCAACGAAGCACAGAGTACCACAGAAATGTTCAAAGACATGTTAAATCAAAAGAGAAATCTTCTATTCAGTAAACTCACTTCATTTGACTCAGACGTAAGTAACTGGAACTCATTATTATGTGTACTGGGTGTTGTACAACTGTCGCATGATTGCAAATGTATAGGGACGTTGACTGATACAAATGTTATTTAGATATATTCAAAAATGTACAAATAGCACGGTAACAATAAACGATGATCAGTTTTTTTATCAATTATCAAGTTGGTTTTAGCGATTTCCTTACGCTTTCGAACCAAAACTAATCACTTCACACTAAAATCCAATAAAATTACTAATTATAGAATCGACGACGTCTGTTTAAAAATGTTTATGTTCGTAATCGCTTACACAAAACATGACAGAACTACACTATTATACCGAGCAGTATATGTTATTTGAAACCTATTAATCTTCAACGCTAGTGATTATTAGTCAACTACCCTAATGTGGCTGTACCCCAATATGTCAATTATGTGATATGTGTGTGACTTTGGAAAAATCAGCTCGCCCCTTGAGCATGGCCTTGGCATACTTTCGTCTAATATACTATTAGTTCTAAAGTACAATTGATATATTTGTTGACGCTCTTCCCTGACTTGTTTGCCCCTGTTATATTAATCCAGTACTATGGGTTGACGCTTTGTGATGGTGTTAAGTGAGTTTGTCAAAAATATTGTCCCGGCATATTTGTGTATTGAAGTATTTCCAATTTTTACGAGTACATTAAGTTCGGACCCGCTTTAATAAAACATACCAAAGCCTTGTTTTGACGAATAATGTACTTTGTCTTTTTTTAATGTATTTACTAATAAAATTACAATAACATTGTACAAAATTAGATGAAACAAGGCACAGCGAGGTGAGATCTAAGGGCATCGAAGGTACGATACTCGCCACTCACAATTTTGTTTCATTACATGTACCGAAATTTTGGCACTATTTCAAACTTATCTGGATTACTCAGGGCTAGCCCAGACTTATCAGCTTGGATCCATATTTTTCTAGTTAAAAAACATCAAAAGCATTAGCTGATCGGGAAACGGATGCGGCGCGTTCACTTGCTGGTGATATCACCCCCCAAAATGCGACTCAATAATACCTGGGTCACTCTACGTACCGAAACATTATCTAACTAAACAAATTTTACACATTAAACGTAGTTGTTGTGTTTCACAATCGTGAAAAGCTAAGGAACCTTTTCAAAATAATTATTTTTATAATGTGTAAAGTAGATGAACAAAAATATCAAGAGTGACTGAAATGGCTTAGACCAGAAACCAAAGATCCGTAAAACGCTGTTTTCGTCGCACAGTTTAGAAGCACAATTACTGATACAAACATGAAAAAAGGGCATAGTTAAAAGATTTAAAATATGACTTATATAATACTATTGCACTAGATTTATCTGGCACCTTAAAGAAAATAATCGCAAATAAACGACAGAATTTTTTTTTATTTCAAATATCTCAATATTTCGGGCGACCCCTATTACTACTACTACTACTATTTTTTGTTATCAGAAAATGGTAATTTATTAAATTAAAGAAATATCTAGATTTTTAAACAAATTAAAACTGCGAAAAAGTTCTCGTTTTTACTGTTTACACACGCAAACTTGGTCCACACCCACTCAAATAGCTAAAAGTTTGCTGATGCAGGGCCTTAACGTTGATCTTTTGCATTATGCACATGTATCCAAGATGGAATAGACCAATACTAACAAGGTAGACTCTAATGTGTGTGTGTGTCGAGTATCGTACAAGGTTGTGTTATGTGGCGACAGGCGGCGCCGTCGTCCGAGTGCTCGGGCGACGAGAGCGGCTCAATCACCACCAACAGAGCCAATCTGTACGACCACCGCGCCTCCTTTAAGTCAAACCTCTCTGATACTGACATCATGTTCCTCAATGTAAGTCCTAGTGTGTTCTGTACCCGCTTCCCGCTTATAATCGACATACGACCAACGCAATCGGCACATGCTCTATTCTAAACTCATCCGGCTGTTTGTCGTTATTATTTTGATGCATGCTGAGACCAGTATTCATTGTCTATTTAACCAATCTTTTAACAACTTACCTAGTAAAACCAACACTTTTTCTTTTAAAATAAATTCTCCGCATCATGACAGCATTTATTATTGTAATAAGCACTCGATTATTAAAATAGCTTGTTTTTATTTTATGAGGTATATTGGAATGCAGGCAGGGCGAGGCGGTTCGGGATCGGGTAACAAGCCGCGTGCCGCGAGCGTGTTTTCCTCCAAGTCCTCACTAAGCTACCGACCGCCTGTGGGCGTGCCCGTCACTTCGCCGCTCACATCGCCAGATACCGCGCGCACATACCTCTACCAGGGACTTATAGGTAAAGCTCCCATTTATAGACCCTTGTGCTATTCTCGGGAAAGGTTAGCTCAAAATAATCCTAAACCAACAAGCCATCTGTACGTCATGGCTAACCACCTCTTTTTTATAGGCAAAGAGCGTTCGAACGTATGGGATCAGATGCAGTTTTGGGAGGATGCGTTCTTAGACGCCGTGAGTCAGGAACGGGACATGATCGGCATGGACCAGGGTGCCAACGAGATGATGGAGCGGTACAAATGTCTGAGCGAGACGGAACGAAAACGCCTCGAGCATGAAGAGGACAGACTGCTTTCTACTGCGCTCTACAATTTGACCGCGGCGATGGTGTTGTTTGGGGTGGAGCCGGATATTGTCAGGAATAAAGTCCGGCGATTACTCGCGAAGAGTCATATCGGACTTGTGTATAGTCAAGAGGTGAACCATCTGCTGGACGTGGTTCACACGCTGGTAAATATTCTGTATTTCTATTTAACTCCGGTCATTAATCACTATATTTTTACTAGTTAGGTTCTTTTTTTTATTATTATTATTCTTTTTATTCAAAATAAATCACGGATTTCATCCGGTCTTTTACAAAGGCATAAGTGGGGCTGTAGCCAACACTTAGAGGCCTGTTTGGTTTAAAAAATACAAAATAGTATAAAAAAACCAGAAACTTTTAGATAGATGACATGGTATATCTATTATAAAAATGGGTAAAATGACAAGGCTATTGAAATGATTTTATTAGTGATAAAAAGATAGTGGGCTATGGAAGAGACTACGGCACCTGCCAAATTCAGTCTCATTTTAAAATTTTTGGGCAGGTGGTGACTTGCCACCCACTAAACGGGCCCCCCATAAAGGCCACCATGAATGGTGACAGAAGGGGCAACGTTGGTGTGGCTGGCTAAAGGGTGTCGAGAGGTGTGCTGCGGTTTCACTGAAGCGCTACTACCGGCGTTATGCCCTTTAACACTTCCACCCTTGGAGCTTTTTGTTACTTGCTCTTGCGTCTCCACTCCCAGACGGCCAATTAAGGCAAGCCGGGGGTCAGGGGTCTCATTTAGCCCCAGGGAGAATCAGAGTCCACGGTGTCGCCACTCACCGACGGCTCGCCACAAAGCCGCCCCTGCGGTTTTATTATTATTATTATTATTTTAACTAGCCTCCACAGACACCAGGGTCCGTGCCATTTTTTAGTTTTTTTTTTATAAATTTATCAAATCTAAATATAATTAAAAAAGACACAACAATAAAACTTTAATTAGAGGACATAGGATTACTAAACTAACTAAAAAACTTACTAAAGGGCTATATCGTTTCTGAGTTTGCATCAGCATTCAGAGCAGACCGGTCTCCGCAGACAGCACCCGTTCACGAGTTGACGCATGTGGCAGCCATCGCCTTCCTCAACCATATTTGAGGGAAGATGGCGACCCGCCACACGATGCCACCGCCTGCAGACACCTTTTCGTGAGCGTGTCTGCTCTGTATGCTCATACTTACTCTTTGTCAAATACAGGTTAACTTAAAAATACTTATATTAACATATTCGCCCGCCATTACCCGTATTGCACTGAAGCAGGGCCTCAATTATTACTTCGTTTCGATCCCTGATGGCCATTTTGAGGTTGTATTCAAATATGGTTTTGGTATTTGCAACCATCGCTTTCCTCACGAATCGCCCAATGGCATCATCATCATCGGCGTAGTAAGTGAAGCTCCCGGTATGCCGGGAAACTGCAACGACTGCGTGCGGGACGCTCTCGTGCAGTTTCATTTTACTCTTTGTTTTTATGACTAGGACTGACTCGTACGTCAGTCCCTGCGCCTCGTGTATGGTGTGTGCGTGATCCCTCTCCCTTTCCGTAGCCCTGGCTGGTCAGGGTCTCCTTTTCTTCCTGGGTGTGAACCAGGAACAGGGTGTTTGAAAGGGACTTAGGGATATTCGCACCTGTGTACCTCTCGAGGCGCAGGGACCTTATACGGGGAACTGAGGAATATATACCGGAGTATATTTCCCTCAGCGCATACGCGACATCCATTGGGTCCCGGTGCGTACTTAACAACTCCTGGCTGATGTTCGTTACCAGGTTCGGGCGATTATACCTTAGCTCGAACAGGTTTTCCCTGTCG
Organism: Selenia dentaria; assembly: GCA_917880725.1. Classification (NCBI taxonomy): domain Eukaryota; kingdom Metazoa; phylum Arthropoda; class Insecta; order Lepidoptera; family Geometridae; genus Selenia; species Selenia dentaria. The sequence goes on along the minus strand of OU862880.1, from coordinate 20,555,000 downwards.
ATATAAGGTAATTGGTTGACGTCTCCGATGAGGACAAGTTCGCTAGTTCCAGACAGCCTGGAAGCCATTACTATGGCTCCGAAATGGTTCATGAGAGCTTCGTCCACTATAAGGCGGCCGTAGCTTTTATTATTTTAAAACCATTTACGAGGACAGAAGCCATAGTGCGCACCTTGGTTTTCACCAGGTCTCCGATTCGGTGCACTAGGTTCTCGTTCAGACGTTGTGCTGCCTCTGTCGTTCTTATCGAATTTTTCTGTTGACATATATATATATATATATATATATATATATATATATATATATACTTCATTAGTTAGGTTCAAAATGTTTAATAGAAAAAATAAGCAAATTGACACATGATTAGAAATCCTAACTAGATACGACCATCGCATGCACATGCATATTTCATTCTCAATCAAAAGGCAAGGAAAAACGCATTACAATTTAGTATAAATGTTTTTTTACCGTCATTGTCATATTTACCGTTAATATTGCCGTCTTTGGCCTAGTTTACCAGGGATGAACCTTGAGTAGAAAAACTTTGGTTACTCATTACACGGAATTGTTACTACTTCTTGGGATGCAGTAGTTAGGTCCTAATTGTATGCAAGGTTCTGCGTAATGTGGTCTTAGTATTACTACACCTTTTAGTTACACGCTTTATATATTCCTTATCAGTACACAAATGATTTACTGATGAGTGCCATAAATTGTGCGCCAAAAAAGGCGAAGCAAATGTTTGAGGGAAGATAACTACTGCATTCGAATAATCCAATTATTTCAGTTGTTAGTGTAAGCAACGTGGTAAGAAAATGTTTTTGTATTCTTTAGCCATGTGTTTATAAGTTGTCATAGGCAAGCGTACTGCTTACCATTACCACGCACCATACCGGAGCACGACTTGTCCGTCCCGATACCTAATACGACAAAAACAAGAAAAGAAAAATTAGCGTGTGGATGTGTCATGGACACGGCCGTGAGTTATACGTGAATACGTTTCACTGAGTCAAAATTTATACTGATTGCTAATCTCGATTCGCTGCAAAATAACTTCAAAATGTCGGCGCTTCCCCCTCCATCCCCGCGATGCGTCACTGTGCTCGTTTATCGTATTGAATTATTTGATCCTTTAGCAATCCAGTGGTATAATTTATTTTTGGGTGTATTGGTTGGATTGATTCGAAACGTTAACTGTATCCCTCAATTTTATCATCATTGGGATATTCGGATTGCCCTCGTATGGTAGCAAATTTAAAGACGGTCACGTATTCACGTCATAAGAAAAGGATAGGATATAATATGACAGCACAGTGCGCGTATGGAGGTATTTCTCAGCTGTGTGAATGTAAAAGACTGATTATACTAGGAGCTTATGAATATCTTCCTCTCTCTGAGAGTAAGTCTCGAGTCCCAGCAGTGGGAACAAAATGGGCTGATTATGATTACGATATGATTATAAATATGGTGTACTACGTTATCGTTTCCAGCACGGCAACGACATCGAGCTGAAGCCGCTCGGGTCGCGGTTGCTGCGACGCGCGACGTTCACGGTGCACGAGGGGGAGGGGAGCAGCGGTGGGGGCGCGGGGGGTGAACTAAGGTTTATGGAGGTTCGAGACGACGGGCTCGTGCTGCGCTCCACGCAAGGTACATTACAGCTAAAGCCTCGTATCCACTAGACAACATTTGACGCACGACATGTTACCGTGTAGAATGTTAGCGCGGAACTTTTGTTTAACAATGTCTAAAAATGTCTACGTGGTAACTTTATCGAAAAATGCTCAACTAACGATACTTTCTAAACAAACAAGCCGCATAAAAGAATGTTGGTGGTTCAATGGAAAAATTAATTATTTTAAATTTGGTCGATTAACATTTTATAAAACTGATACATTTTTACTTTTGAACTACCATTACTAAAATTGGTTTTAGTTTGGTGGTCTGCACAAGCTAAAAGCTACAAATATATTATAGTTACACATGATATATTTATATACATATATGATATTAAATATAAAAATACACAGATAGTGTCACAATGGGCGGCCTTATCACTAAAGGCCAGCGACCACGAGCTGTTAAACATGTCAAACCGTACAGCTGTATTATCAGCTCGTTGGAAATACGTAAATGATGTAAAAATTGCATACATAAAAAATAGTAATTTAAAAAAATTATAAATGGTTTTACTTCTTCCCATAAAGTCAAATGAAAATAAACTTTGATTTACTTTATTTTTATTTAAAAACAAGTGCTCAAATATTTTAAAACTTATTGCATTTTTTATAATCGATCCACTGTCTTTGCGGCCCATTATAATAATATGGCATATGAATTTCTCTTGTGTAATAAGTAATTCCACTGCAGGTACAATTGTCGAAAGATGGTGGTACGAGCGGCTGGTTAACATGACCTACAGTCCCAAGATACGAGTGTTGTGCCTTTGGAGGAAGAACGGGGGACAGACGCAGCTACACAAATATTATACTAAAAAGGTAATAATAAATATAAATTTATTATTTTAGTGACGTAGTAACGTTTTTTTCACTCCTGCTCATCTACAATTAAGGGTTTGTCATATTGTATTCTGCGGTGCAGTCTTAGATAATGTAGCCCATATCGTCTCTGAACACCTGTATTCTGGACGCAGACATTTAGTGAACGTTTCTGGCAAAGTGTATATTGTCTGCTTTCGGAGGATATAAAACTGGAAGCTATAAAAAAGTGCTAACATGGTTTCATCAAGGGGTCCAAATAACTTCAACTATATACACCCTAACTATGTTACTCAACAAAAATATTTCAATAATTTTAATATTTTTATAGTATTACTTTTTGAAAGCACTAACGCCTATTTTAGCGATCTCTAACATTGAAATTTATAGAGGTAACTATATCGGTGGCCTAGTTGGTCAATGGCGTCTGACACGGAGAGTCAAAAGACGCGGGTTCGAATCCTGTCCGAGGATGAAATTTTTCTCTCTATAAATTTCAATTTTAATATTTGTCAAAATAAATCTTTTCTCTCATATCTTTCTGTATCCTTAGCAAGAGTTTGACAAACACTAGGCTGGTTTTTAATATTCGCTGTCTTACTTTAAAGTTTGCTCTCTAATCTACCCAATTTTGAAGTTTATTTACCACCGTTGTTATGGTTTAAACCAAAAATAAAAAAGTTGAATTAAGGTCATTCGAGAGAAATACGTCTCATTTTTATGAAACTGAATACCACCGTAAATATTTTTGGTAATACATATCATCTTTTGGCCAACACGATATATATTTTAATATTACTTCACTGTCAATGTCTATATGTACCTACTAATATAAATGTCATAATTTGAATTTATTGATGTGTGTTACTTAATCACTCAAAAACGGCATAACCCCTACGCATCCGCCGAAGTTAGTGTTAGATATATTATGGGTCCTGTGGTATGTATTTAATATAAATAAAAGTCTTCAATAACTCAGTTGATATTTGTATTGTCATTTAAACAGAGTTTTGATTACACAGCGTATATTTTGCTATTTTATTTTATTTATTTTGTACGTGCACATATGGCCTGTTGACTGATGCGAGACGAGAGAGATAGACAGCTTTACTACATTATAAATTTAATATGCCAATATTAAACATTTAGTTTAATTCATAATTATATTTTGTTCTAAGCAGGATTTGGATGACATTTTGAATGGAGATGGTTTGTACCTAGGTTTCCAGAGTTTTTATCCCGATTGGAAAAGTACTTCCTGAAGGGATCCTTATTCCCGATAACCTTACACGTGGATTAATTCGCGCGCATTAGCTAGTAGTTTGTATTATAATAATAATACAATATACAATTTTATTCAAGTTACACAGAATTTATTATTATTTTCAGTCACATTACATAATTAGATTACAATTAGATACTATGTCAACTTAAAATTATGAAAGGTGGACATCTCTTGTTATAAATATTACGTGTATAGTCGCACTTCCGATGAGACAAGCACGGCATACGTTCATTAAGTAACTCATACTTGTATGTAGTAACTTTCCGTTTTGATGAAAGCCTTGTCAGCTGAGCTAGATAATACATTCGAATCTTTATCTCTATCAGAATTATGTATTGTATCGATTGAAAAAATAACGGAAAAAGTTTGTTGAATACTTTTGTGGTCAGCGGATGCAGTTAACTTTTTTTTAACAGTTGCCACTAGAAAAGAGTTAACCCGGTAGTATTTGTATATATACTTCTTTGAGGTGAAACATCTGGCAGTAAGGTACAGAGAGATGTTACCATGTAGTGTCATTGCCTATAGTGATAATACTGTGGGGTATTGTTTCAGTGCAAAACGCTGTATTACTGCATAAAAGAAGCAATGGAGAAGAGCGGACGGCGGCAGGACGCGGCAGAACTTGGCGGAGAGTTCCCCGTACAAGACTGTGCGACCGGCGAGGGAGGCCTCATACAGGTAACAAAACAAGTGCGAGACAGACACCTTTTATCCATGCTGACAAACGGGACAGTTATGTTTTTGTGCGATACACCTTTGAACTGACAAAAATATGGCGGGTCTAGAACGGGAGGTATGTGAAACATATATCAAAAAAAGTAACTCTAATGCTCATTCAAATAAATCATACAAAGATATTATAATAGCACTAAAAAACCCAGTGGCGGACAATAGAGGTACTTTTCTTTGCTTTTCTTTAGTTCTGTTCGCATTAGGGTGTTTTGTCCTTTTGAAGAAATAATTTAGTTCACTTTCTCAAATGTATTGGATATTATTTTACTATAATAAGAACGGCTCAAACACCACTTACACTATATACACTGATATGTTTACTTACCCCGAGTTTTGACGTCTTATGGTGGATTACTAACAGTTAAGTGTTCGTGACGATGCACGAGTGTACGTAACACGTGTTTTATGATTTCATCGTGAAACACCCTAGAAAGTTTTAGTAATGCACCCACTGCTTTACCAGAGCGTGACTTGCATAGATCAGTAACTTTATGACAGACTTATTTATGGGACCACGTAACGTAAATAAAAATCTTACTTGATATAATATATATATATAAATATATATATATATATATATATATATATATATATATATATATATATATATATATATATATATAAATGAACCCCTATTTCTCCTGGTCGCGCTATAACTTGAGAACGGATGTAACAATCTCGCCAATTATTTTTTTGTTGTGTTAATTATTGTGAGGAGAAGGTTCTTATTAAAGAAAAACTAAGGAAAGATTGGAGATTAAGGCCGAGCCTACTACGTGAACGAATTCGCGGGCAGTCGCTAGTTATAAATATATACCTACTTAAATACGAGTAATAATCCACCATAGATCACAATATGATTACTTCCGGAGAGGTAGTTAAAATTGTACAAATAACTTGTGAGTCGGTAGAATAACAAAGATGAGATAATTCTAAGGGTGAATTTCAATTTCGTTACTCTCGTTAAAAATTCAAGCAGAGACCACGCCCTGAAGTCTGTCTGTAGCTGTCTGGGAATGTTTTAATTAGACTAGATTCGATTTTGGAAAGCCAATATAAATTTTATTACGCCGAAATCAAAACTGTTTGTGAGTCGTTATCAATGTGAGGTATGTTGCAAACTGAAATATTGGACGTAAGTTGATTAGGTAAGTTTAAAAACATACTCCCGTTTTATATTTTAGGAATAATGCCATACCAAAGAATAACACTAAAGTATTATTAGCAAAGCCACATCCTAATCTTTTTTTTCTATTAAAATTAGATTTAACGTGATTTAAAATATCTGAACATTTAGCGGAAAGTTTGATATTTTACCGGGTAGGTACCCTTGCAAGACATAATCATGTCGTGCTCTGGGGCAGAACTATCTAGATTTATTTATGTAATATATTGTGGAATTAAATGTAGATTATATTTATACATTGAAATTTATAGAGAAAATTTCCCATCCTCCCCCTCTTCTGACTCTCCGTGTCAGACGCCATTGACCAACTAGGCCGAGCATCGAATTTTAACTCTCCATCTGACTAACCGTCTTACGGGGACGGAGCGACATCTATTGAACAGTTTTGATAGTACTATCCATATAATTATTTATACATTCGTATAATCATAAAATAAATATGGTTTTGCCACGTAGCATACTCTCTAGCAAGACAACCTTGAAATAACAGTTATTTCACGCAAATAATTTAAATAAATGTATACTAGTAGTATGTCAAAGTAACATCTGCTTATAATTTTTTTGTTTTTTTTATTACGAAGCCAACAGAGTAGTTGTATTGGTAATTAAAATTAGCTTAGTGTTCTTATGAGTTCAAAATAAAAACTGATGACACCCATCTTGAAGATGCTCCTAGCTTAAGAAGAAAACCAGCATTTCAAAATACACCAATTAATGAAAAATACTTGATGAATAGAGAAACTTTGTATAGTTCCTACCATTAATTAGGGTATGTATAGGTACTGTATACAACTTTGTATGTAAAAACAAATCAAAACAATAATAACAAAACAAAAGTTTGTTTTGCAACAAAAGTTTCAAAACACGCCGCTGGGTGCGCAGGCTGTAGGATTTCTGTAATTAACATTAAAGATACCATAGCATGCTCGCCCATCCTATATCTATGTATACCTATCTATTTACGCGCCTAACACATAGTTAGCACTCGTTTGGTACGTCTACAACGTTGTGACAAGGACAGTATCGTGCAGAATTTATTTTAATTTGTATCATATATATATATGTATATGAACACGACTTAAGGGCACTTTTTGTGTATGCTTAAAACGTTTGACATATTTTGTAGGTGTGCATGGAAGGCGTCGGGCTTCTATTCCAACACAGCAAGGTACGTACGGTCGCTTAATTGTATTTACTTTTATATTTCTGTCGGCTTATTTATGTTATTTATATATAAAGGTGCTCGGTTCTATGATATACCAAAACCTTTATAGTAGCGTGTACCTCACTAAAATAATGTTAAAAACGAATGAATTTATAATTGAAACTGTTTTGGTATACTCATGTTATTTTAACCAGGTAAGGTATTTGTCAGTGTTTTCGCTTAATTTGGGTCAAGTCTCGGTAGGATTTGAATGACAATTTGTAGAATGTCGTACAGGCGTGTTGTATGACAGTCTACGCACTTTGGGACAGCGTCCACGCTAGGCAACGCTTCATTGTATTCGTTATTGTACCGGTGCCATAGCGCGTTGTTATTTAATACTCGTTCCTCTATTTATATGAAGCTTCTTCATCCAACGATATTGATTAAACTCATACTTCTAATAGGAGCAAACAACAACAGCTGATGTATTGAGATAACAAGCCCATTCCATATGCTATTTAATCTTTGTATCCATTTATATTTGCTGGTATAATGTACTACATCGGGACGCAAGGACCACTCAAACTTTCCTATTGAAATATTTATTTTTATTAATTTTCTTACTAATTCATTTAAATTTTTTCAGTAATTAATCTTTATGTATCTAGTGTATTTATCTATATTTTATATCTTCGATAACATATTTTCTATTTGAAATTCGGGTGATTTTGCATTTTTCTTATATACTTAACGTCGTGTTTCATGAATAACAGCTTCTATGATATTTAACTTCAGTATTTCCCGTTATCTCTGTATCGTTCCGTTCATAAGTGGATGTAATAGTTTAGCGTGTAGCGGACTCGCCGTCCGCACCCGTACCCGTACAGATGCATGCGCTAGTTGCCTGGGGCGCTCCGGGAGGCCGCGGCCGGAGGGCGCGCTCGCTAGGAACTTTTGAGATGGTCCTTGACCCGCGCTCGCCCGCCCTCACCCAACTAATCTCTTGTTTTTGTCTGTTCTACTCCATCCGGACACGCCGACACGCGCCGCTGCGCTGAAGGATTTCGAGGTACATAGTGGTTCATTCACTAGTAATGGCTGGCTCTTACGATGATCGACACGACCTTCACGACCTTGTCGTCTCCGTCCCGGTCACCGTGAGACGCTCGTTTAGCGATGATCGTTCGAGGTCGTAGGGCTTTACTTGTAGTTTTGAGGCTTACAGATTGTTTTTAGCCGTTGTTAGCGTTGTATTAGTTCTCCCGAGTGCGGCGAGCGCCGAAGCGCGCGGTCGTGCATGCACATAGACGCCCTTTGTTTATTATCTGTTTATAATTATCGCACCCGACAGCTTGCATTCGTATCGTGGATCGTCCGGCGGTCTCGATCTTTCGCTCTCGCACTCCGTGCCGAGATTTAGTACGTTTGGTCCCTCTCACCCGGAACCCGAGCGAGCGTCACGTCAGCGCTAAAGCTTAACGTACGCGAGTCACGAGGTCAGTCGTAGAGCATTCGCCATCTCACTAGTTCCGGTGCGGCCGCGGTCCCGCCCCGCCCGTCCCGTTCCGCGCCCCTTTCCACCCGCACCGCTCCTCGCACCTCCCGCCTCGCTCTCCATCCACACTGTCCAGCTCTCAGCTCCGGCTTACGCTCCGATTTATATTACCGTTCTTAGCTATTTTACTTTCATTTGAAACACTAACCTCCAGTTTCTTGAACGTTTGTCAAAGTTTGATCAGCTAACAGACGGAATACTGTCCGCTAATTGGTCACATATCGCGTCATAGAATACCATTGACCAATGAGCGTATAGTATTTAGTTGGCCAACTAATCAAGGCTTTGACAAACGTTCTAGAAACTGGGGGTCAATTTCATTTAGTTAAACTGGTAATGAAAAATACCGGTAAAATAAATCAGAGGCGTAAATGTCGGCATGTCGGTAATGTGTAAGTCTGCACCGCGACGCACTGGCGGCGCGGTGCGTGCGTCGAGTCTGCGCATCGAGCTTGTTCGCATGTTGCATGTAATCATTCATCTAACTAGTGTTTAGTCTATTGTTTTTCCCCCTTTTTTACTTTTTCTGGCTTAGTGTTTTGGGGGAACTCTGACCAAAAAACACCTAATTCATATTCGAAAGCGGAATCACGTTTTTGTCAGGTGACCTGCCAATGCCCATGCTTAATGTTTCATTAAAATCTGAACTTATTGCTTTTACGTTTTAGAAATAATAAAACTCTTGATTATTTACTAGTAGCTATAAATAAATATAGACACAGTTCGGATTTTATTGCAGTAGCATTTTTTTTATTAAGTTATCTGTAAATCTATTAGTACATGTATCTATAGAAAGCTTAATAGAGTAGATAAGGGGAAAATTACTCTAGCTGGTATTTCTTACACATACTTAATTACATGTCTATTGACAACTTACTGTGTAATACACAAGCATAATAGAAATTTTACATATTTCAGTTGTTTGAATTGAATTCAAATTCGTAATATATTTGCCACTATAGCCATTACCAATAATAGGGACAGTGTATATGTAACACAGCTTGAGTGTTATGTCTAGTTCAAAAACTTTTTAAATATATTACACAACTGTTTTTAATTTAATGTTATTTACTTATTTATATTTCAGTTTTTTGTACGACTCGATCACATTCGAAAATGCTTCACACAAAATGGCGGGATCTTCGTTTTAGAAGAATTCAGTAAGTACTCACGATGACCTCTAGTTTAAATTAGGTATTATTATACGACCACCATTGTTTGCTACAGAGTAAATGTTATATCCCTGTCCTCTACTCACTCCTCGGGTTTTAATGCTTTGACCGACAAATTCTTGCAATACTAGTTCAAATTCTACCATCATCTATTTTTTAAATAATTGATAGACAGGGTTTGTCCACTATCTACTTGAAGTGAAAAGCATCAACAGCATTATGACTGACCAGCGCTTCCATCGACACATTAGATCTAGGTGGCTATCAAGGGCAGCTGTCGGAGCATACCAAGCAATGGTGTCCCTTTAGTGACAGGTTTTAATCTTTAAGGTGGTAGATAACCAAGAGGATCCTAGATAATGCCCCATCTTTTTTTCTCACGATGTTATATTTAATGAAAGCTAAAGCCCTAGGCAGAAATCGAGCCGGCTACCGACAGCTCAGCGACTTACTTTTTGTACTCCTCAGCTCCAGCTTAGAGATCTTCCATAAATTACGTCGTTAGTTCGTTAACGTAAAGGGGGAGGGAGGGGTCGACGAAGTCATGAAACAGTCCAATTCGTAACAGGGAACTTTACAACGGCAATGCCTCTAAAACTGGCCACCAATGTCTTATCATCATCATCATCATCATCTCAGCCGTAGGACGTCCACTGATGAACATATGCCTCCCCCATGATTTTCCAAATATAATGTCTTATGTCCATTACTTATGATACAATACTCAAATACTTATGTTATGTATATTGATTGTGATACATATTTGCATTTCAGATCCAAAAACGAGGCAGATCATACAAAGAAAATACAAATCTGTAATGGTGAGTATTTTTTTTACGTATGTGTTAATTTATTGTATGTAATAAGTAATTACTATTACAATAATCAAATCTACACTAATAATCAATTGAGCGCTGACATTATTCAACTGAGCGCTTCCTTGCTTCGAAAGACAAGTAAAGCTGTTGGTCCCGGTTGTTTGTCTTAGGACAACAGTCAGCCAGGCCTTGGGGCGGCCTGAAAACATCGACATGGGTTGGCCACTAGACTATCCAACAAGCCGTACACTGTGCCCGCGTGGTGGATTATGGCTCTACTGCTCTCTCTGAGAGCAAGGCATGGAGGAACACAGTGGGCTAATTATGATACTGATAATAAAGAGAAGATTTGTTTGTAATAGGTAAACTTAAAAACTATTTAACCGAATTCGATGATTCTTTCAATAGTAGAAAACTACATTATTCCTGAGTCACATAGGCTATATTCGATTCATCATCATAATTATCCATCACCACGTGATTGAAATCGCTGAGCGCGGCTAGCGAATAAGTAACATATGGAGTTATCTATTATTTAACTATTTCATTGAAGGATTAATTTCATCTGCAATGAACTCTTTGCAACATCAAGAGGCAGATAAATCATAGTACCGACATAATAAATTAATAATCATGTTACTGCAATAGCAATGTTAACTCCTTGTGAGAATGATGCAGAATGTCCTAGCGGGCAAAAAATGTATCTGTAGGAAATGCAGTTTTTGGTACTTAGGGTGCAGATACACGAGCGCATGTTTTAACAATCATAGCCACAATTGTACAGCCAGCTCAGTATTTATAATATACCGTAACAAAGTCGGTCTATAGATAGCATTTCATTTTTTTTTGCCGAACTAACTTAAACCTGTTAAAATTTTGTCTCGTATAGTATTTCCGATTTATCTAGCATGCACTTGTAATAACATGTATACGATGCATTAAACAATGTGCAAAAGGGCCTCAGCAATCAATTTAATAAATTAACATCAATGTTGTTCTAATATAAACCATATTATTTTACTGCTTGAAATAATCCTTATCTTCATTGTTTTATAAATTATAGTTTTTAAAAATTATGGAATGCATACATGTTATTGCAGGCGACTGTACACATAATAACGTGGCAAAATATTACACAGGTTTGTAACGCTAAGCATAGATATTAAAATCGCTCTAGATCTACAAAAACAAACGGCTAATGTGTATGTCGCCTGAACCTGTGTTCGCTTTTGTTGCGTTTTGTTTTATTTGTTGTGTTTTGTTTTATTTGTTATGTTTTGTTATAGGCAGAGAAAGTAGTGTTTGATCTGCATCGTTGCTTCTCTATATGGCTTTCTCGATACTACCTGTACGTCGAGACGTAGCACGACGGCACAGTAGTGCGTTACACACATCACTTACCTCCCTTTCCTAGTATGTACACTTTTGTTTTGGTTTTTTAATATGCTTAATATTACGTTGCGTTTTTTGTTGTGTACTTATATACAACTTTTTTTTAAAGTGGATATATACAGGGGTATTATATGCGTGGCCCATCCGTGCGTCTAATGCGCTTGCTAGCGATCGTTTAGGTTATGATTGGTCTATTTGAGGCAAATAAATTAAGATTAATGTCTTAAGATCACGCCAATCAATTGAAGAGAAATAGCCCAACAAATGGCCGTCACTGATTTTGTTTTATTGTTCGTGCTGTATATGTTTCCTCTAGTGTTGACATGAAAAATGGTTAATGATCCGTTAGGGGTATAGTCATTATCAAATAATCATTTATTCAAATCGGGCACATGTACCTACTTTAAGACTTAACCTATATGTTTAATTGATCTATCAAATACGGCCTAAGTTAAAACAATAGTTGTGTTGTGTATAAACCGGCAACTTGCTATCTTTATTGTTATCTACATACGCATTTAGAAATCAAAGTCATTGCCTGTACACGCGCCCGGTTACCTTGCTATATCGCTCGCTTTACATACATTAAATATCTACTTCCTCAGTTTTATCATGATCTTTAATCTAGGTACATGCCTGCATATAATGTGTTGATGCTTAATTTCTTATATAAAATTGACCTTTTTGTTGCATGTCCGTAAATTATGCACCATTGAGTAAGTGAGCTGTTAATTGGTAATATTCTAGATTATGTTGCAAACACTGTAATTTGGTTAGCGAATGCCTGGCACAATATTGGAGTGTACAGTCGCCTGCAATAAGATGTATACATTCGGTAATTTTCAAAACAACGATATAAAACTACATTTTATTACAATGTAGATGAGGATTATTTAAAGCTGTAAATAATTATAAATAAATCATTTTAGAATAAATGCTACGTCAATTATTATGAAATTGTATGCTGAGGCAGTTTCAATTTGAAAGTATACATACATCTTATTGTAGGCGACTGCACCTCTGATTTTCGACAAGTTCAATACTTCTACAATTCGCTTACTTCGACAAAACATAGTTCGACAAGTTATTGTTTCGTCAGGACATATATTTGACAAGAAATACCTACGAGGTTACCATGTCCAGCTGTTTTTGTATTAAAATAACATTTGGGTAACCTCACTGGCTTGTGATTCCAGGCTGACCAAATCTGCTACGCCGTTCTGTGCGTGTTCTCATACTTCGCGGCGGGGCAGGAGCAGAAAAAGGCAATACTAGAGCAAGCGGCGCGCGTCCCTCCCGCGTCCCCATCCCTCGCCCCGCCGCCTCCTTCCCCCGGACGAGCCCACGCGGATGCCTCGTCACCCAGGCGACACTCTCCACAGGTATTTTATAACTATCATTACCTGTATTAACATTTGATTCTAGAATATTGCTAACAGTGGATACTTTTATATGGCTTTATGTTACCTATTATTATAGTCGATAGTCTTCCTAAAAGTAAATAAATAAAAATAAAATAAATGTACTACATTGTTCTCAGCGTGTTATAGTACTTCTTGTTTGCTAATGTCCTTCAGTGTTTCTAATAAGTGAGAAACATTGAAGGGGGCGTACGTCTAAGCAATCCTGATTTAAGAAATTTCTTTGCTTTGAAAATACATAAAAACATACATAACGAGCTGCTATTGTTACATATGAATTATTGTTAGAACAGTAGAACTTTTTGTGAATAAGTTCGCCCGGAGTCATACTGCCACCATACCTGTTTCTACCATGAATCCGCTATGTTCGGAATAATGTGTTTTGGTTTGAAGGTATCGATGCCGGCAAAATTACATTCACTTGAGATATTGCAACTTAATGTCATACGAGTGCAGAGCAGTTCGTCACTTTTGAAGAAATGCATCTGTTCTAGGCAGAGATTACCACTTAACATCGGGTGGGCCTCGAGCTTGTACTGTTTGCTTATACTAATAAAAAATGAATGAACAGGAACATCATGATATTGTAAAGTTAAGAGTGAAATTATAGCGCATTTCTAGAATTTAAGCAATTTGATACCTCAAATTCATGCGAATAACACTAGTCCTAAAATAGACTCATGGTTCTCAAGAAAAGTTGCCAGAACAAGCCACTAGGTGATCTTGAAGGTGGTAGCTCCAATGCTATAACTACCAGAAAGTGTCACCATGCTGTGGATTTTATCACGATGTTCCTTAACCGACCGATCAAGCCAGAGGTAGGGATCGGACCAATGACCGACTCTCACTACCTCTGCCAAGACTTCCATCGCATGTATGGCGCGTAAGCAATACATAATAATATTCTCTCCTAGACATAGACACAGTTACATCGAAGTTTGAGATTGGTTCAGTTACTAGCGGCACCAAAGACCTCTAGCTGAACTTTGAAATTTTGCCTCAAATCGAACCGGTAGTGCGAGCATGAAGTCAGTTCGATTTGTCACGTCGAAAAACTAGTTGTATCTATCGTACCATGGATCTAGCCGTGATAGCTATATCGCGGGCAGTGTAAGGTAGTGATTCGCTTATGCAGTACGCTAAACTAAAATTCTCTAAATATTTTTTTAATAATATTTATTTCGGTAAAAGGCAAAATTTTCACAATTTGAAGTAAGAAGAGCTACTGGATCCTAAACTAGGTTCAAAAAGACCCGTGCGATAGGTTCCAGACCTCTTTCGCCAGTGTAAAAAGATAATATAATAAATTGCCTAAATACTAGTAAAATATTAATAGTACGAGTATTAATTGACATGTTACTTAAGACTAAATGATGAGAATTGTTATTAAAAGAACTGTAATAATACTAAAACATTTTAGTAAGTACAGTTTCACATAATTATACAAATTTATTCATCTTACAATAATTATAAATTAAATTAAAATATCCGTAGTAATTATTAATTATGCCGCAATAATTAAAAATAAATTAAATATTACAAATAATACAATAAATATCAAATTAAACTTATAAAAAATTGAGTAAAAATTAAATTAATCAAATTATTATTGTGTTAAGGTACGTATAACTATATGTGTGTGTGTGTGTGTAGCGTGTTGGACTAATATTAGATTAGCAAGCTATGTAGTTAGTTATCTCTTACGAGTAATTTCTTATTATTGGCAGAAATTACCTTAAACATTAATCTTAAATTGGATGGAATAATATATTTTCAGTATCGTCATAATTCATGTTAATTAACCAGTGGAATAATATTTTTTTCACTTCATAAAAAGACTGGGAATGAATTTTTTTAGTTTTATTTACCCTATTGTAAATGTATGGTCCAAGAAAGTGATAGAATTTTTTAGCAAAGTTAGTACTAACACTAGGAACGATGTAAACATTATGTGGGACTCTTTTTTTTTCTACAGAAGGAACATAAGTAGTAGATTTGTGGTATGTAAGTGCAATTTGTTGAATAAACAGTTGTCTTATTGTCAGAAGTTGACATTCTTTATGCAAAACTGCTGTAGGGTATCTGTATGGACGATTTGTAGCACATTTGAGTAGTCCTCTCAACGCCCTTTCGAGCGGTAACAGCGTAGATTTGTATGTTCCACCCCACGAAGTGATACAATAAGTGATTATGGATTGGCAAAGGGAGTAGTAAAGTAGTTTTATGGTCTCCCAGTCTGCGCAATCTCTAATTGATTTAAAAACTGCAGTTAACTTACGAACCCGATTAACCATTTGATTTACGTGCGGTGCAAAACTCATTCTGTCGTCAATTATTATCCCAAGGTATTTGATTGTGCTGACTCGCTCTAAAGTAGTGCAGTTACATAGGGATTGTGTTGCATTTAGACATGCAGCAGATTTATGTCCCACAAGTGATAGGTGATCACCGGGCAGCGGTCCACGAAGGGTAAAGGTAATGTATTTGGTTTTGTCGACGTTTAGTGTCAGCAAGTTATTCCTTAGCCAAGCTGAGATCCTATCAAATGTTGACTGGGCTATTAGGAATACTTCTTCCCAACTCTCTCCCTGGACGATAATGACTGTATCATCAGCGTAGGTGATTATATTGCATTGGTCAACATTTAGTTCACACAGCTCATTAATGTACACCAGGAAGAGGGTTGGACCGAGAATACTCCCCTGTGGTACACCAAAATTCACAGGCAGAGGTTTGCTAACATAATTGCCCACCCTTACACTCTGCGTTCTACCCTGCAAATAGTCACTTATGAGAGTATGTTGCATGCCTCTTATACCCATGTTTTCTAGCTTATTGAGTAGTAAGGGAATAGACACACTATCAAAAGCTTTCGCCAAATCCAGAAATATACCCAAGGCTTTCTTTTTTGTGTCGAGATGTTTTACTACTATGTCTGTAAACCTTAATACCGCCTCAGTGGTTGATTTATTTCTGCGAAATCCATATTGATTGTGAGATAATAAATTATTTTTCTCTACAAAATCAACTATTCTTTTATTTATAATTTTTTCAAAAATCTTAGACATTGACGTTAATAAAGATATAGGACGATAATTGTTTATTGTTTTTTTATCCCCACTTTTATGAATAGGAACTATAATGGCATGTTTCAAAGCTCTTGGGAAACATCCAGTTTGAAAAGAGCGATTTACCAGATATGTTATCACTGGAGCTAGGTACTCTTTGCTTCGGCGAATTATGTTTGCAGAAATGTTGTCCCAGCCTACCGCACATTCAAGTTTTAATGAATTTATAACAGTTGTAACCTCAATTTCGTCAGTACACATCATAACAATAGAGTTTGCAGAATTTAGACATGACAAAGAGTTGTGTGAATTTTTTTCTGGTGCGATTTTTAGTGCTAGGTTTTTGCCAACATTCGAGAAAAAGTTATTAACATTATCTACTGATGTGTTAGGGGTATCGCTTATTTTCAAAAGATCTTCAGATGTAGTAGTGGTAGATTTGTAGTTGGTTATTTCCTTAATTACTTTCCAAGTGTTTCTTATGTTTTTACTTTCACTAGCAGTTTTAAGACGCTCTTTTTCATATTTTGTTTTGGCCTTTTTTAGAATGGATTTGCAATAGTTTCTGTAACGTTTATAAGTCTTTTTCAAAACTAAGTTGTCTGGTTGTTTCCGAAGTTTTAAGTGCATGTTGTCACGGTTCCTCATGCATCTTAGTAACCCTACCGTCATCCAAGGTTTCCTCGTTAACTTATTTTTAGGAACAATATAGCTAATAGAATTACTATTTATAATTTGCGTGACCATGTTAATGAAACAGTCGGTAGCAATATTACAGTCATGTAAGGAGTATATTTCTGAGAAATCTGCGCATTTTAATACGTTATATATTTGAGCGTAATTTATTTTAGTAATTGTTTTAGGAGTCGAGACGTAATTATGTCTAGCATCAATTAACAAAAGTATAGTGTAGTGGTCTGTCACTGAACTTTCGATTACTAAAGTCTGACATTCAAATACCGACCTTAACATAAGATGATCTAAACAGGTTTTATCTCGTGTAGGAAAAACGTGTGCGGGCAATATTCCGTGCAACGATGTAATGGTCAGATATTCAGTAGCATATTTATCTAGAGGATCGGCGGCAATATTAATATTTAGGTCACCTGATATGATCACACTTTTATAATTTTTAAATGAGTTCAATAAGTCATCCAGTGCTTCCAGAAATGGATAAATATTTTTAATCGATGGAGATCGGTAAATAGCGATTAAAATAACATTATTGTTGATTTTTGTAATTAGGCAAGTTGCGTCTGAAACAGTTTGTTCATAAGTTTCGTGCATTATCTCGTTTTTGCAGTACGTAATTATTCCATCATTTTTATTAGACGCTCGAGTTGAACTGTGTGAGGTGTATCCAGGTAGTGTTGGTAAGTTATGGTTTGACGTCAGCCAACATTCTGTTAATACTATGACGTCAGGACTAACACGTATTCTATGTAAAAGTACCAAAAACTCCGAGAAATTGCAGTATATACTTCTAATGTTCTGAGAAAGCAATTTAAGTTTTTTTTCTGGGCATGTTACAAAGGTGTGGCATTGCTCCGGCTTGCACAAGTCGGAATGTGAAGGAGTTATACTGTCTATACTATCAATTATCAACGATACGTTATCCATAATTGCATAAATGTATATTTTTAAGATAACGACAATATTTTAGCAAAGTTGAGACTATTAACTTCCATAATTTACAAGTGTTTACACGACTACTATAAAAATTATAGATACAAGATTTAGTTTTTATTATACATACATCGCACCTTGATATCAACAACAAATATATTTTTATTACACTTAAAATATGTTTAATTACATTGCTATATATTACTTTGATACCGTTTGTTAAATAGCCATCATGAAACAAAAACATAGCATGCGTCATTATTTTGTGGGGTCGAGAAAATATTTTATATGATATCAATGCGTACATATGCAGAAATAATTCAACACAGTTTATTTTAGCAGTTATAAGTGCAGTACCTTGATATTGTCTTCGATATTCAAAGTTTATTTTCTGAAGTAAGCGTAGAATTTCTTGACCAAGGAATTCATATTCCATTACGACACATTTTACATAAACTATAATATAAACATCCAGATAATTTGAAATGTATCGAACTATATTGTGGAAATTGTATAATAATAATAATAATAACCCCGACAAAGCCATTGTTCGTAAAAGCGATCTTAGTATCTGCATTTTAAAGTAGTTAATTAATGTTATTTTAGCCTAATTTTGAGCAGAAGTACACTAGTAAAAAGTGATTCGCTTATGCAGGACACTAAACTAAAACTCCCTAAACTATGGTAGTTCTTATTCTGTTATAATACTAAAATCCACATTCATTAGAATGAAAATTCTAAAAATATGATGATTAATTATATTCAATTGTGGGTAATCTTACATCTGTTTAGACTAGTTTAAAAAGCACGAACTTACATGATGATCAAAGCACTAAACATACCCACTTTTGAACCGAACGGACACAGTTAAGAATTGTCAATTGCAAGGGGGCAAATTTGTACCTTAAGAATAATGGACCTAATCTATAATTTACTAACAAGTAGAATTTGAAAAATGTATTACCGACTTCGATATACTATCCAGTTGTTGGAGTGTATCTCGAAAACTACTGGACCGAATTTGATAAAATTTCAGCTTTCAAACGAAAAAAGAATTTTGAGAATTGGTTCACCCAGTCGAAAGTTATGAGATAACAAACATAAAAAATACAGTCGAATTGAGTACCTCCTCCTTTTTGGAAGTCGGTAGAAAATAGATTTAGTTCGCGAAAAGGTACCCTGACAAACTTTATCCTATCGACAATTCATGCTCGCAGTACGGTCTCGCAATATACTAACTGTACACGTCGATCACATCATATTGCACGTAACTCATACATAAATCAACGTAATTCATATGTAACTAGGTGGATAAGAAGTCCCCGGTGGGTAGAGGGGCACCAACCCGGACCCCGTTAGTTCGCGCGGAAGGAGTTGCTATGGAGAGTCGCGACGGCCCCGAACGACTTCCCCCCGCCACACCTCCCACCCCCCGCGCACCTCCAGATACACACCATCCGGAGACTACCAGTGAGTATATTATGAATTACCTACAATAATAATAATTAACGCAATCTCTCGGGAAATACTCGTGGGAACGGTTAAAACGGGATAACCATGTGTTAATCCTGAGTTAGTTAATAAGGCATCTGCATACTAAAGATCATCCTAAACCGAGCTGTTTCAGCGTGATGGAGTAACAAGCATACAAAGTCACGCTCAAGCTTTCACTATTATAATTCATGTGATAAATATAATGTACATAACTACATTATTAATTTTCTGCCTGTGAAATAGCGATAACAATTAAACGTATTTGGTATACATTATAATTTTAAGGAAATAAACGTTAATAACAAGTTAGGTTTCAACAAGTATATAAGAATATGTGATGTACAAACATCATCATATTATATTCAGTAGTTAGTGCTATAACAATATTTTACGTTTAAATGAAACGTGCTTTATCCCGTGACCAAAATTAGCTTAATACTATATTAACTGTTACTGTGGAAATGCGATCCAATTTTTACAAGGCAAAAAGACATCCACACGTAGAATTTTTATTAAATTACTTATTCTCAATCTGTTGATAGGTTTTTAATTGTAACCCTTATTGTAAGTACGAGAATTTCAGGCTTACGAATATATTAGATGTGTCCAATGCTGACGGCTTCTATAACTTATTTTCAAACAGTGAAGCACCCTGACACTTATTTTTTTGTAAGAATAGGGGACAACATTCACTCACAAGGTCTTCAGGCTTCCCAAACTTGGCAGAGCCTGTACTATGGTAACCTGAGGACTGATATACATACTTATATATATATATATATATATATATATACTAGCAAACCCTGCGAACTCCGTTTCGCCACCAGATGTCTTCGTTTTATGTAACATTTCGTTTGGCGCCATCTACTTAAAATATTGGTTTGTAGTACTTGCTATGTATCAGAGATGGCGCTGTATGTGAAAAAAGATTTTCCTGCTTTTCTTTTTAAATTTTTCCTGAATTTTATTTACTATAAACCTCATGGAGCCCGAGACCTTTCCAACGAATGCAAAACCGTGGAAATCGGTTCGTGCGTTCTGGAGTTATAGCGTCAGGAAGGAAAACATACAAACGTTTGATCTGTTCGGGTATCGAAGTCGAGACCAGCGGCTCAGGAGGCAGCGGTGCTACCAAGTGCGCCAAACGGCCAGCCATTCAGTAAACTCATCAGCTGTTGCTAACCGAGATAACAATAGATTTTCTATTGAGTCTGGTTCCTGATACAAGTGAAGGCTATTTGTATGTGATTAAAATATATCGTCAATCTTTCCAATAAGTACAACACTATCCCGTCGAGATCCCACAGATACACAAACTAAATGACTAATGTACACTTCTTGTAAATCTATCTCTTTATTATTGCCAAAGTTTAAATGTTTCCTCACTACCTTACTTTGCATTTCGGAACACAGCAATGCACAATAATCTAGAAAGTTTTGTAGCTTTCTAGATTATAGTGTATTGCTGTGTTCCGAAATGCGTCGTCACATCTACGAAGAAATAATGTCAGGAAGCATAACTCAGAACAAATTCCACACAAAAAGTGGTCATTCAAACCAAAACGACGTTATTCCAAAAACGAATTACTTCCGAGGTTACAAATAGACTATGTTCTGATTGTGTATAGAATATGTTCGGTGATTGGTTTAAATTTCAGCAGGAAAGCAGGGATTGATTCACGCGCGCGCTGCAACGTCTACTGTGACAGCTGAGTCATAGCGGCGTGAACGATGTTATTGATTTAGCATGACTTTTATTGGGTCATTTTTTAAGTCTTCTGATATTCTTTCTGATACTCTTCCTGATATTATTTCTTCGTAGCGTCACACCAAGATATAGCCACATTCACATTAATTCATTTATTTAAACAAAAACCATGTTTTATTATATTTAGCACAACACACTTATACGGCGACAAAAATAAACTACACGCATCCATCATTCGCACTAACTACTGTATCTTGCCGTCTCCCTCGATTTAAATTGTATTATTTCTTGTCACATCCAAGGCATTCTTCATCTTAGGTTTATCTGCAACACTTCAAGTTATCATTAACATAGACAATCAGATTTCTGCATGTACTGTCTCAATATTATTGAAGGAAGTGAATAATGCCTGTGTCTTGATAGCATCAAGTCAAACGATAAATAAACAAGAATGTTCTAAAGTTCTATTAATTCTAAACTTCTAAGTTATTGAAGAGGTGAACGTTGTCCGATAGGTTCGCGGAGCGGCTCAAACCGCGGGGGTACTGCCGAGTGGACTGGCAGCACGGAACAAAGATGTACGGAGCGGGCTAGCGAATCGAATGTTATGCAGCGTAGTAGCGAAGTCGCTGCGCAGCGGAGTAGTGACACCAGCGGAGCGGATTATAGTGGTGAGACTAGGGTTACCAAGGGAAAATTCTAACTTTCCTGAGATTCTCCGATATATGTAATCCTGAGTAGAATTCAAAAATCCTGAAATCTGAGGACAAATCCTGAGATAATTATGGTAACCGTAGGTGGAACGAGCGGCGTTGATTGGAGCGGCGACACGGGTGGGGGCTCTAGTGGGGGCTCCAGTGGCGGTGCAGTGCAGCGTAGGGATAGCCTGCCCCCCCGCCGACCGCCGCCCCCCGCACCGCCGCACCCGCGGCTGGCGCGCGCGCATTCACACGCCGTCACAAGAACACCCGACCCGCCACAGGTGACCCATATAAGAGCCAGCGAATATAATAAGAAAAATATAAGAATAAAGTTAATTAACTTAATAAGTAGGTACAGAAGATGATACAAAGCTAGGTCTACAAATTAAAATAAATATATCGATTCCCATACCTTGACTTTTCACAGTTTGCAAGTATATAGTATTTCAATCCAACAATAGTTTTACTAAAAGGTATTGTAAATAAACACGTTTGTATTATTATTATTATATTATGGGACAACATCCACACAAAGGTCTTCAGGTCCCAAACTAGGCAGAGCCTGTACTATGGTAACCTGATGACTGATATACATACTTAAATATATACACACCCAGACACAGGTCAAACAGACACGTTCATGCACACAAATGTTTGACCTGTCCTGGGATCGAACCCGGGACCAGCGGCTCAGAAGGCAGAGGTGCTACCAACTGCGCCAACCGGCCTGTCGAAATGCTCAAGGATTTTGCAAGAGAACTTTGTGAGACCTCCATATAATACAAATCGTCGTGGACAACCATCACAATGGACGCCAACACATCACGGCCTGTATTCCAGAAAGTTTTGAATGGTATTGAAGCTTCATTCAAGTAAAGATTAAAAACAGAGCGTCCTTCTGGAAAACGGGGATGAGTATTTTATTAATTAGTTTTTGTTTTACCTTGACCTTTCACAACGACAAAACGTGCGAGAAGGTCAAAAGGAATGTGACAGCTAAACGGTCAGACATCAAACAATGGAATCACAAGACTACGCGTATAGTTTCTTGATCTGAGTTCGGGTAGTGCGGAGGGAAGTTGCTATATGTCCATTTGAACTCGCCAAGTTATTGGCGTACCTAAATGTAAGCCTAAATTACACGCGCAAATTCAATGCAGACTGAAAAATTTCGTACGTGTGGCTCCAAATACATATTAAGTTTACGAGTAACCAAATTTCCACATTCTTTGGCTACTGCTACCAGTAAATCCTTTGTCCTCTAAATTCGATTGTTGTTGTGACAATGGTCGTGGTCGTGTGGTTGCGTGAAGGATTAGATTTTGTTTGAGTGTGAAGTACATGGTAGACAGAATTATCACTTGAAATATTAAACATCAAATGACATAGTAGCCCAACGTGGTCCATGAATAAATAAATAAAATACGAAGTAAATAAAATCAAGATTCTTCCATATTTCCAGATCCCTCCACGCGTTGGCGGGAACATACCCCCCCGGCCTACGGGCCCGCCCCCAGCCTTGCCGCCACGCCAGCAGTCCGCCGCCGCCGACCTCGCCGCATCACCCCCTAGCCCTAGGTAACTCTACTAATACAACCCCACTATGGACTATCACTGAATCAATAATAACATATTTTTTTAAAACAAATATTCATCGGGAATCGAAAATCTAATTGCAAACGTTCTACGTGTAATTTAAAAACGAAAGAACGTAAAATGGCAAACTAAAGAAAAAATCTCACTTCTTCATTTCTTTCTTTTCATTTTTGTAATTTTCCTTACATTCTCAATTTCTTAGTCCAATTTAAAATAATGTGAACGGCAATTTGAAGTCAGTGCTTCCTCATGGCTAACCCTGTATATATGTGTGGTAGGCATGATGGCCGTGTCGTCTGCAAACGTTGTAATATAATATTGTTCTCTAAATGTGGAATATCGCAGGTGTATAATAAGTAAAGGACCGGACCTAATACATTTCCCTGTGGTGAAAAAATAAACTGATTAATGGAAGGCGATCTTGTTAGGATGCTTGAAGAGTTGTAGCGCAAATAGTTGATAGTAGTGCTTTCGACTAAATTATTTGATTGTATTATCCTACTAACAGGCGCGGATCCAGCACAGAAAAAAGGTTGTGGTCACGCCCCCGAAAAATCGGTCAAGTGCGAGTTTGAGTATAAACTCTCTCATGATCGTTATAGTGTCAAGGCACTCGTCTGATGTAGAGCGTCACGCTTGCCCATAACAGTGCACTGTCATTTATAATTTAGAACTCCAAAACTTCAAAAATCTCTATGACAATGAACTGCGCTCATCAATCTGTGATAGATGTTAAACCTAACCCTGTAACTTCGCTAGATACTTAGGTGATAACATTGAACTGAACTGCTGAATGCCTTATAAGGACTTGTTCACATGTAGGCTCTGGTATCGGATTATTGCTCTATTAAAATATGTATTACTTTATTAAATTTCAAAATTAAAGCCTACGTTTCTATTTCGCGGGAACGTTGATAATTTCATCGATACCCAGGTGGTTTATATTTTATTACAAGGCATTGGATATAATGTCATAATATATAGGTTACTATAAATATATTGCTCAATACCCCTGAAATGACCAATGACCCTGAAAAATATGACGTCTGACGCTACATGTCCATTAGGGTTGTGGGCATGCCCATCGTGCCCACAACGGTGGATCCGCGCTTACCTACTAATTTTATAAATATGAAAGTTTGGATGTATGGAAGACTGTTACTCAATTACGCAAAAACTGCTCAACGGATTTGAAACTCAAACTCAAATGATTTATTGCTTATGTGCCAAGTTAACATACAATGCAGGTGTTATTGCATAAGGTTTACAGTAAGTACATGTCACATGTTACCCCCTGGGGGTGTTGCAATTGTGCAGAGAGGACCAGTCTATTTTAACGTATTATCATTGAAATCATCATCATCATCATCATCATCATCAGCCTGTAGCAGTCCACTGCTGGACATAGGCCTCTCCAATTGCACGCCACTTAGGTCTATCTTGGGCTTCTCGCATCCAGTTTTTGCCAGCCGTCTTGCGCAGATCGTCACTCCACCGTGCCTCAGGACGTCCTACACTACGTTTGCCGAGACGCGGTCTCCACTCTAGAACTCGTTTACCCCAACGGTTGTCGGTTCTACGGCTAATATGGCCAGCCCACTGCCACTTCAGCTTGCTGATCCGGTGGGCTATGTCGATGACCTTGGTTCTCTGACGGATCACTTCATTTCTGATGCGATCCCTCAGAGAAACACCGAGCATAGCCCTTTCCATAGCCCGCTGAGCGACTTTGAGCTTGTGGACCATTCGAGCCGTCAGTGTCCACGTTTCGGCTCCGTATGTCATGACGGGTAGGACGCACTGATTGAAGACTTTCGTCTTCAGGCACTGTGGAATCGGCGAAGTAAGGACTCGACGTAGTTTCCCAAACGCTGCCCAGCCCAGCCGAATTCTTCTATTCACCTCGTTCTCAAAGTTGTTTTTTCCCAACTGCAATGTCTGCCCGAGGTACACATATTTTTGAACAACTTCGAGAACGGCGCCGTGTATCGCAATCGGTTCCAGTAGAACATGTTCGTTGAACATGACCTTGGTTTTGTCCAAGTTCATCCGTAGGCCGATGCGTATAGAAGAGTCAGCCAGGTCATTCAGCATCTGTTGCAGGTCCTGCAGCGTCTCTGCCACGATGACGATATCGTCAGCAAATCGCAAGTGAGAGATGTATTCGCCGTTGATATTAATGCCACGTCCTTTCCAGTTCAGCGTCTTGAACATATCCTCCATTGCATTTGAAAACAATTTCGGGGAAATAACGTCCCCTTGTCTCACTCCTCGATGCAACGGTATGGGATTTGTTTGCTGATTCTGTACTTGGACGGACATGGTGGCGGTTTCGTAAAGACATCTCATCACTTGGATGTATCGCCAATCTATCTGGCAACGCTGCAGGGACTCCAGAACAGACCAGATTTCAACCGAGTCAAAGGCCTTCTCATAGTCCACGAATGCTAGACACAGGGGCTGATATACTCTTCGGTCTTCTGAATCATTGAAAAATTCGTCAATATTATAATAACACTTCTGCAAAAGTAATTATTAAGTGTGAATTTGAAAACGTTCATTTTATTTTCGTCTTTTATTTTGTTAGGTAGTGTATTATAAATTTTAGAATGAAATGTGGTACCTACATAGATTTAACGCATAGAATACTTTCATCACCATCCACGCGAGTGAAATCGCGGGGAAACCGCCATCTATCCAAAAATGTATACGATTACGTGTAGATATTTTGATATTAATGCAAATGTCTTAGTTGTTTAATTTGGCATTGAATGCATTTTCAAATCAATGTAATAGCTTAATCCTTAGGGATTATTATTAAAGAATAAATTAAAATATAATACTGTAAGAAATAGCTGGCCCACTAATGTTTTAAACGAGATATATGACGTCGATACACACATATAATATATGTATATGACATATGATGCCGTTTGATGTTAAGCACGGTGCCTGAGTATAACATTAACAATGTCATCCAAAGGTTTAAAATATAGAACGACAA
Source organism: Selenia dentaria (assembly GCA_917880725.1). NCBI lineage: Eukaryota > Metazoa > Arthropoda > Insecta > Lepidoptera > Geometridae > Selenia > Selenia dentaria. The sequence goes on along the minus strand of OU862880.1, from coordinate 20,528,594 downwards.
TGCAACCCTCTTCACAGGGAGCTAAACAACTATATTCGAACTGAGGATCTCGGAGACATAATTCTATACCTAGTCCCTTTTGCCTAGTAATTTACCTGCTACAGCGTGCACCTCAAGTCTAAACCTAAACCACCTAAATGCCACTACTGTTTGGAGGCAGAGCATCTGCCACTAGCGCGATAACTACCAAGACTCAGGAACTAATGAAAAAGAGTTCTACAAGGTATATTATACGTAGCACTATTCAGGCGCCACGTCTCTGAATTCCCCGGAGAGTAAATACTCTCCTAAACGCGTCGACCACATGAGTAATAAATAAACGGAACAGAGGCAAAGCTTCATACGAGTACAACTGCGTGAATCGGTTGCTCTACGCGGGCATGTTGCGTGACTACCGGTGGCTGGTCGCGTACGGGCAATAAATTGTTAAAAAACAAACAACTTTAGAGTAATTATAGAATAATAAGACATATATTCTTATTATTCTATACTTATCTATTATCTTATACAAATGTTTTGTTTAATTTGTCTAAACCTATTGTGACAACCCTAGCAGAATAGGTAACAATATTGCACGTTTATAAGAAGCTTTGCTTCTGTTCCGTTTATTTACTCATGTGCGTCGACACCGTAAAAATAAACTACATATTGAGTTTTACTGAAATAAATGATAGAATCTAATCTTTCTTATCGTTCACAGTGGTGGTATATTGTGAATAATAATATTTACCTCCAAATTGTAATGTTCATATATCAATAGTGTCAATAGTTACATAAATTCGTTTTTAGTCTATTATCATATCGTGTTGTAAAACTTGTAATCTATAAAACTTATGCATTTGGTGTGTACAGGCGCTGAGTAACCTCGCCGCCACACTACATAATACAAATACGGTATAGCTGTTTATATACGTAGTGTGTAGGCGCTAGATAGAATAGAATGTTATCTATAAGTTCGGGTTATCTTGGCTTTACCCTGACTCCATCCTTTATTAGACGCAATATACCTTTGCACTAACTGTTCCCGCTATTAACCTAAAGCTACCTACTATCATAGCATAGTGAAATAAGAAGGGTAAGAACTTTATTATGAAAGCTAACGTGGTTTATTGCCTTTTTAATAATCTAAACGGGAATTGCTAAATCCCAATTTAAAATAAAAAACAACTTAATACTTAACTCGCTTTTGTCATATGTTAACTCGCTACTGTACTTATTGAAGTGTGAATCGGGCTTTAGAGTAACAACCGTCCATAGCAATGCGCTAATTTTGCGACTCGAATCGAACGTAGGGCGATGTAGAGGAGTGTTCATGCAGACGCGGTTTCATCATATATACTGCCCAGTGGCGGGCATCAAAACGTATTTTCAATTCTATTAGACATAATAAAATGAAAAGCGAGAAAATACATTTGTTTTAACTGAGTACATTACAAGTATTATGTTTGATTTTAAACAAGTTGCGTTCCATGCGATGTAAGTAGTTACTACTACATACTTAGGTACATCATATTCACGGATAAGAGCGTCCAGAGTACTTGCTCTTTTTATTTTACTATGCTAATGTCCCTACAAGCTATATACAAGAAAGTTTGTGACACTAAATCAAACTATATTTTCTTAACATCTGGTCGAAATCGAATAACTTTGCTAATGTGTAGCACTTAAATAATATTCTAGCAATCCTGTTTTGAATCACGTGTTTCGTTTATCATCCTGAATCTCATTAAAGTCTGCAATTTTTTCCATGTTACCATGTGAGGCAAGTGTTTAATGTTTCACCCAATAAAGCGCCTATTTGCAGTGTCACTTGAAACTTACGTAAAGTTGCATTTAGTAGCACTGCGCTCGTTATTCCGAGACGTACTTAGTAGTCTCATTCCCAGTGGCGTTGCACAATAATGCTTGCACATAACTTGAGAGCAGAGTACCGACACTAAAGTGTCAGCCACTAAGGGCCTTACTTATAAACGCTGCTTAACTTTAAATTACTTCTTTTTAACTGTGCGCACAGCAAAACTGTTCTGCGCCGTGCTAAATGAAGTTATATAAATTTAAGCAGCGTTTATAAGTAAGGCCATACGACTATGCGGAAGAGGCCTACTACCTGTTAATTTATTCTGCAGGGGCTCAAGCGGGATTAGACGCGCGCCGCTGCCGCAGCGCCAGGGCTCCGTCAGCGGTCCGTTCGCGGCCTCCAACCCGTTCACAACGCCGCGCCATGCGGAATTCATCATCCCTCAGCGAAACAGCGTCCGTCGCTCATCCACCACTGATAGAAGTTAATCCAATAGAACCGAGCCTTGTTGTCACACATTTTTGGCAACACGTTAAACGAAACGTAATAGTACTAAAACATGGTATGTTTTTTTTTAATTGATTTGATGTAGGTAATTGAGCGAATGAAGATACATTCATTACAATTTTTAGAGAGAAAATATCATATCCTCGGACGGGATTCGAATCCGCGTCTTCCAACAATTTGTGTCAGACGCTATGACCACTAGGCCACCGAGGCACGAGGTACGATCATCGTTTTTTTTTAACTCTGTCTTATTGTAACCGTCGTATGAGGTCTGAAGACGCGGGTTCGAATCACGTCCGAGGATGTGATTTTTTTCTCAAAAAATTGCAATGTTTGGAATCGCTAAGCAGGCTTTAGTGCTTTAAAAAGTAATACTATAAAAATACATACAGTAGTTTCTGTCTTGTCTCGATGCCTCAAGAACTACATACCTGAAGGAAGGAATCGGGATGAAACCCTGATATGTTAATCCTGATCTTAATTTCAAATCCGTTGACCTGAAGGCTCAATGAAGGCATGAAAAAGTAACAAGACATAATATACACTAACTTACTGACTGTAGCATTTATAATTTCGGGGTGATTAAAAGAGTGTAACCAGCTTAATGGAACAGAGACATTTATGGTATCACACTTACACAGTGCGGCAATACCGGAGATGGAAAGTCTCTTTGTAGTTACCGTGAAGCCATATCGTTCACATGGCTATCTCACGAGCTTACTAATTAACATTAGCTAAACATAACCAAATAGAAATGTTCAAATGTAACGTGTAGAACGTTTAAACGTGTTTATAAAAATGTGTATATTACTTTAAAAATATAGTATATCGTTAATGATTAAACGTGTTTATTCAGGTATATTGTGACATTCGATTAAATCAAATATTGAAAAGTGGGTAAGTTATTTTTTTTAATATTATGAAGCTTGGATATTTTGTAAAAGACCTACAGGAAGATTGTGAAGTAGAAAATATCGTTAAATCAAACATGTGTAGGTTTTGGTTTTTGTTTCGGAAACATATATGTACATTTAATGCAGAGTTTATTAGTTTAAGTACTTTATTATGTGTAAACACTTGTAGATATTGTAGATTGTTATATTTATTGAATTACTTATTATGTATCGCATCATTGACTTGATTAGTCAGGTTTAGAGTAAAGAATATAGAAATATTTTATTTAATGCAATAAATCGAAATAAATAAACATTATTATTTGTTTAATTTGAACCTTCATCAACTTTTACAAAAAGTTTCGAGATAGAAGTAATCGTTCTATATCGTTATACAACTACGAGGGTCATTTGAAAAGTTCTTAGCCTAACATGGTTAACGTCATTGGTTATTTTTATAACTACCCTCATTTTGTAGTTACATTATTTAGCAACAAATATATATACAGTAGTATACAGTTTAGTTTATTCACAGTAACTCATTGTTCGTTTACACGTGATACCGTAAATCAAGTCAGAGCTATTTTTGAAAATGGATAAAATTGAAAATCGTGCAGTTATAAAATACCTGAATTTGAAAGGTTTAACTCCAAAAGCTATACATGAAGACATGTCTGCTACTTTGGGTGAGTCCGCTCCTTCGTATGCGACTGTTAAAAACTGGCAGAGTTTAAACGTGGTCGTGAAACCACTCAAGATGAGCCCCGTAGTGGCCGGCCTTCGACTGCTTCCACTGATCAAAACAAAGAAAAAATCTGTGATTTAATTTTATCTGATCGAAGATTGACTGTCGAGGAGATAGCTAAGACTGTAGGCATCTCATCTGAGCGAACACATCATATAATTACTTCTGAACTTGGATTCTTCAAGGTGTCTGCGCGGTGGGTACCGCGACTGCTTTCAGTGGAACAAAAACGCAACCGACTCACAACTTCTCGCGACTGTTTAGAGTTATATGAAGCTGATCCAATAGAATTTGTTGAAAGATTTATAACCATAGATGAAACCTGGGTTCACCACAATACACCCGAGACAAAAGAACAGCCGAAACAATGGAAAAGAGCAGGATCGCCCACCCCAAAGAAGGCAAAGGTGGTTTTATCGGCGGGCAAAGTCATGGCATCCGTTTTTTGGGATGCAAAGGGTATAAATTCGTGGATTATTTAAAAAAGGGTGAATTATTTAAATAAACTCCGATTACTATTGCAACCTGTTGCGTCGTTTGAGAGAAGAAATCAAAGAAAAACGTCCAGGTTTATTGAGAAGAAAAGTCTTGTTTCATCAGGACAATGCGCGCGTTCACACCTCTGTGCAATCCATGGCAGAAATCCATCAATGTGCCTTCGAATTGTTACCTCATCCCCCATATTCACCGGATTTAGCACCGTCCGACTTTTATCTGTTCCCAGAGCTAAAAAAATTTTTCGGTGGTAAACATTTTTTTACAAATGAAAAGGTCATAGCCGCCGTGGACGCTTATTTTGAGGAGTTAGACGAAGATTTTTTTAAAACGGGTATCGAAGCCTTACCGGGTCGATGGAAAAAGTGTTTTGAGCTCGGAGGAGAGTATGTTGAAAAATAAAAATAAACTCAAAATCGTGTGGTTTCATTAAGTATGTTAGGCTAAGTACTTTTCAAATGACCCTCGTATATCCGTCACTTACCTAATTTAATGTAATTTATGTAATTAATATTAGGTCAATTTATTATTTATTGTTATATGTATAGATTTTTGAGCGCGGCAGGTGTGTGTTTATTGCAGTAGGTAGTAAATATTCAATGCCTTCCAGCCTTAATACAATATGCGTACACAGTGCACATTCTACTACAATTCAAAGTATCTGGCATTGCAGTAGTACCCAACAAGACGGGTTACTATTCGGAAATGATTCACGTAGTTACAATGCCTTCCAGCCTTAATACAATATGCGTACACAGTGCACATTCTACTACAATTCAAAGTAACTGTGGCATTGCAGTGGTACCCAACAAGACGGGTTACTATTCGGAAATGATTCACGTAGTTACAATGCCTTCCAGCCTTAATACAATATGCGTACACAGTGCACATTCTACTACAATTCAAAGTAACTGGCATTGCAGTGGTACCCAACAAGACGGGTTACTATTCGGAAATGATTCACGTAGTTACAATGCCTTCCAGCCTTAATACAATATGCGTACACAGTGCACATTCTACTACAATTCAAAGTAACTGGCATTGCAGTAGTACCCAACAAGACGGGTTACTATTCGGAAATGATTCACGTAGTTACAATGCCTTCCAGCCTTAATACAATATGCGTACACAGTGCACATTCTACTACAATTCAAAGTAACTGGCATTGCAGTAGTACCCAACAAGACGGGTTACTATTCGGAAATGATTCAAGTAGTTATCCCTGGAATGCCACGAAGGATTCCGGTTAGTAGGAATTCCTCAGCGGCGCTGTTGTCACATGCACGAAGTCTTGGGCTCCTCCGCGGAAGCATAACTTCGACAAGCCCCGTGATGTGACAACATGCCGCAAAACAAAATGGTCGGAAGGACATTTAAGAACAAGTTACAATAAGATTGTTATAGAATAGGCTTGAAGAGTAATAACAGGTTTTAGCAGTACCTAATTGGAAGAATTAGGTACTAGATAGGTTTAGGTTACACTACAACGTTAAACACTAGTTCCCGGTAGTTTACATAAGCTTGAAGAGCTTCAAAATCATTACGATATAATAGTAGGTACTACAAAAGGTAGATAGGTACTAATGAGGTTATAAGAATCGCGCAGCCTAGTGCCTAAAATGAAATTACACGATAATTCACAATAACCAGTGCACAGTATAGATTTAAGCTAGACATTTGTTTCAACTCACCCGAGATGGGGACTAAACTGAATTTAAGTTAAATTACTAGGACGATACAACGTCCCACAATTGCTAATTGGTCACAGCACTTGGTAATCACTGATGACAGAGGTCTGTTCTAGTCGGTGGCTAGCGTCGGAAAGAAAGTACAATGGCTTGTCACCAGCCTGCGATCCTCGCATGACGCTCGTGACCTTGACCTTGACTCCTCCCCTTTTTCGCCTGTTCATCGCGCGTAACCTTAATTTGGTAATTTTAAAAGTTGTTTTAGATAAGGAGGGAAAATGTACGCCTTCATCGCATCGACTTTATTTTAGAGTACCTACAAGTTTTTGACAATTTGTTACTAAGAAGTACGTGACTTTTAGTCTGATATGCATTTTGAAAGAGCGCGTGCATATAAAAGCTTCAAGTGGTATTGAATGTCGGCTCCATTAGCTTAGTGATCTTTTCTTGAAAGCGTCGAAGCGCAGAGTCCTGGGTGGCGCAGAAATTCGTATGATGTGCATAAATGATTTTTCTTGGGTCTTCAATGCTACGTACTATTATGTGTATCCACCCATCCAGATAATCCTAGAGTGGGTTATGAATTCTAGTGCGGTAGGTAAGAGTGAGTAAACGTTATTCCTCTCCGGTCAACCGTTTTAATTGGTACGGAAACTACTACGCCAGTGATTCGCACATTAATTTGCGATACTGCGATACAGTCACTGATAGCGTGAGATCTAACAGTCTATTACGCGAGATCACAAAGAGTAGAGGTGGTTGCTCCTCAAAGACGATCGATGGGTATGCGAATCGGTGTAGAGACACCCACCTTACGAATTTGCCCTGGACGATATTGTTTTGTGATAACATTTTCTGATAACCCCACGATATCCCAGTTCAACCTACTCATATCCTCTTCCAGCGCGTCAATCTTCTCGTCTGACCTCATCGTGCGTATGTTATGTGTTACCAGGGCCAGTCGTCGTTGTCGAGGGCGGTAACAACTTTAATCGTGCGCCGCGACATCGAAAAATAATCTAAATGGCGGTGGGTCGATATGCCAGCTTCCATACAGAGGTTCAAACCCCTTTCAACTGTCTACTATCACTAGCTATTTATATTTTTAACCTTTACGGGAGCGACTGACCTTCAACCCCGTGATGAGCCTGCGCCAGATTCTCGTCTGTTAGTCAGCAGGTGCACCAGTATGCAGGTGAGGTTGGCTTGGGCCCCAAGATCTTGGTGGGGTCCCGTACACCTACCATATTCAAATTGTACTTGTTAACTTAAATACTTAGTTAGATACCCTTATTATAATACCAACTGGTAAACGTTTTGAACAATTTTAGTTTGAAAATTCTAGTGAGTGTGACACATAGGTAGGTATTCATTTAATAAAAAAACCGACGTTATTAGGGTTAGTCAGTATCCCCATTAGATTTCCTCGTTAATGGGGAATTTGAGAATTTTAGTCTCATAATCTCCGTTGGAGCCGCAAATTCACGTTAATGGTAATTTAGAGGCTAAAAGTAACCTCGTAATTAGCCGACGTTATCGACCTAGATTTCGGGAAGGTAAGTCCGATGCCCACAGTCAGGGAGTTTACCCTGCAGTGGACGCCGCGATCTTGCAGCTTAAACTCCCATAGGATCACCTTTGGGCATTCGACATGCCCGAAACCTAGGTCACGCGTCGGCTAATTACGTGAGTAAAGTCGGTTTTGATATTAAATAAATACGATTTGAACCAATTGTGAATTGCAATTTTTTGAGAGGTAAATCACATCCTCGAACGGAGTTCGAATTCGCGTCTTCCGACAATACGTGTCAAACGCCATGCTCAACTAGGCCACCAAGGCTTGAGGTCCGAGAATCGAATTTTAACCGTCGTATGGGGACGGTTAAAATTGCAATGTTTGGTATCGCTAAGCTGGCGTAAGTGCTTTAAATAAGTAATACCATAAATATTATGAAGGGTTAAGTATTTGAAAAAAAGGCTTCTTTCGGTTGGATAATGCTGTCAAAACTGTTCAATAGATGTCGCTCCGTCCCCATATGACGCGATGGATATAATCAGATAGTGAGTTAAAATTCAATGCTCGGACCTCGAGCTTCGGTGGCCAGATGGTCATGATGTCTGACAGAGGTTGTCGGAAGATGCGGGTTCGAAACCCGTCCGAGGATGAGAATTTTTCTCTCTAAAAATTGCAGTGTTTGGTATCACTAAGCAGGCGTTAGTGCTTTAAAAAAGCAATTGTGATTTGTCAATTTCCAGAAATAAAATATAAACACTTCAAATATACTAAAGGAAACTTTTATTAATTTTAAATTCTGTAAAAATACACCGTTTACATGCGAATTTAAACATTACCGAGTCTTTTCTAGTCAAGTGTTCAAAATTAGTTAACTTGATTCTATCAAATGTTTCTTTAGTAGTAGGTACACAAATATCACAGGTAAACAATAAAATATTTCTTATTTTAAGACAAAACTAGCAAATATATCTATAATCAACAAAGAAGGGTACCTAAACAAGTAGGTACTAAATATTCTTGTGGGTAGTAAGATGCAGGCTTAGCGCAATCTAGAAACATTGATGACATATTACAATCGGAATGAATTGGCTGATGACTAGGTACATTGAGTTTAGAATGTGGGTTTACACTGCATGGTTACACTGCAAATAGGTATAACATAAACAAACAAAAGTACACTTGCAGTACAGGCATTATTTTAGATAATAATTAAAATTAAAAACAGAAAACAACAGCGATCGCATTATAGTGAGTTAAGTTTTGTTTTAGGTACCTACTTAAAAAAAAATTCAGTCTTCACAATAAACAAACATAAAATCTTTTTCAATGTATAGCGAAGTTAAATTACAGTATGTAAATGTACGGCGTCTGCGCAAAAGGTTCCCTTATATGACTTACGGATTGAATATGAATCCACAGATAGAGAAGTGGTTAATGTGTGTGTAACAGTGAGCCGGGCCTGATGGACCCAACATCCGGGCCGAAAGGCCGCTTCAAAAGCCTGTATATGTTAACTAAGATTAATATATCACACACTTTACAGATAAAAGCAGTACCATCCTAGTAGGAAGATTGAACATCGAGAGAATACCGGGGTGCTATGCCCTACCCGACCCGGAGGTGGGGCAGCCGTTAGAGACGTGTAGTACACCACCCCCAATTTCTAGAACGTTTGTCAAAGCCTTGATTAGTTGACCAACTAAATACTTAACGCTCACTGGTCAATGGTATTGACGTATATGACGCGATGACGCGATATGTGACCAATCAGCGGTCAGTATTCCCTCTGTTAGCTGATCAAACTTTGACAAACGAGTTCCAGAAACTAGAGGTTAGTCGTACTTCCTATGAGGGAACCGGGGCGGCGCACCCGCCGCCCGTATTATTACGACGAAGTTTTCTACGCTTCGACATTCACATATCTAGTTAATTACGAACACTAATTACCAAGTATATAGTCTAGGTACTTATCATTAGTTTAATCAATTACAGGATTCTAAAATTACAGAATAATTAACGTTAAAATTGGGTCATGTAGACAGATACCGACACAAATGCCTCGCCTCGCAATCAATTTTTATTATATTGGTGCGGCTTGTACATACAACCAGTGTCGAGATATAAAATTATTTATATAGGGCCAAATAGGAACCAATTAAGAAAAAATCTTTAAATTTTTGTAGTTTGCTCTAATAACGCAGCATTAAGGGGATAACAATTTACAGAGCATACATAGTGAGATTTTTTGGGCCAAGGTCAAATAAGAAAATAATAAATCATTATTGTAGTTACTTAGGTATTACTTATTCTGAGGGGTTAGAATAGATTTGAATTTTATTTCTTTGGCGATTTTTACAAACATCCTTTGGTATTTACGAGGTACGTACATATCCCCGTCCTTGTCATGCCCCGTAAAACTCTTATTCTCTCTCTCTCTCTCTCTCTCTCATAGAAACTATCAGAACATTTTACTAGCAAATACTACGGAATCTCAATCAAAGTTACTTACTACATAAACAAATTACAGCGGCGCAAAAGATTTCGTACAAACTATCAACTGTGACGCAGCTTAGACAAGCTTACGAAGTCCGACGCGTTATAAACGATACAAATACTCTTTCACAAGCAGCCTTTTTGGTAAGTCCACGTAATAAATCCCACGAAAACATACATATTTGTGACACTTGGCTGTTTTTTTATGATGTGATTGTGTCAGGATCGAGATCAATAATTTAGCTTTAATATAAAGCTTTTTCACATTTTAACAAAATGTACTTATCTAACGTTTAAAACAGTATAATATGTAAGTATTATATCAATCGTTACTAAAATAAGTGAACTAGGAACTAGCAAGTTCAGACAAAAATAGACCGGTCACAGACCGTGTACCATGGTACAATTTTACAACGTACCTATCTATGCGCGCTTAATTACAATTTATAGGTACATAGATAATGTGTTATAACGGAATCTTACCTTACGTACGCATAAAGAGGCCATAATATAATAAGGTATGGGTAGTAGAAAAAATAAATAAACAAACAGTGTATAATACAAAACAGGAGGCTGATTAGGCCGCTCGTAGCTTAGCGGTTATTGTCCGAATGGTTTTACACATGTGCGGACGTATGGTCTTTATGGAAAATTAAGAGATTCAAAAAACGATTAAGTGAACGTCTCAAACCATTAGTGTAACGCACGTTGCTGGTGTTTTGTACTTCATACAAATACGCCAAGACAGGAAATAAATGTATCTGTGAGTTGTGTGACTGTTGCGTGACTGGGTTGCGCCTTCATATAGCACTTATATTCCTTCTCTATACCAACGAGTCTACACAGATACATAGGGTTTTAAAATCGTTTTTGGAATCGTGAGGACATCATGTTATGGTAGGAGCTTTGGGATAATATACCCAACATAACACTTGATTAAGCAACAAGATTATATTTACTCATACAACAATACCTACAATAAAGTATTTACTTGATACGAGTATTATATAAAAACGCTTAGATGATTTTTACTTATCCGTGGGTTTATTCTTCAACATGATATCATTTAGTGTGTCAGCCATACCTTCCTTGAGATTGTTAAGAGCATTCAATGAACTTATGATTTCATCTCTCTTCGTAATTGCTTGGTTCCAGAGTAACACACTTTGATTTTCCAGTTGTTTGCTAGTTTCTTCCAAGCTCTCTATTATTTTAGTCTGAAAAATATACGTAAATAATTAGTATCTGAAAGCTGAGTGGTCGCAGAGTAATCTCCAGAAGAATGTGCATGTTAGGGGGCACATTTATCTTCAAAACGCTCGAAATAAAGAACATAATATAGGTAGGTACGACGAAACAAATTACACACACGAGTAGCACACAAATACTAGAAATAAAAAGCCTATATATAACTTGTATAAATAAATAATAAATATATAATATATATGAATAAATGTAATAAGTAACGATCTAGGTCTTCAGATAAAAAAAAAGACAAAGGTGATGTTGATTGACCGCAGCAATAAACTGGAGCTCAATGGGACACACAATCTGAAAATATTTCATGACTTCATATACTTGGGCTCTTGGTATCTCAAACACTTGTACATGCGAACATGAAGTGCGAAAAAGAATCCGAATAGCTAAAAATGCGATGAGTCAGCTGAAAGGACTATGGAAAGATAGAAACATCACAATGAAAACTAAGACAAGACTGGTTAGAAGTCTGGTGTTCACCACTCCATATTCCTGTATGGGGCAGGGACCTGGACACTCAAAGCAAGCGACCGTAAGCGTGTGGTGCCTTTGAGATTTGGTGCTGGAGGAGAATGTTGCATATCCCATGGACGAATGTGTCTATACTCAAAGAACTCAAAATAACCAAAAGGTTATCTGCATTTAGCGATTTCTTGAGTATTTCGGCCACGTTGCTAGGAAGAGTGGTGACAATCTTGAGAAACTTGTCATCACTGGTAAAGTCGAGGGAAATAGACCAAGAGGGCGAAGTACATTGCGGTGGTCTGATTAAATACGTACTCACAGAAATGTAGACGAAGCCATTCACGACGTTACCTTGTTAGTAGTTGTGAAACAGATGTCCTCAGAACTGAATGACTTGGAGGAAGTTCCTGCTTCATCAATATTACTCGTCGCGTATGTCCGGGTGGTCTTGACGAATGCTGTTATATCGGTTTTGTTTTGGTCTCGATTTTCTCGGAGTAAATTTAACAGCTACAAACAAGAAATACGAAATTAATTAGAATCAGATATGCCATTTTTTAGTTACGTTAAATACATACTTAGGAGACATAGGTTTTTTTAAGTTAAATTACTTACATATGGGCTACTTATTTCATTTCTGAGTTTGCATTAGCATTCAGAGCAGACCGGTCTCCGCAGACAGCACCCGTTTACGTGTTGATACATGTGGCAGCCATCGCCTTCCTCAACCATATTTGAGGGAAGATGGCGACCCGTCAGACGACGTTACCGTCTGCAGATACCTTTTTTTGAGCGTGTCTGCTCTGAATGCTCATACTTACTCTTTAGAACGTATGTTATTTGTCATTCACTTAGGTACTCTCCCGCATTGCACTAAAGCAGGGACCTCCATTACCGCTCCGTTTCGATCCCTGATGGCCATTTAGAGGTTGTATTTTAATAAGGTTTAGGTGTTTGCAACCATCGCTATCCTCACGAATCGCCCAACGGCATCGTCGTCATCATTGTCGTAGTAAGTGAAAGTCCCGGTGTGGCGGGAAACTGCAACGACTGCGTGCGGGACGCTCTCGTACAGTTTCATTTTGCTCTTTGTATTTATGACTAGAACTGACTCGTCGTGTATGGTAAGTGTGCGTGATCCTTTTCCCTCTCCGTAGTCTTGGCTGGTCAGGGTCTCCTTTTCTTTCTGCGTGTGAACTAGGAACAGGGTGTTAGGAAGGGATTTAGGGATAGGAACAGGGTGTTAGGAAGGGATTTAGGGATTCGCACCTGTGTACCTCTCGAGGCGCAGGGACCTTATACGGGGCACTGAGAAAAATATTTCTGATGCATACGCGACAACCATTAGGTTCCGGTGCATACATAACAACTCCTGGCTGATGTTCGTTCCCACGTTCTGTCGATATAAGGTGGTTGATTTCCGATGAGGACAAGTTTGCTAGCTCCAGGCAGCCTGTAAGCCATTACGATGGCTCCGAAACGGTTCATGAGAGCTTCGTCCACTATAAGGCGGCCGTAGCTATCATTCTTTTTAAAACCATTTACGAGGACCGAAGTCAGGTTTTTACCAGGCCTCCGATTCGGTGCACTAGCTTCTCGTTCAGATGTTGTGCTGCCTCTGTCGTTGTTGTGACGATAACACCCTTGTCCACATTGAAACTTCTTACCACCCAAGTTGCCTTTCTAAATTCGGGAACTCCGGGTTGACCCAATATATTTTCGGTGCCTCCAAAATGTCTCGATCTCAGAGTCCTCCGAAATGGTTTTCGCCATTTATAACACCTAGGTTGTTCCGAAAATTGATAGCCACAAAATAAATACAACCTCTTCTTTCATGAAACTATTTTGAATTGACGGCTAATTTCAACACAAACCTCCTTTGTGAAACTCACTGGCCACCTATGTGTATTTTGTTTTATTTATGTAAGTAAAAAGATTATCTGTCACTCTTCTTTTGTTTGCAACAATGGACGTCTCGCGGGAAGCTTTTCGTGCTGATTGTATACGATTATAAACGAGGGTTAATCTTCAAGGAATCTCAAGAAAATTTACAAGCTGCTTTAGGAGAGGTTTCGTGAATTGAAACGTGGTCGAGAGAACTTAAACGATGACCCAGACGCGGCGGACCACCAACTGCAGTAACTCATGAAAACGTCATCAAGGTAGAGTGGGCTATTGCGACAGAATAGACATATTACACATTGAGTGATACAGGATGTACTAAACATTGGATCACAGGCAGTTTCCACCATCCTGCATGAACACTTAACGTAAGGAAGCATGTTTCACGATGGATACCTCATTCTCTGACCGATGAGCAAAAATGCCGTCGTGTTGATTGGTGCAAATTTATGTTAGAAAAGTTCGAAGTAGGAACTTCGCAAAACGTATCCTCCATTCTTACAACTGACGAATCGTGGATTATCATTATATAATTAGCTACGATCCGCTCACGATGCAGCAATCCATGCAATAGGAGTGTAAAGAGAAAGATTTGCCCACAAAAGTTGTTTGCAGTCGGATCGGGAATAAAAAAAACTGGTTTTTTTCCGTTAGAAGACCGTAGAACAGTTATTAGTGAATGGTATAGTGAAGTTTGTCTACCTCAAGCTTTCGAGGAGTTGGATAGCGACTGCCCTAGGAGCGGCGTCTGTGGCATTCTTTTTCACCAAGATAACACGCCCGCTCACACAGCTGCTAGAACCATAAACTATTTGCCAACTTCGGGGGTACAAATGTTACCCCATCCTCCGTACAGCCTAGATTTAGCTCCATGCGATTATTTTATTTCCCACGGTAAAAAAATGCTTCTTGAGCGAAATTTGTACTGCAGACGAGGCCGTCGAAGATATTCGGCGGTTATTTTTCGACCAAGTAATAAGACAGAATTTTTTAAAAGATTTTGAAAGCCGGTTCACGCGAATGCGAAGTGCATTGGGATTGGAGGCTTTAATTGAAAAGCTGTAAATAAACTTCTAACTATTTTTGGCCCCACTACTCTGTCATCTAGCACTATTATGGTACATCGGGAGATAACCACAATGGGGTCATATTATGGTGTTGCTATTAGGCCTGCCAGTGCGCTCCGTTTCTCCCTCGTCAAGACACACAAAGCCACTTGTCGCGTTGTAAGCCGCTACATACTGGCCAGACATTGTTTCCTTGATGGTCTGGGATGTGTCGTTGTCGTAAATCCCGGCCTCATCTTCCTCGAGTCGCCCCTGCAAGAGGTGGGACTCAATGACGCTGCCCTCGTTTTTGCGCCTGAAGGACTGCAGGATGTTTTTGCAGTTTCTGAGATTGACTTCTGTTGTCGCTCTCGTTATGGCGAATAACTTAAAAAAGGCATTCGCTACGTGGCTCACTGGTTCCACTACAGCTCTAGATCGAGCTCGTTATTGCGTTGCTTTTTTTTAACTTACTTTTTTGCGGGAAATATGTTTTTAGGTTCAGACGGTTGGCGGAACAAGCTTTGTGCCGCTGCTTTGAACGCTGTGACTCGGCCCTTGTTCTTGGTCGGGCTGCGCTCCTAGTTCTTATCGGCTTCTGCTTTTTCCTGGAGACGTTTCGATCCGCTTTTGGTGGTCGAAGCGACAACAGTCGGTTGCATTGTTATGTAACGGTTTTCAGAGGTAACAGAGGTTTTCGCCTCTGGCTTCGTACACAAAAATACAAAGGCAAATATAAATGCATATAAAGTAAAATTACTTTATATCCTAATAACTATTATATGCTATCTTAGTTACTCTTGTTGTCGGCTTGTAAATTGCAAATAATCTTACTCAGTAAAACAGTTTTCATTGGTGTGCGTAGTATAGTCAAAATTGTAGTTTTAGGATTAATTTCAGAAGGAATATTTTTTGTGAAGACCATGTCTACCTCACTTTATAAAAAAGTATGTGCGATACTTAGCTAATACCTCGGCTACCAGGCAGGTCTTTTTGGAAACGGGTCTCCCTCTGAGTAAGGCCATCAATCAACCCCTGTAGTGGTAGGACTATTGCAGAGTCCGAATGGGAAGGTATCACACCTTTGCCAGTTATTCAACCGTAAAGCAGTAGTGTGCAAACATTACTGTGTTTCGTTGAACGCAATATACGAGTATGTTTACAGCGAAATGACAGGGCAAGAGACATCTTATATCTCAACGTGACGAGCGCAGTGCATTTTCATACAGAATTTTATACTCTTGTAGTCTACAACTCTGAATGGCACTGTACTGCGATTGTTTCCACTAGTTCAGATAACTGAACTACTGAAACATTTTTTCTCGTTAGTTCAGTTGATAATAAAACATTGCGCCCAGCTCCATTTATTTACTTATTTACACGTAGTTAGTAGGAATAGCAAGGGGCACCTCGGATGACACCAGACAATGGTCTGAAGAGCCCAAAGGAGCCCAAGGGAGCCCTTGACTGAGATCCGATAATTGTCCGGGTGTGTGGTCAGCAGAAGGTCTAGCAGAGAGCTCATGGTCTACTCTAGCGGGTATGCGGGTGAACTCTGTGACCAGTTGAGTAAAACCATATGCGAAGGCAAAGTTGCGGGCAGTAGTTCTGGGCAGATCTGTTTTTGAAGAACCCAACCATCCAGGATGGTAGGTGTTAAAATCTCCCAGGATGAGGATTAGTTCCGCCATAGGATACTTGCTCTAAAGCTTCATCGGTTACGGCTAAGTCATGCCCAAAGAAGTCAGCTGTCCAGTCTTATCGCACTACTTATTGCCATGGGACCGGTACAGGCACGAATAGAATCTGGTGGACCCACCAAAATCAACCCTACTATAACCCTACTAACGCCCTACTATATCACGCCAACCAGCATGTAGTGCGCTTAACACTAATCCTATTCCAACTTTCGCCGACATTGTGGCACTTCGGAAAGAGGTGCGGATGGCGATAGGGAGGATAAAGAGTGGGGGAATTGGCCTCCTGAACCTCCTATAGACCGACCGAAACGCAACAGCAATGACTTCACGTCGGTGCCATGTGAGGGTGTGGTACTTACCCGGTCGTGCCGGCCCATTCGGCTGTAACCAATACACTATTCAGTTACATCGTGGCACTGTTAAAAATATGAATGTCCCTATGTTTTTATAAAACGAACTACGTGTAAATTAATGAACGAAGTGGGGCGCAAGAGCGTGTTTTATCATCAACTAACTGCGCCCTACGACTTCCCGCGCTTTACCGAAATAAAAAGTATGTGTTAATTCACCTCCTAGTTACCACCACCTTCACAGTCCTAATACTAGCGAATTCCTCACTATCCGTTCAGCCGTTTTAGCGTGAAGCAGTAACATACACAAAAACATTTGCCTATATAATAAAGTGTGAGCGTAAATTTTGAGCTCACGAGAAAAAAAATTCAGTAGTTCAGTCAACTGAACGAGAAAAAATGTTTCAGTAATTCAGGCAACTGATCTAGTGGGCACAAACGTTGAACTGAACGGGCAAGCATGACGCTTAACATCACGCGAGCGACTTGCTCGTCTCGTCACTAATTGATATATAAAAATTAATAAATAATACCACCGTGCGAAATGGCGAGGCCGACGACTCGAGTTTTCCTAGTTTTAAGTTAGCACAAGCACAGTTAAGTATTTTATATGTGGGTAAGTACTTACATATTTTTTTTCTTCTAAGCACTGTGGCGTCAACATTTTCCTTTTTAAATTTGCGTTCTCTTCTACTTTCCATTGTAATTTGCAATGTTTCGGAATGTATATTTTTCTTGAGAGTACCCTTAAACAGAAATAACGTGCATCATTCAATAAAGTTAGTTTTTTGCAAACATGTAATTTATACAATAATAAAATTGTGGAGGCCAAATTCTGTACATTGGAAATAAACCTATAAGGGGTGTCACATTATAAGAAACTTTCAACGTGACTTTGTCAATTTTCATTAAATATAACGCCAAGGAACTGAGTTACAAAGCAAAAGAAGGTAAATATTTCTAAAACTATTAAATAGAATTTAAACTTACAGTTATTTTGCCGATTCTTTCAATACTAAGTACACTACTTACACTACTACACTTGAAATATCATCTCACATATTATGCGATTATTTATCTATATTGCGTGATCGTTTATGCCTTAAAAAATATATACATACCATGATATAATGTATTAATTTTATTAAAAAAATGGCGAAATCAAAAAACAATAGAGTCCAATCAAATCAAGGTGCATTCACTTCCACGTGTATAAGAGAGAAATACTAATTAAACAAAACTGTAACATACTAATTTAGGAATGAACCACTTGCGTTTTTTTAAGAACGTACAGCGCCATCTAGCGTATACAGAATAGACATAAAACATTGTTTCGTAACAAAGCATATAATTAGAACACGTTTCCCTACATAACTTGGTTCCTTATATTATGAAATATGTCATAATTTAGGATAATAAAAATCATACCAAAAA
Organism: Selenia dentaria; assembly: GCA_917880725.1. Lineage (NCBI taxonomy): Eukaryota > Metazoa > Arthropoda > Insecta > Lepidoptera > Geometridae > Selenia > Selenia dentaria. The sequence goes on along the minus strand of OU862880.1, from coordinate 20,510,305 downwards.
AAGTTATAAGTACTTATATCAAATAATATGAGCAAGGGGTGCAAACCTTGGGAACATGCTGATGAGTAGGGCAACAGTTTATGGAAAACGTCAACCAGATCTAGACCAAGTGATGGAAATAGCCAGAAACATTGAGGTTCTACCTTGTAAAATTTGTATTTCTTGTACTTATTGGGTGCATGCTTATTATGCCTACACACCACTCGAGCGAAGCCACGGACGGGATAGCTATAGGTATAATATAAGGAAAGAAATCAATTTCTAAAGAGGAGAGAGTTCTCATTTTTTCATCTATATAAATATTATGTTCACAGCATACAAAACAAATATTCGCGTATGTAAGATGGTATTATAGTTTCAAGCGTAGATGCGGTAGATACGTACGAATAGCATAATTACAAGGTAGTGCTTTCACACTACAGCCGATGAGGACTCAGTCTACAAAGGGTATATGAGGATTTCCTAACTATCGCTGCCAAAAACCTATCTATTTTACCATACTAGAGATAGATATTTGACACTATTTGTCGGACGCTATGTCAAATTTATATCTAAGTAGTAAGGAAAACCGTGTATAGATAGATTATTGGGATCGGCCTTAAGTGACACTCGCAGTGCGCCTAGTATGTCACTTGACCACTCAGTGACCACGTGTAGTGATTCGCTGTAAGGCTTTCCTACTGATATGCGCGCCTCGGTCCTAATTATTAAAGATATTTGAACACTCACTGGATTATTTTATCAAAGGCTTCACTTTGTGTGTAGAAGTCAGAATACTTAAACCCAGGGAATTCAAAGCTTAACTTGTCGTCGTTAATTTTCCCCCGAATACACCCAAAGTTAGGAACATTCTGACATTGAATCCAAACATTCTTCCAGGTTATTTCTTCTACTTCTTCTTCGCCGTCCGATATTACTAATACTTCATCCTGAGGCGCTATACAAATTGTAGAGGTCTCAAGGAACTTTTCAATATCAGTTGCTATGCCATCTTCAGATGCGGTGTTTGCTAAAATCTTTTTGTTGATTTGTTCAGGTTTTAGAATTAACATTGCAGCCCCTTTACTTGTGTCATTTTTATCTGATTCAGAGTACACAGAAGTTATTTTAATTTGTGGCGCTATTTCGGCGATTGGCCTTATGTGTGCTATATGTGGAGGCATATTATGTTCATCTGAATGATTTACTTGTGGTGCTATTTCAGCAACAGGTTTCAAATAAGTTGTGGGTTTGTTGTGACTAGGTTCTTGTGTTTTATTCTTTAACCTCTCCGAATCATTGGGTTTCAACAATGAAATCGGACTCTTTATTACAATCGGTTTCTTTTTGAGACGATCTGATCTGTATACAGATAAGGTTGCATTATTAGGTAATACTTTTTGTAAAACATTTTTAGGTGATAGATGATAAAAACCATTTGTGCGGCGAATTTTTATCGGTTTCACGATTTTGGGCATTTTCTTATGAGATGTGTCTCGAATTGAGTTTGGTGTCTCTTTGTCTTCTTCAAGAAGTGTGAGTGATGTTTTTGCATAAGCACCAGACTCAAGAGTAACCATATCGTCGTTAGATACAGACGCCGATGGCATAAACGAGAATGGATGTTCAATAACTTTCATATTATCAACTTTGTTAGTGGTTATCCAAACACCTCTGGTTTTTCTCAACTTTCTACGATCTGAAAATGTCTTAACTATTTCAATTCCCAAAGGTTCATCTACTTCATATGGTCCAATAAATACGCAACATTCGTTTATACAAGGAATTGCATAAATTCCAAATTGTTGCGCAGTGTTTTTGCCTGTGCGGGCTTGTGATGATAACCTGACAGTTTTTCCCGATATTCGAGCTAAGCAAATAGACCTTTGAATTCCATCGTAAGTCACGAAAAATCCTTTTTTGTAAAACTGAATTTCAGTGAAGTCATTTTCTACGGTCATCACAAACCATTTCGATCTTTCTGTATTGTTTACATCTTCTTTTATATCATTGCATACTTTGTCACCTACCGAGCATTTAGAGACATTACTAATACATGTATTTTGATCAAACCAACTATCGTTATCTAGTGAGTCATCTTGGGTCATAAGCGTATCTGATTCTGATGTCTCTGTATGTTCAAGTTGACTTTCAGCAACACGTTCTATAACTTTTACAGCGGAACCGATTAATTCCCAGCAGTGATCCCAACCTCGTAATATACAAAAGCTATTTTCAGCATCCGTCGAGATGGTTACTAAATTACGTATTACAAGCGGATATTTGTGCAAGTCAGCAAAACGAATATCATCTATGTTCGTGCAGTTAGCAAAAAACGGATGGTTGCCGTCTACTGCTAAAAATGTGCGATATGGCTCTCATTCGAAACAAAAAAAAAATTTTTCCGTGCGCTATAACGACTTAATATAAAATCCCAACTCTGTAAAGACGCTTTTCCTTTTTTTGGTGCATCTAAGGAGCTTTTAAGAACTCCTAGTTCACGACGTTCTTTATAATTTTTGTAACTCATTTCTAACCAATATTTTAGTCTATTTTTGACTGTAGTATTTGAGAAAAGATCATCATCAGAAATTTCACTTTTGCCGATTGACTTATTTGAATCTTCGTCATTGTTCACAAATTCGAAACTTCCATTTAATACTTTTAGTGTTTGCGCACGATCTTGTATTTGAATATTATCCAGTTTTGGTGGACAATCTTCTGTTTGAATATCATCCTGTCTTGGAGAACAATCTTGTTCTTTCAGGTTATCTTGTATTTTTGGGTACATTTGTGTTTCTGGGCTATGTTCTTTACTGCCGTTGATTAATCTCATCATTTTCTTTTTCAACAAACTATCATTTTGTTCCATTTCTAATATTCGTTTATTGGTCGTTTTATAATATCCATCGTCATATTTTCTACCATAGTAGCATGTAGTTCTAGCTGATGTAAAACTATCTAAATTGTAGTCGTCGGTGTCTGAACAAAGATTGATACAGTCATCAATTCCATCATTTGATACACTTTTTACTTTTTCAAAAGATTTCCGAGATCGTGGTCTTAACACAATTGGTCTATTCTTGTCGACGTTTCTATCTACAATTACTTCATTTTCAGGTTTTGATATTTCTTTATTTAATATCTTGCTTGAGTGAATGTCATTAATATTAGACACGAAAGATTCCGTAAATTTGCCTTTACAAAAACACTTATACAAATTATGTACCATACAAAATGGCTCTATATTGTTGCAATTAAGCTTTGGAACATCAACTGTTAATATTTTTTTTATTTTTATGTCATTCTTTAAATTCATATTTTTATAAAAATCTGCGTATTTTCTTGAAGATTTTAATTTTCTTTTTTGGGATTTTAATAAGATACTTTTTTCACCAGCTACTATTACTGTATGATGAAATTTCTTTTCTTCTTTAGCCAAGTGAGAGTTTATTTCATTATCCAAATTCATCAAACCAGGTATTATTTCAGAGCAATCCCGTTCCAGCAATTCAATGACATTGTACTTAGACGCTTCACATCTGCATCCAAACATGCAATCAAGCACACCACAGTGTTGTTTAAGACTAAGCAAACAATCAAGTGACTCACATATGCAGCCCATTGAGCAGAATGTTTTGCCACATGGTTTAGTATAATCTTTTTGGGAGCCTTCAGGTAATTTAATAACGGTAACGTCTAGTTTGCCTAGTTCGCAATATCTTCTTTTAGGTTTATCCTTTGTTGTATCCTTTGCATTCAACTCTGCATCAAAATCTGTAACAGCTTCCCTAGGTTCATCCTCGGAATAAAAAGAATCTTGCATTAGGCTGATTTCAACAGAGTTCAACATATCATTCATTACACTTTGTATTTCATTTTCGGAAATTACAGTAGGATTAGAAAAAGTTTCAGCCTTTGTAGTCATAGATCCATTTGCGATGTTCTCAGTTGAACTATAATCACTATCAAAATGTTTACATGTCATTTCTACAGTATTTCGACGCATGAGTAGACGATTCTGATCACATTTGTAGTTCAAATCGAAAACTACACAACATTCTTTATCTAGTTGTGTAGGAGTTTGGTTACATGATGTTCCAAGGACAGAAACAGCGAATTCGGCTAATTTTGGAGTTATAGCACCTGTTTCACCACGTAAACTATTTATGAAACCTGAGATTGGGGGTTCTAAAACAGTTCCATATGCAGGAGAAACTTCCAGCGCAGGTTTTGGGAGCTTGACTAATTCTATCTGAGCCATTTGATATTTATGATGAGAGTTGTCAAGAAATAGTTTCTTTCTCAAAGGTCCTGGTTTGAATTTAACGTTTAAGGAATTCCGTAACAAGCCCATTTTTGACTTCATGCTGTGGTTTCTGAAACGGGGTGAACTTTTCAGGGGCCTTTTCTTGTAGTTTTTCAAATCATAGTTGCAAATAAATTTAGATGTTCCGCCTCTGCTCCCGTTGATTTGAATACATTTATCATTCCACAAAACAAACTGTTTAGAATGACTATAATTTCCAGGGTTGATATTAACAATCATTTGCCAAGCCGATTTAGATATTGGATCATCAGCAAGGAGTAGTTTACTAGCAGTGCTTTTTGTACTCTCATTGCATGAAGAACCATCCCGTATTTTACGAAGTAACATTTTTTCTTGTTTGTGTAGGTCATCTTGTAAGTAGCTGTAGACATCTTTTTCCAATAAACTTCTAATTTCCTTTACTGTTTTGACTTTCAACTTAGAACTTGTTCTTGGTATGTAATGTTTATCGTTATTGGGAATAAACTCCCAGGTGTCAAACTTCTGCTTAGGAGCACATTTTTCAATCGGTTGAGCAGATGTGATCTTGAGTAGATCATATAAATGACCATTTTCATTGCATTCAACTCTTGTAATATCCGAATGAAATATTTTAACCTCGTTCTCCATTTTACTGGCTTTATCTGGAACAAATTAATGTATGATAGTGAAACAATTATTGCTTTTATGTTAAGTTTTACGTTTAGGCTTTTAAGAGAAATAGTTGTTAACATCCATATTTTAGAACTAAGTAACTTAAATAAATTTTAGTGGTTATGAATCTGCTAGGTTAGGTACATACATATATGTACCTAAACTAGCAGTACTAATAAATCTTAACTGAGCCAAATCTCTACATTCAATATTTTTTTAACAAAATGCCAAATATATTATTTGCAATTTTTGTCTGTTTGACTGTCCGCGTCTGCTTATATGCGCACTCTCGAACAACGAAACAGATTTTGATGAAACTTGACACAGTGATAGCTAATATTATGGATTAACTTATTGGATCATTTTATCCCCTAAAATTAAATGGTTTCTTCGGAATAGGAGACCAAAGATAAAGTTTTGAAGTAAATTAACTACTTAACGGATTTAAATGCGATTTTCTTCGCTGGGTGATTTGGGTGGTTGGCTGAAAAGTTAAATTAAATTCTAAGCTATGGTTCATCTGTCCATGATACTGGAATACTTAACTAATTAAAAAAGTCGGGAACTCTGTAATAGTCTAAATCAATGGTAAGCTTATTTCGAATACACATTTCAATTACAAGTACGTATGTAGCTTTGTCTGCGTGTGTACGGTTTAGAAGACAACATGTCGTAGTTAAATCCTGTCTTGTTGAATGTCTTTTTGCTTTTAGGTCGATTTTATTTTCTATTACGTCAGTTTTTTTTTAAATTAAGTATTTTTGTCATAAAATAGCCTGTACTGCTATATTACTTGGAGGTATTTAATCTAGAATTTGGCGCAATACGATAGGCGAGTGATAGCTAATATTATGGATTAACTTATTGGATCATTTTATCCCCTAAAATTAAATGGTTTCTTCGGAATAGGAGACCAAAGATAAAGTTTTGAAGTAAATTAACTACTTAACGGATTTAAATGCGATTTTCTTCGCTGGGTGATTTGGGTGGTTGGCTGAAAAGTTAAATTAAATTCTAAGCTATGGTTCATCTGTCCATGATACTGGAATACTTAACTAATTAAAAAAGTCGGGAACTCTGTAATAGTCTAAATCAATGGTAAGCTTATTTCGAATACACATTTCAATTACAAGTACGTATGTAGCTTTGTCTGCGTGTGTACGGTTTAGAAGACAACATGTCGTAGTTAAATCCTGTCTTGTTGAATGTCTTTTTGCTTTTAGGTCGATTTTATTTTCTATTACGTCAGTTTTTTTTTAAATTAAGTATTTTTGTCATAAAATAGCCTGTACTGCTATATTACTTGGAGGTATTTAATCTAGAATTTGGCGCAATACGATAGGCGATAGGGGAGGCTATGTTCAGCAGTGGACGTCCTACGGCTCAGATGATGATGACGATAGGCGATTCGGTACACCTATTGTAATGAGAAAATAATGTTACAAATATATGTTTTTTTTTTTTCAAAATTACCCACCCCTATGCTATGAACTTTCGGTAGTTGATGCCTTTTATGCCGCGTAAGCATCCACTAACTAAACAAGGTAATTTCGAAATTTCAAGCCTCATGGGGTTGAATTCAATTAATTTTAGTGGCTTCGTGTCCCTTTATATACCAAGCGAGCGAAGTCGCTGGCGGTTCAGCTAGTACACAATAAGTGCGGAAAGTGTTCTACTGTGTATGGGCATAAACACGTCGGGTTCGATAGCCTATAATAAAAAGTGTTGTTTATTCAAAAACCTATAACGTGTTAACATACGGTACGGCATTTTATTACTTAAAAACGAGTATTTTACCTACCACAGTTACTTTTGTATTTTTATTATTAGTATACCTATATCCATTATAAAAGCGAGTGGATCAGCGGGACGCAGCTAGTTATAGAAAATCGTAGTAAAGGGTGTTTTTTCTAGGGGTAGGTATACACTTTTAAAATGAAATAAAACAAATTTAAATAATGATAATGTGTATGGTATTGGGTTTATTTAAAAGGTAATTTTATGCCATTATTGTTTAAATTATGATTTCAGCCATTATGAGCGTCACGGCTAGGTCACACAATGGTGAAGTCTAATTTTCGACAACTTTATCGAGCATATGGGGTTGTATATCCGCAATACCACAGCAAATTTAGACTTTCAAATACTTAGTCCAACATCAGCATAGACTAGTGACTTGATATACATTCACCTAGGAAGTTTGTGTGTGAACAGCCTGAGCTACGCTGATGATATGATTCTCCAGACTCCCTCAATCAAAGGTTTAAGAAAGCTGGTCTCAGTCTGTGAGCATTATGCTAATGGGCGTTTTCACATTGAACGATAACAATAACTGCACGATATCGTCGGACTGGTAGTTTGATATAACCTCTACTAAATGCTCTCACACTGTGTCGTTGTATTTAACGTTATTGTCGCCGATAGATTATCGTGCCGATGTCGGGTCACGCCACGTGCGGGCTCAAGCAGGATCGTTGTCGTCCGAGTGTCGGTGTTGTTATCGTCACAGTGTGAAAACGCCCAATGCGCACGGACTGAAATACGAGTACAATGTGAGTAAGACAGAAGTTCAAATCAAGGGCATGCCCGGGGAAGATACCTGAAGTGTTTTTGAATGGACAATTGATAAAGTAAAAATTCATAAAAAAATAAAGTTCACTATTCAATAAAAACGGTATCCGTCAGTATGTGTATTAAAATTGCTATTTTATTATATGTGTTTCATGACAAATACAATTGTGAATAGATAGCAAAACTGAAGTAAGGCGAAAGTGGTATGTTTAATTTTTTTTAATGTACTCTAGTATGTTATAATAATGTTTTAAGTCCGTCAATGCCTACTTAAAAGTCTTAGAAATGTCATAAAATTTTGTTATTTTAAGTAAATCGCTACACGATAAAAATGAGGGTTTTTGAAGCAGTTTATTTCATAAGATAATCTGCTTCAAAAACCCCTTATTTTTATTGTCTATCATGAATTGACAGCATCTTAAAAAATATAATTTTTTAGGGCGTATTGCACGGGAGGGTTCAAATGGAATCCTAGTGTTTAGTTTTGCATGTACGAGTATACTCGTATATGGATACAATCAAGCCACGTCCTAGGCCTGTGTTACATTACAGTTAAATAAAAACACATTTGTTCTGTAATCAACATGGTGTATAACGCAAAACTAAACTTCTAAGCTTTGGCACTGCATCTGACACGGGTAACTACTACCTCTGGCTCCTATCCTGCTGAGTCTGGTTTTGCTATGCTTCTATACTAACTACTATAACTTGACTGACGCTTCTTGGACCGATTTTAAATAAAAAATTAAAGACAACAAAGAGAACCTAGGACGTATTTTAGCAAACATTATACTAAGATAAGAAGGTTAATTAAACATATTTTCTGCCGTGGGGGGACGGAGAATAATATTCCCACCGCCGCCGCCGCGCGCCGTTGACAATGCGGAAATTAAGAGGCGAAAAAATCCAACCTATAATGTGATAGGCCTGTGGGCAAGAAGCTGTCTTGGTTGGTACCACCGCAGTGCCATATATTCTGCCGGGAAGAAATAATGCGCAAGTATTACTGTTTCAGGAAGTGAAGGGCACTGTAGCAGGTGAAATTACGCTGAGAGCTTATTAGAGACTCAAAAACCAATGTATTAATCTGTCCGCATCAGGTTTACACTATAACAAAAGATTTATGAATGGACTGGAGGCTTGCTGATTCGGAGGGGTTAAGGGGGACGAGCGCAGGCAGTACCACTCCACGCAAAACTATACTTCTGAGCTCAGGGTGGTTCTGCACAGTGCTTCGCAAATAGAGCGTTAGAGGCACGTCCACGCTTTCAAACCTAATAAAATATAAAATTTGTGATATATTTATTAAGAAAAAGTATGTAGAGCCGCTATTTATGTTTAATCAATTATAATCTTTACAAATTTTCAAGAAACCCACAATAAAGTTAAATAAGGAAGCGCAACAGAATTTAGGATTTATTACTATAAATAAAAGTAATAAATTCTAATAAAAAACACTTTAATATATTCTGCTTTATTTAAAAATAAATTAAGCATGCCATCTTAACGCCATATTAATTACAAATATTTAGGTATACTTCGAAAAATTTTAGGGTTCAATACCCAAAGGGTAAAACGGGACCCTATTACTAAGACTCCGCTGACCGTCTGTCTGTTATGTCTGTCCGTCTGTCACCAGACTGTATCTTATGAACCGTGATAGTTGGACTGTTGAAATTTTCACAGATACCTAATGTATTTTTGTTGCCGCTATAACTACAAATACTAACAAGTACAATTAGAATAAATTAATACCGTCTTCTATTCTATTCAGTTATTGGAGTGTAACTCAAAAACTACTGGACCAAAGCACCAGCTTTCAAACAAAAAAGAGTTATGTAAATCGGTTCACCCAATCGAAAGTTATGAGGTTAAAAAGTACCTCCTTTTTTTTGGAAGTCGGTAGAAAAACAGAATAAAATAAATATTGAAGGGGGCTCCCATACAACACAAACTCCCACAAAATACGCACAAACGTGTTTTTTTTGCTCGATATTGATAACGGCAACAGTTTTAAAATATTCACAGAATATTTAGTTAAATATTCACATTAAGAATAAATCTACGGTAATTTTATAAAGAGGAAATTTTTTTATCTTTGTGTGTGTGTGTGTGTATCAAAAACTACTGAGCCGATTTCAAAAATTCTTTCACCATTGGAAAGCTACATTCAACCTGAGTAACATGCATATATTTGATTCATCCTCATCATCATCCATTACCATGCGGGTGAAACCTCAGACCGCAGCTAGTAATTAAATAAAATAAAACTAACATTTAAGGGGGGCTCCCATACAACAAGCTAGTCCTTTGCTCGTTTTTGCTCGATATTTATTACGGCAACCGGTATACGCTTGAAATATTGACAGAATATTGAGTTATACCTATTATTCACTTTAAAAATAAATAATTAAATTAAAACTTAAGGGGGGGCTCCCATACAACAAACGAGGAATTTTTCTAAGTCTTAACTATAACTGGTAGAAACTATATGCGCAAAGCCCTCTCGCACTTCGCTGATTATTAATTTTATTCTTATGTATTATTATCTACTTATTACAAAATATTTTCTTCAGGACAAATAACTAAGTTTCTTTAGCGCAATCAAACAGTAGATCTTCTTTATGCATATATTTATATCAATTGCTTGCATAATTTTTATTTTATTCCATGTAAGCTGCTTTGTTCCTGCATTATACGGTGTGGTGTGGCTGTGAGTGAATGTTTACAATAATAAAAAAACACATAAATTTACAGTGTGAAAAATATGTTTTTATTTATTACAAAATTTATTTATCGATAATTTCTTCGCATTTATTTGGCTTGGCGCGCCATTTTAATTACCTACAAGCTTTACCAAGTAAATGTTTAATTTTTGTGACATACTTGTGTCTCTTGTCTAATCTAACCTACAAAGTCCCTTGTCTGTGCAAATAGCTATAGCATATTATGGACAACTTTAAGAACTTAGGTACCTACATGGTTTTTAGAGCTGAAAGTAGGTAAGACCTCAAAACCAGACTCTGAATTTATTTATTGATAAAATACTTAGGTTATGTTTTATATTGGTAAGGTTTAAATACTTTCGGATATTGATATAAATCTATCTATTAGTCCAATATGATGATCCTTGCTGTTTATTACAAGAAAATTTTTATGAATAAAATTTATGCTTCATAAAATGCGATTTGGTTTTGAGGTTATCTAGTAGACAATATAAAATTAAGATGCCACGCATTTATGAATGCAAGGTGTCTATCCTAGGGGAAGGTAACGGGCAGGACACTTCCTACATATATAATACCTACAAAGCAGGTAGCAGTGGCTCATGCGATGCGCCTATTTGGGGCGAATCAATTCTTGAAAAGGCCACGTGAACGAACCCGCGAGGGGTCAGCTTGTTTCGTTAGATAAAGGTACCTACCTACTTAACGTATTCTTGAAAAATTTCATTCTTAATATACTTACAGAACCAGTACCTTACTCCGTTAGGATAAAAAAACTCTGTCTAGACTCTCGGTAGAGAGTAAAATATTCCTTGGTCTAGAGAATAGAAGTAAGTATGTACTTTTTTCCTTTAGTAGTAGGCTTGTACGTTTGTCCCGTTGCGTTCGGAGTCGCACTGAAACTAAAAAGCGAATGTATGCTGCTACTGTTGCTTCGCTGTTATTATATACGAGCTATTAAGAGTTAAGTATATCAAAAATCGTAAGAATTTATAACTTTAATAATTCACATTGCTATAAATCATCCACATTTCATCACCAACGTTGCAATAGTATCGCGTGTATCTAACGCCTTGTCTGATTAGGCAATAGATAGATAGGTACATAGGATGCTTTTCATCATCATCATCATCATCCATCACCACGTGGATATAACCGCAGGGCGCCGTTAGTTATTTCATAAATTATATTGGTATTGAAATAATTTGAAATTAATGTAGGTAGGTACCTACTTACTTAATTGTAAATTAAGAAAATAATGTTAATTTTTATTATTTACTCACATAAATGAATTAATAAGCTCGTTTGCATTTGATTCTACACTGTAAATTCGTATTCACTTACTAAGTACAAAATTATTCATAAAAACACATATAGGTCGAGGCACGTAAGTTGAACCAAAATGGTGGTCTTCTACGCAGGTACAGTCATGGACAAATGCGATAGACGAACACTTACTCTGCGGTGGTTATAAACGAAACGCAAGTTAAACCAAATATCAAATTTCATAAAAATAATGTCGGATTTCCTTTCAAATTATTGTATTTCTTGAACAATGTCTTGTGGAAAGTAATCGTTAGCTATTATTAAATAGAACACAGGAATACTAATCTTAATCACTATTATTCATGGGCGCAACACTTTCTACATAATTTTTAAGTGATATTCTAGAACTTGGGCAAAGAGTTGCGGTTTCATATTCGTTGTCAGTGAAGAATCCAATTCACAATCACTGGTATCAGAATCTCCGACTGGGTTATAAACTCTTCCGTCATATTATCGATGACGTGGTCTTTCTAGACGTAAGCTTCTTCGATTGTATTGACGCTATAGTATAACTAGTAGTAAGTATAATCATTTATGTTGTTTTCTCTAAAAAAATAATTATACATGTCAAAAACACTTGCACTCGCCTGTCTCCTTAAAGTTGGTTGTACCTAGCCTTGTCATTTTCTTGAAATTAAATTTAACAATCGCAAATTTTAACAAATATATACCTAAGTGAAAGAACTAAAACCTTTTTGCGAAATTGTACTCCAGGGTCACGCGGAGCGTGCGCGGGCAGCGAAGGGCAGACTGATTGTCGCCGCGTGGTTACACACGGCCACTCGCCACGCACCGCATACCCCACTTCTATTAAGGCCCAAAAATTTGTTCTGCGCATATTTCAACTTACGTGCCGCGATCTGTACCTACCTACAATCTTAGTAAGCATTACAAAATGGCCGCCATTATTTTGACTTTAGGATCCAAATCTGTTTAAATCTAATAACACCAATAATCATTAATTCTATATAATATTTTAAGCTCAATGACAAGCTCTATACTTTTAACTTTTTGTCACTAAAAGCCTCCAACTACGAATCATATAATACACGGTCAAACCACGGTATGACATTACCGTGCTCAAACCATACGAGTCCATGAGAAAAAAAACATTTACATACATTGCCTATAACTATAAATCTAGACCGGAATCGCAAACATTGGCTTTATATATTATGCAAAACATTGCAAGTTAGGTATGTAGATACTGTTAAAGGCAAAAATAACAAAAATATGAATGTAGCGAAAGATACCTACGCCGTTTTTGAGGTTATGTTACATATGCCTATTAAATATTTACGACGTACGTACTCTTAAAACTATCTGTATAAGGCACGTGTGATAAAGCACATACTACAATTTAACGTATAGCCATCTATGTAGATTTATTCTACACTGTAAATTCGTCTTCACTTATCAGGTAAAGCACTAACTGAATTGATCATAAAAATACATACCATCTTAGTATCACAAAATGGCCGCCATTGTTTTGACTTTTTAGACCAAATCAGTATAGATCTATCTCAAATTAAATAGATGTACATGGTAAATTCTAAGTATAAAGAATAATACAAAAACATAATTTATGAATGGAATATTTTCAGTTAGATAACTTGCAATATCAAACACAAGTAGGAACGTAAGTATCTAGAAAATTCACAGCAGAAATTGCACTTGTTTGTAATCTAAAAACAAAATAGAGTACTTCGTATCGTATAGCAAAATGACTTTGACAGTAGGTACCTAATTATATTGACAGGCAAATCAATCCAATGAACTTGGAAGAATGAACGACAATGTATCAAACCATCAGATTAGGTACACAGATACGTGTAACTCCACGTGATGAATGAAACGACACAGATTAAACATGGCGATATTTTTTTTAGGGTACGTTCAGTAAATCGATTTCGAACTCGCTCAATCGCAGAGTTGTTTATCTTAGCTTAACTGACATGAAAAATAATTATCAACATAATATAATTTGTTTATTGTTATTTCCCATAATATTTTTGTTTTATTTTATTAATTTATTTAATTCACAATTTTTTATTTAATGAACACGTAGAGCGACGCTATAGAACGTTATCACATTTTCAAACTTAGTAACAAATAAATTATAAAAAATGATCAGCAGATAGTGGTAATCATAACAAACAAGATCAAAATATGTATAGTAAAATAAAATTTGAACTAAGTCATGACAGGAGGGCGATTAGCTCTCCCCTATAGTTTTACTATCCTTTGAGGTTATATTGAACAATGTATTTTAATGAGTAGATGGAACATCTTATTGCAATCCAATACAGAAGCAATCGAGTTTCATTTGCATTGGATTGATAAAACATGACGTAAACTTGTATTTCAATATTTTTATACTTATAAATAAAAGCGGCGAAACTTGGTATTTAAAAAATAAAATAACACGGAATAATTACGGATAATTTAGAAATGGAAGGTCAGCAGGATCAGGAAAATGCGAAAGGTTATTTTATTTATTGGGTGACATAATAATTATCGAAAGATGTAACGTTGCCGTGGGTAATTAATAACTTTTTTAGGAAACATTATATTTGGCCTCGTACTTTGTATTTTTGCCATTCCTCAAGTTTCTAGTTGCACCCAGTTACTTTTTGTTCAATTAGTCAGTCCAAGTCACATTCTATTTTGGCGGTGGATGCATTACTAAAACTTTCTAATGCGGTTGACGTGGAAACAAAAAACAAACACGTGATTTTCTCGACTTTCCCTACACTCGTGAACAATTACGAACACTTATCGGTTTAGTCCCAAACCTAGTAAAGCAAAAGATATGAAAAGTAAAAAGTAAAAGACGTCAAAACTTGAAGAGACACTAATCTAGAAAAATTTAACAATATCAATGATAAATTGTTGGGTTTTCCCCGACATCAATTATAATTTCCTACCCAACATTTTCTCTATGGCCAAGACAAAGCCCAAGAGCTTAAACGAATGAATGTTCTAGTATGTTTGCCATTAAGGGTACGTGCCCCGGTTTAGCGTTCCGCTATCAATCTATGCTTTCCATGTTCATCCCAAACGGAACTGTAACGCGGTCGCGAAAAGCGCCAAATTTTCTGTCAAAAATCGATAGAATCCTATACATTTCATGTTCGACAGACTCGCAACGACCGCGAAAACCCACCTACGATCTGCGAACGTTGTGAGCGTTTTGCGTGACGTATCGAGCTCGCTCACGGTGATCGTGGGTTTGTAAGAGAATGGGTGTGCGAACGCCACGAGTGATTACGGCGCTTTTCAGAACGTAGCCTAAGTAGCACTCCACATAAACATATATATTTTTAATCTGTCATAATATCGGCTGCACAATACCGGTTCAAATGGCAAAGCAATTCAGTAGAGTTCGGCCGGTATTCTCGACACGTTCGCACGAGTTACCGACGATAGCTATAGTCGGTAAGTCGTGTGAACATAATAGCAAGTTAAGTGAAGGTAACATTGTGATGAAATCCACAGCATGACGGTACGACACTTTCTGATGGCCGCCTGGCTAGCTAGGCTACCACTCTCAAGTTTAAACGCCTGCCACGAAATACCTAATATCAGTCGCGATCTAGTAAGGTACCAACTTCGATCTGAAGTTAACCACCAAGTGATGATGCAATCGAAGTTGAGAAGATGAACTGTGAAAAAGCGATGGAGAACAAAAGATATATCATTAAAACACTTCAATTCAATGCATGTTTTTAAGTTCAATTTTGAAAGATCGGACGAAATCCCGAAAACTGACTCGAAACACATTAAATGAGTTACTGAAAACTTGTTGTAAAATAACGACTAAAATTTAATGATTTGTACAAAATTTAGTAGATAAATGGTATAAACCTGGTATGATGCTAGACATTTTTAGAGAAATTAGATCTAAAAATGTGCCGAGCTGGCAACATTTTTAAGGAACGGAAGAAAGATGTGCATTTATAACTATCAAACAAACATACAACACTTTGTATTAAATTACTTTGCTCTTTGATCCTGTAAGGGTTTTAGTAGCCGTGTAAATGTTAGTTGGAAATAAATAAAATAAAAATAGAACAGATATAATTTAAACAACTCTACCACGCAGGATAAACGCACACAATACAGAAGTAATCAGAGACATGAGACGAGCGTAGTGTACGTAAATCCGTAGTCTCTGCCTGCCTTCCCCTCCAGGGTTCAGGCGGTGCTTTATGTAAGTGTCTTTATGTTTCATGTTTGTTCTACCTTGTTTATTAATTTGTTATATATCGGCTCTGTGTTCTGTATATGTGTAAGTACCTAATAAAATGTTTCTTTCTTTCTTTCTTCTTTCAGTAAAAGCCGTGCGTAGCCGTCACTCATCAATCGAGCGTTATTAGTTTAATTGTAAACTAATTGAAAGACGTCCCAATCGGTACGTATTAACCGCCACATACACTTGTTGTTGATTTGTTGGCCTAAAGTATAGCAGTTGTACCATAGAATTCGCCCTATTTACATAGGTCCAGAAGGATAGTTTTCATACAAATGACATTTAAAAGTGAAGTCATATTTTTTTTTAAACTAATAGCATAGCAAATGTATTTTATAAGTTAAAATAAAAATTTATATGTACCAAAGTGTATCTATAACTGGATCTTTTGGAAACCTAAATAACACCGGGATAATCAGGAAACTAACATGAGTAGAGTGGTAACACTAATTGAGTTTTGCATACTATTAGAAAAATCTCTTGTAAAATACATAAAAAGAAGTGTTGGAGGCTGCTTTTGCGTGAAGGGAGACCGTGGTCTCCTATATTTTACATATCCTCTAATTTTTACGCTATCTAATCGCACAAATTTTTTTATTTGATTTTCATCTTACTCAGTACCATCCACAGCGAGTGACACTTGTCGACTGATTTTGAATTTGACAAGTGAAAACCAAGTATCCCTGCTAGGGTTACATTTTTTGCTTCATGAATTTTGACGTATTAGGCATCTGGAGACTATATTATACCTATCTATGATTTGTACTTACACTATTTGCATGGTTACTGGTTACTGTCAAGTTCTAGGCATAAAAACAACAGCATTATGTAACATAAGCATGTACTTACCCTAGGCAATGCAAGAAATCTTGTTCTTTTAGATCACTAACAAGATGGCCGCCCCAGCACCGGCATGGTGGCCTATTGTCTATTTTCTAAATCCATCTTAATCTCAAGCTAACTTCTAAGATAAGATTTACAGAGACTTACTTAATTATTATTACACTTCTACAAAGCCACGTATATGAATATTTAAGTTAAATTCTTATAAAATGCAATTATTGTACTTCGAGAAACAAGCTTCCACACATAACATATAACAACAGATAACATATAACTATAGCAGTTCTATAGATAACGTAGGTATGTAATGTACTGTACCAATAGCACAGGTAAAAAATAAACAAGAACGAATGTTTGGTTTATGGATGCGTTCAAAAATACCTTTTCCCCTTTGGAACTCCCACGGTTGTATTTTGCATTTTGCCATTCTTCAAGTAAAATAAAACATGAACGATGTGTCATAAACTATAGAATACTACGTTTATTATCATGCAGAATTTTGTGAAATAAAGCCTAAGTTTACGGGTGTATTATTTTACTACAGATGATAATAATGTACATACTTATATATATATTTACACTAGCTGATCCGCCAGCGGCTTCGCTCGCTTGGTCAAGACGAAGGTGTAGTGTTGGTAGCGCCGTTTTGGAATCTCGGGGCCTTGGATTCGATTCGCGGGATGGATAGTACCTAATTGAGATCTCTGACAAAGACATTCTCAATAACAGTCCGGAGTCTGTAACAGTACCCCGTAGTTGGCAATAGGCTGACCTAAATGGCTCGCCCCCTATTACATGGGACCAAAATATATCCGGCGAAACGCAGGTGTTTAAAACACCGTTGTTTACTCCTTCGAGGATATATGGGTGTGACGAAGCGAAATAGGATACTTCTCATCCCCGAATAGTGTTCCTGTGGGATAGCCACTATGCATGCGTAAGAAGCCGAAGAATATATAAGTATGACAATTTGTTACTTGTTTTTAAAAATAACATGTATTGCATTAGTTTATTTACAGTTTATTTTTACCAAGTTTTGAGTGAATTTCACCTGAACATTGTTTTCCTTACCTTTAATAATTGCACACCTTAAGAGGATTGCATAGCTAGTACTTTCCACACTAAAAGAAAAAACTCTTTTCTACCTCTTAACATTGTCCGATTTCAATGATATTTTTTTAATGGTATTTTTAATGGTAAATTTTTTTTCATGGAATCATCACATTGTTTACTATGCCCGTACGTTTTGATTCTTTTCAGTTTTGTTAAGTTCTAAAAAAAGGAAATTTATGGTACTTTGAAATACTGAAAAAATCAAAACGTACGGACATAGTAAACAATGTGATGATTCCATGAAAATAAATTTACTGAAATCGGACAATGTTAAGAGGTAGAATAGAGTTTTTTTCTTTTGGTATGGAAAGTAGGTACTAGCTATGCAATTCTCTTAAGTGGATATGTTTGCATAGTGTTACATTCATATTAATATTACGGTTTTTAGACGTATCTACCATAGAAGTTCATGCACACCGACCAGTCAATCGACACCCCAGTTTTATATTAGACCATGTAGCATAGAGATATCAAGCTGCAATATTGGATTTATGTAACTGATCAAAATAAAAAGTTAATAGTGGGTGCTCCGGGCTCTAATATATCCATATACTAAATTTAATTGAAATCTGTCCAGTAGTTTTTTAGTTATAATATAGCATACAGACAGACATTTTTTTTCAAAACGTCGTACCTATTCTTGTTCAGAAGTTAATTTTACGTCCTCTGACAGACATTTTTGTATTTTACTTCTAAATTCAGACTTTTTGGTATCTACTGCTTTATTATAAGTACCTAAGTATAGATTAAGATTTGTGTCAAGTGACATTTTTATGTGGCACATACATTACATATTTATGCGGCAGAAAACGTTTTGTGTTCTTTATGTTGTATACGTAGTACATATAGGTCCACCTGGTGTTAAGTAGTAACCTCTGCTTAGAACAGATGCATTTCGTCACAATGACGAAATGCACTGCACCTGTAACCCTGAGACATTTAGTTCATAAGTCTATTGCCTGTAATTCGCCGGCACCCATATCCTTCAGCCTTCAGACCAACACACAGCTTACGGTGAACATTAGTGCTTCACGGTAAGTAGAAGTATGGTGGCAGTAGGTACTTCCAGCACAAACTCAGTCATAAATAGTGCTATTTGTACCATATAATAATATATTAGACTGATATCAGCGTTGCCATATGCTATTCTAATCCAAAAAACGATCCACCACACACACTACCACGATCTAATTTTTCTTTCTTACAAAATCCGCCCTCCAAAAGCGAAACCCAAAATTATCCTTCAGCGTAACTTTAGTGGTATTATTTAGGAACAATTTTGTCAAGATGTGCAAAATATAGATTGGAGTCCTGTCACCAATGCTAAGCTGGTGGACGACCAAATTTCCATGTTTAATACTATGTACATTCAACTTTATGATGTGCATACTCCCTGAAGGGCTATTAAAATAAAACACCTTCCTGCACCATGGCTAATGACAGATCTTAAAAAACTGATGCATAAAAAAGTAACTGCTAAGAACTAAAGAAGTATCATGCCAATGATAATAATAAGGTAAAGTATGGACGTGCTCGTAATAAATGTAACACAGCGCTTAGAGATGCTCAGCGTCGCTATGTTCATCAATCAGTGGAATATGCAAACCCAGCTAAAAGTTAGAAATTTCTACGGTCACTAGGAGTAGGTAAATCTCATCAAGATGGTATTTCCAATGATTTAGATATTGATTCACTTAACAAACATTTCTCTTCTTCGTCTCACATTGATGATTCGACAAAAATATCAGCATTGTTTTATCTTTCTTCAGTTACAACTCCTGACTGCCATCCTTTTACTATTAATCAAATATCTGATTATGATGTTAAGAAGAGTATATTGTCGATAACGTCCAGTGCAATGGGAAGTGACGGTATTAGTCGAAACATATTGATTCCCATCGTAGACACGATCACCCCCTTGCTATGCCATATTTACACTTGTATATTAGACAGTGTGTTTCCTTCTCTGTGGTAGGAAGCCCAAGTTATCCCTTTATCTAAAAAACGCAATCCTAAATTATATTCTGATTATCGTCCAATTTCCATACTGCCTTTTCTATCTAAAGTCTTGGAGCGCCTTATTCATAATCAACTTAGTAATATCTTGTTAAATCCTTTTCAGTATGGTTTCCGTTCCGGACACAATACGGTTACTTCTCTCCTTAAAATTACGGAAGATATACGCTTTGGCATGGAGAACGGAAATCTGACTGTTCTAACACTGTTAGATTTCAGCAATGCATTCAATACCGTCAACTCGCAATACTTCAGTCTCTTAACATATCTCCAACAGTGGTTGATTGGTTCCGAAGTTACTTAGGCGGTCGTCGGCAACGCGTGCGGTTCGATGAATCTTTTTCTTTATTGTGTGACACTTCTGCTGGAGTGCCTCAATGTGGGGTGTTATCTCCTCTCTTGTTTGCAATATTTATTCATTCTATTTCACTTTATATCACTTCTCCCTATCATTTGTACGCCGATTATCTCCAGATTTTATCTCAAGCTCCACTAAGCGATCTCAGTGGTGCCATAGACGTTACCAACCACAATTTGAGCCAAATTGCGGAATGGAGTAAATCTTACGGGTTAAAAATGAATTCTGTTAAAACACAAGGGATGGTTCTTGGCAGCCCCTGCATGATTTCCAAAGTAAATTGGTCCACATTACCTATGGTCATGTTTGATGGAGTGGCTATAGTGTAAAAAATCTAGGTCTGATTCTAGACCAATCTCTAACATGGGGTTCCCAAGTTCAGGCTGCAAGTCGTAAGTTATTTGCTTCTGCAGGTCCTTGAGAAGACTCCGTATTTTTTTACCAACAGCTACTAAAGTGTCCCTTGCGCAGTCTCTATTGCTCCCTGTCTTCCTGATGCCTGCTATCTCGACCTCACAGAGGAAAACAAACTTGAGCGTCTCCAGAACTTTTGTATCAGATTCATATTTGGTTTGCGCAAATATTAAAAGAACGCTTTTCCTTTTTTAACTCTTCGGGTACACACACACTTAGGTCATCTCTAAAATCTCTCTCTTAAGGTGCCTCCACATTCTAGCTCCTTTTATGACAAATCGTTTACCGTCCAAGCTGTTCGTTTGTGGAATGCGTTGCCGGTCTCAATTAGACGCGCGGAGACACTTCTTGCCTTTAAATACCAAGTAAAGAGGCTTTACCTCTCAAGTTGATTCAAGTTATTCTTGTTAGTCGCTTGCATTTAAACACTATATAATATTATTGAATACGTTTCTTGTAAGTATGTTTTAGAATACATATATATAATATTTATGTATTTGTACATTTATTTATATTATAAATATTTATTTATTTATATTAAGTTATGTTCGTGTAGTTTATGTAATTTTAATATTATTAAGGTTTACACTGCCGTCTATTCGTGTATCATAATTTCTCTCCATCCAAAGGTTGTCTGGAAAAGATCGCTTATAAGCGATAAGGCCGCCCATTGTACAACAGTCTTAATAATTATAGGTATATTAAATGTATCCACGTTTTTATGTACAATAAAGAGTTATCTATCTATCTATGTTAGTATCAACAGCTATCCTAGTACACTCGTATGAAACTTACTCGTGCGAGTATGCTCGGACCGAGTGGAGTCGGATACCTACTCGAATGCTATTCGGATTGTGGCAACTAATAATCCGAGCGCGCTCTGACAATGGTGTCCGATCCGTGTAGACTCGGATCATGTACCACTTTAATACTTAGCTCGTATACTAGTAGGAAAACAAAATGGCTCATATAATAAATCGACTCTTTGGACGACTCTCATAAATGTGCAAGCATTTTTTGCGACTTGTCCAAAGTATTTGATTGTTTGCGGCATGACATACTGGTCCGAAATCTTCAGTTTTACAGATTAAATGGAATCTAACTAAATATGTTGAAATCTTACTTAAATAATCGTAGTCAAGCAGTTTATGTAAACGAGATAAAATCATCAGCAGTTACGGTAGAGGTAGGAGCACCTCAAGTTTCAATTTTAGGTCCAGTATTATTTTTAATTTATATGAATGACCTAGGGTAGTTGTATGTCAGACTGGACGTATAAGTATAAGTTTCTTTGCGGACGACACCCATGTAGGTATAAGAGAAAAAAATAAACAAACCTTAGAAGTAAAACTAAGTAAAGCTTTCCTACCATCCTTCCTTATAAACCTACTCCATATGGCAGATACTGCTTTAAAAGGTTTCCATTTGGGATTTCTTCGGCCACGGAGGTAATGTATGCTAAAACTTAACATAAGGATATTCAGTGATAAACAAGGGGTAGAAGTTTATTGTGAGACGATTTAATAATATCTTGGAAGGATAATGAGGGCCATGATAGGACATTAAAGCAGGTAATAGAAAGAGCAAGAAAATACAATGTGAAATTTAATAGCAACAAGTTACACTTCAGGCAAGATCACGTGAAGTATGTAGGCTCACACATCTTTAAAGCAGGAATTAAAGTGGATCCAGGACATGTTCAGGCTATATTAGAACTTGGGAAACCAAATACTCGTAATATTAACAATTGCAAAAGTTTCTTGGAATGTATAATTATTATTTATGTAAGCTCACACTGGAACATGCTAAAGCCACTGATATGTACGGTTCAAAAAATTTGTAGAGTGGTTTGGGATTCAGCTCAAACTGGAGCATTTGAAGAATTTTATTAAAGATGAAGTTGAGTTGCACTCCTACTTTAACAATACTGAGTAACAAGGGAAGAATAACTTTACAAACAGACAGCTCTAAAAGTGGCATGAGAGCATGTTTGTTATAGAATGACCTATTGAAAAAGAGCTTTCGTTTCTATGGAAATATATCAACAAATTATTTATGGACAGAAAATTATAGTAGAGACGGGCCACAAGCTAGCTTTAGTCTAGGCTATTACGAGTAGACATAAACAAAATCTTCGCATGGTTCTAGTATATGACTGAAATAAAATATGTGCCAGGCTGCCAGGGCCTAAAATGAATATTGCTATGTGTCCAGAAATCACTTGTCAAATAATAAAAAGGTAAGTTAAACCCCACACCTGACACCATGTTTTGTATGAGATTCAAATGACACGTTTGTGATCGTCATCTTTTATTGAATGCCTTATGTTGGTGTTGCCATGTAACACAATAATGATATCCACACTGAACATGTTCCGAACACATATTGCTCATTAACTTACACGTCACAAGAGATATTAATAAGCATACCTAATCTGTTAGTCACTATTGCCCCACCAAATCTCCAAAACACTTTCATTCCTCGGAACTTCCTCTCGTTTTATCGGGTAAATAAGCCTTTTGTAACAGTCTTCGCGCGGATTTTTGACGAATGGGTTTTGGAACGGTGCCAACAGCCAACGTTAATTTTAAAAATGTAGGTACCTACTATCAAGAATGTGAGGTTATATAATGAGCTCTAACTTTAACTTTGCATTCATGATCCTTCGATCTAACTTTGATTGATGAAATTTGAAAGTATGCTTAGTAAACTTAACGAGCCGTATACCACACGTCCATCATTTAGCTAAATTTACGAACCGCATATTAAGTAAGCAGCTAGAACTAAATCTTCCAGGCCCAGAGTTTTGGAGCCGATGTCGATGCCCAGAAAAACTATTTTATGCTTATTTAGAGAATTAAGTAATATATATTTTAGTAAATATAAGTATAGACTGCTATAGGTAGGTACCTACCTACTTAAATGAGCATTAACAACAAAAATAAACACTATCTACCCGGCCAGTCAGAATCAGGGGGTCGAAACAGATTCCATGGTGAAAAATACTGATTATACAGACTGCAAGTTCCTAAAATACTGACCAAACTTTGAGAGGTACTGATCCTTCGACGACCAGTTTACTATTGATATATGACATGCATGTGTTAGTTGCTGTATATGTATGGTAGTCAATCTATTAAACATTCAAAAAAATGTAAGTAATTAACATATGTATAGGTAGGTGCTTATATATGTTTAGTCTCTTTTTTAAAGAGAGAAGAAAATAAGTTAATGAGTATGCTAGTCAATCTATAAAACATTCAAAAAAATGTAAGTAATTAATATGTACAGGTAGTACTTATATGTTTAGTCTCTTTTTTACAGAGAGAAGAAAAGAAATTGGCGTACCAAAATCTTTAATAATTTAGCCCTTACTTGGTATTCTTCACATACAACACAACTTCTATCTACAAAATCGCCACTTTTATGGAAGCGTCGCCTTGAAATACTGACTTTACTGACCATTTCTCATAAAAACTGACTTTTACTGAACCGAGTCAAAAAAACTGACTTGTACTGACTTAACTAACATTTTATTTTCTACCGACTTCCAAATAGGAGAAGGTACAATTCGACTGTATTTTTTTTGTGTGTGTTAGTTACCTCATAACTTTCGATATGGTGAACCAATTCTCAAAATTCTTTTTTTTTTTTTATTGGTTTGCAAACCGGAAGTTACAGCATTTAGATGTGACAATAGCTAAAGAATACAATACATGATAGGCTGAACATCCTTTTAAGTACAAACACAACATGTATATGAATCTAATGCTCAAATATGCAACTTTACTAGTTGCATATCAATATAACAAAACAAATTTATAAGGGTATTATTATAGTAAGTAAAGATAAATATTAAAATGTAAATCTAAATAAAGGTTGAGTTACAAAGAAATGGGGTAGCTTAGGATAAATTTCTTAATTTTGTTGACCGATGTATCGAAAATGTCGAGCTCCTGACAAACACTATTGTAGGTACAACATAGGCGGTTTATGGGTGAATTTTGGGCATAATTAGTGCGACAAATAGGCAGGGCGAGTGTCTTGCAGTTACGGCGTGGGTTAACTGTTCTGGGAATAGTAAAGTTGATTTTTTTTAGCGAGTCAGGACTGTCGATTTTACTATGGATAAGCTTATAAAGGAAAACGATGTCAGCTATCTTGCGCTTTTGGCTAAGCGGAGTTGCTTTATAATGCTCAAGTCTGGAATCGTAACTTTGAAGACTATGACATTTGTTATTGGCGTACGAGAGATGATAGAAAAATTTCTTTTGGATTGCTTCAATTCTTTTATCGTGAACTGCATAGAATGGGTTCCATATGGGACTACAATATTCTAAGAGGCTACGAACATAACAATTAAAAAGGATTATAGGGATTTCAGGTTTCTTGAATGACTTTGTTTGTCTTAAGACAAAGCCTGCAAGCCTTCCCCCCTTCTTAACGATATGATCAATGTGCTCTCTAAAGTTCAACTTTTGATCCACAATAACTCCCAGGTCACGTGTACTCGTTACTTCTTTAACCAGCGCGCTATTTATATGGTATGATGCAGTTAGTGGGGTTCTTTTTCGAGTAAATTTTATGTGTTGACACTTTGTTGGATTTAAAATCATCTTGTTTTTGAGACACCAAACACATATGAGATCAAGATCATTTTGTAAAGCAGCAATGTCTTCTCTAGAGTTTACAACTCTGTAGACTTTCAAATCATCTGCAAACATTGTATAGTTGGAAGTTATTGTGGAACAAAGATCTTTTATGAATACTAAAAAGAACAAAGGCCCAAGATGAGAACCTTGGGGCACGCCAGAAGGTATTTTTTGGATTGCAGACTTAAAGCCTCGAACTATGACCAACTGAGAACGATTTCGTAAATAAGATTCGCACCATCGAAGTAATGACCCGCAAATACCGGCGTGCCCCAGTTTCTGGATTAGAATGTTGTGATAGACAATATCGAACGCTTTGGAGAAATCGGTGTATATCGCGTGAACTTCTGTACCCTGTTCGATTATGTCGTTCGAGTATCCAAAGAGATTAGATGATGTGGATCGCCCTGGCAAAAAACCATGTTGGTGAGAGTCAAATAGAGGTTTGAGATAGAAGTATAATATTTTTTGGACCATAGATTCGAACAATTTACCTAAAGCTGACAGAATAGATATAGGCCTATAGTTGCCTATGTCGCTACGGTCACCTGCTTTATGAATGGGTGTGATATGCGCAATCTTCCATCTCTTGGGAAACGTGCCATCTTTGAGGGATTTGTTGAAGATGATTTGCAGCGGCTCCGCCAACTGCGAGGCACAGGCTTTGAGAAACATTGGAGGGATAGTGTCCGGTCCAGGACCCTTATTTACGTTGATGAGTTCAAGGGATTTCAAAACTTCCGATTTGGAAAAGCAACATGAGTTGAGAGATACATGGCAGTTATCAGAACTATCCGTTATAGGGCATGTCTCAGATTCAGTTTTATAAATTGAGTGAAAATGTTCCGAAAATAAGTCAGTGATCTGATGCCCACCAGATACATTATTGTCATCAAGAAACATTTCGTCTGGT
This sequence comes from Selenia dentaria, assembly GCA_917880725.1. Classification (NCBI taxonomy): domain Eukaryota; kingdom Metazoa; phylum Arthropoda; class Insecta; order Lepidoptera; family Geometridae; genus Selenia; species Selenia dentaria. Next base: position 20,484,179 of record OU862880.1, on the reverse strand, counting down.
ATGTCGTTACTATTGGATCTCAGTGATTTTATGAATGACCAGAAGTATTTGGGATTCTTTTTGATATAGTCTGGGGCATCGGACCTGAATTTTGTCAAACATTCTACAATCATTTTGTCACAACGACGACGTAACAGCTTAAATGTTAAGTGATCCCTGGGATTCCCGTATTTTTTAAAACGATTATGAAATTTAGATTTTTCTTTTAGAGTTTTTATTAAGGAGCGACTAAACCAGCAAGGGTATTCTGTACCATTCTTTAAGGTTATGGATGTATACTTGTTTATTATAGGGGTGATAAGATTATAAAAAACGTCAACAGTTTCATCCACCGAGCGGGAAGAAGTCATATGGTCGCTCCAGTTTATTTTATCTAATTCTCTATTAATGCTTTTAAAATCAGCTCTGGAGAAGTTTAAGCTAGGGCATCTCTTGCATTTTATTATTTTTCGGGGGTAATGCTTCATTTCTATATCAAGAGCTGGATGGTGCATAGCGTCTAACTTAACAAGAGGGTTATTACATTCAGCAACTGAAAAAATACTGGCATTGTTAGTGATTACTAAGTCTAGTGTACGACCGTTTGTGTTGGTAACTGGGTTAATTTGATGCACGTTGTTGAATGAGAGGAAGTCAACCAGAAGTTCCTCAGTTACAGAATTCGGTGTACACGAGAGAATTAAATGCGTACTAATATCGACGGGCTGCCAATTCAGATATGTAAGATTAAAGTCACCTGCCAGCAAAAGATCTGAATTGTTAGGTAATTTATGTTGAAGTACATTTGTTACATCTGACGTAATGCGATTAGTGCGATCTTGAGTAGCAGGTGAGGGACTGTACACCCGGCAAACACATAGATGCCTTGTCAAGTTGCCATCTCTCAGTTTGATTACGACCCAGATGACTTCGTCCTCGGACTCCCACTTCACCTTACGATTAGGCTCATGCTTTTTCAGCACAGCAATCAAGACACCGCCTCCGCCCTGTTTTAAGTTCGAGGACGAAGAACGGTCGCGTCTGAAAACTGTGTATCTATTGTCGAAAAGCTCGTGGTCGTACATAGACTCATTTAGATTTGACTCTGTTAGTATTATAATGTCAGTTTCTCGTTTCAATACATTGGGCAACTAAATGTCAGCTTTGGTCCTAAGACCCCTTACATTTTGATAATATAGTTTTAGATTACAATGACTTGATGAGCTAGTAATCGGTACTGAGACCATAAAGAAAACAAAAACAATATAAACTTAGATTGAGTTTAGGGATGCTATATCCTTGACAATAAAACTCTTGGAGTTTGCGTCTTTTCTCATAAAAATTTTGCCGTTTCGAACCCACACGAAATCAAATTTCTTGTCTTTCGCGACTTTTCTAGCAGCTGCGTGTAGTTGCTTGTTAGCTGGACTCAAGTGTTCGCATACAAATATTGGTTTTATGTCCTTATCGGCAATACCAAGATGTGAGCAGTTCAGCTTTTCGCTTTGATGGGCTTTATTGTAAGTTTTCGTCGCAGCGATGAGCGAGTCTCGCACCAGCGGGCTGGAGAGTTTGACTACAATTGAACGAGGTCTGTTTGATTCCTTATTCAATTTGGCTACGCGATGGTAGTTCACTAATTCGTTGTCAGGCAGTCCGTATCCCACAGTTGTAGCAAGTTGTCTCACTATGGTTTTGAGGTTTTCTGATGAGTGCTTGGGTACACACTGAATTTCCAGGTTACAGTCACGTGATTGCTGTTCAAATTGGTTGACTCGTGTATTGAGATCGTAAACTTCGGAGCGCAAATCGCCAACTTGAGATCGCAGGGTCTGGTTTTCGCCTTGTAGATCATTAATAGCCTGGTTTTTCGAATCGAGCGCTTCCTTGAGCTGGTCGTACTTAGCTGACATGTAGTTTATACTTTCCGTGAGCTCTTGGATCTTGGTGCGAGTGTCGGAACTATCTACAGTAAAGTCCCGTCTGATATCCTTGTGAAGTTGTGCTAATGATCCCTCGAGCTTTTTATCAAAGTACTGTTTGATGACTTCAATACTATACGCGTCTGAGGGTTCAGTGCCCTGTATGGCGGTAGTACTTGGCTGAGATGGCGCGTTGGGGCTGCCTTTGTATTTGTCCGCTGTCCTACAATCGGCGCACTTCCAAGAAGCTTTATAAGACTTGGATTCTTTAGTAAAATTTTCCGTTAGTATGCTTAAGCACTGGTAGTGAAAAGCGGCGCTGCACTTTGAGCAGGTTTTAATATCAGACGCTTTTATATTCTTATTACATTTGCAGCAGACAGTCATTTTGCAAAGATCCCAAATCTGGTTAAATTTTGTAATTATGGCAACTTTCCTCTTGTCAACGCCGAAATAACAAATGTCAGTTGGTTCATACAGACTTGTCAAAATCGAAATGATGGCTGTCAATTGAGTTTGACAATAAAGATAATCGAAAAAATACACTCCAAGTGGGTACTTCGAATGTTTTTGTAAGTTGGGGGTATAAAATTCACCACTTATCTTTGTGTTTATTAGAGTTTGTGGCCAAAATATTCCTTTAAAACACTCTCGTGGATAAACTTTGCATGATACTTCACTTAACAGTCACTTATAAAGTAATTATCACCAGTATTATAATAATAAATTAAAAATATATTTAGAGCAGTGTTTACTGTGGCAGTGTTGCCATACGATGATTCTTTTTTTGTTTGAAAGCTGGTGCTTCCCGTGTGGTCCTATATAATTTTATTTGGTTTTTGAGTTGCACTGCAATAACTGAATAGAATGGAAGTCGGTATAATTTTTTTCAAATTGTACTTGTTTACTTTTTCGACCCCTGCATAAATTATTGCGAGAAAAGTTTTTTATGTATGAGACTGGCCAGTTATAATCTATTTTGATAAAATTTTCTTTATTTTAAATGTATTTATGGAGTATACTTTTACATTGTAAAATATCAAAGAAATAATATCGTCAAGTAATTATAACGACTCAGAATTAATTACGCCTTATCATGTCGATCGATAAAAAATCGAAGTCACGTGACAGTAGTTAAATTCGCAAGTACTATAAGAATTCCAATAAAATATCCAATAATATTTAGATTAAAAAACACCATGTCTAATCCTAGAAATCGAACTGAAAGACGCAGATTCGAATCCCGTCAGATGTGTAATTTTTCTCTCTAAAATTGCAATGATGTTTTACATTCCTTGGTTATTCAACTATCTCTGACAATAATTTCGTCCCTAACTCGCTTTAGGTATGGCCGTTTGTTACCAACTCTGCGCAAGCATGCTAACGCGGTTCGGCCGCCGGAAGGGGCGCCGCTCTGCGGGCCCTCTGTGTAACCGCACAAGAGTCGATAATATGATTATTTATATATAAAAATAATTAACTTCCAATTACAACCATTTCCCTCCACATTTTTTGCTAGCTAATTTAAACTATCGTGTCTCATTAAAATTTAACTTTTTAATTTTCCCAAAACTTTCTCGAGTGTCCACGTAGGTATACCGCTTAACGATAGCAATAATGCACAGCACTGCACCGGAGCCGGTCCCACTTTTTGTTACCCAGTATGAAGCGAGTAAAAAACACTAGATACTAGGTTTAACCCGTCCGCATCAGCGCAAAAAATAACAATAGATTTATGAATGAAACTTAACTCGAATGAGTCTTGCTGATTCGGACAGATTAAAATAGACTGAAACATTGAGCCTTTTTTGAAATTTAGAAGTCTACAAGTTAGATAGAGAATACGAGGGTCAAACTGAAAGTTCTTAGAAAATCAAAAACTGATTACATTAGCCAGTTATTAGTTTTATTATATCTTTTCAAAATATTGTCCATTCACGTCAATACACCGCTGCATGCGATGGAACCACTGGGAAAAGCACTTTGCCCACTCGTCCTTAGGGGTCTCTTCAATGGCATCGCGATACGCAGCCACCGCTTCTTCAGCATTCATAAACCGCTTTCCTTTAAGTTTTTCTTTAATTTTTGAAAATAAATAAAAATCACAAGGCGCGAGGTCGGGGCTATACGGCGGGTGACCCAGTAATTCAACGTTTGATGTCGCCAAATAGTCGATCGTTCGCTTGGCGGTGTGCGATGAGGCGTTGTCGTGGTGAAGGAGGATCCTACTGCGAGGTCGTTTCTCTCGAACTTTTTCCAAGACAAGTGGCAAACAATTGGTAGTGTACCATTCTGCAGAAACTGTTTTTTGATCCTCTAACACAATTGTTGCGAAATGACCTATCCTTCCAAAGAACGAGGCCACCATTTTTTTCCCCGCACTTCGATCTCTCTTCACTTTAGTTGGCAACTCCTCGAAAGGAAACACCCACTGAGCAGATTGTCTTTTGGTTTCAGGATCATAACAGTAAATCCAGCTTTCGTCACCTGTTAGTATGTCGAACACAGCATTTGAGTCACCTCCGTTAAATCTTTCAATCATTTTACGGCACCAATCCACACGATGGAGTTTTTGAGCCTCAGTCAAATTATGAGGTATCCACCGGGCGCAAAGCTTCCTGACCGCTAAATGTTCGTGTAGGATTTTGTGCACTTGACTCATACCGATGCCTAAGCTTGTCCGAATCTGCTGATAGGTCACTCTTTTGTCAGTCTCTATCATACGCCGCACAACACAGATGTTATCTTCAGTCGTCGCCGTAGAAGGCCGTCCCTCACGTAAATCATCAGTGAGATTAGTGCGACCACGTTTAAACTCATTAAACCAGTTGTAAACAGTCGCACGAGATGGGGCTTCATCGTGAAAGGCCAATCGTAGTCTATCATAACTTTCTTGTTGACTTAAATGACATCGAAAGTCATAAAAAATCATTGCACGAAAATTTTCTCGTGTTAAATTCATGTTGACGTGACACAGACAATTTTCAATTTGCCGCCAAATCGTAAAACAAATGACAAATGAATGAAGTATATACTCAGTAATATTGGCAAAAAGAGTTCTATTTTCAAATTATAGAATTATTTTTTTATTATATTGTTTATAAGTGGCCAGTTCTAAGAACTTTCAGTTTGACCCTCGTAATTTAAAGATACTCGTATTAGACAATTTGTTTACATGAATTGGTTCACACCTGGTCTACTTTTAAAAATCAAGATCATTGAACCATATATTATAAGTTGTTAATTTATTCTAGGAACATAACATATATCCCTGCGATAACTACGTCGATTTTCATTAACGAACTTAAGTTTGTTTCGCCAAAAAAGCCACAGCCTTATGCTGCCTGTCGTCGAGCCCGAGTTCAAAAGTAGGTAATCAAATCCTTGAATATTATAGTAAGAAAGTTTGCGAATCACATTGCGATGCTATACAGTAAAATGCAAGAGGTGATCATCACATAAATATTTGCCTCGTTCAGGGATCCCACCTGGGACCTCGCGCTTCAAAGGCTACCAGCTGAGCCAACGTAGCCGTAATTATCTGGGAACCAGCATCCGTAGTCGACCTGTTTTTGGTAAAACCAAACTAACGGCTTTCTATGAGCACCTTATAACGTTGGACCGCTACCCTCGTGAGCCACTTATTTTTTCACGACATATGTCTGGCAGGTTTTATTCACCTATAAGTTTCTAGTTTGGCGAATGCATGCGAAATTTTGGCTTTTATCATCATGTCATGTTTTCTTGTCGTAACAGGGTTTTCGGGTAAGCCTTGTAAAATCCACTGTTCATGTACACTTGAATTTTAATAATACGCAACTTAATTAATAGGCGTGTGAACGTCAACAGACATCATAGCTTGGTTGTTACGATGATTGCATTTGATGGAGCCCAATCGGGCCCATGTGGAGTTCTACACCACCCAGACAGAGAATTGAGGTGAGACACGGCGCCATACCATGTGTTTGGTTCCTGGTCTGTGACTTACTTGTAGCTTGTAACGAATCACAAACAGCATTAGTTATCTGAGTTGAACTTCACCCATGAATTTTAAGAGAAAAAAATGTATAATGGTGTATTGCCGTCGGTACTACGCAGTTTATCACAATTTCTGCGGCGTTTCTTGCGTAACCTAAGCGTTTACAACTCGCATAGGTATCTTATACATAAAATAAACCTGCTAATAAATTCAGTATCACACATAGTTTATCAAATGGTTTAAAAAAACGAATAATAACGTCATTTTATTAGCTTTATTCCGTGTAGCAGTTTACATTCCTTTTTATATAATTCGACCACCGATCTTCACTGCAGGATTCCGTTGTGAAGCGTACATTATCTTCTTATCTTCGACTCGTTAGTCCGTCTAGTGAAGCAAACGCTAAGGAAATTATATAAGAAAAATAAAACGAAATACATACTAAATATGATAGGAACTTGACTAAGCTTGACAAATTGTTTCATTTTAACTGTTTAGTCGCGTTACGTAAATTTAAGCCAAATAATTTTAATCTGTTATTAGCTTTAAGTTTAATACACTAGTTTAATTAATTTATAAATGTTATGAGCTGTAGATTATGTTATAAATAAAAATCAACGAAACATTCCTTTTGTTAGCTGATAATTTATGTTAAATGATAATAATGACACATTACCCAATATAACTACGAAAAAGGTAACTCATACTGAAGTACTGCAAGTGGGAAAATACAATGGCTTGAATTTAGCTTATTTAGTAATATGATATATTTATATAAAATTATTATAAATGGACTCAATGAATTTTAACACTAATTTAATTTAAAAAAATATATTTTATCAATATGAAAATATTTTTATTATTATGACATAACAAGTACAATTTGAAAAATTTAATACATACTTCCATTCTATTCAGTTATTGGAGTGTATCTCAAAAACTATTGGACCGAATTTTATGAAATTTGGGACTAAAAATGCGACCACACGGGAAGCACCAGCTTTCAAACAAAAACAGAATTTTGAGAATCGGTTCACCCAGTCGAAAGTTATGTTAAGTTATGAGGTAACAAACATTAAAAAAAACAGTCGAATTGAGTACCTCCTCCTTTTTTTGGAAGTCAATAGAAAATTAATAGAACACCTGCATGCAATGTCAGTGCCGTGGAGTGCCGGCTTAGAATAGCCCCCTAATTCTTCCCGTGGCTGCCGTAGAAAGCGGCTAAGGGATACCAAACCATTAGGTGGGCCCTTCTGAGCACAACACCGCCCAAAACTGCGCTCGCCAACCCACCTGCCAAGCGTGGCGAGTATTGGAAAAACCCTCCATGAACGGTACAAATGGAACCAAGCCCCCAGTCCCCCGGCAGCCCCGCTATTCCTGGCTACGGTAGCGAACACGGTAACGGTGGGGCAGGGGGTGCTAAGAATCCCCGGCAGACGCCCGGCTACCACCCTCAACAACGACGACTGGCCCTGGTAACATACAACATACGCACGATGAGGACAGACGAGAAGATTGACGCGCTGGAAGAAGAAATGAGTAGGTTACACTGGGACATCGTAGGGTTATCAGAAGTCCGAAGAGCGGGTGAGGACACGATTACCCTAAAATCAGGTAACCTACTCTACTACCGGGAGGGCGACCAACAGTCCCAAGGTGGTGTCGGGTTTCTCGTCCACAAGTACCTTACAAACAACATTTTTACGATCGATAGCGTTTCCAACAGGGTCGTATATACCTAATACTCAGAGTATCCAAACGATATTCGCTGAAGGTCATTCAGGTATACGCACCGACGAAGTCGCACCCGGATGATGAGGTGGAGGATATGTATGAGGACATTAGTCGGGCCATACATACCTCTGAAACGCACTTTCTAGTTGTTATGGAGGACTTCAACGCGAAGTTGGGTACGAGAAGCGAGGATGAGTTAAAAGTGGGGCAATTTGGTTATGGAGAACGGAACCGTAGGGGAAAGAGGTTAGCCGACTTCCTGGAGAAAGAGGGACTCTTTATGACGAACTCTTTCTTTCAGAAGCCACCTCATAGGAAATGGACCTGGCTGAGTCCCGATGGTTCTATGAGAAATGAGATTGACTTCATTATGACCACCAAGAGACAAATATTCACTGATGTCTCCGTGATCTACAGGGTGAAAACCGGTAGTAATCACCGAATGGTAAGAGGCACATTGAATTGACCTTTGATGGATTATACATCACCCTCGAAATAGCTCTCAATTCAACGATATACGAGGGTCAAACTGAAAGTTCTTAGAACTGGCCACTTATAAACAATATAATAAAAAAATAATTCTATAATTTGAAAATAGAACTCTTTGCCAATATTACTGAGTATATACTTCATTCATTTGTCATTTGTTTTACGATTTGGCGGCAAATTGAAAATTGTCTGTGTCACGTCAACATGAATTTAACACGAGAAAATTTTCGTGCAATGATTTTTTATGACTTTCGATGTCATTTAAGTCAACAAGAAAGTTATGATAGACTACGATTGGCCTTTCACGATGAAGCCCCATCTCGTGCGACTGTTTACAACTGGTTTAATGAGTTTAAACGTGGTCGCACTAATCTCACTGATGATTTACGTGAGGGACGGCCTTCTACGGCGACGACTGAAGATAACATCTGTGTTGTGCGGCGTATGATAGAGACTGACAAAAGAGTGACCTATCAGCAGATTCGGACAAGCTTAGGCATCGGTATGAGTCAAGTGCACAAAATCCTACACGAACATTTAGCGGTCAGGAAGCTTTGCGCCCGGTGGATACCTCATAATTTGACTGAGGCTCAAAAACTCCATCGTGTGGATTGGTGCCGTAAAATGATTGAAAGATTTAACGGAGGTGACTCAAATGCTGTGTTCGACATACTAACAGGTGACGAAAGCTGGATTTACTGTTATGATCCTGAAACCAAAAGACAATCTGCTCAGTGGGTGTTTCCTTTCGAGGAGTTGCCAACTAAAGTGAAGAGAGATCGAAGTGCGGGGAAAAAAATGGTGGCCTCGTTCTTTGGAAGGATAGGTCATTTCGCAACAATTGTGTTAGAGGATCAAAAAACAGTTTCTGCAGAATGGTACACTACCAATTGTTTGCCACTTGTCTTGGAAAAAGTTCGAGAGAAACGACCTCGCAGTAGGATCCTCCTTCACCACGACAACGCCTCATCGCACACCGCCAAGCGAACGATCAACTATTTGGCGACATCAAACGTTGAATTACTGGGTCACCCGCCGTATAGCCCCGACCTCGCGCCTTGTGATTTTTATTTATTTTAAAAAATTAAAGAAAAACTTAAAGGAAAGCGGTTTATGAATGCTGAAGAAGCGGTGGCTGCGTATCGCGATGCCATTGAAGAGACCCCTAAGGACGAGTGGGCAAAGTGCTTTTCCCAGTGGTTCCATCGCATGCAGCGGTGTATTGACGTGAATGGACAATATTTTGAAAAGATATAATAAAACTAATAACTGGCTAATGTAATCAGTTTTTGATTTTCTAAGAACTTTCAGTTTGACCCTCGTACATACTCCTTAGTGTGCGATGAAGAGGGTTTTACTGGTTTTCTTTTTTTTTGGAAACTGTTGCCCCAATCTCCAGAAATGATAAAATTTCATAAATACTTTTCTAAGCAATTGATGAGTTTGTGCGCGTCCTTTGTTGAATGGGAAAATGATATGCATTGTACGAATACGAGGCTCGGCATAAGAGATTGAACACACACACCTAATACCCTGGTGAGATTTTGATATAAACAAAAAAAGAGGCTAAATTTCAACACACCAGAATGATAAATTCATTGATGGCGTGACATTTTATTTGACAAGAGCTATAAAAAACCGTCCAATGAGTTGCAATCCAGTGAAATAACTGTATTCCAGTTTTTAGAAAATATTACTACTTTAAAAAAGCGTTTACACTAATTAATGTAGCATCACATTAGTTTAAGGGTAATGTAGGATTTGTATTTTTGTTTCTTTTGCCTATTATCTATAAAATGTGAATTTATTTTAATATCTTTAAAATAAAAAGAGTGACTGTATATACATTTGACAGCTTCATTTCCGACATTTTATAATGAAGACCTATAGAAAATCAGTCATTTTGAGAAAAGTTCTTATTGAAGTACGTACGTTATGTAGATCAGTACATTTTGACATTCAGACCTAACCGCCCGGAAAGAATAAATCTACCTGGGACAGACAGTCAAACTAGGTAGATCCAAATTCGAGAATGAGGTCAATCGTCGAATTCAACTCGGCTGGGCAGCGTTCCGGAAACTTCGCGATGTCTTCTCGTCAAAAATACCTCAGTGCCTCAAGACAAATCTTTGACCAATGTGTGGCACTGAAACGTGGTCTCTTACTATGGGCCTCATAAGCAAGCTCAGAGTAGCACAACGAGCTATGAAAAGGGCTATGCTCGGGGTTTATCTACGTGATCGAATCAGAAATGAGGAGATCCGTAGACGAACTAAAGTCACCGACGTAGCCCAGAAGATAAGCCAGTTGAAGTGGCAGTGGGCAGGCCACATAGCACGCAGAACAGATGGCCGAAGGGGCCGAAAGGTTCTAGAGTGGAGACCATGGACCGGCAAGCGCAGCGTAGGTCGTCCACCGACAAGGTAGACTGACGACCTGATAAAGGTAGCAGGACGATGTTGGATGCAGGCCGCTTCGGTCCTTCTGGAAATTTGTGGGGGAGGCATATGTTCAGCAGTGGACGTCCTACGGCTGAGATGATGATGCAATGTCCTTTATCAAAATTGGTTGAGCCATTGAAGAATTTTGAGCGAACATAGGACGGACATACGACTACATACATACTGGTGAGACGCATAACCCTCCTTTTGGGATACGCCGCAGTCGGGTAAAACAGTGTATGTTCATTGCTGCTTGTATGCTGTTCGAGCTTTCTATTGCGGCAGTAGTCAATAAAACAATACCTTAAGATGTCCACTATCTGACAAGATATTGGTTGGAGATGATTATTATGTAGACACCTCATAGCTTTTCCATAAAACCTACTCACAAATGGACAATAGAAACGTTATTTAAAAGGATATTGCTTGTCTCTTGTTTCTTCATGCGAGCGGTCTCGGAATGGGGACTTTTCCTGAAAACGCATTAAATAATATTAAAATAACGAGGTCGGTTTATATAGCGTGTACAATTAGTATAAAATAGCCAATGAACAGTAACAGAAATAAGCTCAAAAAATACTTTCTCATTTTTTTGATCCCTTTCAATAAATACGCATAACAATATGTCGTTTTTCTGGCGTAAACGGTTAGTGCGATGATAAAACCGCGACGCTGGTATACGGTGAAATGAATAGTCCAAACACTCTCCATTCTATATTCGATACAGATAATCTGCATCGTTCTGTTCTGTATGCAACAGTTGACATCTCCACGCTGTAATGCATCAAAAGGCTCAAACTGATACTTAGTGTTCTATTCTAAAAGGTGAGAAACAGTACCCCAGGTAAGGTAGGATTAGCACTTTGCTATCAATAGCATTTTATAACTTGGTTTTAATGTGACGTACTACTTCGGTCACATTAGGATTAATTCAATCAATTAGATATTTTTTTATTATTCACCATCGGAATCATCGGAAGCTAAATAATGATCTTCAGATTCTAATAATTCTTCTTCATGTCTTTTACGCTCTGCTTTCTCTCTCGCACCTATGAAATAGCTCCAATTCGAACGGCCTTACTAATAAACTTGGCTAAACCCGGAATAGTTAAATCACCCATCTGTCAATTTTTCGCTTACAGTAAATGTCACGCGTGAAAGCAAGACAAAGGATGTTACGCCTGATATAATGTTTACGCAACGTTTATTAGTAAAGGCGTAAAACTTTATAGCTTGGCAATAATATTTCATGTACATTTTTTTGCAAATAACCCACAACATAAAATAGGATTGGTTTTTTGTATACAATATTTTACTCATGATATCAATTTCGATTGGTTAACAGACCGGTTACCTATATTAACCATAGTACCTGTTCAAATCTGCTTGCCAGGTAGCTATGTACATAAATAAGTAGGCAAGCCTACCTAGGCATATTATGTGTGTTTTAAAATTATCAGTTAAGATGAAATTCATTCGGTTATGTTAGACATTTATGTTAATACATTATATTTGATGATGGGTGAAGGTCAATCTTCACCGGCTCTTAGACTATAGACTTTTATTTTTGTTTAAGTGCAGCGCAGTAAAGGCAGTGATCTTCGGTTGTTATCTTGTATTTTCTACATACATCAACCCACACGCTCGTAACAATATTAATATAGCTTTCCTTTTGTTAGTTTAATGATTTTCTCTCAAAATATAATATGAGCATACGAAATTTTCTCGTTTCCATTTCCTTGGAAAACCGCACGTTTTTCTTTTTTCGAGTCTGCTAGCAAGCTGGTGTCAGTGTTTTGTAAGAAAAATAAACCAATTCATATGTACAATGTGTTCGTTGTCACTTACCCTTTTGTGGTATTTCTCATAATGGTGGTCTTCCTGTGATCCATTTTGATGACTGCTCATTTTGATTACAGCTGAAATTCACAAAGAATCATGAAACACGAAATCGCACCTGAAATCGCAGTACTATAAGATAACAAAGCGGTATAAAAACTCAATTACAAATTTAAAATTTAAATGTGCAATTTGATGCGGGTTTTAGAATGAAGAAATTTCCATTGAAATAAATATGTTATTCGAATGCATTTACGCACTACATCGGGTTAGTTAGATTAGTGCAGAAGCTAATCTTTTCGCAATTAATAAAAATCAGTTTATCCATCCTCTCAAAAATTGTGCCACTACTGAGAAGAATATAAACCAACCTCGAATGTTACATACCCTTTTGTTCGTCACGCCTTCGTTTCTCAAGAATGGCGGATTCATCAGCTCTGTCCTGAAATAGCACGAAGAAATATTTAATTCCCTGCACCCAAAGCGAAATTTATCATCGAAGCCCCTAAAACTGCAGTCACAGTAATTTTTGTCTTTAAACAATAATACTGTGATTTTAATGCCTGTAGTGATTGCTACGATGTTAAGCAAGAAAACGAAATAAAACGCAGCCCACACATATCTTTGAGGGTAAATAATGAACGGTCGCAAAAGGGTATTTTATTTTGGTATATATCTAGTGTTAGCGACACATACGACGCTCTTCTCTCTTTCCCACACCTATATATTACCTATAGCTATCCTACTCATCCCCTGTAAACATTTCCGCTTTGTTTGTTTCGTTGATGAGATATACTAGCCATAAAGCCAGTCTGCGCCTAACCCCTGTCAGCGTTGCACGCGGTTCCCTATTTTTATGCATAAATATTTTGTCATAATTTAACGGGGCATATGCATAATATCATTTGGCATAATTTTTAAAGCAAAACTACTTTGAGTATAATAATTGTTAAACATACTATTCTAAAGCCTAAACTTACGCATAATGATATTTATGCATAATAAGGGAAAAATAAAGTTTTGTATATTTTGTGGGGTGTACCCCTGAATTTCTAAATTTCAATACTTTGACAAGTCGCTTACTTCGAAAAAAAAATATATATCGACAAGTCATTGCTTCGACATGACATATATTTGACAAGAAGTTGTTTATCTCAAAAGTGCTGCGTTATATCCTTATCGAAGTAAAGTCTGATCCAGGCGCTTCGCCGGCCGCTGCCGTTCAACCTAACGCTCCTCCTAGCTTCGCTCGTCGTTGCACCTATCGTTCATTACTTTGCTCTGACTAGATACTCCGCGTACGTTCTGTGGGAGTAATTCTTGTCGAATGTTTGTTCTGTCGAAGCAATGACTTGTCGAACTAGATTTTTTCTAAGTAAGCAACTGTCCAAGTATTGAACTTGTCGAAACTTCAGAGGTATACCGGATCTTTATGCCTAATATTACAGGAACAAACATTTTGCCTTACACCTTTATGCGAATCAAAATAAAGGCAAAATATATAAGCCTAAACAATATTTATGCTTACTGAAATAGTATGCCAAAAACAATTATGTCAAACTATGATTATGACGCCGCGGGGTGCCGGCTTAGAATAGTACCCCCTAACTCTACCCGTGGGTGCCGTAGAAAGCAGCTATAACAATCGGAAGGTGGGCAGCAGCACCTTCCCAGTAAACACCCCAAAACTGCACTCGCCAACCCGCCTGCCAAGCGTGGCGAGTATTGGCATAAATGATAATTTAACACAATAGGAACCAGGCCCCAGTCCCCAGCAGCCCCGCTATTCCTGACTAAGGGAGCGGCCACGGTAACGGTGGGGCAGGGGGTGCTAAGAAATCCGGCAGACGCTCGGCTACCGCCCCCAACAAGGACGACTGCCCTGGTATCGCACAACATACGCATCATGAGGACAGACGAGAAGACTTATGATCTGGAAGAAGATAGAGTAAAGAAGTGTAGGTTACTGGGACATTGTAACCCTGAAATCAGGTAACCTACTCGGGAGGGCGACCAACAGTCCCAAGGTGATGTCGGGATTCTCGTCCACAAGTCCCTCATTACCAACATAGTGACAATCAAGAGCGTTTCGAACAGGGTCGTTTACCTAATACTCAGAATATCTAGAAGATAGTCGCTGAAAGTCATTAAGGTATACGCACCGACAAAGTCGCACCCGGATGATGAGGTGGAGGATATGTATGAAGACATTATTCGAGCCATACATACCTCTGAAACGCACTTCCTTGTTGCTATGGGGACGATGAGTTGAAGGTGGGGCAATTTGGTTATGGACAACGGATACGTAGGGGACAGAGGTTGGCCGACTTCCTGGAGAAAGAGAGGCTCTTTATGATGAACTCTTTCTTCCAGAAGCCACCTAACAGGAAATGGACTTGGCTGAGTCTCGATGGTTCTACGAGAATTGAGATTGGCTTCGTTATGACCACCAAGAGACAAATATTCACTGATGTCTCCATGATCAAAAAGGTAAAGGGTAAAACCGGTAGTGATCACCGAATGGTAAGAGGCACGTTGAATATTAATGTCAAACTTGTGAGGTCTCGTCTGATGAAGTCTACGCTCCGACCAACTCGTGTCCATATTCAAAACGCCGAGAGTTTTCAACTTGGGCTGTCCAATCGCTTCGATTGCCTCGAAAACATCGATACAGTCAGAGTGCGAGTTGAAAGAGGCGTGAGAGAGGGAGACGTTGTATCTCCGAAACTGTTCACCGATGCATTGGAAGACGCCTTCAAGCTCCTAGAATGGCAAGGACTTATCATCAAAAGTATGGGGGAGGCCTATGTTTAGCAGTGGACGTCCTACGGCTGAGATGATGATGATGACCTTTTATAGACTAGCATGTTTGGAAAAAAGAATTGTGTTTGTACCACCAAAGAAAGTCATGTGTTTCAATTTTTACCTTTTATTTTTTAATGATATGAGGCGACAAGAGCTCTTGATTTTTGTGTTATACTTTAGGTGAGAGCAATATTTGTGCAAACTTTAATATCAGTCAGTTACATAGGTTAAGAGAAAATAAATAATACAGTTTAGGTACAATTGAGTGTCATAGCCGATTGGGATAGTGGGGAGGGTTGACATTTTAAACATTGTACACATCCTATATAAGGCATCGTTTGGCCATAGTTTCGAAGTCCAGGCGTTGGGTGTACTTTTCAAAAGACTATATTGCTATACCCTTAGTAAATATTTCGAAGGCCGGCATTAAATAACCTCTAATAATATAATAACGATTACTTTGCCCGCGCCACAAAAGTGCAAGGATTTTTGAGGTCCAAATTGTCGGCGCAACAAGTGTTGCGAGTAAGTGTCACGCGCGTTTTTCTTTTGTTTATTTTTTAAAGTCATCGCAATATTTAACCATAGAGTTTAATTCTTTAGCATAATATATTTTCTTTCTATGGCAACACTACACACGGACATGTTCTATCTGTGAACTTTAAAAAAAAATATAATCAATGTTTATATTTTCATCTGTGTTTGGCGGTGAAGTTATGTTTTGTGCTATAGTTTTTAGTGAATTAATAGGGTTAAACTTATGATTTTGATACAAATTATACATGAATATGATCGTGAATGTGTAAGAAGTACTGTAGATATGTGATTTAAGCTCTGACATCAAAATTTACACGAAAAAAATTTGTCACGAATCGACAACTCTCGGTAAGCTAATTCTCATTGTTATGATTGGTTATAATTTGCTTTATTTTGAATAGTAGTAGTAGTGAATTCTAATAAGAATTCCAATAAAATAAAAAACCAACAAGAAAATTTATATTTAATAAAAAAAAATTTTTAGAAATCACCATGTGTCTAGAAAATGGGCCCAAGTTGAAAAAAAATTATTATTGGCCGAAATTTCAAAGTAGCTCTTATTTTTTATGTAACTATTAATAACCTAAGCATATTTTACTAGGTAAAAATAATATTTCTGTTCTAGACATTCAAAATATTTATAAATATCAAATCAAAATCCTGTCTTGGTAAGCATTATTTATTGATAAAACTTAATTTTTGTTGTCAGATTGCAAGTTTTTCATGATAATAAGTAATTATACGAATTCAAATATTTGAATTTAATTAGTTAGATATGTGTTTTTACTATTTAATTACCGCAAAAAACCTATAGGTATTAATGTAAAATTGTTAAATTACTATTTTTTTCCTCATCAACTCAGGTTTTTTCAGCTACATCAAGTTTGTCCTCGTGTAACATAACATTTTACTAATACATTTGACATGAATGTTTATGTATCAGATTCCTTGGTTATTAAACTATCTCTGACAAAAATTTCGCCTCTTAACTCGCTATAGGTATGGCACAAGACCCATTTATTCCCAACTCGGCGCAAACTTTTGACGCGGGCGCAGGTCGTAACACTCGCGAGCAATCACGAGGGCGCCACACGGCTCCTTAGGCAAGTTAGTCGATAAGATAGGTAATAATCTATTTATATATATAAAAAATTAACCCCATTTCGCCTAGCCTAGTTGAGAACGGATGGAACAATCTCGCTAATTCTTTTTTTGTTGTATTTTTTTGTTGTCAGGAGAAGGTTCTTATGAAAGAAAAACCAAGAAAAGATTCCCATCTTAGGGAGGTTATGGCGATGCCGAAGGCCGAGGCTACTACGCGAACGAAGTCGCGGGCAGTCGCTAGTATAATAATACAATAAGAGCCCTCTAGAATTGATATGTTGAGATTCTTGAATCTGTGGTATTTTATCGAACCAACAAAGGTTGTGTGGGCTGCGGTAATACTTACCCTTTTTCGACTCATCTTACGCTCTTTACGCTCGTCTCCTCTCAATTTAGTCTTTCGTTTTTCCTTTTCGGGTGACCGTTCTTCAATGTCTTTGCTAGCCTGCTCATCAAAATAATATGTTAGAATTTATTTTGGTTGATTATTAAAATATTTCATATACTTATTGGTGAAAAATTACAAATTTATCATTGTTAAGTCAAAAGGCACTGTGAATGAAGTCAACTTAGTCTGTTTCTTTGTTTTCTATTCCATAGACAATATTTCTTCTTTATGCATATAGTGGCTGGATGGACTAGATCTTTATCCGAACAGTTAGTAGGTATATTATCGTTATAAGCAGCCTGTAGGGTCAAGTAACATAATACCATAGATACAAATTGGCAGCTTCCTTCTTTATACACAGCAGCAAGGTTATTTTTTCTCCCATACTTTCTTTCATCATTCTTCTTTCTGAATGTTCAGCAGGCTCTTCAATCAGCGACAGACTGATGTACTAACTGTAGCATTACATTCCTCCTTCAATCATAGAGCCAGTTGTAAGACTCGGTGAAATATAACTTTGCAGCGTGATCACGTAGATTCAATATCTTCTTGGAACTGTAATTGCTTAATTATGGTGGTTCCTCAACATTCTTAGAATGTCGTTTATTTTATTTATGTTTGCTTAAAATCTCAAATTCAGTTCAATGAAGCAATTTTTTCATTTTGTGTTTTGGTAATATCATTTTCGTGGCAAATAAGGTTGAAGAAAGCTTGAGATGATTGTTATTAGCTACTTTACATTGTTTGTATGTAAATATTATTTCACCTGATGATTTTAAAGAGTAATCCGGTACAATCCACAAACTTCAAAATCTTGCAGCTACCATATGTTGAACCAAATATATAAATAAAATGCATCTTCATCGAGCTCCACATTCATAATCCATACATACTTTTACAGGAATCATCTTCACTTTCAAACTCCATTATGATTGTATGAATATAGTGTTTTCCATATCGCAGCTTGTAAGCTGTGTTAAGCTTTATAAAATACAATTATATTTATCCAGCTCATAACATCTTCGGAATAAATGGAGTTACTTTAAGATTATTTTGCGTCAACTCCAGTACAAATCATAAGACTTCTTATAATATATTCTTTCTCAAGTTACACTTACTTCAGAGGACCTTTTGACTCTGCCAAACTAACCTTACCTATACTCACTTGGACTGGGCTAAATGGACTAACGACACACACGGCTCAATCCCACTTTGTTTTAGTATTTAATTTTGTAAGAAATATTTTGAATCTTGACAGAGCTTTTCAGCAGTAACCTCTTATAAGGATTGTACGGGTTTGCTTCGATTTCATTCACACTATCTTCCCCATTACCATCTTGCATTTCTTTTGAACTCATAGTATTCTTCTGACATAAACTATTGCACAAGATTTCCTGGTACATTAGATGTTTTATATGTTTATTTTGTTGCTTGAAGCTGTACAGATGTGTAACTTTTACAGACTCTGGTTCCACTCTTGATCAAAACTGCAGCTTGTTGCAGTTCCATAAATATAAATTATTATTATTATTAGGTTTTTAGTATTTTTATTACTTCTTTTATTTCGATTTTATGTATTTTTTGCACTATCAGTCTTATAGTTTTTGCACACTATCACAAATCTTCTATTCTTCTTTGTAGTTGCGTACACCGTTGTTAGAATTTTTGTTATGTTTAGTATGTAGAATGTTTGTATGCAGCTTCGCGCGGTGGTCGTGGTCCAGCCCAATCCTTAGTCCGGCTCTAGCACGAGGCGACGCCGCTTAATTAGAACGATACTCACCTTGCCGTTGCCGCTGGTTTCTACTTTACGACGCTTTACATCTGAAATAATTTGAAAAAACCATAAGCCTTTGATTTATCGTACTATGGTTTCAACTTTTTGAACCGAGACTTTTGAGAAATTTTGGAGTACTAAAATACAAGAAGGATCAGCTATATTATGTATAAAATAAAAGATATGTAGCGTAAAAGCCAATGACCAAAATTGGCGCAATTTTTTTTACCGTGGCCATCAACCAAACCTAGGTTATTGAGTGTAAAATAATATAATAAGCAAAAATTATTATATGATTGTATAATCTAACATCAGTCTGAACTGAAGTATACAGATTTGAAAAAAAACCGTTTTTATTAACATGTAAGTAGCATTTATAACTCAATTTTTAGTAATATTATGATGTATATCCCCGTCGTATCATAGATAAACTCTCTCATAGAGAGTCCGGCCAATCACAGGCCTAGGATTGTTTACAACTGCGCCTGAAAAATTTACGAGGCCAGTTTTTTTCTATTATTATTCTTATATGGTATATATATTGTGGGTGAGGGTGAGGTGTTATATCTCATCCCAGACTGCATATATTAAAAAATCGTTCATACATAAATTTTTGTGTTAGTTTTTCCCAATTTACCCAAAAGTTTCAACGATGGCCGTGGAAAAAAATAAATGCGCCACTTCCCATAGTGATTAGGTCATTGTCCTTTAGTTTATAGATTAGATTGATTACAAAAATCAACTTACCGCGTTCTAATTCCTCGGCAGCACTGCGATGATCGTGCGGAGGCGAAACAGCTTCCAAATATCGCTCCTCCTGAAAAAAATTAATTCAATTTAAACTTCCTCTAATTCTAATAACATCATCACAATGTATTAAAATTCCTATGTGCCACATAATTCAAGGTTTAGTACAAAGCCGCATATTATTTCGGTTTGGACATTCGACCGTGTACCGTCGAATGTATATACGGTCGAATGGAAAACTTCGTCGATTATGAGCCGATTTTGATGATATTTTTTTGTTTGATAGAGTATACTTCTTGGTGGTCCCATTTAAATATCATCAATATCGGTCATGCAGTTTTTTAAGTTACACTCCAATAACTGAAGTGTTTCGCCTATCTTGGTGACATCATCATTGCCGGTGTACCCCGTAAGTAGCAAGGTCACTAAAAAGGGTGAAAAAAGAATGTTTAGCAAAAAATGGAACAGACTTCAACTCTAAAGTGTGGAATAACTTGTCAAAGTCGGTACCGACTTCAACAAGTTATTTCATACTTTTTAGTGTTGAAGTCGGTTTTTTGGTATATTTTTTATAAGTATAACTATACATAAGTATAATATAATTGATACCTGCTAAGTGACTTAGCACGTATCAGTTAGTGCTAAATGTTATACTTAGCCTAAGTGAAACCACATTTTGATTTTTATAGAGAAAATTACACCCCCGAGACGGGTTAGTTTTCGTCTAATAAGACGACCACACAATGACCACCACGCCACCAAGACATCCGCCCGAACATGGAATTTATCTCCTGTAACTTTTTTGTTTGTTTTTCGAACAGGCTAAATGCTGGATGCTGCATAACAAAAAAAAACAATTCAAAATGTATTTATTTGGAATCATAACATTGTTCAGCTACCTACTAACGTACTATGAGAATTGATGACACCTATGGAGTGTACCTAATAACTGTTTCGTAGATGTAACACCCTGCTCCAAAAAAAATTACGTAATGTTCCTTAATCAAAACAATGTACTTATAACATATTAATAAGACTTCTAGTAAGTAGGTATGTATATTATTAGCTATTTTTATATTCATATATGTATATGAATATAAAAATAGGGTTTCAAAACAAAATGATATACAACTGTTTGAATAATACAAATATCTGTTTGAATTAGAGAGTGGGTGCAAGTTGTGAATACATGTGTCAAAACAAAATATATAAAATGGCTTCAGCAGTTATCATATCAGAATGAGTGTGCTCGTGTGTGAAGTTATAATTTCAATACTATTATGAGATTATGAGTATCTTGATATGATAACGACAAGCCATTTTAAACATTTTGTTTTGCATTTGTGTGAGGTAAAGGGATGTAGTCTATTGACAAAGACGAGCGTTGAAGACGCTTCGCCGCAAGGAGAGGAGTAAGCAACTTGATCAAGGGCACCACTAAGGTACGGACCTCGGTTTGAGCTAATATCAAAGCAAGGAAGAGTCAGAGAGAATCCCTCGGTACCTGAGTGTACCGTTGAAAGTAGGTCTTATGAATTTTAACTCTATTTGCAGAGAATCTAACTGATATAATTTTTACTTCGAGCTCGCTGGCAAGCTTGGTGTCTGACTTTTGCTTCAGTGTCTGACTGTTTTCACTAGTTGTTTATGTGTTAGTTTTTTATAATGTATGTAAATTAAATATAGAAACTTACTCTATGTGATCTATCTCTCGGGGATCGCTCTTTGGTACGTATTTCCTCTTTAACTCGTTCTTTGAGAGTCCTGTAAATAAAGTGTCAGTACATATTTTGGAAAATTAAACACACATCACCACGTCTAGCGAAGAAATGTTCTTGGTCTCATTCAGGTCACATTATTAGGTGATATCTTGTCATTTTCTTTGAGCCCTTTTTCCCTTCCCTTAGTCGAATTTAATGAATTAGCCAATTGGATCAAAGGACATACAAATCATTTTGATGTATGGATGTTTATTACTCAACCACGCAAAAACAGCTGAACGGAGCTAGAAGAGATTTGGTAGGTAGATAGGTGAGGCACAGGATTAGCGATACTTTTCATCATCATCCATCATCACGAGGTAGTAGTAGGGGCGCAGCTATTAACTAACAAAAGTGAATATTGATACCATGCCTGCTTGTGGTCAACAATAGCACTTCGAAACTTACGATCGAGATTCCCGTTTGGTCTCCTTTTCGCGGTCAGAGTCATCGCGACGTTTTTCGTTGTTCCTGACTTCGCGTTTCTCCGGATCTATGAATCAAAACATGTAGATTACTATAAAGCTTACTAATAAATAAGTGTATCCAGTATTAACCCTTGTGATAATTACAACAAAAGATTTATGAATGAAACGCACGTAAATTTACGTCCACGGTAGGCAAAGGGTAAAGCCTTCTCCGTAGTATTCGGTAAATACGAGTAACAATAACTTAATAAGTGAAATCAATGATGTTATATATGAGTGACATGTTACATTTCGGTTACACAGAACTTTTTAATTATACAATAAGACGAATTTTAATGCCATGTTCATTGACAAGACAAAAACTGTATATAAACATACCTATCGCTAGTTGTGGTGAGGAGTTAGTTTCTTCTAGCTTAACTGCAATCTCCTCTTTAACTGGCACAATGGTCGCAGCCGCAGCATTCGCAATTTTATGTTTATCACCCACCTAAAAAAGTAAACATCATATCAGCCTGAAGATAGACCTCAAACTATGATAATAGCCGTGTTGTCTAGGATAGCTGTCATGAGTTAACTCCCAGTTTAAAAAAAGAAAATTTGGAAGAAACTTGTGTGAGAAGGGCGTCTTCGTTCGTACCACCGCTGTGCCAGCATTCTGCCGTTAAGCAATAGTACGTAAGCATTTATATATTAAGATGTGGAGTGGTACGTCATGCGATTAAATGAGCATAAATATATTATGAAAGCAATAATAGTCCAGGGTTTAACAAGGGTCGGCCGTCGATTAGACTGCCACTGGTTGAATCCTCACTCTCCACCTCAGGCTTGAAGTTTCAGTGAAGGCAAAGTAGTTGGAGCGCGCGGCCCCGAGTAAGTAGATCGTTATCGCGATAAATAGGCGACAAAAGTGCGAAGAGGCGGTGCGGTGAGGGCGAAGGATGCCAGCAGGCTCGATACTAACATAATGATCGCCAGGCCGGCCGGCAGGAGCAATAAGGGTTGGCACGTCATGCGATTTACGCGCTTCAAATCAAAATTGCCAATTTATATTTAAATGTCATTGATTTCTGTTGTGTATGTAGGTTACCAACAAATAAGATTAATCGAAGATGTGTTCGTAGATTGCGATGTTAACATCCCTACGCGCATCTCGCGTCAATCTACGCTAGTAAGGAAAATTTTCTACTTATAGATTTTTACTTAATTTGGTGAAGGTAACATCGTAATGAAATCCATTGCATGGTGATGGGGTTTGCCTTACTACTAACCTCAACTTTGAAAATCTGTCGCTACGCACCTGACTGTGTCCCTGCAGCTGACCTTAAAACTCGGTCGCTTTTCCGGGTGTATTATACCACCTTCCACCGCATCCTCACTGACCATCAAGTGAGATAATTGTCAAACACTAGCCCATCACCAAAATCTGGCTTTACAAAAACATGTGCTCTATCCTGGAAAAGTATTGCCGAGCAACTATTTACCGAGCAAATATTTTGTTGAACTTACTTGATGGAAGTCATTCTCCCTCATCATGCTGGAAGATTTGTTGCGCAGTTGACCACTGTAGACTGTGGCAAGTGCATACAAATCTTGTCTTTGCGTCTTTTCTTCGTCTTTTACCTAAAATGGACACAAACAGTTCATACTTAATTTGAGTTCTTATGGATTTCTCAATTATTACACATTAATATTTAACAAATTAAACGGATTACATCGCAACTATTTTATATTATTTTAATCCCGAAGTTCGACAGTAGAGAAATGTTGAATCTTTAAATTTTCCTCGTTACAGCACTAATGCCCGTTTTCACCAACATTTTAGGTGAAACCTAAACCAGTTAGGCAACACTTAGTAGTACAAAAATGTCACCTAACTTGGCTTAGGCGTTACCTAAAATGTTAGTGAAAACGGGCGTAAGTGTGTCATCTTGCCATTTTCGGTGCATTCTTTTAAGAGAAGCAGCAGCTATGGTTAAAGAGATTTTAATCTGATTCAAGTCGGCTTTTGTGCCATATTCTAAGAATTCTCCGTGTTTCCACGATCATTTTTCTTATTTGAAGAGGGATGTTGTTACATTTTACTATGTGTGATACTGGAGTCGACCACCAACACGCTTTCTGTATCAGCGTATTTATGTATTTTGCTGAGTCTTCTATGTCATCCTTGGTTTTTAAAGCTTTGAGTTTGATTTTATCTTCTATATAGGCTCGAAATGTATCCCAGTCCGTATTTTTGTTATAAACTGTTTCAGGGTCTTCATACTCTACTAGTTACATGATTTGTTTCATGTTTGAACTGCAGGCAGTACAGACATTTTGTTTTTTAGAACCTAACACTTCTTAATGCATCATGAGTTAAGAGCAGTAGAACTCTTTGTGAACGAGTTCGTCCGGAGTAGTAATGCCGCCATACCTATTTCTACCACGAAACAGTAATGATGTTTGCATAACTGTGTGTGTGGGTTTGATGAGTGTGGTTACTGATGAAATTACAGGCACATGTTTGATGACTTAATATCTCAGGGTGTGATCAGCGCAATGTATTCCGTCACTTCACACGTCAAGACGAACAACACAAAACTACGAACAGTGTTTGAAAAACGTAATAAAGTTATTGCAATCGGTGATGCCTCATCACTCATTTGCATTATCTGAACATGTTTTCAGGCTGTATCCAAACCGAAATCTCAGTTTTATTCTTTACTGGTAATCAATCAGCGTCCTGTTAAGGGCATATTCAGTACATCAAAACAAACAACTTTTGTTATAGAACTTTTCCCACAACTAAACTAATTTCCCACAATTTATTTTTTAAGTTTTTGTCATTCTCTCTTACACTTCATAACTCTACATCGCATCCACTTCATTTATCTACGTGTAGCCATGCATGTAGTTAACAGCGCGTCATAGCGTAGCACAGCTACGACGACCTTTACTTGCCGCGTCTCAACCCCTTTCTTACGCTGCTGCCGCCGCCCGCCAGCCACCGGCCGGGGCTTGTAGGCATAGTGTTAATTATGTTTAGACCGGTCAAATTGATTTATATAAGTTTTGTATGGAAGAAAAAAAATACGAATTTTTGAAAGTCGTAGAACAAAAGATGTTTGTTTTGATGTACAGAATATGCTCTTAAAAGGATGCTAATTGATTACCAGTACCCCTGTATAATTATAGACTGTCACAAGCTAGAAGGATGGTGGAGTGTACAGTCGCCTGCAATATCACAATTTTTAAAAGTGCCTCACCTTCATTTCATAAAAAAACACACCAAAAATAATCTAAAATGAAGTTATTTATATTATTTTATTGCTTAAAATAATCCTTATCTACATTTTTATAAAATGTATTACCGTATTACTGTATCATAGTTTAGAAAAATACGTACTTTTGGTATTCTGACACAGAAGTGGAGCATTATAAACAGGCAAATAGACCTCAATATTGAGGGTGTTACCGCTATAGTTTAGGCAAGCTTCATAATTATGTAAGAATAAAAGATGGCTTTAGGTTCCAAGACACATTACACGATTCACCATTAGATTGATTCCAACCTGTTAGAATCAGAAGCAACAATATTGAATCGAGGGATTACTTTGCCCAATATTTTACCACGCCGATGGGTTCAGTGCCATGGCAATATAACAAAATATTAATTCTAGTTTTATGTTGTACCTAGTAATTCCAAGAAAGGCTTTTACCTTATCAACTTTCTTTTCAATGATGGCAGCGAGCTTTGATAGCACGGGGAAATGGGGCAGTACGCGGATGAGAACGATGAGCGCGTTGCGGATTTGGACGTAATCGCCGGAGTCCAGGCACACCACCATCGCCTTCGTAATCTTGAAGTGCCACTTGTGGCACACATGTCTGAAATTATTATTATTTATAGAAGCTTTTATTTGTTGTATGTTGGTCTTTTAGGATCGTATTCCATAATAAAAAGAAATAAGCAACGTATACGGAAAATTTATTGTTATAAATGTACTGAAGTTGAAACGAGTCTGAGCTACTTTGTTATTTGATATAAATGAATTGAAATTAAAGATGTTGGTCTCTTAAACATTTTTGGTGTTAAGGCGCATCCCAGAGCAAATGACCTTCAGAATCTGGTTTTGGGAGACTGCCGACTGCCACGTAACCTGTGCGTATGGTCTTCTCGCGAATTCTCATCGATTTTTTAATAGTTGGTATAATATATAGTTTCCCAATTTCAGTCGTTTTTTAGCACCTGATTTCTCACCGGCGTAGATAATAATTACTATAAATAATATTTAAAACCTGTACGTATTAAGTAAAAAAATTTTTGGTAATAGATGTTTTTTATCTTCTTTAATGTCTTTGAAATAAAACGATAATCGTTTCTAAACTCAAGTTTCATCTAAAACACATCTATAAAAATTATATAATATGGTATTTTCTCAAAGCTGTCATATCAATATCGCTACTAGCGGTTATTTTAACTAAATGGATACAAACAAACAAACTCCAACATTTCATCAACCAAGGTCTCACAAAATCATTGAGCATTCACAACACCTTTCAGTTACAACTGTTGTGGGGTTGATAAATAAAAGAAAAGGACTCAGAATTATGCACCACCTTAGGAAAGTTCATGTAAATAATTGAAATATATATATGTTAAATTGAAAAATGTCAAAACTCAAGGTATGGTGGGTATTGATATAGTTATTATAATTCATAATTCAGTGTTAAAAGATAACAGTTTAGTTTTGTAACTTCTGTAGCAACTTATCAAGTTAATAAACTTTATTCTTTATTTTATTTTTATGCTTAAACATCAGAGTCTGCGCATCATTTGCTATGGGACGCGCCCCTAACATATAGAAGTATACAACGTTCTAAAAGTACGCCGTCGTAATGCACGAAGAAATGATGTGTGAAAGTATAAGGTGGTTATTAGTGTGGTCACCTGTAGTTCTCGTATCCGACGTGGTCGTTCGCCTCCGTGAACTGGTTGGAGACACGATACTTGGTGACGAAGCCGGGATAGTGCGCGCACTCGCGATGGAAGGCCGCCTTGTCGCCGTGCCACCGCATCGCCGTACGCAACACGGCGCGCAGGAACGTGCCGTAGCGTCCCGCCTCGCCCTCCGAGCAGGACATCACGGAGTATGTGATGTCGCAGAACAACTGGACAATGGAGAACAACTCTCAGTCGCACATTCTAAATCAATAAGCAATTTATGAATTCAGTCGTTACTTTGCGGAAATCTATTTTATAATCGATATTAAAAAAATATTTAGTGACACTCCCGCTGGAATAATGCTTACGGCTGGGATGCAGCCTGCACCACCCTCACTCCCACATAAAATGCAAATAGGAAGTAAGCAGAATAAGCAACACACAAAAGAACCCAATCAAAATATGTAGTAAAAGTGGACATTTATTTACTTGATAGGCAATGTAGTAAAAGTGGCAATTTGTTTACTAAGATAGGCATTGTAGTAGAGGAATATGTAGTAAAAATGGCAATTGAATTTCCTAAGATAGGCAATTTTGTAGATAAATAATGATGTAGTTAATGTGGCAATTTGTTTACTAAAATAGGCAATTTAATAGAGGAATATGTAGTAAAAGTGGCAAATTACTTACTAAGATAGGCAATATTATAAAGAAATGTACAGTAAAAGTGTAAATTACCCGATCGTAGCAGAGCAAGGTAGAGAAGTTGGGAGTCTTGAGCGAGTGCACGGTGTGTACGAACTGCGCGGCGTAGAGCGCGTCGTGGTGCGTGAACACGCAGCGTGGGAACAGACACAGCTGCATGAGCCGCGTCACGGTCTCGTTCTTGGCGGAGCGTTGTGCGCGGCTCGGGAACCACCCGCCCGCCGCTACGCTCAGTCGCGCAGTCACGCGCGATACGTGCTCAACTTGACGACGTCGCTCCTCCTGCAATGGCAGCTAATCTCAGTACTTCTATGAGCAGTGTATAGACATCTTTATCCTACAAAAACGTGCTATTCGACGATATTCTATATACGGAATGGGTCCCCGCGAATCTTTGATAGATTTGTTTAAAGAAATCAATATATTAACTTTGTCTTCCTTATATTATGTATATTTGCAAATATGATGTATGCTCGTGAAAACTTAAACTAAATATAAGTTTAATTGTGTGTACCGCCCTTTTAATACTAGGAATAAGAATTTATGCTATCTATGCTATACAGTTTTATACTTGCGAAGACTAATTAGTCGTTCCTAGGAAATTGTGTGCGTTTTTACAATAATCTCCTAAAACACGTAACTGAGCTCACAAAGGGAAAATTAAAGTCGACTGTAAAAACCATTTCAAAAAAGCATATTATGAAGTCCAACATTATATAGAAGACAAAAATGCTTGGAATATTCCAACTCTGGCAAATTGTCATCTGCCACCCATAAAATGTAATAATAGTAGTACCAAAGTAGAAACATTTTGAAAATGTACATGAAAAAAATGGCCCCGAATTTTATGCCACTACTTCTCGGTACGCTCTATATAATATGGAACGCGGCGGTAGTATTTAAAGTACGTTATAATAAATAATTGACGTTCATAAGTGCGTCTTTGATGCCTAAATTGAATAAATCATTTTGACATTTGACTTTATTCATATGGTAAACGATAACGTGTTTCAAACAAGTTTCGGTGTACAAACTATGAGTCGTCTGTGCCACAGCTGACCTAGAAAAATGACAGTTTGTACGGTTTCTCGTGAACGACACGTTACACTTACGCAGTTATTCGTGCTAGGACCACAGGGTGTGTAGCCTGACACTAACTATATAGTATGTAGTAACTTCACTAGGGGCAAAATTCCTCAACAGTCCACTCGATTGTTGGGTATGTAGCCCATAATACATATATATAGATATTCTGTTAGCATTCATATGTAGAACTTAAAGTACTGGGCGAAAGAGATAAAAAGTATTGTCATGGGGAAACATGGAGACTGACGCAATACCAGTTCAAAGGTTATTATACTACAAGATTACGTTATCCATATTACACACATACACACCCACATCCACACCCTCACCCACTAACACACACACCCGCGCGCACATACACATGAATAAAATATCATGTTTATAGTATTAAAGTTACGCATACTCTTTTATGTAAGACCAGTCTTTAATGTATATGGCTGTTATTGTAACCCTGGAAGAAATACTACAATACAATACGACACAAGATAAGTCTTGGTGTAGCTTTTTCTGTAATTATGGATGTAATTTCACAAGCCAATTAATAACTGACATCTATGAAGACAATTAAGTTTATCGTAGATTTGTATTTTGTGGCTATACACATTATTATTCTTATCATGCAACCTTCAATCCACCCACTCAACCATCAACCAATCCCACGTCCATAATCGATCACCACTCGTTTCAGAATCTACAATTGAACGCCGGTCGCCGGTGAGTCGACATATCGACACTATAGTTTACAAATGCCATTAATTAATATAGATCTACATAGAGAGTCAAAGATTTTAAACTTAGCTGCATAATAGTAATACCTGAAGCTTTTCGATCAGAGTGTTGAAACGTTCCTGTTCTTTCTTTCCTTTAGTACCCTGTGAGCTATCCTTGGCGGCGAGAGCGGCAGAGTTTTTCAGACGCTCGATTTCTCTGTCGTAGCTCTCTTCTGGTACGCGGAGATCGTACATCGATAGAGACCTGTCAAATATAATACACTTAAATAATATGCCTTTGGATTGATAGTTACTAAAATACTATGAAACTTGCAACCACTAGTACAATTTCAAATTTTGAATCTCAGTTCAGTGTGTAGTATATAATAAAATGAAATAGTCAATTAGAAATTTTAAAAGAAAATTCGTATGTACTGGTAGGCATTATCGGACATAACTAGATAATATCTAAAGATTAATCTTAAAGATTATTTAAGATTTCAAAACTATAAACAGTGGGTGGAGTAAATTTATTAATTATAATGTATCATTCTCTGAATTGGACTCCGAGGAATTAATTACTTTTTTCTTCAAAGGGTTCTGAGGCTATTTCTATAAGTATACTTAAAATAAAACTGTAACCACAAACATTTGATATGCCATTCTGTGTAGATTTCTGTTTTGCGCACAACACATAACAAGTATTGGAAATATCTTGATACCAAATATAAATGTTTACCATCTACTTACAACCCATTATTATGAATCTAGTAATTATGAATGTTGGTTTGGAGATGTAAAAAATGGCGCGCTTGATCTGTTCAATCGAACATCATCCTCTTTGGTGGGGGGCCAGCCTGGCTAACGGAACCAGAGGCTGACTGGCCCATATATCGGTATATAGCCGTGACCCCTATCACAGGACTACGGGCTCATGTCGTAGACTCATAGGTGCCAGTCAGGGTTAGACCCTGCTTGGTTGCTGGATCGGTACAGCTCTCTCGACAAGCTACTTGGAGTAACCGCTTGGATTAAGCGGTTCATACATAACTGCCGTCACAGCGGTAACAAGGTGACATCTCGTGTTCTTGCACCTGCGGAGCGGAACGCAGCCCTTCAGCACTGGGTTCGGACTGTTCAGCAAGAATACTTTGGGGCAGATATTGAGGCCTTAGAAAAAGGCAGCCCAAAATTGCCGCGAGCCTTGGCTCGCCTCAACCCATTTATTGACGAGTATGGGTTACTCCGGGTTGGAGGACGGCTTCGGCATTCGACTCTACCTTATTTGGCGCGCCACCCCCTGTTGCTGCCTAAGAAGGGGCACTTGGTGGAATTGTTGGTGAATGATCGCCACTTGAAGAACTCACATGCTGGCTGTAACGCACTTTTGGCTATGGCCATACTACAGCGTGAGTTTTGGATATTGTCCGGTAGACGGACAATACGAAGGTGCTTGCCTTGCTATCGGCTCCAGGGTGAGTGAGGCTAGGCCCGGCCCTATGCGGCCGTTGGAACTGACTTTGCGGCCCCATTCACAATCAAAACGTCACGCCTCCGTAATCCAAGGGTCGTGAAGGCGTACCTGGGCGTTTTTGTTTGCCTATCTACCAAGGCGGTCCATCTGCAAGTAGTTGCTGATTTAACGACCGAAGCATTTATTGCTGCCTTGGATAGATTTGTTGCCCGCTGGGGGCTTCCATCTCTGATCCGATCCAATTGCGGGACCAATTTTCAAGGGGCCGACCGATATCTTAGAGAAATTGTAAAGTTTTTAGCTGAATAGTCAAGTTGATCTTGGGACCTGCCTCTCCCGTCGGGGCATTACCTGGGCATTAGATCCGGCGGGGTGCCCCCACTGGGGAGGGGTGTTTGAAATAGTTGTGAAGCAGGCCAAGACGCATTTGAAGCGGTTGATCGGTGAAACCATTTTAACATTTGAATAGTTAGCCACGGCATTTTGTAGGATTGAGGCCGTCCTCAACTCGCGTCCGTTGTGTCCGCTAAGTTCGGATCCAAATGACTTGGAAGTATTGACTCCAGGCCTCCGCTTGAAGAAGTGACTTCCAGTCGGTTATCACGTTACAAATTGCTCCAGCAGATGGCTCAGAACTTTTGCAGTCGCTGGTCCCTTGAATATTGCACACTTTGCAGCAGCGCGTTAAGTGGACTGACAGGACCAATCCCACTTGCGTTGGAGACCTCGTTTTAGTTAAGGATGCTAACCTACCGCCACTGAGTTGGCGCCGGGAGCGCATTGGTAATTTGTTTCCTGGTGCAGATGGCACTCCGCGGTTAGCCAAGGTCTTCTTTGGGGGGATCGGTCATCAAACGAGCGGTAGCAACTTAGGCACGTCTACCCCTTGATTAGCGGACCGGTGGGCCGGGGCGGGTGGTTGTTACGAACCGTTGTTGACTAGTCTGTGATGGTCTTAACGCTGCACACTAGTCTGTGTGACACCTCCTGTCACGTCACTTGAGAAGTAACCCCACTTTTAACTTTGGTTTTTGGTTTGGAGATGTAAAAAATGGCGCGCTTGATCTGTTCAATCGAACATCGTTTTGTTATACGCGGAGTCTTGTAACGTGATATTGGTTGTGATTGTGTGGAGCGGATAGTTTATGTGTATCCATAGCGCAATGCTAGTAAAGTACCGGGGACTTCCGATCGGGTATCGGATATGGACGCTTTGGAACACCCACGAACAGCTGGGGCTGGTAGGCGAGAAAGTCGTTCCCGTATTTCCTTATTCCTTCCCGCGTCCTATTATTATATATATATTCTGGTGACGTTCCCGCGAATCGACGGTACTACTGCAGTTGGGGTAAGTCGACCTTTGGCCTTAAATTTAATTATCCCTACATGGGTTTTGTGTTTGCGTAGACTGAACGGAATCCACCGCAGGCCGTTTGTTGTGGCACAGGGTGGGTATCGTACAATATACTATCGAAATATACATAGAGAAAGCACACACTTTGTAGTGGGTACAGACTTGTGACCCAGTTAAGGTGATGGTTACTTAAGAAATAAATTGATATACACTGGTAATGTAAAAGTAATTGTTTTACTTATAGTTATACTTACAATAAAGCAAAATTCGCCGCATCACTTGCATTTCTTACACGCTTCAGTTGATATATGCATGCTTGCCTTAGGAAACTTGGTTTTCGATTGTATACAGTTTCTTAGAAGATTTAAACTGATATTTGTCACATTTCATTTTCGTACATCATACAAATATAGATAGTAGTACATTTTTATTGGTGCTGGTAATGGTTGTAATGTAAATTATTTAAAGAATACTTTTTTTTACTGAACTTAAACCACAGTGTTTAAGGCTGTTTGCCAATATCTAAAAAGGTTACATTCCGATAAAAGGTCTTCAAAAAACTATTAGGTACTTACCAAAAGGTGACATAAAATTCTGGAGATATGTCTTCCCATACCCTGGTAGGCAGCATGGGTGTAATGGAGACAATGACTGGCTCCAAAGCTTCCTGCGCAGCGGTATTATATCTTTCTATGCTCTTTTCCAAATTGTCAGCTTTCGTATCTGCAGTTAACCGCAAAGCCTCCATTTTTGCGGTGATTTTTTGCGCAAGAACGGGACGGTGGAGGAAAAACGCCACGTCTGCGTCCACATGATAGTCTCGGAGTAATTCCTAAAAACGACAAGAACAAATGTAATTTAAATAAGTCTATAATTAGAATTAAAAATCCGATGAAATAACATATTCAATATATAGTTCAAGCACTGCAGGCCAGCGCTTGTTTTGGAACAAGTGCTGGCTTGCAGTGTTTCATTCATAACATTCCCATCCCAGAATTATTAATCCTTATTATATCCAATCTTATAAGGTATTTGTTAATTAGTGCGCAATATTGAACGTTAAAGGTTTGGAATCGGTAACTGGTCATTAAAGTAAAAGAAAAAATAACATATATTTTGGAATTATGAACCCATATTCACTGCTCCGTAGGCATTGCAATCGGAAATAAAATCAGCAAGATCAAGCATTCCTGCGGGATACCCGCGCCTTCAAAGCGCGTATCCGCGGATCCCGCAAAAGAACTTTGAGAAAATTTTGATGAAAGAAATGACGTTCTTTTAGGCCGATGGTATCAGAGGAGAGTACGCTCTGAGTGACGCTCGCCTATGAATATATGGTGACATTTCAGCCGAATAGCGTAGAGACCGAGAGAGCGTTTTCAGGGTCAGGATATATTTACAGTTCACTGAGAAGCAGGCTAGAAGATGATACAATAAATGCCATTTGCTTCGTAAGAGCGTATTTTCAAATATTATCATCATAGTAACGGCATCTAAGAGAAAGTTGTTATGCAACTGTTATTAGGAGTAAGGGTAAAATTAAAGAAAACTAATTAACTAAACCAAACAATTAAAGATAAATCTAAGAAAACAGATTACTAATTACTTATACTTAATTAATAGAAAATAAATAATTTCTGTTGCTTACAGTAAGAAATATTAATAGTAAAAACAGTTATTTTTTACGCAAAAATCTGTAGTTTCAATTTGGTTTCATAACATAATTTCAAAGATGCGGGATCACGGTCACGGTAATATTATATTACCGTAGCAGCGTAAACATTCGCGAGTAGGTAGGTTCGTACGTCTTTGTACCTAATTCTAAGCGGGTAGATATGTCTCGCGTAGTTACTGTTGTCTATTCTGTGATGCAGCGGCGCCGCGAATACAGACAGATAAACATTTTTGTCGCCTATCGCCATGACGAAAAATTTTGCCCTACAAAATGAAAAATACCAAGAACTACTAAGTTTTAAAGAGACAGATATATTGATTTATTTTATGTTTAAAAGACGACGTATAGGCATTATGAAGTTTAGGCATAGACATTGGCTGCGGTAAACATTCGCGAGTAGATAGGTTAGTGCGTCGTTGTACCTATTCTAAGTGGGTAGGTATGTCTCGCGAAGTGACTTTTGTCTGTGATGGAGCGGCGCCATCGTGGTTATTAGCTGCGGAGCAATGAATATGGGTTCATAATAAAAAAGTGTTTTTTTTTCTTTCACTATAATTAGCAGTTATTGATTCCAAACCACTCCTTTCAATAGTGTGCACTTAGATTAATCATTGGTCTCGCTCTCGCTTCGACTAGATACCGCGCTATTTAAAAACAACGGCTCCGTGAATGCGGCAACTCAATATTGTAGTGTGTGTAATGAAAATAGGGAGGAAGCTAGTGTGCGTGAAGAATTTTGTTGCTAGCTACTAACTGTCACCAAATTAATGGGAAAAAATATTGTATGTTGTGATTAAGTATCTATGTCACTGGTTATAAATGTAGTTCAGAAAAATACTTTAGCCTCGTGTATAATGAGAAACTTAGCTCACTTATATCATAGTATACTATTAATTAACTATGCATTTATATATTTATATGAGAAGACAAATAACAAGTATTTAGTAATACTCGTACCTACAGTGCTTTCTATTTCCATTCTACCAGTCAGTAATTTGGTTTTACCTTTTGTACGTAACGTCTTAGGTTAATTTACAATTAATAACTGGGTAGAAAAATAAACAATTATCTTATAAGCTTAGTTTAACCTACTATTATGTACAGGTACTATTATGTACAATGGAGAGTCTAAAAATCATTATTATTAATTAAATATCACATTCAACTAACTTGTACTAGTTTACGATACATTTGCCTTTTGGAATTTACACTATATTTCTATCTCTATTATAATAGTATACACGAGAAGAATATCGAAAAGAGAATTTGATTCAGCTAGTGGTTGAGAAGTGAATACTTGGTTAGCCGAATCATTTAATTTTATATATAGCACCGTTATTTACTCCTCACGTAATTATATACAGATAGAGAGTAAAAGTTTAGAACATAATTTCTTGAGTTCGTCAGTATAATATTTCGGTTTCGTATATTTAGTAGTAAAATATAATTACAATAAATTCACATTATTAAAATCTCAACCATAGGTGTTGATTCTTATATTATACGGCAACACTGAATGGCGTTTAAGGTTGATGTTATTTTATGCTGAAATTTTGAAATTATAATGTATTTACTAATGGTATATGATCCTAGTGTATTTATTATTTCTTGTAGTATTATTTTTACACATTTTCACTTTGCAAACAGGCATTTTACTTTGGATTACGACCAAAATTACGAAAAAACACTCGGTACGTTGACACCACGCTGCTTGGGACGTGACTGGCTCGAGCGGGCTCGAGTACGCCGAATTCGGCGTAGTATTAGTTGCCGCATTTTGCAAGTACGCCGGTGGTATCTAGTCGAAGTGCGCGCGCGGAGACTAATCATTAATCTAAGAGTGTGCACTAATTCACAAAGACCTTATATAAAAAGCAAATAAAACTCGTAATGGAGTTGTTAAGGTAATGCTAAATGAAGAACAATATTCAATGTGCATGTATGTAATCTCATTGAAGAAGTGCAATTTTCAATAAGAAAACAAAGAAAAGTATGATTGTGAGCATAGCTGCGCGTAAATCTGTATAAGAATATAATATACCTGCAAAGGTGGTAATCGTGCTGCATACTCATCGGCTGAGTGTGAGGACGCTAGGAAGGTCCCAAGTTGTACCAGAGCATCTTGACATTGGTCAGCCAATCGTCCCACCACTTTCAACTGGGATCCTGGTGGTTCACCGCTTAAAGACGCATCTATGTCTTCATATTCTGTACAGTTTCAAAACAAATATTTAGTCAAATTTCGATAGTTTACCCATAGTGGAAATGCAGAGTTCTTTATTTATCTTGGTATAAGTTGCATTCAAGAACACTAGCTAGTTCCAAATGTTGTTAGTTGACAATCAAAAAGAACACGTTCAAGAAAAATAAAGGCATCAAGGGTCTACAATTAACTTTACAGATACATGCTGTAGGCTGCTCAGTGTGTAATTTATCTTACAAATTATTGTGTACACAATACATTGCAATTTAACTAAATAATTTATATTACATTGCAATAGACAAACGCTGCACACATATTCTCCAGTAAGTAAACATACATGTAACGTTCGCGAAGCAGCTGTATTATTGGTTACAATTTAAAAAAAACAACACATATGATAGATTAATTTTGCCATCATCTTATGGGTGACAAGAATCAGTTATTACTAACCTTTCCAAACACAGCAATGACGCTGTTGCGCGGACAGTATGCATAGAGAGATGTCGAGATTGTTTCCAGCCATGGCCTCTTTCAACCTGGCCGACGACCGCCGAGTATTTCGTACTTGTGCGAAGTATCCAGCCTACAAAAGAAAATACAAATTTCTACGAGACGATAATATTAATTAATAGGTATTTTATTTATTTTATGTTTTTGTACTTAGATCTTAAGAAGCTTGTTTATTAAGATGTACGAAACACTGTTTCTCACATTTTTGGACAAATAAATGATTATTATTATTCTAATAGCTTATCAAAATCCATACATATTTTATCCAGCCATAGTTGACATCTATAAAATAATATGGATATTATATCCATATTATTTTGTAGATGTCAGACTTAACTTACATTAGCTTATTAAAGTTTACCAGGTTGATAACATTGTAACTGAATTTGTTTTGTTAATATAGTGGGAAAAGCTATGTATAATAAGCAAAATTAAGAATTCTTACCTCTCCTTTAAGCAGTTCACCACCAGCCATCGCATCTAACTGTTCAGGAGTCATTTCCTCAACTGCTTCAATTCCTGCCATCTTTTGCACTATTTCCTTCAAGATTAGTAGATCTTGACTGGGAACAAAGGTAGCGATATATATTTTTTATTTTAGGTTTAACTAGGTGCGGACTGCAGCCAGCATAAACAATGATTTGAAGAATATATTTATATAGAAATAAAATAAACTATTATGGGTCCTAAATAACTGGTATATTGGTTGCGAGATACACGACCCTACGGTAGTTTTGTATAATCTAATATAACATATAGACAGTCCTAAACAGTCTCAAGTCTCCCTGAAAAGAACTAAGGTTACTACAATAGTTCACAATGTTAGTGTCCTCCTTAGGTAGACGATCATTGGCCTTATATCTCCAGGGCGACAGTGTAAGCCGGAGGCCCAATCTCCACCCTTTCTCTCTCCTTCTCCCCTTCTTTCCCTCCTCCACCGTCATGCCTTCTTTCCCCCTCCACCGTCACCCATTCTATTCTTTTTAGAGGTCGTTAGCGCGTTGACAAAGCCCTTGGTGTTGCAAACGTCTATAAGCACAGACCATATAGCCACTTGACTGCGTGTAGGTCAATTTCTTCTAAGAACACAAGTCACTACTGCGGGTCGGGGGGCTATGCACACAAAAGGATTTTGATTGGCCAGCTCAAAATGTAGCTCTAATCATAGTACCTAAATAGTGTT
Organism: Selenia dentaria; assembly: GCA_917880725.1. Lineage (NCBI taxonomy): Eukaryota > Metazoa > Arthropoda > Insecta > Lepidoptera > Geometridae > Selenia > Selenia dentaria. Next base: position 20,446,420 of record OU862880.1, on the reverse strand, counting down.
GTGGTACAGCATTATGTAATCACCTTAATTGTCGATAATGTTCACTACAAATTATCGTTTACCTTAACTGTACAAAGACCGGAAATATGTATGTAAGTATTAAGCAAATAAGATTATATAAACAAAACTTCAATTAATGAAATTACCTTAATAATTCATTCGATGTTTCACGATGAAACAGAACACATTGATCCAAATATGTTCATTTTGCGTATTAAAAATAGTTATCACTGTCTGTTTATTGTATTCTTATTGATTATTCAGTATGTAGGTACTTAATACAACATCGTTATAATTTTAATTGTACAAAGTATCCAAAGCCTTGACACAAAATGTGATTAAATACTGATTGTAAACAAACAATCAGATATACTTTTAAAGTATGTCTAAATCATATAAAAAAGATGCCAGCTGGGTAGAGAAGTAGTAGAATTATCCAATTAGTCAAACTAAATAGTCACTTACAGAGGCACACACAGAGTAAGTGCTAGGTATAGTGATTTTATTTTAAATAATATGAAGTAGATATCAATACTACTTTTAATTTGTATCTTCAAATGAAACCACTCATATTATATTGATCAAACTTCATTTGAGAAGTTCGTTTGATCATATATTTTAATACCTGTATTAATTATGTTATATATTACATTCGGGTTATTTCGCGTGTATATTTACATTATTATTAGATAAGATGTTACATAAATGTTACTATATAATTTATGATAATGTGAAAGTACATCTAAATATAAATAAAACACCGAATATTTATTTGTTTTCTTATGCATTCTTAAAAATAATAAATGTATTGTATAGAAGAATTATTTTCCTCACAGTCGATATATACAATCGATAAATTGCCCGTTAATATGGGAGTACCGCACTAATTTACACGTGCCAGTGAATAAAAGAGACGGCGTTATCTACAACTGCAAAGAACAGTACGGGATGGCAAAAGACATCAACGCGTTTCCATATTTTTTTTATTTTTGAGACACTGTTTAATTACTTCATTTGTGAATTTTGTTTTCTTCCAATAATTAATAAACTAAAATTATCTGTGAAATGTAATTCCATCCTTTGCATACCTGGATGTCTGCCTGATTTTTCCGTACCACTTTACTGAACAATAAGGCATAATTTGATTTGTTTTATTTATTTTTCATCCGCTTGTTCTCCACGCGAAGTCAAACTGGTACTGACGTGTTGGTTCGATACGTTAGCTTTTTATTGTCATAGTCTTGGCAGCTGAGGGGAAGCCGTATGAGCAGTCAAGTGGTTATATGGTCTGTGTCTATAGGCGACGGTGCCGCATGCCTGTCTTCTGCCTACTTTTGACAATAAAAAAAGCTCACCTTTGCTGCGCCTTGAGGCGGTTCGCGACGAACTGCAGCAAAGCGGTTAGCTCGATGTTGTGCTTCTTGAAGGCGGCGCCGGCGAATGCAGCGAGCGCCTGCAGCCAGGGCGGGTGCGCCGCACCGCCCCAGCCCCGCCCCGCGCACAGCGCCTCCACCAGGCAGTAGCCGAGCACGTCGAGAGACAGCGACGTCAGGTACTTCAGCGACTCCACCACGGGACCGATCAGATTGTCATACGTCTGAATCTGCGGAGGTACGTGCAAAACCACGGCTTTATGAAGGGATATGGCGGGAGGCATTTATTCTACTGATTCGCATGTTGCAGTTTTTCATTCCCACTGCACATCACACATACAAATGAAACAATAAACTCATGAACGCACCGCTCGCATTAGCTACTTACACCAACTCATTACAATGCACACTCACAAATCAACCAAAGAACGCGAATAACTGCCAGCGCTAGGCAGCGTTAGCAGCGGCCCCACTACGCGACGATGCGTGCCGAGAGTATCGTGATACGCAATACTACATTGCGGCATTTGTTTGTGGAGTTGTAAACAATTTCATAACACTACCAGCTCTCGAAATAAATATGCTACACACTAGCGCGCCGATGTTTATGATTTTAGCCGACAAGTTCTCCGGAACTTGTTGCTGCGACACGTGCCACGCCTTCTCAACACATCCCGTGCCTTACTACATCCATGTGCAAAACGATAATCAACTTTGTCTGTACAGTGAGCCTAGCACGAAAATTTGCGGAAGCTATAGGCCCACAGTACTGTCATTTTAACTTGGCCTGTCCTAAGCAACGCGCGCATTACTGAGCTGTACACTTTTTAGGAAATAAAATAATTTATTCAATTGAGGTATGAAAATGTCAGAATGTCAGTATATAAAGGCGTGAATTGAAAATACTTTACTACCACGATACAAAATATATATACACTAACGAGAAGAATGGACATAAAGCTCGGGTTATTGTTTTTAATATTTGTATTATAATGTGTCTGGGTTTTGAGCTTTTGATAGAATGTCTTGTTGATACTACTGCGGAGCCAAACAGCCAGATATGCCTATGCTAGTATTCAAGCATTACTGTATTCAATGCAGTGCAAAACTGCAAACAAATTAAAATTTGTGTGATCCGCAACCGTTAAGAGCACGCGTGGCACTTGATATCAGGCGATGAACTTGACGAAAAATGATTTTAAAGATTCCTATGTCTATGTCAGTAAATTCAGTAGTACCTGTAGGAGCATGTAGTCGAATAGAAAAGCAGGCGCGGCGTGCGACAGCTTGCCTATAAGGCGTCCTTGCGGTTTGATGTTCTCTTTGGAGACGCGCTTCATGATATGTTTGATCCTTTGTAGCGAGTTGCCACGAACGCGCATCAATGCAGGTATACGCTCGCCCGCTTCGTTCTTCCAGCGGGAATACAGGCAGTATCTAGAAAAAACACACACAATCATATTCCTAAATATTTTGATGTTTAGATTGGCGATAATCGCTATATGTGTCAGATATTCTACCTACGAACAAAAACACTATGTTCATATGTTCAGATTTCAGCAAATATGGCAATGTATGAGGCAAGTAGTTTAAAGCTCAAAGACCATCTGCACTAAAGAATAGATCTTTAATCAATTATTAGGCTATATTGTGACGATTTTCTAAGAAAAAAGCATTATTAGCTCTGCCAAAGTATATTTAATTTTAGTCTTCACGAGACTAAGTGACACTGCAACTGTTTCGCGTACATCTTCCTCGTTTCTTCTCTTGATATGTTTTGTAATGCATGTATACTGGAATTCATACTTGAAGGGCGATAACAAACCAAGATTTATCATTCGGTGTTAATTTTAAGGTTATGTTGCCTTTTTTAGTTTAACATACAATTGTTGAAAAAACTCTCAGAATATAATTTCATGCAAAACTGTTGAATAAATAATCATGACCTCTGTGAATAGCTCTGCCAGTTTACAATAGCGTTACTTTGAGAGAGTTACTTACTATGAAAAAGTAATGTCTTACAAGTAGCTAGAGGTTTTTTTTTTTATCTATGACTAATACATACAATCTGGGGCCCAAATATCTTAGCCATTGATCCGCGTTATCGCAACAACTCAATTGTACGAAAATTGTCGTATTTGAAAGTTTTCGTAGTCTGCTTGCTATTTTGGTTTAATCACGGTCCAGCGCCTTGCCATCGATAATTTTGTACTCTATTGGTATTCTGTAAACTATTGTGTTACGATTGCGTTGCTACAGTGGGATGCATTAGCAGTGGTTGATGTTTTGACTGGATGCAAGATCGCTGGGTAGAAAAGCCATGACAGCGATACCACTGCTGTACAACTGCGATTGAGAACTAGTTCTAACAGACTGCCGAAATTAAAGGCAGTTCAATCGCAGAAGCATCGCTGTAGCGCATCGTTTTATCAATAGCTAAGAGACTTGTATCTGCCACTCATGCTTGGTTGACTCGTGAGTCGCGAGGTAGGTGATATGTCAGGATATTGTCTTCTAACATTGGCTATTCTCGATTCTCATTTGAATTAACAAAAGCTGGCTAGAGTATACCCCATTAAAACGCCAACTGATTCAGAGCGAGCGTGCATGTCTGTCCAATTAGTTTCTCGTGACCATTTAAAATGAAGTCCATATCTTGGTTAATTTTTTAGTGTAGAGCAGCCCACCATCGTTATGTTTAAATTAATTTATCATCGATACTGTTTGTACCAGGATAATACAGAAATTCTGTAGTAAATCTGTTTTGGTATAACCATACAACATACGAGGGCTCGCGGCCTAAGGTACTCGTATTTAGCAATGACTAATCATCTCTATACTGATGCGGGACTCAGTGGTAGTATAAAAATTATCATTTTTTAAATAGTTTAATTATCTTTCGAGCTTTCGGACGAACAACATCACCATGTCAACTGAAACTGGAAATTTACGCAATTTGGATCACCGCGCAGTGATTGAATTCCTTGTGAAGAAAGGAAATACCCCGAAAGAGATTTTTGAAGAAATGTCATCGGTTCTTCAGGAATCTGGACCTTCATATACGACTGTCAAAAATGGGCACGATTATTTCAACAAGGTCGAAAGACTTGTGAAGATGACCCACGCCCGGGACGACCGGTAACCGTGGTGACTAGAGAAAATGTCGAAAAAGTTGAAAAAATTGTATTGGCTGACCTTAGAATTAAAATGTGGCAAATAGCTGAAGAATTGCTGATTAGTAAAGAACTTATCGGAGAAATTTTACCCCAACATTTGCACATGAAAAAAATTAGTGGGCGTTGGTTACCCCGAATGCTCACGCCGCTTGACAAGCAGCGACGACTCGCATGTTGCGAGGAGTTTTTGAAATTAGCCAAGGACAATTTGGACGAAATTTGTAACCGAATAGTGGCCGTAGATGAAACATGGATACGTCAATATGATCCGGAATCCAAACAAGAATCCAAGCAATGGATAAAACAGGGAGAGAGGCCACCGACAAATTCAAAGTCGAAAAGTCGGCGTCAAAGATTATGGCAACCATTTTTTGGGATAGTGAGGGAGTTTTATTAATTGATTACATCCCTAAAGGAACTACAATGATTGATCAATATTACGCTAATTTATTGACTCAGGCACGTGAAGCAGTAGTTCAGAAGAGACGTGGGAAATTGGCGCGGGGTGTGTTGTTTTTGCAAGACAACCAGTTCACACCGCTCGCATTGCAAGACATGCTTTAAAAGACAGGGTTCTCTGAAATTAACCACCCACCCTACAGTCCGGAGCTGGCTCTCAGCGACTTTGTCCTTTTTTCAAAATTTAAAAAGGAATTACGAGGCCGAAGATTTTCAGACGTCAGTGAGATGAAAGCAGCCGTGGAAAGCCATTTTCAAGAGCAATCTAAAGGATAATTTTCAATAGGTTAAAAGCCTTATATTCACGATGTGAAAAGTGTATTTCACTCGAATGGGATTATATGTATACCTTAGGCCGCGAACTTATCAGCCGCCCCTCGTAATATATTGAACAGGAACAAATCGGTTGGAAAATAAAAACTGAAACAAAAGTATAAATACATAAATATTGTATTTACCTGCATTGATATGGATAGAGTTTGAGTAGAGTGTAAATCTCTTCAGCCATGCAGCAATTGCCTTCCATCAGAGTCAAAGCCGGCAATATTGCTGCATCAAGCACAGTCAGAGCCTCATGATGTAGTGGATCATTCTTCTGAGATCTAGCTGTTCGTAAGATACGGATTATCTGAAAAAATAAAACTAATATAAATTCGTTGACAGAAAGGCAATGTCGATATCAGATTTTGACGTATATCCACAGTATAACGCTTTATTGAAGGAATAGTGCTTAAAACTACTGCTATGTTATACTAACTTTGAAACTTTAACTTACTTTATACATCAGAATAGGGTCGTAATGTAATGAAGGCCCCAAACAAATCAGAGCTGGTATTACTGTTTCTTTCATATCTTCAAATGTCTTACAAGGAGGTGGAGCCAAACTTGACACTAGAGGTGGGATTGGTTTGCCCGATATTTTTGGAGCCACTTTGCAGTTCCTAAAAACAAATATGTGGGTACATGACATTAAATAGCTGTAAAATACTCTTTTATTAAATTTTTTTGTAACATTGGGTTTTGAGAATATGTATATTTCAATAAAACTGTTGCCCAGAGCCAACACATTGTGTTTCAAAGGCTTATTTCCAAAGTCCCTACTAAAATAAAATAGTGGGGAGGTATGTAATAATTGTTTCTAACATCCTTACTAATTGTGACGTTAGTATTTCCCTATGTTTGAAAAAAATGTGAAATATTTGTATCGAAAAAGATGAATGATACTTACGTTCTGTAAACTGGTTCAACAATAGCATGCAGCATATTGCACAGTGCTTTGGCGGGTCTTTGCGGCATCACGGTGCCGGGTAGCCGAGCCGAGAGAGCAGCGAACTCCCGCCACGCAGTCACATTTAAAAGTGCTTCGCAAAGCACTAGCTTCTGGTTACCCCAGTATTCCTGTGGGAATAGTCAATTTGATCAAACATTCTCGAAACTTTAGAGCATAAAATATTCAGGTGAATCCAATAAGTGACTTAAGAGGATTATTTTTCATTCAACAGCAAACCATATACAACGTCGCAAGATGCTTGTTTGACTGTAATATTGACCCAAGTTGATAATATTAGGATGAATTGAGTGACAAAACTGTACTGAGATACACAACTTATTCCGTAAACATGTACGTATATTGTTACGTGTCACATACTCGTATACAGTCGCATGCAATAAGATGTATACATAATTTTAAAAACTATGATACAGTACATTTTATAATAATATGGATTAGAATTATTGTATGCAATAAAATAATATAAGTAATTTTGTTCTGGAGTCATTTTGATGTACATTTTTAAGAAATTGATTTGTACGACTATTCTACCGCGATGAGCACTTACACTTTCGGGAGACGCTATGGGAGGTACTATATTTTATTTATTTATTTTATATATCTTCATAAAATAGTTCAATAAATTTAAAAATAAAATCTGAATATTATGGTTTAAGTATGATAGAAAGAGTATGTAGGTACATCGCGATTTTTTATTTAGAGATTGTGGGCAATAATTTGCCATGCATTGTAGTCTATTTCTAACTGCTGAATCAACAGCCCACGTCGATAAAGGAGCCAGGTTGATTGTGATTTTTTTATTGAGAACTCATAAAACAAGTGAGCATAACATACTAAGTTTCTACAACCAACTCGCCCAATTCGCTTTCATCCCTCCGAATGTTTGTATACTCGCGTACATTACAATTTGATATACAGGTTCGAATTTTTTTGGATATCGGCCTTTTTTTGATTGGGGAATTTCCCTAAAATTAGTGCTTGTGAGGTCTACTGTTCGCAGAACTACTGGTTTTTGAATAAAGATATCCAATAGCATTCAAGGATAATGCAGCTACATACTATTGAAATATTTTTTAGAAATGTTTTATTACTTCCAGATACCTATTATTACCTTTATCTAAACTCACACAAACACTTCATATTTTTAATATTCATGTCGATTTAAAAATATGTGTAGTGTGTACGTATATAACAGTCTTGTTTACATTTCCATGACAACCTACACAAAGCTAATTTGATTGCTTCATACTATATTATTTTAAGTCTAATATATGATAATGAAGAGGAACAGGTAAATAAAAGTTTATTGTTAATTCTTTTTTGTATGGTAGTGATGTATGTGCATCTGAGAGTATACATAAGCATGGAGAATATATAGGCACGCATGTATACGTATGGAGTATACATAAAACTGTCAACTACATTTAAAATTATAAAATTTAGCTCCCGTCTGTTTGTGTAATTTTATTTCTCTTTATTATAGTTGTAGGTTACATCAAATTCTTGTTATGATAACCTTCCCATTAATAGCAAGTGAGGCATGTAAACCATACCTGAGGATCTGCCTTTTCTTCTACAAATTCGGTTGGGGCATTGGCTTGAGGTCCTTTGGTTGATACAATATTGAGTTTGCGAATATAATCCTGTACTATTTTGATTTCCTTCTCTGCTGTTTTTGCCATAAGCAAATCATCTGGGCGCAGCTAAAATAACAACAATGATTTAAGATTTGGGTTTTGATTAGGTATTAATTGCTTACAATGAGCATGTGTAAGTAGACTAAATATGAGGAGTCTGAATAAAAACATTGTGACATTAATAACTTTAAAATTAAGTGTCATAAGTGGTCTTATCACTCAGTGTGGGAAAAGACAGGGAATACTTCTCTGTCCACCCTCCATACATTAATTTATCTATAATATGTATGTATTTAGAAATATATAAGTACGTTTATCAGTTGTCTAGTACCCATAACACAAGCTCTGCTTATCTTGGGACTAGATGGCGTTGTGTGTAGTTGTGGAATATTTATTTATTATTTATTTATTTATCTAGTATGGCCACTTACAATATTAACAAAATCTAATTCTTTTCACAACAAAACTTCCAAAATTTAGAAAAACATTTCTACCACCACTCTCCGCCGGGTGGTTAGGCAATAGCACCTTGTCTATACAGTTTAAGAGGAGCTACCCTTAGTTTGTTGTACAATACAATAACAGTTCATAATACATTACCAAAGGTTACAAATATTATTTGAAACTCTAAACATAAAGTGAAGTTAAGTGTCACAGTACCTACCCAGGGATAAATATCGTCCAATGATATCACTTGATGCTGAAGTAGCAGAGCTATCACAGTCATCAACGCTGGTGGTTCTTTGTAGTCTTCAAGTACTTCTGAATTACCTAGTTTAAACCCTAGAACCTCAGATATGACCTGGGGATCACCCATGTAGTTTTTTATTAGAGGTATAAATAAATAATCAAGATGTGGTCGAGCCTCAAACGACTCCAATATTATATCAAGCACTCTATTTGGATCTAAATTGAAACAACCTGAAACAGAAATGATTTGAAGATAAAATAGAGTTGGAATCATATATTATGCATATCACTATACAATTTATTAAATTATACCTATCAGTGATTGAATTATTTCCAAAAAGGTTTTCCATTCCATGTTTTCATTTGTTTCCTGATTTAGTTCCACTATCAGCTTAGCATATCCCTCACTTTCTTCTCGAAACAAATTAAACTTACGCTGTTTATAGCTGTGAAAAAATAATAACAACAGTTAACTTATCAATCGCCATAGTTTATCATAGCATAAGTTAGTTAAAACTAAGATGGTAAGATGATGCCTTTAGAAGATATCTCATTTTGTGTTTCTCTTCTTTGAGAAATAAAATGATTATTTAAAATATGTTACATTACCAAATCCTGTTAGGTCTTCATAAAGTCTACTGTTGGTTTTATGAAAATTCATTATGAGAAAAAACTAATTATAGAGCAAACACTAATAATAGTAGAGTAAAAACTAATTATGATTGTTTAACTTAGGTATTTCACAGAATGTGGATAGGAAAGTAATACAATAACAACCATGATATGCACGAACAAGCCATCTGTATGGTTTCGAGGCTCCAATGCATTATTAAGCTGCTGACTTAAAGACAATGCTATTTCTATATTGACCCGAAATATGTGCCTACCACTAACCCCTTCCATTACCCTGATATTCACTATCATATCAGATATACCTCTGGTGTAATTTGCTTTCCAAGATTTCCATTTCCGGCGACAAAATATAATTATTATAATATGTGCGAGACAGTTTCAATGGAAATAAAGTTTTATACACCACCTTCAAAGAAGGTGATAAACTTGCTCAGTGTTATGTCAATCAGAGAGAATTATATCCATATTTCTACGAGTTCAAGCTCTATAGCGGCAGAAGCCGGACTGGTTGCTGTGCTTTGTAAGGTGGAGAAGACAATTATTTCCACTGACAGGTGGATAAAAACAGCGGAAAGACTATTTCTTTCCACCCCGTGCTAGGCCTATAGTTCAAACAGCCTTGACAACATATTCAGGTGAATGCACATTGTCTGTCCTATTATATAAGTAGTCAACTGGTAATTAAATTATATTGTATGAAAAGATTAAGGATATACAGACAAGACATCACCTATCACAAGACATCATCCCTAGAGACCTTCCAAACATGGCTAAAATAATGAATCTTTCATGTCATTAGGGCAATTACATAAGGTTAAGTGAAAATACTTACTACAACTTAGTTTTGATTTTAATAAATTTTGTATAAAAGTTCTTGTTTTTCAATGTTCCTACATCTTGCAGTGTGTCAATTTCTAATCGCTCCTTTAATAATTTGTCAGATATAAAAGATTCCAGTTCTCTCACAATATGGCAAAAATTAGTACGTTCCTCACTCTGAACATCTAAACATGTTTCTGCATCCAGAACAGATACAACATCTAGCGTAATGGACGGTATATCAGAATGAAGAGCCTGAAACATAAACAATTTGAAATATCAGGCACAATCTAGAAAGTTATGAATATTTACAGGTTTCAAATGTTTGTACTCACAGCAATATCTCGCAAAGCGGCAAGAACAGCATCTTTCTTCAAAGTTCCACGCAGGCCACAGAGTAAGAGGTCGTATATACTCTGAGACAATCCTGTGAGTTTGCCAGACTTTGAGAACAATGGACTTTTATCTTCATCTTTGATAGATTGTGTCACATGTTTTATGCTGAAACCATCGTTATTTCATAGATCGTAAGACGTAAGACATCGTAAGATTTTGTACTTTAGCAAATAAACTATCAAGCAGTTGTTTGTGATTTTTTGTAAGGTATTTTCGATACTTAACAAATTAAAAAGGACAAGAACCAATTTTTGATCCTTAATTATTACAGAATGTGCTCGTTTGTTTGTTTTGGTGAACAAATGGATCCAAATTGCAACAAAAACGCCAGAGGTAAATAGCATGTGGAAGAATGGTAGAGTAACGAACGTCATTGAACCACATATATACTCACAATTGATCCTTTCCTATTTTCTCCCAGCTTTTACAATAATCAGACACAAATTTTATAAATGAGCCCATGCTCAAACCGCAACACAATTCTCTTACGTATTATTTTTAATTATATCAAAATATAAAAACAAGAAAGCATCACGCCACCGCCATGACATGCAGTGTTACCATCTTAAAATTAGAGATTTTGTTCCTCCATCCGCCACCCACCTATGTATGAAACTAACTAATCTTTCCGAGCCAAACGCAAATAATATTGTGTAACCTAATGCCACAAGGTTAAAAAATTGAGCTATATGTTTTTATTAACTTGTATTATTACAATTTAGTTTTAAATTAAAGTAAATTAAATTATACATTCGTAAATCCGTATTAACATCATAATATTCTTGTTCATCAGACTCTTTATACTTCATAACTTTTGTCAATTTTAAGCATTACGTTGTAGTTAACTGAAATTGAACGCATTCAACAAATATAAAATATATATTCACATATGTCTTGTTTTATATGTAAAATGGTGGAAACCCGCTGCGACATTAGATATTATGTACGTTGGTAAATATCTTCCAAGGTTTTGGTATCTAATTATGTTTGTTTACGCAAATATCAAGATGAGCATTAAACAAAACATTTACAGCGCACGAAATCGCAAACAAAACAATAGTCAAGTCTCGACAAATTTTATAAGAAATCAAATGACAGTTTTAAACGTAATAGTTATTGATATGAGCATTATTTACAAATCATCAAAGTTTTCAATTGAATGAAGAACAAATTCAACAACCGATGTAACATAAGTCCCCAAAACAGAGGTAATTGACAATAGGGATACTATAATTGACACATTGACATTGTCAACCACACCTGCCTGTGATTAAAGTTACAAAAGCGCCAAAGAGACAGGATCCTGTCCCTTATGGTCACACTGATAATATGGGCTAGATAGCATAACGTTAGTCTGTAACCATGTCTCCTCCCTACGCTCAGCTCAGATCGAATGAGCCATAGACACACAGACAACAAAGGGTACTTACTTACTCTTGCACCGAAGTAACTTTACGAATTAGGAGGCTATAATACGGAATTATTATTGTTTAGCAAAATTATTATAAGTGCATTCGCTTGGCTTTGAGGGCATTGGTGGTGTTTTTTTAAAGCATTCGTACAACTCAAAAACGTTATTTTTGCCACTTTTGCCCACACCCTGCTCATGTATAGACAGCTAGCAATATGCCTTGGAGCCGTCCATTAATCACGTGATGTTTTTTTAGCATTTTTAATCCCCCTCCCCCTTCGTTCTTAAACAGTTTTGAATAAAATCATGACGCTAATTTGGGTGAACTGTTTGAATATTGTTTTCTCAAAGGTGAACGGATAATATTGTCTCTGGCATTCTAACAATTTACTATAACCAACATTGCAGACGCCTAGACGTTTGTAAGCTAATCAACTGAGTGGATTCATAGCGACATGTTAACGAGAATCCATACAAAAAAAACAGGTAAACGGTTTTTGTGCGGTTCTTCAACAGTAGGCCTGGGCAGGCTTGCTTTAAAGTTGTCATGGTACGAATAAACCGGGCAGTTGTCTAGAAGTCCTGCTTTAAGAGCTTATAGTAAGGCCCCTGGTATAAAGTATATTCTAATTTTATTCCAGAAAATTAAGGACCATGATTAAAATGTCTTGACAGAAAAGTTACAGGTTGTTGTTAACTTGCATAAAAATAATATTAAAGGAGACATTTTATTGTACATCATTCTTCTTTTGTAGAAGGCACCTATATTTTTGTTTCGCAGTAGCCCACAACTCATTTTATTAAATTCTATATATTATACTCTATATATATATATTCTATATATATATTCATACTAGGTTTTTTCCTTTATTATACTCTGCAAATAGGTCTTTATACAGATCATCTAGTTTAGTCATTGTTTTAATGCCACGTATGTTTTGCAACGGTAACGGACTAGGTACCCTTGTTTTCGGCGCCAAAATAACATTAAGGGTTCCTCCGAACCGATCCCGGCAGTCGTCGAGGCGCGCGGTAACTTCGTTCTTTGCCTGGCTATGGCACACTACACGCCGCTTTTCGGCTTAGAAATCGCGCGTTTGAAAAAAATACACGTGATCTCTTACTAACTAACTCTACTACACCCCCCACTCCCCTTATATATATTATAATTAAATTTTTATTTTATTTATAATATTTCGTGTTATTTGCCGAACCCCTTCCCCCCATTTTGGAGTTTCACGTGATTAATGAACGGCCCCTCTAACAGGCGTAGTACAGATCGCGCCAAACTTCTAGTCCGCTCTGAAGTTGCGTCGCGCAGGGGTACAGTCACGCACAAAATTAAGTTGATTTGAAACACAATACCTCCACCAGGACTGAGGAACTAATTTTGCAATAGAATATTATAATAATATTAGTTATTACATTGTTATTCTAACATTATTTGGATACAAGTACGAATAGGCAAAACACAGGTTTTATTGCAATATAGTTTTATTTTAAAGTTTATAATTGTTTAACACCTGCAATATAGTTTGATAGTGATATTGTTGAGTTGCTTGAATAAGGCATGACTTCACTGTCATCATCGCCACTATCTGATTCATGGTTAGAGTCAGTATCTTCACTCAACATGTATTTTTATTGATCTAAATTCATTTATAACTAGTCTTTTTTTAATAATAAATGTAATATTTACATCACAAAACTCGAAAGAAACTCAAGTAGGTAAATTAATTTAAAATACTGTACGCGAGCAGCCCTACCGCGTGTTTACATACCTCGCAGCTGTAGGTCTTGAAATTCAAGTACAGGGTCGAGTTACAATACTGTATAGGTAGATAATAATATTACCGTGCCCTGTCAACCTCGTTCGGTGTTTATGTCAATTTCAAAAAAAAAGTTTTAAATATTTTTTTTTTACATCATCATCATCATCATCATCAGCCTGCAGCAGTCCACTGCTGGACATAGGCCTCTCCAATTGCACGCCACTTAGGTCTATCTTGGGCTTCTCGCATCCAGTTTTTGCCAGCCGTCTTGCGCAGATCGTCACTCCACCGTGCCTCAGGACGTCCTACACTACGTTTGCCGAGACGCGGTCTCCACTCTAGAACTCGTTTACCCCAACGGTTGTCGGTTCTACGGCTAATATGGCCAGCCCACTGCCACTTCAGCTTGCTGATCCGGTGGGCTATGTCGATGACCTTGGTTCTCTGACGGATCACTTCATTTCTGATGCGATCCCTCAGAGAAACACCGAGCATAGCCCTTTCCATAGCCCGCTGAGCGACTTTGAGCTTGTGGACCATTCGAGCCGTCAGTGTCCACGTTTCGGCTCCGTATGTCATGACGGGTAGGACGCACTGATTGAAGACTTTCGTCTTCAGGCACTGTGGAATCGGCGAAGTAAGGACTCGACGTAGTTTCCCAAACGCTGCCCAGCCCAGCCGAATTCTTCTATTCACCTCGTTCTCAAAGTTGTTTTTTCCCAACTGCAATGTCTGCCCGAGGTACACATATTTTTGAACAACTTCGAGAACGGCGCCGTGTATCGCAATCGGTTCCGGTAGAACATGTTCGTTGAACATGACCTTGGTTTTGTCCAAGTTCATCCGTAGGCCGATGCGTATAGAAGAGTCAGCCAGGTCATTCAGCATCTGTTGCAGGTCCTGCAGCGTCTCTGCCATGATGACGATATCGTCAGCAAATCGCAAGTGAGAGATGTATTCGCCGTTGATATTAATGCCACGTCCTTTCCAGTTCAGCGTCTTGAACATATCCTCCATTGAACATATCTTGAACATATCTTTTTTTACATATACATTTTAAAATACCTATCAATGTCACCACGGTTTCAAACTCATTTATAATTTCCAAAGAGATATGATTGTTATTATTATTTTGATATTTCTTTAAACTCAAAAATGTGATACTGATGAACTATAATGTTTTATTTTTATTTTTACAGGTCGAGATAAATGTAGTTACCTTGTAATTTTTTTTGTGAAATGGATAATACAAATCCCAAATTTGTCTTTACACCATATCTGAGAAAGGAGCGTTTATCTCATTTACTTCATTAAAGCATTGTTATGAAGAATCAGTGTATTACTTTACTTAGTCTTAGTGTATATGTTTTCAGACCTGTTCGTGTCTATCCATTTCTAGCAGACAAGTGCTCAAATGGTTTATTAAAATATTGTTTTACTAGTGCTTGGTTTACTTGAGTAGTGGTTCGCTAGATCTCCTTAGCACATAAATACACTCAAAATATCGATCTTAATCTTTATCAAACGAGATTTAGTACAACGTAAACATGTACGCAGCACTTAAATGAGGTTCGATAATTCATTTGTTACATTTAAATAATTATGCGCGCAAGTTTGCGTTGTACGAAATCTAGTTTGCAATTATTAGTAATATTAGTATTACGAGCAAGGTATGTGCAGCTCGAATAAATACTTTTGTGGGTCTACAAGAGATGGCATGAGAATCTCATTTTGTCCTATTTTGTTTATACAGGGTGTTTGGTAGAGGGACCGACAAACCAAATGAGCTTGTTCAGGGGCCCACTTGGAGAATACAAGTTGGCCAAAAAAAATCCACGACACCCCAATTTTATTTAACTAAATCAGTTAGTTAGCTCTGTTTTGTATCCTATTTTGCTTTGCGTGGCCTGAAGGTGTATTAGAGACCAAATTCAACTACAAACAACCGGTCTAAAACATATTTTACAAATGTTATGGTTGTAAATAGGTACAATTTCGGAGAAAAAGGGGAAAATCACAAAAGAAAGTTAAACATATCGGGGGGTCGGGGATTTTTTTGGGCCTACTTGTATTCTCCAAGTGGTCCCCCGAACACGCTCATTTAGTTTGTCGGTCCCTCTACCAAACAGCCTATAGAGTCGACATTCTACACCTTGGTGTATTTATTACAAAGACTACAATTAGTGCGTTCGAATACGCTCTTCGTGATCGTTTTTAGCGAAAATAACGCTAAAAACACTCGCAAGGGGCGTTCGAATTGGGAATCTGTGGGTGAAAATGTCGTTCATGTCTCTTTTTGTTCAGCGTTCGGAAAGCGAAAAAAGAGGAATTTTTGCCACCAAAAAGGAACTCTTGGGAAATATACCTATCTCTCTTACATGTATTAGAACGCCAATGACCAACGTGTCTCGTTTTGATGCTCGAACAATCAGTTTCATTCCTGTTCGTGAGTTTAGCTGTAGTGTATACCTACTTTATATATTTAGTGCAAATAGGTACCTAACTAATCTAGGTACATAAAGTACCTTATATATAGATTTGAGATCCCGTCCTTACGCCCGCTAGTACGTCTGTGTCTGTGTGTACAATTCAAAGAGAATGCCATTATTATGCTCCAAACTTAGGGATTTGTACGGCTCATTGAAACAAAAATTCAGTTCCAAAGAGACTAACTACTAAAGCAGTGTGTCGTGTTCCTTTCTGGCAGTGTTACCACAAATTAATATTAGCCGATTACTTTTAGTAAAAGTAGATCCATTTTATAAGAAACAATTTTAAGGCGATACGCGCCGCTAAAAATAATCACTGCTCGAAAGAAACAGCCGTCTAACCAGAGATAATATCGATATTTGATTGAGCAGATCTAACGTGCTGTTTGTAGGTTCTTTAGGTCGCATATACGGGGTAAGTAGTAGTAAATATTTAAAATATACGTTGCTTTGAATGTACTCTCAGTTGATTGTGGATTCCACATCCTACGATTCAGAATTCTTAGTAATTATACGAGTACTTAATATACTCATTCCACTTGTATTTTTGCTCTAAATGTTACGTTTTGTATTGAAGTATGTGCAGTGCCGCTGCAATATTCAAAAAGTCTTGGCACTGAAACAATATCAGCGTTGATGGCTACAAAAGGGATACAATACAAGGGGCCATAAAAATGCGACAACATTTGAGTCAACAAAAGCGATGTTCAAAATTAAACTAAAATATAACAAGGATGTTGAAGGCGAAGGAACCTATATTGATGAATATATTTACTCGTGATTTTGGTTAAGAACCTTACTATGATAAATCCATAGTTTTTTACGTACATTTTCAGTTTTTTAAGAAGATGTTTCATTATTTATTTTTATTATTGTAGTATAATATCAAATTTTATTGTATGTCCAGACCTTCAGGTCTTAAAAACATCATCGTGTAATTTAACATAATATTGAAAACACTGATAAATTGCAAAACTATATGTTACTTTAGCAATATCTGGCTATCAACATTTAGTACAAAATACCTACTTATAGGGGAAATATTATAAAAGGTTACTTTTGACACTAATAGGTTACATTTAGGTTACCACCTCAAGTAACTATTGACAAGAACTGGCTGGCAGCACTGCATGAATGACATTTTCACCCACAGTATCCCAATTCGAACGCCCCTTGTGAGTGTTCTTAGCGTTACTTTCGCTAAAAACGCTCACAAGGTGCCTATTTGAACGCACTATAGGTATTCAATAGTAAAGAAAGCTTTAGATATGATGCAAAATATTATGATGTGGTACAACCTAAAGCTCAATTCTAAATCTTGTCTTAAGTACTTATTACACTACACGGTATTAAGACAGTCTTACTAAGATTTAGCGTAATTAAAGTAAGCAAGTTAGTCTGTCTATTCGCGTGTTCTTAGAAATTTATAAAAACTTCGATGAAAAGGCGACAGTCAAAACAATAAAAAATAAATTCATGAATATGCGCACCAATAACAATAAAGAATTGGTTAAAGCCCATCACACACGACTAAGCTAATATATATTATAGCGTCGAATGTATAAGTTATGTTAACTTAACCCACCACACACGGCGCAGATACTATAATATATCGCAAGCCTACATTCTATCTATGATATTCTTTATATGACAAATAAATATTTTGAATTTGAATTTGAATTTATCGGATACCGTCTCGGGAGCCGCACGTCTTGATCGTTCACACTGTAATATACAGTGTTCATTTTTTTTTCTATTAGGAAGACTATCGACTACAAAAGTACCTATATTTAGGCACTAAAATAATACAATGAAAAGTCATTAAGAAGTCTCCACTTCTAACATTAAAATAACTAATTTCTAGATGAAAGGTTAGAAAACAACCGTGGCCGAACACAACGAAACAACCGCGCTCTGAGGTACGGAACGCCCCCCGGTTGTTTAGTTGTTTTCTAACTCGCTCTGAAGTACGGAACGGCACGATTGTTTTCTAACCTCAAACAGACTTTGACAAATTCGACATTGACAGAGCACATGATCCTTACCTAATTTTATTTTAGAAGAGAGAAAAAGAAGTTTGTTGTAGTCTGATTGGTCAAAGTTTTGTCAGATGCGGGTTGCAACCATTTACCGATCGATTTTGATGGTTAAAAAGTTGCGACGCTCCGAGGTTCGGAACTCTCGAGTTAGAACAACCGAGTGCTTTACCCTGAGGTTCGGAACGGCGTTAGTGCGGAAAGTTGCATTCCACTACACACACTGAACGAATCATGTGATTTTAGGTCTTATGCTCAGTTGACTGAGCATAAGACCTAAAATCACATGATTATGCTGTCAAATACATAGCTGTCAAAAAACGATCACAAACAACCATGTTCCGGACGTGGGTCAAAAATTGCACTTTTTGGTAGCAAAATATCCTCTTTTTAGCTTTCCGAACGCTGAACAAAAAGAGACATGAACGACATTTTCACCCACACATTCCCAATTCGAACGCCCCTTGTGAGCGTATTTAGCGTTATTTTCGCTAAAAACGATCACGAATAGGCTATTCGAACGCACTACGAGTGCCCTAAGGCACAGTAGATTATATAGAGAACAGTACGGAAACTACCTTCAATCGTCCGAAATGGCCCACTGACATAAACATGCGCATCGACGAGACCCTAAGCGGTTCTCGCGGTGCCGTCAGTAGTGAGTGTTACAAACTATTTTTACGTCATAACCTTTTTTATATAATCTAAAATATGAAATGTCACACTTGACTGACTGCTGTGTGTTTTTAAATTGTAATAGTGTTCTTGTATGATCGATCATAAATTATAAAAAATTCGTAAAACATAACACAAAATACAAATCTTAGATGGCGGCTGCAATAGATTTTGATATTATTATGAACTGTATCGTACTGGGTGTCGTTTTTATGGTTTTCGAGGGTATCAAAGCCGATAGTGCTGACAAATCGAAATCTAAGATGGCGTCTGCCCGAAATTATAAATTTTCTCATCATGGGTGTCGTTTTTATGGTTTTCGAGGGTGTCGAAGTCGATAGTGCTGTCAAAATAGATATCCAATTAGGCGTCTGCGCAAAATTATCAACTTTATCGTCATGGGTCTCGTTTTCATGATTTTCGAGGGCGTTGAAGCCGATAGTCCTGTCAAAATAGAAATGCAAGATGGCATCTGCCCGAAATTATCCACTTTTTCGTCTTGGGTGTCGTTTTTATGGTTTTCGAGGGCGTTGAAGCCGATAGTGCTAACAAAATTGAAATCGAAGTTGGCGGCTGGGCGAAATTATCAACTTTTTTTTGGATTCAATAATTTGTAACTTATGAAGAATAAAAGTTTTTTTTTTATGTAATGTGTTTTTAATTACAAAATATCAAAAGCATTTTTGAGGTAGAAACGCAGTATGGTTCAGCCCGAAAATACGTAAAAACACCCCAGAACAGAGCTCATGAGCACTGCCCGCGCACCACCTGCGGCGCCTACTGCGCGCCCAACCGCGGCTCACGTACGCTCCCGCCAAAACTTGTTAAAGGTTATGCCATAATGATAAGTTAGTGTAGTAAACCTACAAAAAATCCTAAGATCCACAAGTGGTTGTGTGTCAATACTAAACTGTTTTCCGTATTTTAAACTATCAAGATTTTAAACTACCAACGCCATGATACACCTACATACATTTTATTTTTAATTTAGAATTTACTAGATTTAATGTCTACAACAGAACAACGATTTTTTTATTTTAAAAAAAAACAATACCTTAAAACATTAAAAGTGACAACCCTATGGTGGCTTCAGTGGGGCAAAGATAATTATTAGATCAACTAGGCTTAGTTTCCATACTGTTGCATCTTTATACTGTGCCTGAGGTTCGGAACGGCGTTAGTGCGAAAAGTTGCACCCCGAGTGCGCTCTCACCGAGTTTCAGAACATAGAGTAAATTATATATATGTTCAGAACGCGGCCCAGCACTGCATTACATAACCTTAACCAAAATATTTAGTAACTCTAGCTCTAGCTAAAACCAAAATATTTATAGTGCTTTTTATCCAGAAATTTCAGAAATTATGTTATTTCGTGAAAACCTAGTAAAAAATTAAATTATACTTACTAATGCTCTGCTGTACTACTTTGTAGTGTATGTTTTTGTAAAACCAGCCAGATTTCCATTATGCCTTCATATGAATTAGCTTTGTTGTTACGAAGCATGCCAAAGCCAGAACTAAAGAGTACACTTCAGCGTGTAGCAACTGCTATTTTCAGCCGTGGTGGCATAATTAGGAATATAGAAAATCTCGGTTTCCGACCAATGCCATACAAAACTAGTGCTCACGGTCTGGTGCACAGAGAAGCCAATTATTTTGTATTTAAAATTGATACTGCAACTAAAGCAGTGTCTGACTTAAAAGAAGAATACAGTCGAGACGTAGACATCATAAGACAGCGAGTTTTCAAAGTACCAGAAAAACATGATAATGATTGTCAACTGGAGGTGGAACTCCTTCCACCAGCTTATAGAGAAGAAGTTCAGAAGATGATTGAGATTGGTAAAACTCAAGTAAATCGTTTCACCTACAAGTTCAAATATAATTCAGGATTGGAATACTATCCCTTTCAAAAGTAGTATGTATCTATTTTTCTGATATATTGTAGATTTAGATACTTTCATGAATGTATTGTTGATTGTAAGGGTATCTGCTAAAACATGGGCAGGTACACACTTGCATGTGCATTGTTAAATTAAATGAGTGGTGCAACTCGTGCAAATGTGTGTTGTGCTACCTGCTTGAGTTTTAGCAGAGGGTCTAAGCACATTGCTTAGTTACTTGAGTTTAATAAAGTATACTGTTACTATCATACCTATGAACAGTTTGGTGTTTTAATTAAGATTGGAACCATTATAACATAACTGGATATAAACATTTCTTTAATCTGTTAAAACTCATTTGGTACTGGTGATTCTGATTTGTTATGTAGTAAGTTTGTAACTTGTTTCAAGTTGCAATTTTGGAGTGCTGCTCGTAGATTTTCATTCTCATTGCTGATGCTGTCACCATGCATTGATAATATAAGCCGATCTATATTCCACTGCACTACTGCATCTGAAAACAGAACAAATAAAAATAACATGATGTTATCATTGTGTGTTAGAAAATAACAGTTTTTATACTAGTAAGGGACAAAATACATTAACTTTATTATAAGTGTTACAATCTTTTTCCTTATGATCAGTTATAATAATAGTTCTGCAAGCATTAGACAAACAATATTTTTAGGGGAAACACCCCTCTAACCAAAAAATACCTGCTAAATAATAAAGTAAAAATTTGGTCAAGATTAGTTGAAAAATACTACCTAGTACTAACAACTGGATGGATGTAAGCAAATTTGGCAAGTTGGTGTTGTAAGGGAGAGACTTTGTTTACTTGGCTAACTTGGTCAAGGAGTATAAATAGCAAATGATACTATTAAGTTGTTCACTATATAGTAATTGAGTTATATGTATCCTTTCTCCGTTCAAAATATAGATTTTGATCTTTATAAATTGTAGCTTTTTTAATAATTGCTTAAAGAAAGACCACCCTATAACAATTTCTTTCTTAACCATTCAAACCTGACCCGTTTGTGGCCAACTTAGTCATAGTTATATTATATTAACGGGGCTTAATAAATACTATTACTAACGCGATTAAGCCCCGTTAATATAATATAACTATGTGTTCAAATCGCGAATGTTTAAAAATTACTACAACTTAGTCATACCAAATTCCTTCCTTTCTGGAATTGTATAAGTAGCAATGTGTAAAAATTACAGATTTGTCGAATGTAGGTACTTTTACGAGTAAGCAATGTTTCTACAGAAAATCTTATTTGTCAGTGCTAAAAAATAACTCTAAAATTTTGGAGCGAAAAGGGGGAGCGAAAGAGCTGCAACAATGGCAAATATTAGTGATTTCTAAGGAAGTTTATTGGTAAAAGTCAAATTGAGTATATTAACTTCCTTTATTTATGCTTTAGTCACTATTTGTAATGTATTAGTTTCATAAAATATGTTATGGATGTCTTACTGTTAGCATTACTTTTTGATTGTTCTCTGACTTTGAACTCTATTCTGGTTGATGTTCAAGCCTATTTTCATATGGCAATTTATGATAAACTCTTATGATAACACATTGTCACACATGTGCCTTCTAATATATCAATGTTTCTATGGAAGGTCTTATATATTCTACTAGCTGGTACCCACGACGTAATCTGTGCAGGATTAGTACTTCAAGTAGCTTAATCTGTCCGCATCGGGTTTACGCTATAACAAAAGATTTATGAATGAACTGAGGGCTTGCTGATTCGGACGGGTTAATATCTTATTATCTCTCCAAAGCCATATCTATCTTTATACCAAAATGTCATAAAATATTACATGGTTATATGATTAAATTTAAGTTCTTAGTAAATCAATCAGTACACAACACACTAATAATAAAATACAATAGGTACCTATGTAGGTACATACGAATATAAAATTAATCTTTTTTATTTACACATGTGTGGGGATGCGCAATTTCGCCAATGTATGACGGTCGCCGTGCATTACTAGTGTATCGTGCTTTTAACTAAGCTATCAGAAGCTGACACAAACTTTGACAGAACTGTTATCATTACGATCTTAACGTAGACTGAGATATTGTTATTTTGTATGCTGTGCCCAAGAATTACGCTTTTTTTACCCGCGCGGTGATAGATGGCAATGATGATGATAATGATAAAAAGTACCCCATGTGTTAATCCAGCATCTCATCTTCCTCCATAACAAACTTCATCAAAATTGACCCCGCCGTTTGAGCGTGTATGACTAACAAAGATCCATACATCCATACTTGCAAACTTTCGCTTTTATAATATTAGTAGGATGTTTGAATGAATAGTGGGTCGGTATTGGACAATGATTAACATCATCATAATTGCTTTAGTAGTCTGTGTATTATACGAAATGGTTGGTTAACTTTCCCTGAATGTTTCTCTTTTCTTCAGGAAGCGCGCGCCAAGAATTGTTTTTTTTTTCCGCGCGCATTTGCAAGTGCGCTAAACCGCAAATTAGCTAATAAACGTAAAGTTAAAAGGTTAATTTTTACTTGAACGTGACGACGGTACCTAAGAGGAGCACATTCATGTACTACATATTATATGGTATGTGATGATGCCCATGTTTTGTGAGTGTGTTGCTTTTATAATATTTCTTTATTACCAGTCATTCCCCGCTGCACTATCAAGCTGCACTACTGGTAGTACAGAAGGGCATATTTATTCCCCACTGCACTACCAGCTGGTAGTACCATGGGGAATTTAGAATCTACATTGCTACTCGTTTATAGCTCATTGGGGTTGGTTCCAACAAATAAATGGAACACAAAATGGTCTCCAGTCTAATGACTGGTTCACATCAATTTGCTTTGTTGTGTTATTGCTTCTGGAGTTAATAACATCAAAATTGTGCTTAAACCTTTTATTTACAAAATATGATTACTGTGGAATGAATAATTTATTGACCACATGAATATGAATTAAATAGCCATGAGGCTGGGACTGCTGAGATTTCTGTAGGAATGTGTCAGACCAAACCAGGGGATGGGTTTCAAGTTCTGGTTCAGTTTCCTGGAACGTTTTAATGAACTGTTCAGTTTTGTAATGATGGAACCAGGCGTGTACCAGGTACAATGTATCAGGCGAAACAAAGCAATCGCAGTATGTCATAAGTACAGAAAATAATTTAGACTTAATTGAGACCAAACTTGTGACTCTGAGATGGCAAACCTACATCACAAGAGTAAAAAGAGTAAGTACTTGGGTACACTAATTTTACTATAAGTTTTCCTATATGGCAATCATTGTCTATATTGGCTATAAAATATTAATAACTCAATGTAGGTTTGACATCTCATGGTTAGTATGAGTCAGCAAAAGTGATTATACAGGGTGTTTGGTAGAGGGACCGACAAACCAAAAGAGCGTGTTCGGGGGCCCACTTGGAGAATACAAGTTGGCCAAAAAAAATCCCCGACACCCCAATTTTTTTTAACTAAATCAGTTAGTTAGCTCTGTTTTGTATCCAATTTTGCTTTGCGTGGCCTGAAGGTGTATTAGAGACCAAATTCAACTAAAAATATCCGGTCTAAAACAGATTTTACAAATGTTATGGTGGTAAATAGGTACAATTTCGGAGAAAAAGGGAAAAATCACAAAAAAAAGTTAAACATTTTGGGGGGTCGGGGATTTTTTTGGCCAACTTGTATTCTCCAAGTGGTCCCCCGAACACGCTCATTTGGTTTGTCGGTCCCTCTACCAAACACCCTATATTATTCTCTTTAGAGTCGGCGACCGCTCTGTCGTAAATATTAGCGCGGCATGTTACGAGGATGGCCGCAGTGAGGTAAATTTGTAGTCTATGTGGCGACTTACCACGACTTCTTGGTTGTAAAGCGATCGCTACCTATGCAGATGTAGAATACAAGTAATTTTTTACTTAGTGACGTATTACTCAGTAATTGTATTTATTACACAGTAATGCCATAAGAATCATTTAATCTTATGGTAGTTAGTGCTTGCATTTGCGACTGAGGCAGACCATCTAACGCTGCAGTAGTGGTACCAACCAAGGTTATCTCTCTCGTGTCTCGTGTCTATGTAAAATGGCAAATTAAACTATAATAATGTAAAATAAAATTGCATACCAACAAGTGCATCAAAGTAACTTTCGACGAGATCTCCATCTGTTGATTCCCAGACTCGCATATACTCTTCACAAAGTACAGGACCGTCTTCGTTAGTGATGTTTGCATCTAAATCCAATGCACTTCAATGCACAATGCAGAGAAAATCCATGAAAAACAACGAAAGTATAACAAATGAATTTTTATCAATGCAAACGTAGAATATACCGCGGAAAATGGAATTAGGTACCTACCTACTTATTTTAGGAACAATTAACAACGGCAGTAAAGTAAATTCTATTAAATTAGGGTAAATATATACCTAAAGCACAAAATAAATTTACCAACGTATGTTAAAGTATGATATAGGTATGAAAAGTATGAAAATGCATATAAACATAAGTGTACCTACCTAATCGCATCTCGTAGAGTAATATCTTTCTTCTTTTGATACTCCGATCTAAATTGATGTTCTAGAAACTCAAAAGCTTTTACACAACAGTCGTCTGGAATATCTGTAAAACCATAGTACATTTAAACAGTTACAGCTTATCTGATAAACAGTTATAACATGCTTATCTATTTTAAGATATTTATACATCCTACATACCACAAGATATTTCAGCTCTAATGCCTTTTTGTACAGAACAGTTCGAAACAATGCTCCTCATGACTGCTATTGTTGAAACATTGTCAGATTTAAAAAGAGCCAAGCCTCTTCTGCAACCAAATAAAGTTATGTTTGTATTATGTTATTTTACAAAGTAAGTACCTATTCTTCTTTGGGTGCCTCTCCACTATTGGAGGTTGGCGTCATCCCTCTAAACTCTTCTTTTTTCAGTATTATTTTGTCAGAATTCACTTCAGTGCCAGATTTTCGGTCGTTTTTTGCGGTTTGCCTTGATCAAACAAACTCGATCGTACTCTTATGCATTATGGTCTGCCACTTTGCAGATGTGGTCTAGTGTGCCGTGTTGTATGTATCTGCTTCGAAACCCGACCTGTCAAGGAGGCTGAAACTCATAGCTTTAGTGCTCAAAGCAGTTCGTGATCACCCTCAAAATTCGGACAGAGCTCGTACACATGTTTTAGAAGCGAAATCCGTCAGTGATAGTTCTAAATAGTAGTTTGAGTAGACTGGAAGGAGACAACGCATAAACACCCCGAATGTTATCTTACGTAGTTGCAGACGTCACCGCCACACCATGTCAATAGTAAGTATTCAGATTCTAGTCCTAGACGAGTCACTAAATAGTGAGAGAAGGGAACATACAATTTTTTAATTAAAATGCGGTTTGCCTTGTAATTAATTTCCATCATATTACTTACTGGAATCTGCATATAAGTATAGTTCCAAGCAACGTATGGGATCGTGCAAAGTTGACGCTAGCAGCTGGTCGTGGCAAATCCCCTGGGAGGGCTTCTGTGAGCCACGAAGAAATTTCCGCAACTGAAAAGCTCCCTGATACACGTAACTGACACCATGACCTAAAACATGCCAATATTTTAACAACTATGTATATTTGCACTAATTATAGTTAATTATGTACCTACTAATAGTACTGTAGGAACTATATGATAGAAAGGAATACGATGTCATATATTTATAGCTGCTTTGCTTAAACCTACGTTCTTGATATGCGGTTATTTAAACTTTTGCGATTTGATTTTATGTCTTCACGAGTCTTTTCGTTACCAAGATTGATTAAACTAGATCGAAAAAAGTCAAAATTACATTTGATATGTGCACTAAACACCACACCTATCTCCTACTTCCATTCGTAAAAAGTTCATGATTTTGATATTACTTTTTGATAGTACTTGCCTACTTACATATATATCTACTTACATATATACCTACCTTGGCTGTTGTTCGCACTCTGGGTCTTCATGTTGCGAATAAAAAGGTAAGGCTGCCAATCTAATGGTAATGAGACGCGCCACCCTCGGGGCTCCAGCAGGTAGGGCGTAGATATGGACGAGTACCGATTCAGGTGTGGATGTAGGAGTCAAAATATTTCGCATGCGTACCCACAATCGCCTTGTGCCTGCTTGGCATCTCACGGTGGCTAGTAAATCCGTAGAATTACCCTGTATCAAACCATAAGTACATTTTGAGAAATTATACTCTCAAATTTACAAAAAAGTAAAGGCTTTAATGCTTAGAAGGAATACTGTTTACTTGTGAAGCGCAAACACTGAGAACTGCAGCTGTGTCTGTCAACATTTTTAGTTTCTTCTCACAATAGATAAACAGCATATCCAAAGGTACAGCAGACATGATTCTTGTCTCTTGCCAACCGTCTTTAGATGCTCCTGTAACCTGTTCATGACTATTTTCATATAATATGCATATT
Source organism: Selenia dentaria (assembly GCA_917880725.1). NCBI lineage: Eukaryota > Metazoa > Arthropoda > Insecta > Lepidoptera > Geometridae > Selenia > Selenia dentaria. Next base: position 20,419,203 of record OU862880.1, on the reverse strand, counting down.
TACAAGGTGTAGTAGGTACTCGTAAAATAATATTTATTCACTATATATATTGGAATTCCAACAGTGGTGGTGTTAATCAATGTAAGTTTTGGATAGAAAATGCTTACTTCGTATTGTAAATCCAACAGTGGTGGTGCTGATAAGCCAGAATTTACAGAACGTGTGTTGCGTTGATATTTCTCGCGTTCGTTGGCAGTTTGTTTTTCTAGGCGCGCTATTTCACCTCTACAAAAGATAAATAAGTATATTACATACGTAAATATAAGTAGGTACTTTTCAGCCAGTTAATGGCGCTCGTATCTACATCGATAACATCAATTAATAGTAAGTAAGTAGCTGTTTTAATAGATTTCAGTTGAATATTAGATATACTGGTGTCGATTCTGTAAGCATACTCTTAAAAAAATGTCTAAACTATGGCAGTTCTTATTTTGTTTAGGCTAAAATCCAAATTAGTATAACACTTCCGAATGACAGCACTAAAATTAGACATTTGTCTTCAATTGTGGGCATATTTTAGTCATCACGTAACTTAGTACTCGCTAAAATAACCGAAAATTGAATAGAATAATCCTATTTTTGGAAGTGTCATTATGAGTGTTAAATGATTTTGGAATTTTATTGTAACAGAATAAGGACCACCATAACAAATTTTTAGTTCGGTAGTTTAGTTAAGATTTTATGAACAAGTGAATCGCTACCGTTAACATGTTAAATAATAACATACGTACTCTAGTTTCATCCTCCGCGCCGCTAAGGTTTCATGAGGTATTTTAGACAACGCGGCAGCTCCAGATAGGTGCCCTGATCTTAGTGCAAATATTCTGCCAGAAAATGTCGCTACTAGCAACTCGCATTCATCTGTTCCAATGCAACCTCCGTGTATAGATGTCACAGGCTCTCCACAAAACTGTAATATTAGGTATAGAATGGACTAACTACAAGCTTGTAAAACCATCTTTCTCATAATTTATTCTAAAGATTAGGGCTAGATAGCTATGGCAAAATCGTATTCTGGCAAACATTGCCAGCTTAGTATGGTAAGCAATTTCAAACATTAAGCTATAGGTAAGCTTTACGTAAGTATATTTGAGCCTAGGTTTATCCACAAGGTTTTCCGCATCAATGAGGTAAAGTTGGACGGAGCCATCGTGGCGGCCGACAGCCAAGTGCGCGCTACCGTTGGTGAAGTACCACCCGAGGCATACCACCGGACCGAGACTACGCCCTTCCACTAGGCATTTGCTGTACAGTGATGACCTGTAATAAATTACGGTAAGAATGAGAGGTCAAATTGATATAAAAGGTATAATATTTTTGTACATGAATTCGTTTGCCAATGCAGCGCAGGTGGTCTGAAGTTGCTAGTACCTATACCTAAGTAGAAGATATCATTTATCTGTTGAAATTATGATGGTTGCTTCTTAAAGACCCACGAAGTTTACAGAGTAGGTAGGTGCAGGTATATATTGCCTACTTAGAAAGAAAAAGAGATAGGTATTGCAGCACATGCAGTTAGTAAATAAAAAAACTCACTGTTCATAACTAATAAGACCAATAGACCCATCGCTGGAACCATAAAAAACGTATATTTCTGGAATGTGCATAGATTGAGGCACAGCCAAGCGAGAAGGGCCCGAAGGAATAGGGATTTTGGACACTAGCTGACCATTTTCCAGGATAGCTGCGCCTTTGTTAGCGATTAACACGACCAATCGGATTTTCGAGTTCTGAAATGTAAAAACATGTTTTATTTTCCATATTTTAAACATCTTCAAACGGGATTCGTACCCGCGTCATTCGACAATTCGAGTTCGAAGCCCGCGAGACAACCGAGGCACTCATCTGGGCACCCAATGAGTCCAGCAACAAGTAGACATTTTCTTTTAATTCGTTTCTTTCTCTAATTCGAAATGTTAGTTTTATCTCTACTCTACTTGGTTTTTACAGTCGGCAAACATGAGCGGTTCCTTTTCCCCTTTATTAAGCTTGGAGCTTGCTAAACAACAACACGTAGGTACTTAATAAAAACTGGCCAAGTGCTAATCTAGCTCGCGCTCGGGATAAATAAGAAACAGAAATGTTTTATTAGATTTTTAATGCCAAGTGTCAAGTCGTGTGCCTATTGTTAAGCACTACGCTTGCTCATTACAGTTGTAGAGCTCAGAACTGTAGTTTTGAGTAGGGTATACCGGGATAATTGTAACATTGTCAATATTTCTACTACTTTACATTATGCGTATGTGTTACGAGCTTCAGGCCAAGCGCCTTGCAGGTCCGGCCCTGCTTACAAATCCGCGGCGAGTTCGCTGCTAAATGGACGGTGCCTAAAGGGAACTTTTCATCATTCAGTTGTAACGTAATTTTTTGCAATTATATTGTTACAAATTTCTGTAGGTATCTAAACTAGCAATTGTGAATAAGGTCTCCTGCGCTAAGATGGCCCATGTTTTTACATAATTGTATAAAATGTCGAAAATAAGTTATTAATTAATTTAATAACATCCACGATGTAAATTGTATATATGACAAAGCAATAGTGTGTTCCTTTGTTTCTTATATGTAAAATACGTAGCTACTAATAACATTTTATTAAACATGGACTGTGGGCCATCTTGGAAACATAGCGACCCATCATGGCCCGCAATAAAAATCTCAATATTTACGTTAAATTTACGACTGTTTCATATTTTAAAATAAATAATAACATTTTAAAGCAATCAAATTTAAGTTAGAAGACCTTGTATTCTTTATTAACAATTTATAAAGAGCTGGCCCTAATTACTAATAACATTTTATTAAACATGGACTGTGTGACATGACTGTCAATCGTAATGGTACAATTGACCCTCATGGTACAAATTAGCCCAAACTATTAATTTATTTTAAATACCTACTTAGGAGTGTAATGTTTGTGGTAAGTAGTGACACGCTGCAACCCCACAGCCGAATGGGCAAGCACGACCGGAGAAGTGCCACACTCCCTTATAACCGACGTGAACGTCGGTTTATGGGAGGTTCTGGAGGCGCGATTCCCCCCTTCCCCCTCCACCCTCCACCCTCACCCCTTTTATCTCGTCCTTCCTATCATCCTTCCTCAAAGGTCGGCAACGCATCCTCGAGACCCCTGGTATTGCGGATGTCCGTGGGCGACGGTATCACTTACCGTCAGATGAGCCGCGTGCTCGTTTGCCAATCTATGCCATATTTTTTTATTAATAAACTTATTTTTAATCACTACGCTCCTTGCACCAGGTGCAGTATACCAGTATGTAATTTTTAATCTCAAAGCAGAAAGAGGTTTAGGTATACCTAACATTGTCTATGTGAGTGTGTATATTATGATGATGGAAGCATGAAGAAAAATGCTTGTGTCTTGTTTGCATGGCACCCTACAATACCAGTCGTCCTAACAAAATGCAGGATTGCAGGGTTCAATGCACAGAATGCAGGATGTGGGCTCACGAGGAGTGGTGGTGTCCACACCACACCACAAGAAGCCAATTATATATGTTAATAAAATTGTGAATCAGATCTCAGACAAAATAAAAAGTCAAGACAAAATGTTGTGATTCACAACTTGTGAACAGAGAAGTGAGGCCGGTTTTCTATGCATGTAGTGCGTGAATCGGTGCTGCCATGATAATTTAAATTACCCCATAAAAATAACGTTATCAATTTAATAAAGTTATAACGTTCTTAGTTTTAATATAATAATAGGGTTCCTACATTAGGTGTCGGTAAAAAGTAGTGGCATTGGGTGGTGAAAGAGAAAAGATAAAAAGTTTCAGAAATAAAATTACTCGGTGTAACTGCTAGTTTTATTTAAAAACCTTTATGCTGAATCATTTTTTGTACGCTTGCCGTTTACTTTGCAATGATTTAGAAATAATTTCTAATTTGGCAATATGGTGGAATCTAATGTTTAAGTATTTCTCAATTACACACCGTATTAAATTAAGTTTATGTTCCTGCCCAGCATATTCATGTTTTGACTCTAAATTGATAAAAATCTGGTTGTTTCCAATGAATTTCTTTAATATGTTCAAGACAATAGTTTGGTGTTGATTTTCTGCGGTTATTGCAATACTTTCATTCAATAATTTTCGAACAACTGCTTCACAAGTGACACAAATGTCAAAAAGATCCTTAGACGGGAAGCAAAGACCGCCTTTGTTTTTTAAACTAATGAAATCTTATATAAATAATATATAAATAAAATATATAAATAAAATCTTGTGAAAATAAAGTTTCTCATCAGTCTGCAAGGCATCTAAACATGTAGAGCATTTTATGGTTTTAACCAGATAGTGCACTGTACTTTTAGATATGTAACCAAATATAATTTTTCTGTAGTCACCATAATATGAATTGTCATGTAAACAACTGGCCCAATCAAACGATTCATTAACAATTTCATTAAGAAGTTGCAACGAAGAATTTTTAATGGTTTCTTCTTTTTCTTCGTGTCTATACGAAGTGCTATTTATAATTTTAGTTGTTGAAGTGCAATTAAGTATTAGTATGTGTTCTAAAGGAACACAATTACCTTTTGTAAGACATTTTAATTCTAAATGATATAGTATTTTTTGTAGCTTGCTTTAAACTGTCTTACGTTAGGGTTATCGTTGAACCCTCCATGCATCCTAATAGACGTAAATAGAATCTCCAAATGGTCCTGGCTTAATTTATAAGTGGGTAAAAAAATCAGCCATTTTGCATTTAATAAATAAAATATTTAAACACAATAAAGCATAAACAGATAACAGACGACTGAAGTTTGCTTTTATAATATGGTTATAATTCCACTCTACATAGAACAACATTCAATATAGATACACTCTTAAAACAAAAGACTTCAATAGAAATATGGTTTATTTTTACAAAAAAACATAACCGCCCTAAATATGTACGAAATTGAAAATCCAGTATGAAATTAATGTGAGTCCATATTAAAGGTATCAGGTTTCCAACAAAAAAATAATTGTTCAAATCGGTTTATAAATAACGGACTTATGAGGTAACAAATATTTAAAACAATAGAACCTAATTACGAACCTACTCCTTTTAGATGTCGGTTAAAAACAAATAAAAAATAAAAAAAGAATTGCCAATTTTTTTAATTTGCTTTCTCATGACGGAACCGGTTTTGTATAAAGATATTGCGTCGCGTGTCATACAATATAATATTTAAAGAAAAGAACTAATTGAGAACCTACTTCTTTTTTTGAAGTCGGTTAAAACACGTTGATAAACTACGAGTATTATAAAAACGTATTAACGTAACGTATACACTGAATATTAAGATTACCCAATAATAGGGTAAACCTTCTAGCCTTTACCATGGCAACACTTTCTATGTTCCAAGCAATAACCTTTATTTTTATTTTTATTTATTTAAAATATTGGTTTCCAAGTTACTTACGTGTGAAATGTGATTCCATTATTCTTTTTATGTTTTGTAGTTTGTTTTATACACCCTTTCACGACACAATTCGGCATTTTGACTGGTAAATTTGTCGATTTACTTTACGTGTTGCTTCCACGCGCAGCGATAGTTCGACTGACGAGTCAAGGCGTAGTTTCGTTGTGCGTGTGTGTGTAATTGTGTATGTACACGGCGAGGCGTAGTTTTACCGGCCTCACTTTTCTGTTCACAACATTCTGTCTTGACTTTTTATTTTGTCTGAGAATCAGATTAGAATGTACAAGTAAATTAATATGTACAAATTATTATTTCTTGATAATCGCAGTACTTAATTGTTGTTTTACAGATAGTAAATAAGAAAGGACACAGTAACCTACTTAATATGTACAGGTGTGGACTGCAATTTGTTTTATAATCAATATATACATAAGTAATTTCATTTAAACATTACATTGTTAGTAATTACAATTAAATAAAAAAAAAAACTATCTAATCTATAAGCCCCATGGTGGGGGGGAAAGTGGCCAAAACGCTGGCGGCATTGCCACGCTGGATGGCAATGCTAAGTTTTTGCCCAAAATAGGCGCCAGCATTTCGGTCACCCGACGCCTCAACCAAACGTTTCGCCAGATCCCTAAACAAGTTGAGAGCGGACGGCCCCCATGGGCCTAAAGTTTCGACCCCAAACGGCACAAACATGTACATTCTGTCTAAATACACATATTTATGACGTTTGATGATAATTATGATGTTGTACCTATTAGACGAAATATAGTAACACTTTTATTTTTAAATTTGGTACAAATAATCACCGATTTTAATTTTTTTTAATAATTTTAACGGGGGCAATTGTACCAAGGGTCAGTTGTAACTCTATATACCTATATTATATCATTATGTTACTCGTAGTAGACTCTCTAGCAATGTTCGAGCCAAAGTATAAGAATAGCAAGAATTCGTTTTACTCGTATTTTACGTTTAAAGATTAGAAAACGTTTATTTTCAATTTGGTTAGATTCGTAGAATTGACGATAAAAAACTGTTCCTAATGATGAAGATTGATTGATTAATATTAAAAGGGAAAATAAACGATAGTGTAGCTATCACTTATTCCATAAATACGTCTTACTATAACCATCAACAATTTTGGTGCAATTGACTTTGAGTAAGGATCAATTGTAACACTGGACGTCATTCGGACCTAACCCAATTTTCACTGTGTTTGTAACCTTTAGGTAAACATTAAAAATAAAATCTTGTAGGTATTGAATGTAGGTATTTAAGCATAGATTCATGATAAAGACATACCTAAGTAGATTTAGGACAATCGACCGATGTTCAAAAAGTGTTACCTACTATTGTACCCGGTCTACCCTAACACTGCACTGCGCTGGTCACCCCAAAACTTTCGTTTTTGAGTCCCTATTGCTTCGCGGAAGAATAATTATCAATCTGGTGGTACCAACCAAGCCGGCCTCTTGCGCAAGAGTCTACCACCTAGTAAGAGGGGTATCCTCGCCTTTTACGATTCCCATCACGACGAAATAAGGGGTGATACGGTATCAGCGGACCGTAGCGCGTGTGAGACCAGTAATTGGCCCGTTTTGTTAACGAACTCGTATTAAGCCACATTTTATGGTGGCAGTCGCGGTTCTAGATTGTGTTTAATGTTTCAGTACAGTTACAATTATCTCTTACAATAATGTCTGCCACATGAGCATCTAAACCTATGGGTACATTTTGCTCGCCAGCTCCCTAAGCACAGTCCTAAACTAAGTACCTACTCATATGTATGAGTGTATTCACAGAGTTACAATATTTTGGCAGAAATTTTCATACAAATTCTCACTTGTTCAAAATTAAACTACTAAAAGTAGGTACCTACCTTTACGAAAAAAGTTCGTATAGGTACGAGTACCTAGGTATAGGAGTATAAACAAGTCATTATTTTAAAAATATATACTTATATCACAGTCTATGTAATTTTATGCTGTGCTTATATCTAAGTGCGCTTCTATTGTACGTATTTTTTGTTGTAATAATTTATGATTAAGAATATTGTTTTTAAATTGTTAGTAAAGATAGGTACCTAAACTACGGCCGTTCAGAGAATGCGTTCCTGACCCGTCGCGATTGAACTGACGACGTAACTTTGTAATGGCGTTGCAGTTACGATAAAAATATTATTGCTGGTTGTTTACCGTTTTAACAATTGATGAGCATTAAAACAACATTATTATATCAATAATCAATTAATGTTATAATTTTGTGCCAAACTGAGTGTCAAATAACTTGGTAAACAATATTTTTCTAAATCTAAACTGCGCTATTACAAGGTTATGTCAGCGCTTTATATTTGTAGTGCTGTGCTAACAATAACAGGCAATAATAGTATCGTAATCTGTTCTTATACAGTTATACTTTATAAAATAATACGTTTTGTTTTTCTTTTTAAGAATTTGAAAATAATGGACTATACGATAACTTTTATTAAATATAAAAATAAAACTACGACCAAACCGAACGCGCGAAAGAAAGTAGCATTTTTATATTTAGGTTGAAAATGGTAACCCCAAATGGCGTTACTAGCATTTTTATACTTAGATTAAAAACGGTAACCCCAAATGGCGTTATGGGCCGCCATTTTGTGACGCTAAAACAGTCGTCTGTTGTCGTTTCGTGCGCATAGACCACGTTCTTCAAGTGTTTTCGATCTGTTTTTATTTGATTACCCGGCTTTCGTTTAATTGACTGTTTCTGCTTTTCAAACTGACACCGGCGCTAAATCGGACTTCGATTGTGACTTTTGGTGCATAATAATGCCTAAACGTGGACAAACATTGAAAAGTGGAGCCCGTGAGTTAATCATCAAGCTGCAAGATTACTTTGAGCGGGAGCGGCAAAGTGGAGACCGCGTCTCGGCAAACGTAGTGTAGGACGTCCTGAGGCACGGTGGAGTGACGATCTGCGCAAGACGGCTGGCAAAAACTGGATGCGAGAAGCCCAAGATAGACCTAAGTGGCGTGCAATTGGAGAGGCGTATGTCCAGCAGTAGACTGCTACAGGCTGATGATGATGATGATGGGAGCGGCAAAATGGCGGACCCCTGGTACCTGTCGAATAAGTACAAGAACGCGTCTCCCAGGCGCTTGGAGTTAGCAAACGAACGATAACAAATATTAATAAAGAAAAGTTCGGCTCTACTGGCATGGAAGATAATATTTTACGTACTCCGAAGAAGAAACGTAGAACTAAACCCGTGACAGATATTGACACCTTTGACGCCGATGCAATCAGAAACCATATATATGGTTACTATTCCAGAAATGAATATCTCAACAGGAAGAAGCTTTTGGCATCGTTAAGAGAAGCTGGACTGTTTAGCGGGGGTAAAACTGCTTTAACCAAAATCTTAAAAGATATTGGTTTTTCGTATAAAAAAACAGACAAAAGAAAAATTTTATTAGAACGATACGACATAATTTTAAAACGGATAAGTTTTTTGAGAGAAGCAAAAAAAATTGATAACTGGGATAATGCCGTGTTCATTGACGAGACATGGCTAAACGCCAATCACACGGTTTCCCGTTCTTGGACGGATGATACACAAGCGTCGACGTTGAAAGTACCAATGGGCAAGGGGGCCCGTCTGATAATATGCCACGCAGGTTCTGCAAAATACGGCTTTGTGGAGAACGCGTTACTGGCATTTCAATCAAAAACCACAAATGACTACCACGAGGAAATGAATGCCACTACATTTAAAGAGTGGTTCCAGAACGTGCTTTTGCCCAGCCTACCAGAGCCTTCTGTAATATTCATGGATAATGCCTCCTATCACTCGGTTCAAATACAGAAACCACCTACCCAAGCTAATAAAAAAGAAGAAATGGTGGCTTCGTTACAAGCAAAAGGCATTGACGCAAATATGCAGATGCTAAAAGCAGAGCTAGTTAAATTAGTTAAAGAAAATAAAGCGGCAAATGTGCGATACGAAATCGATGAACTGGCTCTGGAGTACGGTCATCGCGTTCTAAGAATTCCACCGTATCATTGCCAATATAACGCGATTGAGCTAATCCTGGCTCAAATAAAAGGTTACGCCGCCCGCTACAATACTTCCCCGCCATTCAGCACGAAAAAGATGATGACCCTATTAAAAGAAGCCTGCGGGAAAGTCACAAGAGATGACTGGGCAAAGGTTGTTGAGAAGACTAAAAATCTGATTGTGGAACATTTTGACCGAGTGGTCATGTAGGCGAAGATGATGATGAAGACACCACCTCCTCAAGCGAATCGGAGTCTGATTAATATTCTGTACGCACATTCAATTCAATGTACTTTATTGCATAGAAATACAGATTGTAACTTTGTAACAATGAATAAATAAAACAATTTTATTATGTTAATATTACTAACCCTTTTTTGGTTTCCACTTAAATAACTAAAATATAAATTTTAAATGATTCCGCCAATTTAAAACGAAAATAATCTTAAAAATAACGTGGTGGTTCATTTTGGAGGAACGGTAACGAACTCAGTGTTATGTTGTGCCCATCACTAGTCGTGACTAACTGATAGGTGTCAGGAACGCATTCTCTGAACGGCCGAACTATAACTACCTACCTACCTATTGATCCTCACTCGATAGGATTTAATCATGTCTTGTTTCATAAAATTATATGGGTTCGTACTTCCCCAAAAATACTATATGCTTGTAGGCTCTGAATCATGCGCCCCCAAAAGTTACGTCACGTTAGTAGGATAATACTAAGTACCGTGGTTACGCTGGTGGTTTTATGTAAGGTTTTTTAGGTTCATAATAAGATTGACTCATTTGTAGGTAGGGATACTATTAATATAAGGATATTTACAATTGTTAAATGTTGGGAACGTACTATGGACATCGATTTATTCCTTTCGTGCAGTATTAGGCACGGGATCGGGAGGATAGGGGTCGAGGGGATTGACCTCCATCATGGAGGTTAAAGGTTACAGGAACCTCAACACAAAAATATACCTAATAAACAATAACTATTCTACAAGTTATATTTTACCCACACCAAAACAGGACAACACAACTTTGTTTACTCAATTTGGCCTTTGGGAATCAGACAAACTTAAAAACAAAGAAACTTCTCCATACGGTCTACTCGCTATCACTTATGAACAGCCCCAGATCTACTATTTTGCGAACCGGGGCAGAAATTCGCTAGCCCCTATCTCCAGCGTTTGAAATAAATAACTTAAAAGAACCCACAATTTGTATGTACTTAGTACTTATAGTAATACACTTACTCTTTCACTATTATATTACCTATTTTTTTACAAGTCGACGGTGAAACAACCAGGCTTCCGTATGCTAGGCGCTTTGTGAAGCATTTTTTTTAAATCTTGCCTTAATATTACTTTTATTAGATATTGGCGCCCCCTGAACCCAGGGTTGATGCTCCGGTTTGCACGTCCGGGCCTGCTTCTGAACGCAGAATCAGATATTTGGAATGTGGTATGAACACCGGATTATTCCCGTTCGTGCAGTCCTCTACTCAAGATCTACCACTTGTGCGATTCAATTACTTACATTAGGGATCGGAAACGCTGCGATATCAAGCACTCGATCATCACATATGTAAGAATTTATTTCCTTCAAGTCTCTGTAGAATGTCACCGTGCGTCCACTGCACAGGATCAAATCGCTTCCAAGTACGCACCTGCCAACATAAACCCTAAATATTAACTTCGGCACTTCCTAGAATTATGTGTAAAACAGCATTATAAATATTTACATAGAAGTGATGGTCTCAGATACAGAGGTTTCTATGGTGAGAAATACTTTTCCTTTCCTTGTGTATCCTTTGACTTCATTTCCGGAAGCGGCGAATATTTTGTCAGCGTGGTTTCCTGGCGTTGGAAGAAAAACATGTTAGACATCCTGGTATTTTTTAAACTAGCTTACCCGCCCCATTCGCGGAAGGGCAGACTGTATACCTGTATATTATTTTTGCCAATCTTTTTTACTCGGCAGCGGCAAAGCAAAACGGGGGTTATGTTTAGACCGGTGTGTACCTAATATTCATCTGTTCCCTCATAACTTCTTAATTACCTTATGCCGCAATTTTGGTGAGAAAAATACACATTCTCGGACGGGATTCGAACCCGAGTCTTCCGACAATCCCGTGTCGGACGCCATGACTACTATAGGCCCGATGCATACCGTCCGGCGAGCATCGAATTTTATCTTACTACATATTTGATTTTAACCGTCGTATGGGGACGGAGTGAGATCAATTGAACTATTTTGACACGTTTTCGGCACAGTGGCATACGCTACAAATACGACCACGGCAGCGGCTGAAGCGCCAGAATTAACCTAACCTCATTTCGACAACGTAGTATCTACTATTACTTATTCTGTGATCTCGATTAGGATATAACGCAGCACTCTTAAAATAAAATATATTAATCTATATATATAATATAAAAGCGAAAAGGTCACTCACTCACTCACTCATCACGAAATCTCAGAAACTACAAGTGCTAGGAGTTTCAAATTTTGCATGCGGGTTCTTTTTAGGACGTAGGCGCTCACTTCAACCCCTAAGGGGGTCAAAAGGGGTGAAAAAGTTTGTATGAAACTCCTTTGTTTTTGAACTTATAGTTGTGAAAATTTGTATTTGGATAGGTCATTCAAATTAAAAAATGTTGGCCTAATTTTTTTTTGGATAGTGGTAGTTTAATAGGGTGAAATTTTGTATGGAAAGTTTTGTGTTTTCGAACAAACAGTGGTGAAAATTTGCATTTGGACAGTTTAAAATGATGATTTCAATATTTATTGACAGGGGTGACTTAGGGGGGTAAAACGGGGGACTTTTTTTTTCAAAATTTTATTTTTTGTAGCTACAATGATGAAAATTGATAACTGGATAGGTACCTAATTTAAAATTAATAGTGATGCTTTAAATATTTTTGTCAGGGATGACTTAAGGGGGTAAAAGGAGGGATGTCAAAATTACTACATATTATAAACTGTAGAGGTCAAATTTCTGTACAATGAAAAGTATGCTAAAAACCGAGTCAAGGAATGTAAGGAGTGAAAAATAAGTTCAAATTGTTTGCACGGGTTGTTGTACGGGCTAATCTCCGAAACGATTGGACAGATTTAAATGAAATTTCGTATGGTGGTAGCTTATATCCCTGATCAACATATAGGATATTTTTGATCCCGGTAAATTAAAGAGTTCCCGTGGGATAATTAAAAATCTGTAATTACCGTATCCCGCGAGGCCACGCGAGCGTAGCCGCTGGCGGGTCAGCTAGTAATTGTTATAATGTGAGCTGCAAAATTGTTACTCAAACAGAAATGTGTTCGCCTAAGAATATTATTGGTACTGATCGTTGTGAATAACTCGTACCTACCTCAAATTCATTTTATAAACCGCCGTTTTCAATATTTGTGTTCGCCTTCAGACCTTCACTCACTTCACTTATGTCAGTAGGTACCTACTCTAGGTACCTATGCCATAATCAGTATTTATAATGTTTGAATTTATATTCTATCGTTTAAAATATAAAAAAAATACCCGTTATAAACGACTAATATCACCTTAATAAATATAGGGAAACTAAAACCTTGGTAGGTATCATACCTATATTGACTGTGTTAATGTTAAAATTTTGTATATAATTGCGTACTCTATACTATAATAATAATAATACAATAATAATATTATAAAGAGTATTTAGTAATATTTAAGTAAGAGATTTGTATGTAAGTATGTTTGTAACGAATTGGCTCAAAATGTACCTACTGGACCGATTTCAAAAATTCTTTCACCATTGGATTCACCCTGAGTAATATAGACTATATAAGATTCATCATCATCATCATCCATCACCGCGCGGGTGAAACCGCGGAGAGCAACTAGTTAATAATATAACGACCCTATTTACGATATCAGTTGTAAATCTTATAGTTAAGGTATTTACACACAAAGTTTACCTTCCTAACTACGAGTGCATTCTGTATTATCAACTTTTTCAAAATTATTGGTTGGTATTGTGCATATCTATTAAACTTCTCTTAATGACACAGGCGAGACAGGTTATCGCTGTATATGTAAATTTACCATTAATGGAAGCCAGTTGTAAAGACGTAATCGGTTTTCCGGGAAGAGTCTTGAACTGAACAACTGGTTCTTCATCTTTTATGCTTAGACATTGAAGAACCCCATTTTTGTCGCCAATAGCAAACTGAAACATGATTGAATACCTACCTATACTTAGTAATAATGGCACGGCTAAAGGAACTACCGAGAACAAACGGTAATAGAGGCAGGCTACACCTATTAAGTGAACTTCTTAGTAGGTACCTTCTGTTCTCCTCTCTGTCCGGAAGAAGGTAATATCTTTAATGTATCAGGATACGTAATACCACAAACAGTGTAGTCGATACGGTAAAATTCATAATTCATGGCTATTTCAAAGATTTAACTAAACAGGTGAATGTTTTGGTTTTCGGCTGCCTTGGTTACAACCTACGTCATACCACGGGGTCGCCTAATCGCTTACGACACGGTCCGACGATGTGTTCCCACACTTATAATCAAAGTTCCCACATAAGGGGGTGAAATTAAATATACTTATTTAGATATATCCAATGACGGTTTCAAAAGACAAGTGACGCTCCAACAAAGCAATATAGTAAACCTTGGTCCCGCTCGGCTCGTCGGGCCGGCTCGGCACACGAGTACTTGGTTCCGAAACTTCCCGACGGCAAAAACACGGCACACGTATGACAAGGATAGAGTGAGGCGTATGAACTTTCGTTAAAACGAGACAGAGACAGGTCGGTAGGTAGTCGGAACCGAATGAAGCGCCGAACACTAACGTCGTCAGACGTTGTTCATCATAGAGGTAGCGGTAGCAAACAAAAATTTAGAACATAAAATATCTTGGTTTCGGTTGTGATCTGTTTAATGGAATATTTACAAAATATAGAAATATTTACAATACAACAGCACATTTTTCAAAGTTCCTTTCTTAGTGCCGTCCACTACTAAAGAATACTATCCTAATTGATAACATTTCAAAATTACTACTATTACATACTGATTTTATTGCTAATTGCAGTTTATCAAAATTTATGCGACTCGTATTTTTTAATTTTTCAATTATTTCCTTCTTTATTCAGTTATTACCAATTTAAAAAGTTTATTTTAAAAGGATGTACTTAAGTGCAATAATACTAAGTTATCGAAGTTTTACCTAGACAATTAGGCCCAAAAAACCATTCTTGGAAAGTGTGAAATAAGTTCAAAATTACTTAATTTAAATACTAAATTTATAAATATTGTTAATTATAAATTTAATTACTAAATTTACTTAATGTAAAACCATGTCAGTTCAAAATTATGATCTTTATATTGCGCGGATCCATCGAGCGTAACTAAAGGTACCTCGTCATAAAATGATTCCCCAAATTAAAGTTGTGTAATGTAATGTAGCCTCTAATATTTTCATTTACTGACCCTCGACGATACGTCCATGAGCTCATGTACAACAAAACGGCCTGGTCATAAGGTCTGGTGTTTTTCGGCTGAAAGCCCTATCAGGTACTAGGTTAAGTTTAGAATAAGCAATACTATCGTGTTAATCCAGTTCCAAATTTCTCATCTCAATCCGCAAACAACTGGAACCTACATCCAAATTTGTCACATGACAATGATGCTTTTTTCTACTTTCACTTCTCACATCTAAATATTTACAACCCGGTCAGAATATCTGTGCACCTCGCTGGAATGCGGCGTCTCTCCTGCTTCCCCTGTCACCTCTCCGCGCACTACCCGGTGCGACAGTACGGTTAGCATCTTCGTTGCCGATACACGTCCCGATAATTTTGATATTTTCGCTTTGTTGTTGTTTTGTTTTTTAATATTTATCGTTAAGTTTGGACTGTTTACTGTTAAGTTTGGACTTGTTTGGTTGTTATTAAAATTGTTGTAGCTGTTAAACTGAAGTCATGGGAAAAACAATACACAGCGAATCAAGAAATTTAATCTTGAAAGTGCTCAAGTTTTTTAATCGGAGAAAGCAAATAAACAGTACACCATACCTGTAGACCAAGTGGTGAAACGAACCTGTGCTGCAACTGGAATATCAAAGAGGACTCTAATGAAAATTAAAAATGAAGCCAAAGTACAACCACCTACTTCGCCGGGCGCTAGTCCGACTCCAAGTACTAGTAATAATTTAGAAACCCACCCAGAACCAGAATCGATTTGAAAAGGTTAGTAATTTTTTTTGTATCTCCACATTTCCCGAAAAAACTTTTTTTCACACCGTACCCAGACCGCCGATATGACGTCACGAGGTCAGGTGTGACCGGGTTGTACAAACAATCTCTTTTAACACGACACTATTAAAATTTATAGAGAGAAAAATTCCATCCTCGGACGGGATTCGAACCCGCGTCTTCTGACTCTCCGTGTCAGACGCCATTGACCTACTAGGCCACCGAGGTTCTGGTCCGAGCATCGAATTTTAACTCTCTATTTGACTAACCGTCTTGCGGGGACGGAGCGACATCTATTGGACAGTTTAACAGTACCATCCAACCGAAAGTAGCATTATTTAGAAACACTTAAACTTTCGTATTGACATCGCAGCCCTAGTATTTTTTATAGTATTACTTTTTAAAGCACTAACGCCTGCTTTAGCGATCTCAAACATTGAAATTTATAGAGAGAAAAATTCCATCCTCGGACGGGATTCGAACCCACGTCTGACTCTCCGTGTCAGACGCCATTGACTAACTAGGCCACCGAGGTTCTGGTCCGAGCATCGAATTTTAGCTCTCTATTTGACTAACCGTCTTGCGGGGACGGAGCGACATCTATTGGACAGTTTAACAGTACCATCCAACCGAAAGTAGCATTATTTAGAAATACTTAAACTTTCGTATTGACATCGCAGGTAGAGAGATCAAAGGAGGTTGTGGTCAAGCGCTAACCTATTGTACATAAAAAAAAAAAAAAAAAAAGGTAGAGTCTGGAGGCGCGTTTTTTTAACGTATATATATAATAGGCCTAATCCACGGTGATTTTCTAAATTTGAACTACTCCGTCCTCAGTATTTTCGATGGACCAGGCTGCGGCTCAGCATCTGATCGGTTTTCTGAATTACCGTAAAACCGTTTCAACCATAGTTCAAGATGGCGGCCGTGGGACAAAGGTGGCGACCCCACTAACTTGATTTTAGCTTTACGCTGACCCCCCCTACACATTAAAAAAATAAAATTGCGTCCTCTAAAAAACGCAAGGTAAAGCCTAAAAAATGTAACATTTCAATGGACTATATCAAAATAAAAACTTTGCAACCGCACAAAATGACTTTAGGGTTGGCTTTGGGATATGCTTGAAAATGGTTTCCTATATATATATATATGCAGGTAGAATACGTAAAATAAGTTTATAACTGTAAGCCAAAAAACATTTTTGAACCCCTACTTAACCCTATTAGGGTACGGTTTTCGAAAAATAGTTATTTACGTATATTCTTCGCGTTTATTTGTTCAATGTATTTGCAAACTTTTATTACTGTAGTATGACATTTTATTTCGCATTTCAAACTGAATACCTCTTTAGGGGTCAAACTTAAAAAAAAAGTGAAATATGTGTTTCTTTATTTATTTTACTGAGTATAGTTACAAAGATTCGCAAACAAAAAAATATTTTAAACATCAGGACAATAAGTAGCCATGCTAGATTTCTTTTACAATATGTTATGAAAATAATATTTTAGTGTAATGTTATGATACAATAATTAATAAAGTTTAATTTAAAAAAATGTTTTTTTTTGCTAACGTTAGGTACATATCGAGAGTTTTCTTCTAATTGCGCCGACTCGTCATGAAATCGTGTATTATCTATCTTTTTATGTCAAATTATGGCAAAGTAATTATTGTTTGATATTGTTATTTTCACAAAAATAACGTTTACAACCATTTTTACGCGTGAACAGTAATTACTGGAGATTTATTTTTCTCCACGAAGTGATTGGAGCACTTTTTAAATACACAGGAAGGCATTTTGATGCGTTTTTGGGTCTGTACTAGAAAACAAGCATTCACGACAAGCTTTCAACCAAAGCTTTCAACCGCAACCCTAGTATATATTTTAAGCGGTGGACGCAGGATGCGGTCAGCGAGGGAGAAAAGGCGTTGGCTATCTCACTAGATATAGCCAACGCCTTCAACAGCCTCCCGCATGGAGCAATACAAGAGGCGCTCCGCTATCATGGAGTGCCCTTGTATCTGCGGAGGCTGTTAGCCGACTACCTCCAGGACCGCGAGATCCTGGTGTAAGGGAGCGACGGTTTGAAGCGCCGTCGCGTCTGCTGTGGTGTTCCACAGGGGTCAGTGCTGGGACCACTCCTGTGGAATATAGGCTACGACTGGGTGCTTCGTGGCACGCTACCCGCTAGTATGCGGGTCGCGTGCTATGCGGATGACACCCTAGTCGTAGCCAGAGGGAGGGATCTCCGGGAGGTAGTGCGGTTGGTCGTGGTGGGCACCACCTTCGTGATCGACCGCATTCGTGCCCTAGGACTGGAGGTTGCCCTTTCCAAAACCGAGGCCCCACTGTTCCACGGGCCTGGGGGGGAGGGGGCCTCCAGGTACGCGGGTTATCCTGGATGGAGTCCTAGTCCCGGTTGGAGCTCAGATGAGATACCTGGGCCTCAACTTGGATGGAAGGTGGGCTTTTGGGAGCCATTTTGGCTGGCCCCAAGAGTCGTGGGAGCTGCGGCCGCCTTGGGAAGGCTGCTGCCCAACGTGGGTGGCCCGAACGCCAACTGCCGCCAACTATACTCCGGAGTGATCCGGAGTATGGCTCTTTACGGGGCACCAGTCTGGGCGGACGCCCTCAGTCGCCACAATAAGACCCTGCTGCGACGTCCACAGCGGGTTATCGCGACGAGGGCGATACGTGGATACCGGACGGTGTCCTGGACGGCGGCTTGCGTGCTGGCCTGTGATCCTCCCTGGGAGCTCCAAGCGGAGATCCTCGCCGAAGTGTACCACTTCGTGGCGGTAAGGAGATCCCGAGGAGACCCCCCAGCGTGGGAAGAGGTGACACGCATGCGCTGGCAGGCAAGAGCCGCCCTGTTGCGGCGGTGGTCGGAGGACCTGGCTCCACCAGTCCCTGGGCAGTGGACGGTAGAGGCCATCCGCCCGGTCCTCCATAGGTGGGTAAGACGGCGTTTCGGGTCGCTCACCTTCCGATTGGTGCAGGTGCTTTCCGGGCACGGATGCTTCGGAAAGTACGTGCACCAAATTGCAAGACGAGAGGCGATCCCAGCCTGTCATGAATGTGGGGCTCCGACGGATACGGCACTCCACACGCTGGAGGTCTGTGCTGCATGGGGCCCGCAGCGGCACACACTTACTGCTGTAATCGGCGGAGATCTCTCCTTGTCGCGCGTGGTAAGCTCCATGCTCGACAACGAGAGATCGTGGCAGGCGGTGGCCACCTTCTGCGAAGCGGTGATTGCGCAGAAGGAGGCCGCGGAGCGGGTTAGGGAGAATGATGTTCGAGCTGACCCGCTCCGGCGCAGACGAACGGGGGTACGGAGGAGGCAGTTCGCTCGCCTCCTCCCTCTTCCGTAGTGGGTGTCACTGGTGAAGAGTCGGGGGACTCTTCGCCGGCTTGCACGACCCCACACATCTGAGGAGTGCCCTTGGTGAGCAAGGGCACCCCTTCACAGGCCCCGGTTAACAACCCGGGCCTACCGCTGGGGCGAGATGGTGAATGCCAGCGCAACCCTATCTCACCCATCTGGCGGAGGACTGCTCACGGGGGGGTTTTAGTGGGTCTGAGCCCCACATACCCCCTTCCGTCAACCCCCGTAACAGAAGGGAAGTGGACAGCATTTCCCCCCTCAAAAAAAAAAAGTTCTTGGATTGGCATCTTTACCTGAAGCTAGGGTTGTCACTATTACTTAACCGATTACGTACGAAAAAGGGAGGGTATACCGGACTCCATAAATGAAGGTGTTGTTGGATTTGGATTTGTTGCATTTGTATGGATTGTAATTATTTACGTTTAGTATAGCTTACTGGCTCATGTAACTTTTGACTTTATAGGAGAAACTTTAATTTAGGTATCTTTAAAATGATTTCGGTGAAATTATGTAGGTATTTATTTGCACTTTAAGTTATATGTATAGTTGTGTTGGTTGTAAAAACACAGTCTAAACGAAGCTCGGTATTTATAACTAAAAAAATATCCATAATACAACACTGTTTAAACCGGATTTATCGCATTTAGTTTAACAAACTATACAATTACATATTATTCTAATGTAAATTTACAATTTGGTATTAGTGTGGTAATCGGTTTCTTTTTTCAGACCAATTAAGTATGGGTCGTCCTAAACCTAAAAGAAACCGAAGAAGGATAGGAGCAAGGGCCTACAAAAATTATTCTGAACAGATGCTAAGTCTTGCAGTTGAAATGGTACGTAACAATCACCTAACATCTTATGATGCGGAGAAGCAATTCGGAATACCATGCCGCACAATTGAAAAAAGGGTCAAAAATTTACACACTGACAAACCTGGCCCACGTTACCGATTTTCTGAAGAAGAGGAGCTTCATTTTGTAAAAGTACTTATTGCTGCTTCAGAATTTGGCAGTCCTTTGACACAATTAGATTTCCGTTTGATTGTATTTGATTATTTGAAGAAAAATAATAAAGCTGACATTTTTAATGGGAATCCTCCAGGTGACTGGTGGGTCAAGAACTTTTTATTACGACATCACGATAAGCTGACCGTAAGGTCTACGCAGAACATTAAAAAAGCGAGAGCCGAAAAAACCCTTCAAGACTTTCAGACATATTTCGAAAATTTGAAGAATTATGTAGAAGGTTTGCCAGCCACTAATATTCTCAATTACGACGAAACAAACGTCAGTGACGACCCGGGAGCCAAAGGCATATTTCGCAGAGGAGTTAAATATCCTGAAAGAATTGTCAACCACTCGAAAGATTGTATTTCTATAATGTTCTCAGGAACAGCCAGTGGTGATCTTTTAGCTCCTTACGTCGTTTATAAATCCGAGAATATGTGGACGCAATGGTGCAATGGAGGCCCAGAAGGGACTCGTTATAACCGAACGAAAAGTGGGTGGTTCGACTCCGCTATGTTCATGGATTGGTTCACAACAATCGTATTACCATGGGCTCAAAGTCTAGAAGGTCCTAAGGTTGTTATTGGAGACAACCTTTCAAGTCACATCAACATAGATGTCACAGAACTTTGTGAGCGTCACAATATTAGGTTCGTGTTACTTCCACCCAATTCAACATAATTAACCCAGCCCCTCGATGTATCATTTTTTGCCCCACTCAAAAGAACTTGGAGAAAGATACTTCTGAAATACAAAATTGAAAACCCAAAACAGATGTCTATCAATAAAATCCACTTTACTTTGCTTTTGAAGCAAGTAATTGAAGACGCGAGCCTTAATAAGAAACAAAACCTTATCAGTGGATTTAGAGCCACTGGCATATTTCCGTACAATCCACGAAAAGTATACTCGAAAATTCCGGAATATCATGAGGAGATGGATTACCCATGAAGTAGATAAACCTATCTTAAAGAGAACCGGAATCCAAATCCTATAAAAAGAAATACAAATAAAAAAATGTGTGTTCCAGCTGGAAAATCTGTCACAAGCTCGGACATAAACAAGGATAAAGATGTGGCACCAAGCGACGCACCAGAAAAAAAGAAAAGTAAAATTACTATCCTTTCAGATATTATAATATTACCTGAAAAAGACAATATAGAACATACACAAATAACAAAAAAAGACGAAGTGAAAGCTGGACCATCTGGTTTTACGAAGAAGAGAGAAAACATTTCTAAGAAAGGTGAAACTAATAAGAGAGTTTTAGCCAAAAGACCCTACGATACTGATTCGGATTCAGCTATAGCGCAGCATCTCAAGACTACGATTTTATTGAAAAAAAAATAATACTCTACTTTTAAGTGTGCAATTATTGCTTTAACGCCCTAAAATGAATAGAACTATTTATTTTTAAGCATATTTGTGATCTAACTTCTCAGAACTCCTGAGATGCTAAAAGATTGTGTGTGAAGTTAGCATCTCATTTAAAAAAAATGTTTTCTTAATGTTTCTTACCAGAACTATTGTGGGAAAGTCGGCAGTCGATAGAACTCTGTATTTTCAACCATATTTGTGGTCTAATGTGGAGGTTCTGAACGCGCCCCAGTGGCAATTGTGGCAAAGAAGAAGAAGAAAATAATATACTATCCTAACCTAAAAAAGAATTTGTGCCTAATAATTATAAAATAACTTTATTTGGCAAGAGTCTTACCCACACTGATACCACAATGGAAATAGATAAAGAAAATGTTGTTCAAGCCGTTGTTGTTACAGATACATTCAACAGCAATTTTGTACCCGTCGTAAATTATGAGAAACCTATGGTATGTACCTTTAGACTCTGCAAGCCTGTAGATTTCAGTCCTTACGTTTACCTATCAATAAAGAGAAAAGACATAAACTTATAATAATTTCTAGGCTTTCTTATCAGTAGCTGGTGTACGACTTATAGACACTGTACTGGACTCCCTGGCGCTAGGTGGAGTGGGTGAAACCATATTGTTTTGTTGTCAGGATGGGATAAAGATCAAGGAATATGTCAAGTAAGTTCAAATCTTCTTAGCATGTGTTTACACAGACAAAAGATAAGATTGAAACCTGGGCCTCTACCAAACACATTGGTTATGTTTACCTAGTTCATGAATAATAAGACACTTTTACTATAGTTTTGATTAAGATATGCAGAATTTATCCAATGAACAAGGGTCTACTAACATATCTCCCCTAATTATAATATAGAAATAAGGTTAATCATATCAGCAAACCAATTTACTGTGTCATATTTCTTTTCAGGAAGTGTCAAAAAGATAAATCTCTGTGGAGCTTAACAATGGATGTGCAAGTAATGATGTCGGAAACATGTCAGACAATGGGAGATGTGATGAGGGAAATTGATGCAGCTGGTCTCATTAGAGGACCGTTTGTACTAACTGGAATCAATACAATCACAAACATGAACTTTGCTGCTTTATTGGAACAACATAAGTAAATATACCTAATATTTTTTATAAGTACGTTTGTCTGTTCTTAGCATTCATTGCCAGTGGTCAAAGTGTGTAGAGACAGAGAGATGCAATGATCTTGAACATTTATGTTAATAATGTGGATGTGCTGGATTCTGAGATTGATTCTAATAATAATTAATAAAATATACTATTTTCTAGATGTTGCATACACCCATCAAATAACTATGGTTGCTTTCATGTTAACATGTGGCATGTACGCTACATACCTAGTCACACATTACAAATACAAAACTATTTCACAATATTGATTATTAATTGTGTCATATTTAGTGTTTTGTAGACATGTGTAGGTGATGCAAGTAATATTTCGCGAGTGATATTACGTGAGATATAATATGTGATATGGCATTATACATCACTTGAGCGCTGATTGCATTACAATATCACACCATGCTTGCAAAACGGAACGGATGAAGTTAGCTGAACCATGGTATTCGGCTAGCTTTGGGTTTGTACTGCTTTACAGCTCTATAGCTAGAATGAAATAAATAGAGATTTCAATATTATTATTATTGTTCCCAGATTAGTATTTTGTTTTTAGTGTGAAGAAAACCCACTAACAGCGAAATATGTATAAACTACTTACATACCTACCTAGTGTGAAGGAAAATCAACTTACAACAAAACATGTAGTATATGTTTTCAATTTTAATGCAAGGAAATGAAAATCATGTCTTGTAATATATACTTAGTGCCTATGATTAGTGATATGCCTATGAGATGTGTGATATATGTATATATCACACATCTCATATAATAAAATACATATATATATATATATATATATATATATATATATATATCATAAACATATATAATATATAATAATATAAGGATAAACATCTCCTGTGTTAAGTTTATGTCAGTGCAATGTGCGGTATCGAACATCTCATGTGATGATACGAGTAATACTGACGCCAAATGTTCTGAGTGATATCACAGTGTAATATCATGTGTCCGAAATGCAAGTCAAATACAACAATTGATAACATCGCTAAATTTAAATGTATTAGATGAAGGAATATTTACTCATATACTAGCAGAACCTGCATCGGAGGATGCTATAAAAATTTATAAAATGTGTGCTAGATAGTTAAGAATAAGGTTATGATGGGACTGGCATGTCAAAAGACAAAGTCCCTAATTTATCTCCAGCAGGTTTGCACAACAGTGTACAATAAAGTAACACATGTGTATTGAACATAATGTCAAAGCATTAGAAACATGATAATTATTTTCCTTGCTTCAATAGTATAGGTACCTAACCTTATTTTTCAATTTGTTTTATACTATGACTAATTCTCTACATATAACTTTTCAGGCAAACTTACAAAAAAGACAAAGGGGCAGCAATGACACTGGTTTACAAACAGGTATCTTGGGAGCACCCATTGATAACATCGGACAAGCCAATATTTCTGGCAGCTGATGGAAGAACAAACAAAGTTTTGATCCACAACAAATACAAGCCAAAATCTAGCGACCGAACAGTAGATTTACCTTTGGTATGTTTTTTATTTGGTGTGTGTTTTCTTTTTAGGGTTCCATACCAGACTATGGGACTCTGTTACTTAGCCAATGTCTTAACACTAGAATAAAGCAATAAGAAAATATAGATATAACTACAAACAACATTCTTTGGAGTGTGTGAAGCTTTGCTTCTTGTAACATTTATTGATTAGACCCATTGACCCTTAGGACAATGGGTACAGCTTTTAATATACTGGTGAGTGGCAAAACATACTGCAGAAATGACCATATTTTTTATTGCATTTGCATTGACTTAGAAGCTGGATTTTTGCTGGGTAGACCCAGGAAGTGCTGGCTTGACGTCATATAAGATGATATGCGTGCCAATGGTCTCACCATTAGGGATGCCAAAGACCGTGCGTAGTGAAGAGATAAAAAACAGGAAAGCAGATCCTGTGTTTTAGGTGGAAGTTAAGGATGCAACCGGGAAGCAGCTAGGATGATGATAATGACGGTAATGTGTTGTTACAAATCTTACGAGTGTTTTAATACTCAGTTAAGAGAGCCAAAACCCAGCACATCACCGCACCGCGCATGTGCTAAAGTGGGCGCTGCACAGACATGTAAAAATTGGAATAGAAGGGAACTCATCTTGAAGTTCATAACAATACTGTTAGGGTTTGAAGGGCACTGGAGCAAGTAAAGTTAATGGGCGAAAGAGACTCAAAAATGAATGTCTCTGGCAATGAGCATATAGTGCATTGCTACACGAACTAAAGTTCTAAGCTCTGGGACTCTTGCAGTGCCATGCAACAGTCGTGGGCGAGTGTATAGCTTACCATCAGGTGCACAATTTGCACGTCTCCTCACTTAATTGCATAAAACAAACTCTTACGGCTGTGTCATTTACCAATAACTTGTGAACTGCCACTTGGAGGTAGAATATCTGGCTTGACTAAGGTGGTACCCATGCTCAAACATTAACTGTTAGTATAAGTCATTAATTGGCACCAATTAGGATTTGCTGAAGGCTTCTAAGATATAGGTCATTAGTGACTCGGCTCAAAATGCTCAAATGTTATATTCACGAAATAATTATCATTCTCCATTTTTTTTCCAAACAATGACCACTTTGTTATCCTGAAGACATGCTTAAATACAGATGATATTCGTCTGCTGTAGCAAAACACTTCTTGCGTGATGGTACCTACCTATCCTGGCGATGGTGTATTGCTGCAGGGTTGTCCGATCTTAACTAATAATTTTGTTTTAACTTTCGTAGTGTATGTATATTCTGTTGGAATCCAGCCATGTTCTGAAGATACAGAAGGGATTCCACTGATCCAGGGACCAACACATTTTAACATGCGTAAAACGAATCTAGCTTACTAGCTAGCTTCGGTGAAGGTGTGATTCAATCAATTTAGCCAAATAAGAAACTTCATATTTGGCTAAATTGATTGAATCACACCTTCTTTTATTCCCTACTAGATAACTTAGGGATTGATAAAAATCATGCATAATACTGCCAGTACATTGTGCATTGCTAGTATTGAGTATAGATATTAATATACTATATCCATAAGTCCTATGAACCTTTTCATCATTCGCCTCTTGAAGAATAATAAACACATAAATTGACATGAAGCATTTAGAGTTAGTTAATACAGTACAGACAATAGTGTAAATGCAGAAGAGTTTTATTACTTAATGTTTATTATTTTATTAAATAAGGTATTTGTTAATTAGTGCACAATATTGAACGGGGTGGTTTGGAATCAATAACTGGTCATGAAAGTAAAAGAAAAAAATGACATATTTTTTATTATTATGAACCCATATTCGCCGCTCCACGGCTAAGAGCCACAGTGCGACTGAACGCACGACACGACGCACCGCATCATCGTAGAATAGATTATCAATAAATAAATACGCGAGACATATTATACTCGTATACCTACCCGCTTAGAATAGGTACACCGTTCGGACGATGACCCGCACGGGCCCGCCGTCATTTAAGCCCGATTTACACATCATTAAGTACATACAGTACAGAGTTAGAAATCAGTCAGTTAAGTAAAAAGTAGTAAGTTTTAAGTAGCGTCCAAACGTAGGCAAGTAAGTAGTCATAAGTTACCGTTTCGACAAGAAGACTAGTCGCGTCGGTTGTTTTGTTTAGTACTTATTACTTGCCTACAAATCTATGGACTGTACTAAACTCGCTCGTCTACATGCCAGCCAGTTGGCGGGGTGCGGGAGACGCGAGAGAGGGGCCTACACTTCGCACTGGACTAGCCAAAAATAGGATCGCGATCTATTCAACTTAACTTAATCAACAAGTTACTACTTAACTCGCTTTTGCAGTTCAAACGACAATACTCGCTG
This sequence comes from Selenia dentaria, assembly GCA_917880725.1. Lineage (NCBI taxonomy): Eukaryota > Metazoa > Arthropoda > Insecta > Lepidoptera > Geometridae > Selenia > Selenia dentaria. The sequence continues at coordinate 20,392,705 of OU862880.1, read as the reverse complement.
ATGTCGCAAGCTAGCTCGCTACTGTACTTATTGAAGTGTAAATCGGGCTTTAGGCATAGGCATCAGCTGCGTAAACATTCGCGGGTAGGTAGGTTCGTACATCGTCTTACCTATTCTGGTAGGTAGAGGCGCAGTCACTGTTCTATTCTGTGATGTAGCGGCGTGCGTTCAGTCGCGCAATGGTTATAAGCTGCAGAGCAATAAATATGGGTTTATACTCGTAATAATAAAAACATTATTTTTTTCTTTGACTATAATGTCCAATTATCGTTTCCAAACCACCCGATTCGATATTGTGCACTAATTAACAATGACCTTATATAATATTTTATTTTCCATTTTATGTTACTGCAGAACTTTCCTGGCAATATGTCTTGTGTTCTGTGGTTATTAAATTGAATAGTAACCATACATTTACAATAAGCTAAGCTGCCTGACAAGTGATACCTGATATATAAAAATCTTTACACATAAAGGTGATATATATTGCTTATATATTCAGCAGGCTTAAGCTTAAAGATTTACTCTATAAATAATTTGATATTTTCAGGAGATTGTGTTGAATCATTCCGAAGTGAAGTTGCATCATAATCTAGTGGATCCCATGATTGCACTGTGCTCACAAACTGTCCCTCCTCTGTTCTCTGACAACTTTGACTTCCAAACTAGGGATGATTTCATTAATGGTATTCTTATTAACGAGGAGATACTGGCAAGTTCACTGTATTATATTCTTGTCAAAAACAATCAATATGCTGCTGCTGTGACTAACTGGAAGACGTATCAGACAATTTGGTAAAACTACAATTTCTTTAATGATAAATTATACACATCTATTGTTATCAGAATCTAGAACACTTTAATAGGACAGAAAACTAAATAGCTATTTCTTATATTACAGCAGAGATATACTGCACAATTGGGTATATCCAATAACGATTGCTACGGGTTCATTCACCCAGACCAATAATATATTCTTAGGCAACCATAATTTTAAAACTAGAAGTGCAACTTTAAGCAGGTAAATCATGTACTATATTATGGTTTTTCCCTGCATAAAATATTGATTTCGGGTTTTTATAGATGCATTTCCTATATTTTCCAGATCATGTAAACTAATAGAAGATGTAAAAGTTGGAGAATTTACACAGATTAAAGATAACACTGTTATATCAAAAACTGTCATCGGTAGTAACTGCACTATCGGTAACAATGTCACCCTTGAAGGCTGTCATATTATGAACAATGTTGACATAAAAGACAACTGCAAAATTTCTAAAAGCTTCATTGATGACAATACTGTTATTGAAGAAAATTGTATTCTTGAGGGAGGAACTATTATCACTGAATATGTCAAAGTTGATGCGGGCAATGTGTTGAAAGGCAGCATTGTTGTAATTTCTGATGATAATGGTAAGTTACTATTAACTAGGAGGGTTTTTTAATCTTCCACTCGATTTCTAATTAGAGTTACATAAAATCAAAAGTGCACTTGAGAATTTGAGGCATAAATGATTACTCATCATTCATCCCCTCTTTCCAGTGAGAATTCAGCAGATCATCTGACATTTTTATACTTATACAACTAGGATTTAAGTTCCAATGAGAAAAATAATTTAAGTGGCATTCGTCTCTATAAGTTTCAGAAAAAACACTAAAGAAATCAGTTTCTGAAAATGCTGATTGGGAAAATGAATCATCAGGCTATGGAGATGATGAAGTCATCGGTTTTGACAAAACATGGAGTGACAGTGAATCTTGCTACTCTTCCGATAGCAGTGAGGAATCTTCAATTAATAACTCACCAATTCCTGATGATACTAACAGTGAGTACAACAAGGATAATTATAATAAATTGGTGTCCTATAAATTTTTTATATCTTCTCCTATTGAGGCCATATCTAGCTACCGAAACTCCTTTAACGACTAGCTTGTTAAGGAGCCCTGTGGCGCCCTCGTGATTGCTCCCGAGTGTTACGACCTGCGCCCGCGTCAAAAGTTTGCGCCGAGTTGGGAACAAATGGCTCTTGTGCCATACTTATAGCGAGTTAAGAGACGATTTTTTTGTCAGAGATAGTTAAATAACCAAGGAATCTGATACATAAACATTCATGTCAAATGTATTAGTAAAATGATATGTTACACGAGGACAAACTTGCCGAAAAAATCAGAGTTGATGTGGAAAAAAATTGTAATTTAAAAATTTTACATTAATACTTATACGTTTTTTTGCGGTAATTAAATAGTAAAAACATATATCTAACTAATTACATTCAAATATTTAAATTCATAGAAGAAATATTATCATAAAAAAAACTTGCAATCTGACCACAAAAATTAAGTTTTATCAATAAATAATGCTTACCAAGACAGGATTTTGAATTGATATTTATAAATATTTTGAATTTCTAGAACAGAAATATAATTTTTACCTAGTAACATTTGCTTAGGTGGGCATTCACGGTCACGCTATCGCGTCAAACGGCGTGATATACAGCCAAATTTTGATCGTGAATGTTGAAATCCATTGGCATGATGTAAAACTCTGGATTTCCAATCGCGCCATAATCCATCGCGCCGCGCCGTGGCGTCCGCCGCAACATCGAACCGACTGATTGTGAGTGTAGGAACACTACGTCGTGCCATCGCGCCGCGCTTTCCGTGAATGCGCAAACCCACATCCATTTTGTGTTTATTCCGCGCCGAGATGTCGAACGATCCGTTCGTGTTTATTTTGTTTGTAGACCAAAATGGCTTCTGGGCGCGAGACATTAATCGAGTTTATAGATAAATACAAGGAACTCGAATGCTTGTGGAAGGTGAATGACAAATTTTACAAAAATAAACATAAGAGCTTGAGTGCTATGGAATAACTATTAAAAATTATAAGAAAAACTGATGCTAATGCAAACATGGACTCGGTAACCAAAAAAATTAATACACTCAGGAGTTCATTCAACAAGGAGCATAATAAGGTAAGTAAGATGTTTTTGTTTACCTGTATTTTAGGGTTTTGTTACAAAACAAGGAACCTCTATAGCTTTTATCAAAATATATTTGAGTATGTTTATACGTAAACTTATTTTTGGGGTAGTTCGGCAGTGCCCCTGCCAAGTCGAGCAAAAAAAGCGGGTACCATACTTTTCTCGAAGCATTTCAGGCCATTTCGACCCCCTTTTGTTTGATATTATATAGCTATGATAGGGTAAATAAGCTACCCTAAAGGGTGTTGGTTATTTACCAGACACTTCTTGTTGCAGGTGAAAGCGTCTTACCGATCAGGGGCCGGTACCGATGATGTCCATGTGCCTAAATTATGGTACTATGATTTATTATCCTTTTTAGCGGATAGAGATACCGACGCAAGGAAACCAAGTGACATCACTGCAGTACTTAATGAAACGACAGCTGAGAATGAGGTGAGGAAGTTAATAGAAATAAGAACAAAAATTAGGGTTAAAACGGTTTTAATTAGCTCTCTCGTTTAGCCAACTGACAACACCTTTACCATTTAAATATTGCACAAAGTCTTCTCTTACAAGCTTTGCGTCATTACTAACATTGCCAGTAGTTACATTTAATGATTCAAGATTTACCGGAATAGTGTCTTCAACAGTATCATCGTCTAAATCGAATAGTTCGTATTGTGAATAATGAGGAACTGACCGTCGTAAATAATTGTGTAAAATACAGCACGTCAAAACGACAAGATCTATTTTCTCAGTAGGTACTTAAATTAATGGCAGTATGAAAAATTTTAAAACGGTTCGACATTATTCCGAAAACATTCTCGATTACTCTTCTTGCACGTGACAATCTGTAGTTGTATATTTTTCTCTCTTGAGTGAGAGCATTTTTCCCAAACGGCTTTAAAAAATCACGTCTCAAAGCAAATGCTTCATCGCCAATAAACACGTATGGTAAAGCTTTTGAACTATTCAGTGGTTTTCTTTTATTTGGAATATTGCACTCATGATTACTTAATTTCTCAAAAAAGTTAGTTTCTTTTATAGCTCCACCATCAGATATTCTGCCATTTATTCCAGTTTCACACCAAATAATTTCGTAATTGGCATTAGCGCAGGCCTTGAGAACTACACTGAAATTTTTTTGTAATTGTAAAAACTGGACCCAGATCCTGCAGGCGGTATGATTCGGATGTGTTTTCCATCAATTGATCCGAGGCAATTTGGGAACTGCCGTCTTTCTTCAAATCCTCTTGCGATAATTCTCCATTCTTCTTCTGTGTCAGGCATCTAAAACAAAAGTAATTTTTATATATTTTTTTTCAGAATATCGAAGACTTGACACAAATGGAGCCACCTTCGCCTTGCTACTCTCAAAGCAGCACCAGTACAAATATGTCAAACAACTCTCAAAGAAGCATCAGTCAGAACTTGTCGCAGCAGAATAATGAGAATTTAAAAAGAAAAATGAAAAGTTCGGCTACTGAAGTTTTGACAAAAATTTCTAACAGACTAGATACTCCTAAATTCAAACAAAAATATGGTGCTTTCGGGGAGCATGTGGCTGAAAAATTGAGATCTATGCCAGAGGGAATGGCGTTATATTGCCAGAAAATAATTAATGATGCAATGTTCTATGCCGACTGCGGTAGCTTGAATTATTCATCTCGTATTGTCACAGATTATCAACACTCACATTTCCAACAATCACAGGCCCCACAGATTCATCAGCTAGTAGCTCAGCCACCAACAGCACAACTGCCCCAGACTCATCAGCTATTAGCCCAGCAGCCACCAGCTCAAATGCACCAGACTCATCAGCTATTAGTAGCTCAGCCGCCATCAGCCCATCAGCCACAGTCCCCAGCGTCACTGACGCAGCTATCAAAGACTCGACAATCACTGGCCCAAATGCCATCCCAATCATGTGAATACAATATATCATTGTCTTACAACAACAATAACGAGAATACTATATCTGTTATAAAAAATACCGATTTGAACGACGACGACGACGACGACGCTGTGTTGGATAAATATATAAATTCATTACGTAATAAATAATTACCCACATAAAGTTATTTTTTTTTATTTTGTTTCTTTAAAATAGTATATTTTAATAAAGCAGTAGTTCTAATGGCCGTTAAATATATAAAAAATACTTACCTTGATATGATCCTTCAATACGCTGAGAATTGCTTTACATGTCTCTGGTATTATGACCCCCAAACGTTGTGGAGATATTACCGTAGGAAACTTTAGTTCCTCGTAGCTCATTCCTGATGCTAAGAAACGAAGAGTGGCACACAGCCTCTCATGAGGATTTATTGCTTGTCTCATATTGGTGTCTTGTTTAATTATATATGGAGTAACGAGTTCCAGTAATTTGAAATATGTAGGCTCGTCCATTCTCAGGTAGTTTCTCCAATCACTTGGCTCTAATGACAGTTCATTTATTAAATTAACATGTGTGAAGTTATCCCTTTTTTTTAGCCATTCTTTGCACCATTGTTTTTTCGGTTTTCGAGTAATTATATGATGACAAACAGCAGCTGCACAGAGTAAAATTTCTTCTTCGGAATCAGAGCTCATGTCGACGTCTATCAACCCGGTCAAGCGCGTAAATGAAATAAAATTGGAGTGACCGTGAATGGCGACCATGTTTGACGTCCATCCATTTGACCTAAGTTGTTTGGAGCCACGCCGAATGGCCTAACCGTGAATGCCCACCTTTAGGTTATTAATAACTACATAAAAAATAAGAGCTACTTTGAAATTTCGGCCAATATTGATTTTTTTCAACTTGGGGGCCTATTTTCTAGACTTGGTGATTTCGAAAAAGTTGTTTTTTTATAAAATATAAATTTTCTAGTTTTTTATTATTGGAATTCTTATTAGAAATTCTACAAACCAAACTAGGTATCAAAGAATATTTATAGATCAGAAATATTAAAATAAATAATTACAAATTTTGAATTTTTAGTACTAGCGAATTTAACTGTCACGTGACTTCGATTTTTTATCGATCCTGACATGATATGGCGTATTTACCATATTTTGAGTGGGTGTAATTACTTGACGACATTATTTCTTTGATATTTTTCAATGTATAAGTATAATCTATTCAAAATAAAGCAAATTATAACCAATCATAACAATGAGAATTAGCTTACCGGGAGTTGTCGTTTCGTGACAAATTTTTTTCGTGTAAATTTTGATGTCAGAACTTTAATCACATATTTACAGTATTCCTTACACATTCACGATCATATTCATGTATAATTTGTAAAAATCATGAGTTTAACCCTATTAATTCACTAAAATTATAGCACAAAACATAACTTCACCGCCAAACACAGATGAAAATATAAACATTGATTATTTTTTTTTAAAGTTCACAGGTAGAACATGTTCGTTTGTAGTGTTGCCATAGAAAGAAAACATATTATGCTAAAGAATTAAACTCTATGGTTAAACATTGGGATGACTTTAAAAAATAAACAAAAGAAAAACGCGCATGACACTTAGTCGCAACACTTGTTGCGCCGACAATTTGTACCTCAAAAATCCTTGCACTTTTGTGGCGCGTGCAAAGTAATCGTTAAGATTTATATTCATATTATGAATAAACAAGTTACCCCAAATTATATTTTTGGTGTTATATATTAAAATTACCATTTTTATTTCAGTTTTCCTGCAAGAAGTAATTGACAGTCTGGCAAGAGGCTATGAAGAAAAATTAAAATGTGATTACCTTATCTTGGAAATCAATTCATCAAGATATGCTTACAATATTCAATTACATGAAGTGAACTTTTTTGTTATCCGAGCATTACTTAATATACCAATTCTTGCAGAGAGCAAGAATGTCATGGCTACTATAAAGGATATTCTAAAGTTCTTTAAGCCTATTTTGTCAAATTATATCAAAGCTAAGCCTTCAATAAAGGATTGCTTGAGAGCTGTTGAAGTAAGTATAGCAGTAATTATTGCAGGAGAGTTATTCATAATTCTTATTAGAGATAATAATAATATGAATAACTCTCCTACTCGAGTGAAGCTGTGTTTCACCATGATCCTCAAATTACCTGAATAATTTAGAGTCCTAAACAGTTGCAAATAATGAATACCATTCCTTAGTAACAGCATAGGTAACATAACAGGTATATATTAACATTATTAGGTATTAACCATATACGTTTTTTTTTAAATTATTTTAACTTGCTTCCACAGACACCAGGGCCCGTGCCATTTTTTAAGTTTTTTTTTACAAATTTAATAAATCTAAATATAACTCAGATATGTTTAATGATTTATTAAACTATAACTGAGTAGTAAGTCACACAAAATAGCGGACACGTTGCGGAAAGAACCCACTAACTACAATTATTAACAAATATTTCAAATAGTGGTCTCATTACTTAGTGATAGTATAAATCAATCATCAAACATTTGAGTGCGGCTGTTAGACTAACCTTATTGTGTTCAGTTGTATAAACCATGGTAACAGTAGCTTTGTATTGCTAACTTTACATTATTGTTCTTTGCTTTCCAGGATAGCTGCATCCAATGTGAATGGCTCAATGATAAATGTGGTCACATCATACACATACTTTATGAAGCAGATGTTGTTGATGAAGATTCGCTTTTGGAATGGCACAGGGATTTGGAAGCAAATAGTAGCCCGGTATTAAAGCAGCCATCACTTATTAAATTCTTTGACTGGCTGCAAGAAGCCAGTGAAGAGAGTGAATCTGACTAAAACATTTATCTATGTAAATAAAACATTATATAGTTATTTTTGTGTGTTTAATTCCAAAGTGGACCAACTAGGAACTATTTTATTATGTTTTCCATTTATATGTATTAGGCTGAATGCATAATACAGTAACATTTTCATTAAAATATGATTTTATCGTATAGTGGTATATTGCTGGAATTGTACTGTGGAAAAGTTGCGAAATTTATTTATGTCAAATGATGTTGGTTCACATGGAGAATGCACTTTGATTTGCCTCATGTGTGTGTCTCTTCCATTCTGATGATTGCTCAATACAGCTATTTGAATCATGTATGTCCTTATAGGTCTGTCATGAATATCTTTAATTGGTATCATCTCCCAACCTACAAAAAAGTATTTAGTTATGAATAAAATAGTATTTGAAATTTAATTCAAGTAAAGGTAACACAAAGACATGATGACCAGTAATCAGATTTAGGTAAGGTACACTGAGCCGCAAACAAAAATGGTTGGTTATGAAAAATGCAAGAACTTTTAAAATATTCCAGCAATCCTGTTTAAATACAAACATAATTAAAGATTTCTTGGCTTTTGCAATTCTTATACATTGAAATTAAAGTTTATGTAATTATTAAGTGATCTGGTAAATTTTCTTTTAACCCATCCGAATCAGCAAGCCATTAATAAATTTCCAAGTTCATTCATAAATCAATTGTTATAGCGTAAACCTGAATTGCACAGATTAATATAAATTGATAAATTGCTAAGCTATGATAACATTGGCTTCACCTAGTGTATCGTACCTATGTATTTAGGTATTGCATTATTGCAAATTATTTTAATGCAGTCATAATTACATAGGACTTCACTGAGAAAAATGCCACTGTTGTTATCATGGTACCTAGCTAAAGGACATGTCTTTCCCATCATAACTCCTATTTTGTATTTTTCTTAAATAATCAAATATTCTTGGCTCCTAATGGTAACACAACAATGTACTCTTTTTTAATCTCTGGGAATAGTTTAATACTTTCAAGGGCATACCTACGTATGCATGCTTTACATTCATGATTATTGACCTCAAATATTTCTGATCATTGGACATGATATAAAAAATACTGAATAAATTTGATCAACCAAGTAGGTAGATCATTATACTTGCCGCTTGGTTCTACAAGCTCAATGACTTCAATCTCTTGCAAGTCATTGAAATGTGTCCCAGCTCTGATAGAAATTCTACTCGGAGTATAACTTTCATCTAATTTGTAGTCAGTATAAATGTAGATATGTGAGACCATAGTTTTTCTTTGAAACTGTATGTTGACTAAATGTGGAAGCTGCCCATCAGATTGCCAATAAGTGTCCATGCAATCATCTCTCAACTGGTCAATACCGAAACCTAAAAAGAAATAATTGAAGACTTAAGATTTGTTTTCTACTAACCATAGCAGCATGAACTGAATGATGCATAGGTACATTAATCATAAATATTTTGCTTTATCACAGGCAATAATTTATTTTTTTAGTTGTTCTTGTTTTACCTGGTTTACATGATGAAAGACTCCAAATAGCATGGTTGCCTACTTCTCGCACTGTCCCAGATCTCTCACTAACTAAGGGGTCTTTTTCTGATGCCATTAGTGCCGACTGCCGAGTAAGGTACACGAGATCGATGGAAAGTTATCGAATTTACGTCGTAAAATGAGTCTATTTTAGCGTAAACGTAGTGTTTATATTCTCTTTGTTTAGTAGCGTTATATTATGTTATTATTATATTAGTATTATCCAGGTATTATCCTTTTGTTTTGGTCTTTTGATTTGAATCATACATACATACTCTAATCTATGATTTGAATCTCAAGAGAATACAATACAGGTAGTCAGTTTTAAAGTTCAAAACTGTGATTCAATACGTAGTACATATAATTGTCTGTGGATTCAATTGAACTCACTCAGACATATTTTTTGGTTGGGTTGGGAGGCAATAATGTACAACCATAATAATGCACAGCCATATAATGTACAGCCAATAATGCACGGCCAATAATTCGTGCAGAAGCGTTTTTACATTAGTAGGAAATGGGATGTGGATAGTTATTAACCCTTTGAGTACTATTGACGTAAATTTACGTGCGTTTCATTCATAAATCTTTTGTTGTAATTATCACGGTATATGAAGGGTATAAGGAAGCACGGTCATAATAAGGACAAGAGAAAACTATGTGGTCCCAATCTCCAATATCAATATCTCTAAAGTAATGCTTTCCTTTTATTTGGCCGCTACATGCCCAGATACTACTCCAGGATTGCTGAAGAAATAATCTGGGAAGAGTGGCAAGGTCAAGAGATTTGTTTTTACAAGGAAATTGGTCTCGACAAACAACAGCTTTATTGGCAAGCCTGGAGACTGTGTCATTACCTTTAATGCCGCAATAGCTTGGATCCATACAAAAACCTTTCAATTTCAAAGAAAAAATTCAACGATAAGCCAACACCGGAGGATAGACCTGCCCCGGACTAATCGGGGAAAAAAAGAAAAAAATATATATCCCAATTATATTTTAATTTATAATAAAATAATGAAATTCTTCAGAAATTGAGACCGTTTATGATATTTTTCACTACCATGACCACAATTTTTTAAAATATGTGTTTCTTTTTTTTATAGGCAACCTGAATAGCACTGCTATCTACCACAATTCCTAAAAAAACCAGAATAACTCTTGTTTTATCACGGAAATTAATGAAACTTATTTTATTCCCTAAATTTTTTGAAGACTTTTACTTTTAACTAACTTTAACTTATCGCGGTGTAAACAAAAGTATCAACACTAGTATGGCAAGTTTTTTTAAAAATTGACGCATCTAACCAACATTCCAAAATGGTAATAAAATGATGCTTTTTAATTATTATTTTTAGTATTTTAATTTGCTATAAATCTATACTCATGTATATTAAAATTTTAGTTAAATTTTAATAGGATTTTCATTTTTTTTTTGTGATATCAGTTTTTGTAATACCAAGTGTCATATAGTTATTGTGTGTCTGAAATAAAGATTTATTATTATTTTTATATAAAAAGTATAAACACTGACTTAATTAAACTAAAATCATGCTCACTCTTCGCTTTACACACACACGCTAATTCATTCGTTCCTTTCTGTCACATCACTAGACCCCGCGTACCATTAAATTACGTATCGTATTTTCTTACTCTTACAAAATGTATTTTATTAGAGTGAATGTAATAGCTTATTCGTGTCATCAATTACTATGTGTGATAGAAACTCCGTCTTTATTTAAATTTGATGTTTCGGATTGCCTTTTACATGAAATCACGGTACAACCAAGAATATTTAGTGAGCTCCGTATTGCTACACAGCTATGCAGGTAAAATCGTGAATGATAGCAGCAAACTATGTTTTATAAACAGACATGAACCGTTCATTTATATACCTCGGCAGAGGGGACCGCCTATGGTTGGCAGTTACAGTTCTTGATGTTCTAAGTGATATCCAATAATCCGTGAATACATCACACTCTAGACATGGCATAACTAAATAGACATGGCATAGATAAAACCTCGTTTGCACGTTTCAGTCAGTGTACAGTGTAGATGTATTTTGCGCTATTAACAATTTTCAGTTCGCTGTTCTGTGTTATTCATTATAATTCTGGCGTTGTGTAGTCACCATTAAACATAACGCTCCTTCTAGCTTAGTCGTTGTCGCACCTACTGTGACTTTCGTCCATTCTCCAACTCGCCTACAAAAGCGAAGCATGAATTTGAGATTGTATATTTGTCTATGATTGGCATCTAATTATTGGCCGTGCAATATAGGCTGTACATTATCGTCACGGCCTGATATTCAATTTTCTCATCCAATAATCGGAAGCATGTACATGAATTAATGGCCGTACAATATTGGCTGTGCATTATCAACACGGACCGATTTTGTACAGGCAATAAAACGCGACCAGGAAAAGCCGACCATGTATTTCAAATCCGCGTACACGAAGTATTGGCCGTGCATTATTGGCTGTACATTATTGGCTGTACATTATTTTGCTGTGCATTATTATGGTTGAACATTATTGCCCCCCGCGCGTGCGCGTGGTACGTGTTGGTACGGGCGGGAAATAATAAAGTTTAGGGCCATGGCTACTGAGTGACTAAACTGCCTTTGATGTAAATTTTTCTTCTGTGCAGTGAACCATATATTAATTATTATTTAACTTTACTCCTAACGTTTTGTAGATTTTTTTTAGAACGAAGTTTGTAGATTACTTTAGTCATCATATAATGAATTACTTAGAAGAATGTATGAACTTACCTTACCTTAACCCGTCCGCATCAGCGCAAAAAATAACAATAGATTTATGAATGAAACTTAACTCGAATGAGTCTTGCTGATTCGGACAGATTAAACTAATTCTCCGACATATATCTACCTAATATTACTGTAAAAATGTTTGCCAGCCAATAGCGAGCACGCGCCAGAAAATAGCCAGAGTCGCCATCGTCGGACACGACGCGGACGACATCATCATCATCATCAAAATTTTATCCTATCTATACCTATATATATATTTATATATATATATAGGTATATATATATATATATTTATATTTATATATTTATATATATATATAGGTATATATATATATAAATATATATCGACAATGTATGCTCGCAGTGCAGTTTTGTACTAATTTGAAGTTCTTCGTCTGGGAGCCACTGTCGTGCACAGCGGCGAGCATAATATAGGCTAGGCCCAACGCGTAAAACGTGGTGGTAGAATCATAATTATGTCCACAACTTGTGATAGTTTTCTAACTCGAGATTTTATGTTCGTATCATTGCTATACAATACAATACGATACAAAAACTCTTTATTGGGACCAAAGAAATGAGAAAATAATAAAACACTTAAATAATAGGCACAAATGGGCGGTCTTAACGCTAAAAGCGATCTCTTCCAGACAATCTTTGGATGGATAGGGAGTACAAGACTGATATGGACGGTGGTGCAACATCATAAAGAAATATTTTATTACTTATCAAAAGTTTAGAATTTAAATAAAATACACATAAATATAACAATACATAGGTACCTATACTTACATGCAATCAAAAATTAATATAATACATAATTATAAATTTACATAAACTTAAGTACGTAAACTTAATTTATAACTATCCATAATATAAATAATATCAATCAATCAATGATGTCAGGATTCAATATTTAATAAAGAGAGTCTTTCACTTGAGCTTTGAAGCTATTCAGCGATTGCGCGCGTTTGGTACTAGCCGGGAGTGCATTCCAGAGGTGAACTGCCTGGACTGTGAAGGAAAAGTTGTTGAATGTAGTACAATGTTCAGGAGTCATTAGAAGTAAGTTCTCTGACGACCTGAGAGAGTAAGAAGAGCTCTGGACAAATCTAAATCGTTCTTTTAGGTAGAGGGGAGTAGAAGTCTTAAACAGAATGTTGTACAGAATAGAAAATATATGAGAATTCCGGCGATGGCGTATAGGGAGCCACTTAAGTTTACGGCGAAATTCAGAAACGTGGTCGTATTTTCGCAAACCGAAAACAAACCGAATACAGAGATTCTGAAGACGTTCAAGCTTGTTAAGCTGGTCCTCTGTGAGATCTATGTAACTGGCATCAGCATAGTCAAGAATGGGATAAAGGAGAGATTTTGCAAGTGCAGCTTTGGTAGCAGTGGGTAAAAAGTTACGCAGTCTGTTAAGGGAGGCTGCCGATGCAAACATTTTTCGTCCTACAGATTAGAGTTGTGGTTGCCATGACATTCAGTATCAATGATAATTCCCAGGTTTTTAACTTGGGTACTATAGGGCACACATACACCACCAAATACGATTTCCGGGAGAGTTGTGAAATCAATCTTCGATATTAATCTGGAGCTTCCAACAATTATAGCTTGAGTTTTTATTGGATTGATTGTAAGCCCGTGAGATCTACTCCAGTTAGATATACGAAGTAAATCGGCGTTGACCACGTCAACAGCATCAGCTAAGTGATCTAGTGAAGCCTGATAGTATATTTGAAGATCGTCTGCATAGAGATGGTAGGAAGAAGTAAGAAATAATTATATAGAGTTTATAAAAACGGCAAAAAGAAGAGGTGAGAGTACGCCGCCTTGGGGAACGCCAGCATTCGTTTCACACCAAGAAGAGAAAGTATCCTGAATGCGAATACGTTGGCGTCACCCAAACAGATAGCTGCGAAACCAGTCAATTACCGATGGAGATACGTTTACAGAGCAAAGCAATGCTAGGAGAATGTCAAAATCTACGGAATTAAAAGCATTGCTAAAGTCAAGTAAGGTAAGGATGGTAAGCTGTCTGTTATCCATACCTAGTCTGATGTAATCAGTCACTTTGACAAGTGCAGAGACAGTACTATGGCCGGTTCGAAACCCAAACTGGAGAGGATTAAGAAGCATATTTTGGTTGAGGAAGGAACTGAGTTGGTTAAAGACTAGGCGCTCCAAGACTTTTGATAGGAAAGGGAGTATAGAAATAGGTCGATATTCAGAGAAGAACTTGGGATTTGATTTCTTAGGAAACGGGATGATTTAGGCTTCTTTCCAGGAGGATGGTGCAGTGCCCTTCAAAATAGAACTGTTTAGTATATGGCATAGGATTGGGAGGATTTCATTCAATATAAGAACAATCATATTTCGACTGATGCCGTCACCACCTACTGCATTGGGGGATATCGATAGTATGCTCTTTTTAACGTCACACGCAGTGAATTGACTCAAGACAAAAGGTGAATGATCAAGAGTAGGGAGAGAAGAAAGGCAAGTCAAAGTAGCTACGAGTATTTGTCATTTGAATTTACTCGTACATTGGGTGACGAAGAAAAATGTTGGTTGAGGTAGTTGATATCAAGATCTTGTGGAATAGAATCATGACGTGATTTCCCTACTCCCAATGATCGCAAGAACTTCCAGACTTTAGCTGGATCTTCATTATCTACTGAATCATGGATGTGGCGACGTAGAGCATCCCTACACATTCTATTGCAGCGATTTCGAGATTTTGTATATTTTTCCTTATTCACGTCATTAGAACAATGCTTCAACTTAGACTTTGCTACTACTTTTTTATGCATAATTTTTTTTATGTCTTCAGTCAACCAGGGTGCAGGAAGGTGCTTTATTTTTATGGCCCGCAAAGGAGCATGAGTGTCATAAAGCTGCGTAAGAGTAGAATTAAATATAAATAATTTGTCATCCATATCATTGGCGTTATGAACTTGTGTCCAATCTATTTCACTAGCATCGTTACGAAGTTTCTCCATGTCAATTGTACCAAAGATGCGCTGCAGAAGTATTTTAGGCCTAGGTTTTGGAGGGCGTACCTTATACGATAAATAGACGAGGTCGTGATAAGAGAATGCATCAGCAGAACATTGTCCGTGTTTAACAACATGGTTTCGTGATGATACAATCATGAGATCCAAAAGGGAGGGATTACAATTTGGAAAGCTATGGGTGGGGTTAAGTGGCAAAATGTGCATGTTGCAAGAGTTAACTATGGTTTCCAACATGGTAGAACGGAAGTCTTTTTTGATAAGGCACGTGTTAAAGTCTCCCATGATTATATTATGAGTATAAGATGGGATTAGATCTTCTAAAATCTTTTCAAATGATGCAAAGTAATTGACTCTTAGGGAATGCTATAGTAGACTCCGAGAAGAATTTTAGTATGAGAAAGTAAAACTTCAATGAAGAGATGTTCACCGGCATCGCAAGGTGGAGGCTGTGGTGACATACTTAATATTGAGTACGGAAAATGAGAACGCAGATAAATAGCCACACCACCACCAACGCTGCCGGTTCTATCGTTACGTATAAGTATGAAACCGGGAAGACAGAAGGAAGTGGACGGGAGAGATGGTTTTAACCAAGATTCGGAGACTAGTATAGCATGAACATTTTTATTGTCTAATGATGCCAGCATATCAGGATAATGTGCCGGAATACTCTGGGCATTTATGTGAAGTACATTAAAATTCTTGGGCACATCAGAGAACTGAGCCGCTAACGTATCATTTAGCGTAGGAATGCTTACAAAGCTGTCACTACCACTGTTGCAAGTATCATCGGATGAGAAAGACACAATAAAATTACCGCGACCGCGCGCATTATTTTAAATGGCGATTTTTTCGCGGGTTTATGCGAACGCTGGGCCGCAAGTAATAGTCCCCTTTAGAGCTTCAAGGGTTAAAAGTAATTTACCGGTTTGAAAGTGGGTACCCACTTTAAAAATAAAAGCAATAAGCTATAATATTGACAACAAGTGGGTAGATAATTTGTATCCAGTGAGAACAGGACAGGCAATTTTACAATTACTGGGTTATTGAGAATGAGTATGTAGATAGGTACTTATTACTACTTTCGGGATGACACTGTTGCGGCCCGCCTGGACTTCGATGTAGCCGCTGTTGTCTCCTTCAATGCTGGAGCAGGAGCTGGCTTCAAACTTCCCGATACTGGCGCTGGTACCACATTCTCCAGTTCAATAAGGCTGCAAATGCGATGACGATTTCCATCGGACCCAACGACATAAATAAAGCCGTCCTTCGCCCAACACTTCGCAATACCGACGCGTTGTCTCGCTTCCATAAATGCTTGGTGTCTAGGTCTGGTTAGAAACTCTGATAGTGTTATGCCAGTACCCTTTAATTTAGTTTTTGTATACCACATCTTATTCCGCATGTCCAAGTCATTGAGCTTAACCAAGATTGGCCTGGGCTTATCATTAGAGGCACGACCCATTCTTTGGCAGCGGCTAATAGCATTCACACCAAAGTCTTTCACATGCAAGTTATTAGTGACTGCCCGCATAATTACCACAGCTGTATCTTCCTGTTTTACTTCTGCTATTCCATGGAGCAGGAGGATTTTTCGCCAGCATTCGGATGCATTTCAATGTTATCCAGATTCTGTGCAAGTAACCCCATCTGCTGCTGAAATCCACGCATAACTTCTGCTGTAAATGACTTGAATGCAGCAAATTCTGCTGCCAGGCTGCCTGTGGTATTGGCAACAGGGGGTGTTTTCTGCAGTTCATCTTCAAACTGGGTCATCCTCTTATTAAGGGCATCCATCACTTCAAAAAAGGTTTGAGGTGCAGCCTCCATCGTGAAAATTATGTGTCTTTGTGAGTGAATCAAATTATATATTGTGAAACAATGGTGATAGTGCTGTTATAGGAAATAATTGTTATGGCAGGTGAAGTATGCTCTCTGTTATGCTAAACTAAGCATATATTATGGCCCTAAGATGGGTTTTTATATTTAAAACTTAGATTAATCATTGGTCTCGCTCTCGCTTCGACTAGATACCGCGCTATTTAAAAACAACGGCTCCATGAATGCGGCAACTCAATATTGTAGTGTGTGTAATGCAAATTGGGAGGATGCTAGTGTGCGTGAAGAATTGTGTTGCTAGAGCTACTAAACTGTCACTCAATTAATGGGAAAAAATATTGTATGTTGTGGTTAAGTATGTATATTACTGGTTAAAAATGTAGTTCAGAAAAATACATTAGCATCGTGTATAATGAGATACTTAGCTCACTTATATCATAGTATACTATTAATTAACTATGAGAACACAAATAACAAGTATTTAGTAATACTCGTACCTACAATGCTTTCTATTTCCATTCTACCAGTCAGTAATTTGGTTCTACCTTTTGTACGTAACGTCTTAGGTTAATTTACAATTAATAACTGCGTAGAAACAAAAAAATGAAATAAATCAATTATCTTATAAGCATAGTTAAACCTACTATTATGCACAGTTACTATTATGTACAATGGAGAGTCTAAAAATCATTATTATAAATGAAATATCACATTCAACTAACTTGTACTAGTTTACGATACATTTGCCTATTGGAATTTACACATTTCTGCAAATTTTCTGTATTCTCTCTATCTATCTATATGTCTAACTCTATTATAATATAATATAATAGTATATACGAGAAGAATATCGAAAAGAGAATTTGATTCAGCTAGTGGTTGAGAAGTGAATACTTGGTTAGCCGAATCATTTAATTTTATATATAGCACCGTTATTTACTCCTCACGTAATTATATGCAGATAGAGAGTAAAAGTTTAGAACAGAATTTCTTGAGTTCGTCAGTATAATATTTCGGTTTCGTATATTTAGTAGTAAAATATAATAACAATAAATTCACATTATAAAAATCTCAACCATAGGTACTTGATAATTATACGGCAACACTGAATGGCGTTTAAGGTTGATGTTATTTTATGTTGAAATTTTGAAATTATATGGTATTTACTAATGGTATATGATCCTAGTGTATTTCTTATTTCTTGTAGTATTATTTTTACACATTTTCACTTTGCAAACAGGCATTTTACTTTGGATTACGACCAAAATTACGAAAAAACACTCGGTACGTT
Organism: Selenia dentaria; assembly: GCA_917880725.1. Taxonomy (NCBI): domain Eukaryota; kingdom Metazoa; phylum Arthropoda; class Insecta; order Lepidoptera; family Geometridae; genus Selenia; species Selenia dentaria. The sequence continues at coordinate 20,374,513 of OU862880.1, read as the reverse complement.
GACACCACGCTGCTTGGGACTGGCTCGAGCGGGCTCGAGTACGCCGAATTCGGCGTAGTATTAGTTGCCGCATTTTGCAAGTACGCCGGCGGTATCTAGTCGAAGCGCGCGCGCGCGGAGACTATTCATTAATCTAAGATTTAAAACTTAATAAATTGATAAGAGCTTATTGGGTGAGATGTTTACACACATACCCTCTACAGAGAAAAAAAAGCTACATATTATGCTATATTACTTCTTTAGTGGCATATTTCCATGTTCGTAGTAGGTATACTTAGTAGGATGTATACTACATGAACCTTGGAATATAAACAGGGTGGATTTTTGCGAAAAGACAGTAAGGGCAGGTACAGTCGCCTGCAATAAGATGTATACAAACAGTATTTTTCAAAACTATGAAACAGTAGTAGTAGTAGTTTTGACAGGCCTGTTGGTCTAGTGGTTAGTGACCCTGACTGCTATGCCGGAGGTCGTGGGTTCGATTCCCACACAGGACAAATGTTTGTGTAATGAGCATGATCATTTGTTCTGTGTCTGGGTGTAATTTATCTATAATATGTATGTATTTAGAAATATATAAGTATGTTTATCAGTTGTCTAGTACCCATAACACAAGCTCTGCTTAGCTTGGGACTAGATGGCGTTGTGTGATAGTTGTGGAATATTAGTACTACATTTTATAACAGTGTCAATAAGGATTATTTTAAGCAGTTAAATAATATAAATAACTTCATTCAAGATTGTTTTTGGTGTATTTTTGTATGAATTTGAATGCTGAGGCATTTTGAAAATAGCCGTTACAGGAGCCGAAGGACCGACAGGAAGTTACAGGACCACGTTCCTAGAAGACTTCAGTATTTCTAACCACTTGTTTTATGCAGATTATTTTTATTGGATATTATTTTTGCAGATTCACTATTCAAATTAAATTCAGGAAGTATTTACGCAAGGTTGATTACTTAAGCAGCACAATATACTTAGGATATGTGAGTATGAGAGAATACCCAATAGGTAGCTAAGAAATATAGTAACTAAGTAGGTAGGTACCTACCTACGCATAGTCCCTACTTAAAACGCACTCGTACTTAAATCAGAACGGTACCCTACAAATTCAGGTCATTATGTGCAGTGCGGCTTGTGGATAGACTAGTGGCCAACCTGCGACGAAGTTTTCAGATCGCCCGAATGCCTTTGACATAGCCTAACGACTGTTGTCCTAAGTCGAACAACCGGAACCGAAACCAAAATATGTTTAAGTGTAACGTAATCGCATGGTTAACGTATTAAGTACAATATGTAATTTATCTAATACAATAGTGGCACAGATAACTCATAGTTTGTACTGAATACGTAAACGATACGATAACGTTACACTTAAGCAGATTTTCGAGCTCGGTCCACTGTTCGAAGATTTACTTAAGTAATTTACATATAGGTACCAAACATACATTGTGTAGTAATATGCATAATACAGTTGTAAAAATTATAAATTACTATAAGTATTATTACTATAATGTACATAATACTCGTAATATTTAGTGTAGCACCGCTTTGGTTAATAAACTGTAAAGGTGTATATTACTATTTTACAATAGTAATATACACCTTTACAGTTTATAAATAAAAAAAAATAAATAAAATACTAACTAGTAGCTCCGCGAACAGTAGACTTCGTGAGGACAGTCTTATTCGATTCATCGGCGTCATTTTTCTCGGCGATAGTCTGAGCTAGCTATCTATGCATACGGTATCAAATGTTCCTAAACTTCACCTTTTATCTCGCCAACCACTTGACCACTTTTGCTAAAATTCTTCTTTAAAGTCAGGTACCTAATGAGTACGTTTAGAATTAAAATGTCTTACAAAAAGTAATTGTGTTCCTTTAGAACACATAGCAATACTTAATTGCACTTCAACAACTATAATTATAAATAGCACTTCATCGTCGTAGACACGAAGAAGAAGAAGAAGAAACCATTGAAAATTCTCCGTTGCAACTTCTTAATGAAATTGTTAATGAATCATTTGATTGGTCCAGTTGTTTACATGACAATTCATATTATGGTGACTACAGAAAAATGATAATTGGTTACATATCTGTAAGTACGGTGCACTATCTTGTTAAAACCATAAAATGCTCTAAATGTTAAGAAGCCTTGCAGACTGATGAGAAACTTTATTTTCACAAGCTCGTTAGTTTAAAAAACAAAGGCGGTCTTCGCTTCCCGTCTAAGGATCTTTTTGACATTTGTGTCACTTGTGAAGCAGTTGTTCGAAAATTATTGAATGAAAATATTGCAATAACCGCAGAAAATCAACACCAAACTATAGTCTTGAACATATTAAAGAAATTCATTGGAAACAATCAGATTTTTATCAATTTAGAGTCAAAACATGAATATGTTGGGCAGGAACATAAACTTCATTTAATACGGTGTGTAATTGAGAAATACTTAAACATTAGGTTCCACCATATTGCTAAATTAGAAAGTATTTCTAAATCAGTGCAAAGTAAACGACAAGGGTACAAAAAATTAATTCAGCATAAAGGTTTTTAAATAAAACTAGCAGTTACACCGAGTAATTTTATTTCTGAAACTCTTTGTCTTTTCTCTTTCACCACCCAATGCCACTACTTTTTACCGACACCTAATGTAGGAACCTTATTATTATATTAAAACTAATAACGTTATAACTTTATTAAATTTATAACGTTAATAATTTGATAACGTTATTTTTATGGGGTAATTTAAATTATCATGGCAGCACCGATTCACGCACTACATGCATAGAAAACCAGCCTCACTGCTCTGTTCACAACATTCTGTCTTGACTTTTTTATTTTGTCTGAGTGTGGTGTGTGGATTAAAAAGAAATAATGGAATGGATGGACCGACTTTTACAACCTTTACATCAAAAACAAGGCACACCAGTAAATAACTTGTAGAAATAAACAAACACCTGTCATTTTTGACAGAAAGCTCACGACGATTATGGTGTAGAGCATGGTTCAAGTAATCGTCAATATGGTGGCAGTTAAGACGTCATCGATAACGTAGCGTGGGCCATCGTAATCACGCTCACGGTGAAAGGGACCGACTATTATCGCGCTAATATCGATTATGGCTTAATTGGGACTGCACTGCAAGAGTGCAGACTAAATAGTTATTTTCTGCAATACCACAGTATGCATATCAAACGAAAGGGCTTGCTGAGGAGAACACGAAAACTAATACAACGTCACATTAAATCTTAGGGACCACCCAAGATGGCGGACAAGTTATATTATGCTCTAGCGACTACCCGCGACTTCATTCGCGTAGTAGGCTTGGCCTTGGGCCATGCCATAACCCTCATCTTTCCTTGGTTTTACTCTCACAAGAACCATCTTCCAAGTTTTTTTTTCTTCCACTTTACTACGTAGTAATGGTACCTCAGTGCCTTCTTCTGACAATAATTAAACACAACAAAAAGAAAATTAGCAACATTGTTCCATCCGTTCTGAAGTTATAGCGTGACCAAGAGTAATAAGGGTTAATTTTTATATAAATACTAGCGACTGCCCGCGAATTCGTTCGGGTAGTAGACTAGACCTTCGGCCTCACCATTACCTCCCATCATTTCTTATTTTTGTAAAGTAAGAACCATCTACGAAGTGTGATTTTTTCTCTCTATATTGATTGCTAAAGCAGGCGTTAGTGCTCTAAAAAATAATACTATAAAAAATGACAAGGGTTGCTATGTCAATACGAAAGTTTAAGTATTTCTAAATGCTTATTTCGGTTGGATAGTACTATCAAAGCTGTTCAATAAATATCGCTCCGTCCCCGTAAGACGGTTAGTCAGATAGAGAGTTAAAATTCGATGCTCGGACCCGAACCTCGGTGGCCTAGTTGGTAAATGGCGTCTGACACGGAGAGTCAGAAGACGCGGGTTCAAATCCCGTCCTAGGATGAGAATTTTTCTTATTTATATATTATTATTTCTTATTTATATCTATAAATTTAAATGTTTCAACATCTACGAAGTACGAGATTAGAAAACATTAAAAAATATGAATGAAATCGGTAAAGCCGTTCTCAAGTTATAGCGTGACCAGTGGGCCGAGCACGAAAATTTGCTTAAGTGTAACGTTATCGTATCGTTTACGTATTCAGTAGTTGACTTATCTGTGCCACTTTTGTACTAGATAAATGACAGTTTGTACTAAATACGTTAACGATGCGATTATGTTACACTTAAACAGATTTTCGTGCTCGCCCACAGAATAATTGTTGTCTGTGTACGATAGTGGGTTCTTAAGGTAATATAAGATAAAGATGAGTCTCAACAGCTTCGTTCATTCCGAACATACAATATTCTTTTAACTTAAAAACTACATCGATTTATATATTATATTTAATTACACAATAATTAAATGTTCAAAATAATTAAAACATTGAGAAAAAAATACCAACTCTTATAATTATAAAATTGTTACCATAACTTTGTCAGTATTACATTATACATATTATGATCATTATTCAAGTACATCCTCTAGAAATTCGTCAATTTTATAATACGCCTTTGAAACTAATAATTCAAACAATTTTCTTTTAAACATAGTTACTGACTTCGACTCCAGCATTGATTTGGGTAAATGATTATAAATTGTTGGACCCATTCCCAATATCCATGAATAGGCATTCAAATTTTATTTCTTATATGTATATGTATTGTATTTAGGAACTCAAACATATGCAAATTATTTTTTATAAATAACGCAGTTTCGTACATGTACAGACACGGAAATGTCAATATATTCAATTTCAAAAAGAATGGCTTACTAGAATCCCTATTTTTTAAATGGCAGACCGATCTTACACATTTCTTTAGAGCTTTAAAGAAAGTTTTTCTTTCTGAACAGTTACACCAAAAAATGACACCGTATCGTAAAGCAGACGTACATACGCATGATATGATATGAGCACTGCTGGCTGATTTACCACTTTAGCTAGCATGTTTAAAACGTATGAGTAGCTGCGTAATTTAGAGCATTGATTCGGCATGTTTTTGCCAATTTAGATCAGAATCAACAAAGAGTCCCAGAAATTTTGTAACTGAAATGTCTTGAATAGTATTATTTAGATAAGTAATTTCGGATGTCAGTTTTTTTATATTTATTAAATGTCATTATGCAAGTTTTGTCAATATTAATTAATAGATTATTACATGTCAACCATTCAATTATATTACTCAATGCCAAATTGATTTCTGGACCCGGAGATTTATCTCTATCAATTACAAAAATGGCTGTGCTATCGTCGGCAAATAGAACCCAATGGTTCTATTATCACAAGCTATTGATCATCCAATGATGATCAATAGCTTGTGGTAAGTCATTTATGTAACTAATAAAAAGCAACGGCCCCAGCACGCTTCCTTGTGGGACTCCATACCTCACCAAACAAGGAGAAGACATATATATTGTTTCTACTTTCGATTTGGGATAAACCTGTGTGATTTGAGTCTGCTGAAAGCGATTACAAAGGTATGACCTGATTAAATTCAGAATATTGCCTCTAATTCCATATGCCTCTAACTTATCGATTAAAATATCATGGTCAACATAATCGAATGCATTCGACAGATCCATGTACATGGCATACACTGGTAGTTTTTTGTCTCGGCCTGCAATAATTATTTTTAATAAGTTATAAACGGCAATATTAATAGACTTGTTTTTACGGAAACCAACTTGTTCGACAATTAAGATATTGTATTTATCAATATATGAATATATACCAGCGTGAATAAACTTTACAAATACTTTTGAAAACACGGGAACTAATGCAACAGGTCGATAGTTGTTATTTAGCTCTTTATCTTGTTTTTAAAAAGAGGCTTGATGATTGTCATTTTCATCTTATTTGGGTAAATACCACAATCTATGCATGGATTAATGATATGACTCAGTAAAGATGATATAATATGAGCAACATCTTTGATAACCTTACTATTTATTTCATCATATCCTGCACTCGGAGTATTTTTTAAAGATCTAATAATCTTTAGAATATCCTCAGGAGTCGAAGTTAACATAAAAATAGAATTTGGTTTATTCCATGTAATAGGTCTAGCATTATTAGTACTCAGACTTTTTAAATTAACTTGATTTGCACAATATTCATTAAATACCTTTACATTGTCTTTTGGATTCATCAATATTTTATTATCAATATTTATTTGCTTAATGTCAACTTGTGGGAGGCTTATTAATCATATTTTTATTTATTATATTCCATGTAGCTAATATCTTATTTGAAGCCATTTTTATAGCATAGTTGTTTCTGGATTTTTGAGTCAATTTAATAATAGATTTTAATCTTTTAGAATATTTTTTAAAGGAATATAGGTTTTCAGTGTTGGGTTTTTCCTATATTTCCACAAAAGCATTCTCTTCTTTTTGGTGCATATTTTTATACCTATCGATATCCAAGAAGGCTTTTTGTGTATGTACGAGTAGTGTTTACGTTTCACTAGAGGAAAACAGAGATCAATTGATAGTTTAAATATTTCGTGGAAGGCATCATAAGCTTCATTTGGGTCACGGCTATCAAACACTTCGCAGAAGCTTAGATTACTTATGTTATCCCTGAATTTAGCCATATTGCCTTCACAGAAATCACGTCGTAGTGTATACCAAAATTATATGGGAAAGAATTATTTTCAGGACATATAAAATATTGAGCCGTGTAGTCTGACAGAACTAGATGGATTGCTTCACAAGAAGATCCCCGTACATTATGAAGGAAATTATCAAGACACGTTTTACTGGCTGGTCTAGAAGGTTCATGGAGAGATACTTTTAGATTGTAGCTCTTAACAATATTTAGGAATGTTTCTGTAGTTTTATTATTTTCCAAAATATTAATATTAAAATCACCACACACAACAACCTTTTTTTTCCTAAAACAGATTTTGCTCAAAACGTTTTCTAAATTTTCATAAAATATGTTTTTAGATACATTGTCATTTTTAGGTGCTCTGTAAATACAAACAATAATTACATTACGTTCAATTAATTTCAATGCGCAACATTCCATATTATTCAGACTACTCATTTTTTATATCAGGTATTTCTCTAAATTTATGACTCTTATAGTCAGAAGTAAACAGGATCCACCTCTTCGGTTTTTCCTACAACAACATGCAGCCAAAGAAAAGTTAGGTATGTTCAAAAGGAAGGTGTCATTGTTAAGCATATTATGTTCCGTTATGCCTATTACAACAACGAATTTACTATTTGCCTTAAGTTCCTCTACTTTTATCGTGAGTGAGTCTGATTTACTTATCAAGCCATCAATGTTTTGATGTAAGACATCAATTGTCTTTTTAGCAGCGAAAAAATGTTTTTGCGTTATTGCAATTTTCTGGTTCACAATTTACTAACTGACCGTCACTACTAATGCTGGAATCTGTTTGCGTTCCTTTACTTTTTAATATAATTTTATTTAAGTTTTTAATGTTCCTATGCTTCTTAGCCTCATCCAACTGAAAAATGTAATCAAAGCGTTTTAATTCTCTTAGTATAGATTTGCACAAATTAACACATATGACATGTTATGTGGGACGTTTCTACGATAGTTCATATCAATGTATACAACGTGTTTGTACTTTTTACATACGTGTCTTATCTCATACTTAATTTAATTTATTTCCATTGAGAAATCTATTATATATATATATACTGCTCGCGACTCCGTTCTCCGTAGGCTCAGCCTTTTGCCTCGCCATAACCTACCGTCTTTTCTTAGTTTTTCTTTCGTCCGTTGATGTCTTTTTCTACTTACTGCTAAAACGTTCCATTCCAACTCTTCCACAACTAGAGCTGAGTACGTGAGCATTCAAATAGATCTTATAGGCAAGCGTGTTAAGTACATGTTCGACCGCATCGTCATTCATCCTGTGAGAGTCAAACTCTAGTCTATATAAAGCGCTAAAAACAAATCGAACGTGGTTAGATTTTCTGTATGCTTGAAGTAATAAGTTATAGCTATAATGAACAATATAAGTCGTTTTATGTTCCGTAATACTAATTTGTTAATTAGTGTACAATATTGAACGAGGTGGTATGGAATCGATAACTGGTCATTATAGCGAAAGAAAAAAAATCATTATTGTTTATTTTTATGAACCCATATTGATTGCTCTTCAGCTAGTATAGATAGGTATATATAGATTTTGATGAAAACAAACATGAGTAAGTATTTTAGTGAGTGGTCAAATCACTAAGTACCTGATGGCCAGATGTATAATGAAAACATAATGGTAAAGACTGACACACAAAGACATTAGTCATTCCTTGATTATGGACTCACTCTCATTAAAGTAACTATAAACAAATATAATATTACTGAATGGTGTTTCAAAAATATATTTATCTTTAATTAATCGTTAGCTAATGGCTCTATTACGGCGGTGATTGAATAACAAGGCGCGCTTCATAGCAAAACTTTCAGTGCCGCAGTTGTACTACTTAATTATACGATAGTTAGTTAGTACTTAATTCTATTGTTTATGTAACGATATGATAATGATAATTTATATTTCCAAAAGTAAGCGATGACAGATCAGCTGTTTGTGTGTAGTGTATTATGAAATCAAATAACACCAATCAATTAGATAAGTAGGTATGCTTAACCCTTAATGTATTACGTTAATTTGCTAGGGATCATGCGATTTGTAAATACGCGAATTAGGCAAATTCAAATTTTTCGCGCGCGCTCTGTAAATTTAAATCTTTGAAAGGTAACTACTGAATATTTTTAAATCTGTAAAAAGTAAAAAACGTGAATTTATATGAGCAGCCTTACATAGTTTTAATTGTCTATGCCTTTATACGTATGATATCTGTATCTCACTAAATAGGTATAGTACAATGCGACAGTTTATGTGTGTGTTTATATCTCTTTCTCTCGCGCCGCAATAGCTTGGCTGAACGGTTTGGAATCGACTCGACACGGTCTCAAAAAATCTCACATACGCTACATAACACCCAATCATTGATTCTGAGACAAATCAAAAGTACCGGTATAATATTTCTGTGAGGTGAAAATTTTCCAGTACGCGGCACAGCTAAATATATTTGAACTTAATACTTATTATGTAATATCTTTCTTAATAATAACAAGTTTAAACAGGTAAGTATTATTGATTAATATTTTACGTAGGTTTACACTTCTGCTATCACTGCGAAAAATGATGAATTAAAAGCATAGTAACTGGTAGTCTGTGCATAGAGAAATCAGCATTCTATACGCTTCTCCTCCGGAAAACAGTTTTAGTATTACAGTCCCTACCTACTTAAAATCTACTCATTTTTTAGTACTTAGGTATTATAATTTAAAATTTGAAATAGTTGTAGAGACAACAATCATTATATCATATATTATTATATTTATCATGAATATTTTTTAGAAGTAATTAAGTACGTATAGAAACATATTACGAGTACTTATGTAATTTTAAATTATTGATAAAACGATGTCTTTAGAGAAGTGGAACTTTTAACAATATTTTTTATTTTGCTTGTCGGTATTTTAATAGTTATTTGTCATTATATAGTTACCTACACGTAACTCATTTGTTTCTCTCATTACAGTTTATTGCCGTAAAACGTCACTTATGTGATTAGTCATTACTTACCTGACTGCTTACTTAATCAAACCTATACCTACTATGAAATGTTATACCTAATATGTGAAATAAAGCATTTCATATTTTACTGAGGGATTCCTTCGGAGGCGCACTCTAAAAAGTTACACCTCTTTTGCTTCATGAGTTGCACGGATAGTTGCCCGCGAGCAAATAATTAAAAATACTTTGTCATGTAAGTATCAACAATATTTTGTCATACGTAATGTGATGGCGTTTGATTCAATTAAGTAAACCAAATGCAGCTTCCAACGCAAATATAAAGTCTTTTATAAAATTCAGCCTTTACTTTTAAAAGTCTTGATAAAACACTATATTAATAACCCATGAGATATTGATGAACGTCTGTCATATAAACATGAATGTAACGTAGGTATACCTATGCTTAGTGCATGACTTTTTAGTGCGTCTACTGTATCGTTATAGAACTTTTGACTTTACACAGCAGGCGCTTTCATGGTTCAAAAGATCATGGGCTCCATCCTCGGGGTGTGATGACATACCTAGGTAACTTTATCCGAAGGACCCTCTAGTCACGTAGAAACTTTTGTAGAACACGTAGAAGATTTTGAGTTCTATGACTGTCTTTATATCGAAATAATAAAACAAAATCCATTTATATTTGTATATGTTTGTTCATAAACATTGCAATAGAAGTAAGCATAACTATAAAGACTTGTCAAGAAAAAATACCTTGGCGGATACAGTTCAAGCTGCGGCTGCCTAAAAGGTTTATGCAGGCGCAGGACGTACAGAATCGGTAGATTTTATATGAATCGACAGGTGGTATATAGGGAAACAGGCCATATCTGCTTGGATCCGGTCGCATAAGGTAGATACTCAGTTATGGAAACAGCAAGATACATTGTTGTTAAAATGGTGTTACTATATATAACTTCATGACACGAGTTTTACAATTGGGTAAAACGGAGTGAAACCAATAATTAAGATTATAATCGCAAAGTCAAGCGAAATATCGAACTAGAGTTCCCTACATACGAGTATGTACATACACAACGAGATTCAGCCATGCATTTCCCAAATAATCCTATAAGAAAGTATCTTCTCTAACGGGTTGACATTTGTTAATAACTTTATAATTAGTGGTCACGTTGTGGCTTCGGGCAGTAGCCTATTTAATGCGAGGATGCCATGTGGCACGGCTGGGAACTGCCCACTCGGAGAATCCCAGACACCAAATGTACGGCTCAGTTCCGGACTTGCACATTGAAATTTGAATAAATATGCGTGAAATGCTATCTTCAAAGTTGTGAAAATAGGGAAGGGCGTGAGAACTGATGGAAGCTATTTTCTTCAAAATGTTGGGCACTGCACACACTGATCATGCCTTAGTACTTTACCTTTTTCATGGCTAAGCCTAATATGTTTAGTCGGTGATAGATTGTTAGTACATCTGAAACATAAATTACAGTATCGTATACATTGTATAAGAAAAACTTTTTGCTGTAGCAGTAAAACTCTTTTTGGTTTTTAAGATTATTTTCTCTAGTTTGTACCAAAGAGAATATAAACACTTCGTTTTAGTTTGTACTTTTTCTTTGACATAAACTGTCTAACTCAAATACTACGATAAGTAAAACACCAAGTATTTTTTAATTTTCCAGGGAAAACTTGGCGAAGCACTAAACCGAGCATACACAGTTTAGTTGACTGCAGTACTTTAAATGAGCAAATTATAATTTGATCACGAAGAGAGTATGGGTTTGGGCAAAAAGCAATTGGAACAGCTGACTGGATTCTCGGTCTCATTAGTTGCCTATGCATTAACAGGGGTCGTAGGATTGGTATATCTTACGGACTGGAAAGCTGTAGTCTCCTACATACCCTTCTACAATATACCGTTCAAAGACGAGAAGAAAAAGCCTCGATGTGAATAAATCTAAAGATTTAAAAAATACAAATAACAATAACAAAATGATATATACATTGAAATCAAATTCAGACAGGTGGTGTTCTTGAAAAGAAGCTGGTAACAAAATAACTCAGGAGGGCACGATCGCAGCACGCGTCGTCATTTGTACAATAGAAATGGAGAAAAGAGAATGGAATTATAATAATGACCGGTCCAAGATCAGGTGTGTTCGGATTTGTATTTAGAATGTCAACCGGGTATTGCGCACGCAGCCGGCAGCGCACGCGCAGCTGCCGCCGGCCTCTCCGTCCCTCCGCCCTCCGGCCGGCGGCGCCCTCCGAACAAATAGCAAACAGGACCTCATGTATTGTAATTTTTATTGTATTTTATTTGTCCAAAAATGAAATGGTTTTTTATGTTGTAAATTGACGCATTAAAGTGTGAATGTGCACCTGGACGGTTTGTTTGAATAATTGTAGATTTTGCTAAATATGGACACAGTGTCAAGACTGAGAAGTTCTATGCGAATCTTTATTATCGAAACCTCGGTCAAACTATATACAACTTGATCATAAAATATAGATCTACATAGTAGGGCAGTGTGATGCGAGTCGCAACAGCGAGCGTACACCACTCTCTTTGCAAAAAAAAATTGTTACTATAAACTTCTTATTATATACGAGTATTATAACTTGTTGAAGACGGTACCATGATAGTTAAAAAGTACCGTTTTTTTGGTAAAATTTTATTATATATTATTGTATTATTTTATATACTATTTATTATATATATATTATTTATTATTTTATTTTTTACTATTACCTTTTTTAGTGACCCTTGCTACTTACGGTATGATTATCATCCACCGTCAATAAGGATATCATCAAGGCTTTTCAGATAATGGAGTGTTAATCAAAATAGCTTGACCGAATTGGACGAAATTTGAACGGGGCACACGGAAAGCACCAGCTTCAAATAAAATAAAAGAATGATCAAAATCGGTTCACGCAGTCAAAACGACTGAGGTAATAAAAAAATTAATAAATAAAACAAACAAATGAGAACCTCCTGTTTTTTGAAGTCGGTTAAAAATACTAATCTAAGTTGTCGAAGGTGAAATTGGAAATATCCAATAATAATATAAACATGTCCAATATACAATGTGTCCCATATAAGTGTAGTAATACTGAATGGTGTGCATATGTAGCCAGGCTTCACATGACAAAGTATCAAAATTTAAATAGCTTAACTTTTTTTGTATTTACATACAAAGACAAAAAAAAACGTTATTTTTTATGGACAGCATATTAGACCTGCCTATTCTTGAAGTTCCTTGGAATCAAAGCGATCTGCAATCCCCATGCCACCTATTCATTCAATTCTTTTCACCTACCCTGCATGCGCCCTCTCCCAGCCGCATCTCAGCCCAGGCCTTTTAGGCCCCTTGTTTACCTAGTCTACGTTCTGGAGGACACGGCAATGACCTTCAGAACGTAGACTAGATAAAGGTTCGGTCTAGTTTTCAAGGAATATACTTGAGTTAAAACTAAAGAAAAACTTTGGTTACTCTTAAATCGGAATTAATACTACCTACTTCCCGAGACGCAGTTAGGTCTCAACTCTATGCAAGCTTCTGCGTGTGTGGTTTTAGTATTACTAATTGCATCTTTTTGTTAGGTACTCTCTGAATAAACGACGTGTTTAATTATATTAAAACGTTACAATACGCAGAATTTTCAAACCGCAAAATGGACTGTACAACTCAAAATATATGCATGTAGGTTTCATTCACGGCGATACTGCCTGTTTATACAGATACAAGTATCTTGAGAAGGCTTATTCCATAAATCCCTTTTAACAGATCCCCGTTTAAGGGGATTTATGACCAAAAATGCGCGTCGTCATTGCGTGCCGAAAGGGGATAATTAGACAAAAGTCTAGAAACGCCCTTCACTTGTACTAAAGACCATTTATTTGCAATAAAATTCAACATAAATACAATTATTATGGTAATCACAAAATATTTTATTTTCTACCGATTTCCAAAACGGACGAGGTACTCAATTCGACTGTATATTTTTTTTTTATGTCTGTTACCTCGTAACTTTCGATAGGATGAACCGATTCTCAAAATTATTGTTTGAAAGCTGGTGCTTCCCGTGTGGTCCCATTTAAATTTCATCAAATTCGGTCCAGTAGTTTTTGAGTTACATTACACTCAAATAACTGGATAGAATGGAAGTCGGTATTAAATTTTTCAAATTGTTTTTGTTAATATTAATGTATCAACACCAACAATTTTCACCAGGATATTTGCACTTCCATAAAATATCTCATATCATTGTCATCATCATCATCATCACCATCAGCCAATCAGTCCAATATTGCTGGACATATGCCTCTCTTAATTCACGCCACTGAGCCCGATCTTTTCGGCTAATATTATACCAGCCCACTGCCACTTCAGTTTGCTAATTGTTGTAAACTCGTAAACCCTCGTAACCTCGTAACTCATAAAACTAGTGTAAAACTTTCTTAGAAACTCAATTTAAAAATAATAGAACTAAGGTACTGACTTTCGTTACCTGTATTTATTTTTGGATTCTATTGGACCCAACAATTTTCTCATATACTTTTGTTTCTTAGGAGCTCAATCATCAGAAAAATTAGGAACTTTAACAAAATATGGTTTTGTGGTTATGGATGATGATGGTGAAAGTATCATATGTGTTAATTCAGCGCCTCATCTAACTCTACACCAAGTTTCATCAAAATTGGTCCAGCCCTTTGTGCTTTAAGAAGTAACAAACATACAAACACGCTCACAAACTTTCGCCTTTATAATATTAGTGTGAAGTATGATGAATAATACTAAGACTAAAAGCGCAAGAAAAAGGAGAAGAATATTAGGATCTAGAGCAGCGGTCTTCAACGTTTTACAAATCAAGGGCCAAAATTTTATTTTTTCTGCACAGCGGGCCACACCATGTCTGCTCTGCAGAAAAAATAAATTTGTTTTAATATTATTTTAGGTATTATGATAAGAATTTTTTATTGGCAATGATCAGGATGATTAAACAAGTAGATAAGTAGAAAACATTTATTTATTGAGCCAACATCAACAAAAGGGGCAAATAAAAATCAATACAATGCAATTGGTCAACGAGATGTCTGACACTGCTTATTTTTAACCAGTTTATCAATATCTGGTATAATATTGCTGGTTGCGATCCTCAAACTGTTCTCAAGGTGAACATCGGTGATTCTGGTCGACGTTTTGGATTTCACGTTTTTCATGCGTGAAAATAACTGCTCACATGTATATGTGGATCGAAAAAGTGATATTGTTTTCAGTGCATGATCTCTGATTTTGGGAAAATCTGTAATCGAGACGTATTTCGCATAGAAGTCGAGCAAATCATCATCAAATTTATTTTTTAAGTATGAATTGCACTGTATTGCATGTGTTCCATCTGAAATTCTTCCGGAACTTCTTCAACCGAAACGCTGAATGGACGAGCAAATAAATTCAGGTACTTTTGGTCACTCCGCAAATCAAGGAATCGCGATTGGAATTGTGTTTCCAGATCCTGAAGTGCAGAAATATATTTGTCCATATTTGAAATCTGGAATAATGACAAATTAGGAAAATGCGTGGTAATGTATTTTTGGAACTGGCTGATCCATAGTTCGAGCTTTAATTCAAACGCTTTTAAAAAAATCAACTAATTGGTGAACTAAATTATTTTTCCTTGTAATTTCTGATTCAAGTCATTGAGTTGTGATGTGATATCGGTAAGAAAACCCCAATCGGCCAGCCATTCTTCATCGCTGAAATGCGGCAAAGCTTTATCTTTACTTTGCATAAAATCGGCAATTTCTTTTCGCAAGTCAAAAACTCGTTTTAACATTTTACCTCGGCTCAGCCAACGAACATCGCAGAAATAAGTTATGTCACCGTATTCAGCATTGATCTCCTTTAAAAATTCCTGAAACTGCCTGTGATTCAAGGCTCGAGATTTAATGAAGTTCACAGTTTTTACTACAATACTCATAACATCTTTGATATTAACATACTTTGCACACAAGTTTTCTTGATTAATGATGCAATGGTACTGTACAAAAGAAACATCAGGATTATTTTTCTATACTAAAGTAACAAGTCCTTCATTTTTTCCAACCATAGCCGGAGCGCCGTCTGTAGTAACCCCAGCCAAATTTGACATACACACATCAAGACCGTCTAGGGATATTTTGTATAAAGTTCCTAAACTCAAAAAATACTAGCCAGTTTTAAATTCTTTTGAAGTTTCTTCAAAATTCCTTATTTTGTAAACCTTTATGAAAGCGATTCTAAATTTGAATTAGAAAAATTAAATTAAAAAAAAGATTTACGTGGTAATAAAGTCCGAAGGTTTCATTTACCTACAGTAGTTTTTGGCTATGTTTTGTGTCAAATTTAAGTTTTTTAACAAGTTATCGATTAATTTCGAATGAATGTTATTGTGTGGATCATGCAGCGGCGCCATTTAACGAGAGAGGAAATGTTAAGGGCAGTAGGCATGCTCCAAGCTGGGGCTACTCAACGGAGTATTGCTGAGGAGATTGGAATAATACAAAACGTGATATTAAGGTTATGGCCACGTATCGTGCTACTGGTGAAGTGGCTGAAAGACACCCAGGCGGGAAGCGCAGAACCACTCAACCACAAAACTGATTTTTGCAAGTTGCCGCGAAAATATAACCAAATGTTACAGCCATGCAGTTGGTTCAGAGGCTCCAGTCAGAGCACTAGTTGCTTGTGAGTGACTAAACTGTAAGAAGAAGGCTGCATGAAGCTAACCTTTCTGCTCGCAGACCGCTTCGTACTCAAGCGCTACGCCGAGGAAATTGTGGACGACGACTAGAGTGGGCTCGTGAAAATTTGCTCTGTGAAAATAACCAGTGGTCTGTAGTGCTGTTTACCGATGAGTTCCGGTTCGGTTTCCATCTTGATAATCGTAGAGTACGTGTTTGGAGAGTTCCTGGTCGAGAGAGCCGTCTGCAACATCATCAGGAAGTCCATTCATACCACGGCGGGACCATTATGGTTTGGGCGGGAATTCATGTTGGTGGAAGAACAGACCTGGTTTGGATCTGAAACAGCATGACAAGTTTTTTGCAATATAAAATAGAACTTTTCTGACTGTGAGTGTAATTTTTGATTTCCGAACTTAAAACACACATTCACAGTATTCCTTACACATTCACAAACATAATCATGTATAATTTGTATCAAAATCATGAGTTTAACCCTATTCATTCACTAAAAACAATAGCACAAAACATTTTTCTTTTAGTCTGAAGTATAGTCTAATAAATGGACTTTATAAAAATATATACATGTTGTATGTTATTTTTAATAAATTTTGAGTAAATTGAGTAATTCCTAAATATCCCTAGACAGTGTTGATGTGTTTATTTAGCTTATATTTATTTACGACAGCATTGAATGGTGATACAAATCACTACCTTTTGTGCTGCCTTTCATTGGAACAAAAGCAGCCATTTCTTCAGTGACAACAAAATTTCTGTCGATGCCGCGAATAAACACAGCCAACTACGCGGTATCAGTTAAGTCTGTACTCTCGTCGAGCGCAACGGAGTAATAAACAAATTGTGATGCACGTTCCGACATTATTATTTCTATATCCCCTGCCAGGTCTTTTATACTCCGAGCTACATTAACACCAGACACCCTTATTTTGGCTATACTGGCTGCGATAGCACAACACATGCCGTTCAACGCTCGGCACTGACTGACTAGCTAGCGAACTACACAACGCGTTCCAGCCGCGCGCTCAGTCAAGACTCAACAGTCAAGTTAATTACAAGCTAGGATAATAAAGCGACAAAAGAACGTACACAACTGTGCAGTTTTCACTAATTTCGGCAACCTGAAGGTTTTTATTACTTAATTGTAGTCTTTATTGGGAGTGCTGTTGGCGGGCCGCAGAAAACATATCGGCGGGCCGCGGGTTGAAGACCCCTGATCTAGAGCATACAGAAATTATTCAGCGGAAATGTTTGAGTTAGCAGTGGACATGGATAATAGAATACAAAATAACAGGGTGTCAAGCGGGCGGCAGAAAGGAGGTTCGGGATCCCTCGACAGACGATATTGAAGTTTAAAAAACACTTGAAATCAGCTGGAGCTCAGATTATATTAAATTTTAGTATTACAATTAGGTATTTAGGTATGGTAAGAGTTGATGTTAATCTATATTGTTACAACGTTTGTTTTTGAAAGCTTTATATTTTGAATATATATTTATTTCCCTTGTATGAGTAGGTATATACAATCAATGTTCCTATTATGTAGGTATTAATGAGTTCATATTAGTCTCATAATTTAAAGGTCATGTGAATTTGCTATAAATATTGCGCATTTTATGATTGTTTAAATATTTTTAGAAAAATGTTTGAGAACGAGCCATATGATCGTAACTTACCTGCGTTACACAGTACTGTTATCAATAAAAGTGACAACCCTAATTCACTGTTAAATTTGTAAGAAAAGTTGTGACTTTGCCCACTTTAATTTGACAGGTAATATGAACATTTAAACGTTTAGTATAAAGGTCGTATTACAGATTGACTATTTTTCTACAATGATCCCTAGATCTTATGTTAGAAAATACTGAAGTAATGGACTTTTCTGCAGAATGGGAAAACTTGCAAAAAGTACTATACATTTGGCCTGCTGTATAAATTGAGGTTTTCGCACATTGTATTTCATTGTATTGACATTATTATATATTTTATACAAATACTATTACATTTATCAATGATGAAGCACAATTACAAATTGAAAGTAATGTTATCAAAATAATATTTCAAGTTGAATACAAAACTGCAAGATATCCGGGCAAAGTTGTACGGTTTTAGGTACAGTTTATTAACTATCCCACGGGAGTTCCTTAATTTACCGGGATCAAAAGTATCCTATATGTTGACCAGGGATTTATGCTACTACCATAGATAATTTCAATTAAATTGGCCCAATCGTACAGACAAAAAGAGAAACTAATAAACTAAATTAACTCGATTTCAACCCTTACATCTCCTGACTCGGTTTCTAGCATTTTTTTTCATTGTAAAGAATTCGACAATTTTATTATATGTAGTGATAAGTTTTTGACCTTACAGGGTCACTTTTGCAAGAGTTAACATTAGAAACGTGATATTCACCGTGTGATCCTTTTTGTTTGTGTCCCGATATTTGCAATGAATTTAGAAGGAGTCACTTTTTCCAACATTTATAAATACAGACAATAAGTAATAATATAATTACTTGATACAGACATATAAGAAACTGTAGACCTCAAAGTGGTTTACCACTTTGAGGTCTACAGTTTCTTGTATGAATTGTATCAAGTAATTATTTTTATCTACACTCACAACGTAATAATATGATATGAATTCAAAAAATATTGTATAAACACGTACTTTTTATTCGAGGATAGGTAAAATGAAAGAAAAAAAACATTACAGTGCAACATTTTCTTTCGATTTTCAAACAACTGCGTCATAAAATAACTTTTGAATTTGTTATGGCACACTTTTACTTTTTAATTAATTCGCGCGTATGGGCTCATGCAAATTGACTTAATGTAGAAAAATAGTCTCATTGTCTATGGATGCGCAATGAAAATCTAAATTTCCCGCCATAACACATATTTTTTCGGTGGTTGTGAGTTTGGAAAAATGGATAATATGTAGGTAATGTATGTGTTGTAAAATTAATTGTTGTGTTAATAAAGCTCCATAACTACTACTATAGTTTCGACCACACTATAGTCGGATTTATCCGATAAATATTACGTGAGTAATCCTGTATTTCTAATTAAAAAGAGTGAAAACCATGTTAATAAAAAACTAAATTCCTTATTTTGTCTGAGATTCTATGATTTAACTCATTTTCCACTTTTGTTTTATTTTAACTGTATGAGTGAATATAAAATATTGTATGCAGAGGCATATACGAGTAATTAGGTATTTAGGTATTACTATGACCGTTGCATAAACTAGGTACTATTAATTCATTTAGAATAAAATACAATCAAGCGTAAGTTATTTTGTAGTCATTTTGTAGTAGGTATAACCACAACAAGCAATGACGATTCATGGCAGATTAGAGGTGATAAAAAAAATAGAATAACATAATATGTGTATTGTAACATACTTTTTTAAACTATCACGGTTGTTCTCTAAAGTTATATGATTATTAACGGGATATTTACCGAGGTAAGGTTGTGGAATGCATGCACCATGTTCACGGGAAGACTGCAGTCTTCCCGTGAACATGGTGCATGTAACTGCGCCGAAATATCGGGAGCTCATTCCACAACCTTACCTCGGTAAATATCCCGTTAATAATCATATAGCTGTAACATACTTATTTAAATTACCGTGACATTTTGGACATTGAAATAATGGGGAAAACTACCGCATAACTCCACTCCCCTCCCCCCCCACCAAAAAAACAACCCTTCGGAATGCAACGCCAAAAAAAACACAGTTTAAATATTAATAATTATTAATATGAACCGAAAATATCTTCATGTAGGTTAGGCACACGTCATGTTTTACTACGAGTAACTAATATCAACAAGTTTATCACATTCAAAGTTATCATATCTCAAAAAATCAAGCTAGGTACTTGGAAAGTTGTCTTTATGGGAATCGTAATTTAGCGGTCGTAGTACTCCGTGTGTACGATAAATAGGGTCCACCACCGAGCTACCTACTCAAAGGCCGCTCACAGATTAAGTGTCAGTAACTACTGAGGACCACAATGGCAATTCACAGATTAGTTACCAGTAACTATTGGAGTTCACAATAGGGCACCCAGAGGGGTGAGGAGCGCTGGGCAGCCGCGTTCCGACACAGCCCTGCAAGGCAAGGCAAGCGCCAGTGCTTGACACTTATCTGTGAGCCGCTCACGGAGCGGTCGTGTCGTGCGTCTGCTTACCTGTCGATTGTAAACAAACTATTTGCGCGAAACTCGAACCTTCGAACTTTCCTCTCAATCTTATCGAACTTAGTGACTTGTGTTGTATAGACTTGCTGGTGCTCGAAATGGATTTGTCGTGTGGAGAAAACATGCAGAGCCCAGGACCCAGCAGTGGTGCGAGGGCTGTGGACATGTGCGTCGCAGGACCTGACCGTGCCTTGGACAAGGATCCTCGAGTCATCATGAATCTGCTGACCTTGGAGAGGTCCCATGCCCTGCATACAGACTACTTTCAAAATGTGCAGATAGACATCCAGCCTTTCATGAGGAAGGTTGTCACGACTTGGATGTTAGAGGCAAGTCATTTGAAGTATTATCATCTAAAGCCTGTTTACTTTATTAATTGTCTATTAAAGTAGTGGCTTCTATTATAAAACTGCATTCTAAAGTCGTTATAAATACAGTAAAATCAAATTTGGTATAAAAACACAAATGTCAACAATTGCATGTTGCAGGTAGGTGTCAAATGTCAATGCACCTCACGTATGTAGACAGCTGATTTGTAATGTCCGCATGCTATACATTTTTCCTTATAATGTTAAGCCTTGCATTCCGTTTGACTCAGAAACAAAACGATGAATGTAAAATGAAGATTTTAATGATAAGGATTACGGATACTTACTACTTTGGAACTTTTTATACGCATGCCGTTATAGGTACAGGCACTAGATTTTGCCAGCGTTTGAAACAGGTTATTTTCCTTGTTTAGATATATATATTTCTTTTAGTTTATATCACACGCGTATTAAAGCTGTATTTATATGCTATACCTAATAACAACCTAATCCTACCTGATCCGTACTATTATTTACTGTATGCTGATATTACCTTTGGTACCTATATATTTTAAAACACAGTTTTTAAGTAAGTAAAGTTTCAATTAATAGCTGAAAACATATTGAGTGTATATATGGATGATAATAATATGTATTTAATATATAACCTTTGTATAGCCTTTAGAAGAGGATAATTCATATTTGATTTTAAATATTCACAAAACTACAAGTAAATATAATTACATAAATTTGGTTGGTAAGAGCATTTGGATACCTAAGTACTTATGTACAGCGTTTACTACGGAACTAGTACTCGCGTTTTATTTTAATCTACCTACATAAATCGTCGATTGAGAAACTTATCAGTACACACGAATACCCCCGCTCTAGGAATCCCTATGTCACGGAGCACATAGACACACAACCAATCAAATCGAAGACCCAAGAACAAACATATAAGCGCAATACACAAATGTTTGAACCAACCAGGAATCAAACCTGGGACCCTTAGCTTCGAAGGCATGGGGTAACGTAGAACGTAGCCGTCTATATCAGTGTACTTCCGACACTTATGTAACTCTGTTGATCTATAGTTTGGCGCATGCACATAGATAACTTTTTAACTGGAACTAAGTACTTAACTAAGGAGAAAATTGGGATTGCAATTTTGATGCGGGATTGTATCGTAGTAGGTCTACTACTACAAGTTTGGCTGCCTGCAGCTGTAGGGATAGGTTGGGACGTATTTTGTATCCTGTTCTTTATACTCACCTATAAAGACATCCTATTAAAACTTATTTAGAAAGGCTTTCTCAGTGCTTGAGCATCAATGACAATGACCTCCTCGCATCGCTTCACAGTGACGCAACAGAGTAGGTAGGTAGGTAATCTGTTCCGAAGTATAAAGTTTCGGTGTTCCCGGCTACATCAATTTGTGAGCATGGGAATCGTGATAAAAACGTTTATGATTCAGTATTTCATAACTCGATGCTGGCGATAAACATCACACTGCACTGCATCTGTAATTAAAGCTGTATTTATAAGCTTTCTAAGCTTATATTATTCTTGTGCAGGAACGTGAAAACTCATTAAAGATAAAGATTCCTCATAACTCTACACATATATAAATTACGTACCTTTCACTCCTTTAATATTCCGAAAGTGTTTGGCCACACCTATATTCTACCACTGTCCTCAGTTTCATGTGGTATGGGGCGAGCATACCCTTTGCCGGCTTTAATGATATCCATTTGAGAGGGTTTCAAACAGCACAATTCTAACCCGAGAACTGGTCGGAATTTACTTTTCTCAGTGCCTTATCTAAACTTCTACTGCTTGGTAGTAATACGAGTAGTAGTCACCGCTCACGTAATAAGATCCAGGTTTGTGCTGTAAAAATGTAGCATAAAAGTTATGGTATTGAATTATTGACGTCAATTGAATTTATTGAATATTTTTGCAGGTGTGTGAAGAGCAACAATGTGAGGAGCAGATCTTTCCATTAGCTGTCAGCTACATGGACCGGTTCCTTGTACAGCGTGCTATATCGCGACAGCAGCTGCAGCTATTGGCCGTCACATCTCTGCTGCTCGCGTCCAAGTTCCGCCAGTGTCATCCGTTGTCAGTGGATCTGCTCTGCGCGTATACGGACAACTCTGTCTACCCTCATGAAGTCAGGGTAAGAATGAGTTGCTATATCTGGTTCATATCAGTAGCTAATGACTGTTATGTTTTCGTATGTAGACATGTGGACCACCACTGCAAGCCTGCTACCAATACACAATGTTGTCTCTACACACAATGTTTGGGTAAGGATGACAAATAGATGACAACTATTGACTCACTTTACGGCACTCCATCTCCAAGTGCCACCAGTGCCATCCTGTGTTAGTAGACATGCTCTGTGTGTATACAGACACCCCTGTCTATTCATACTGCCACCAGCTGTCAGTGTATCTTCCACTACGCAATAACCATTATATTCGTTAACCTTGATAGAGTAGGAGTACACGAAATGGATACAAAACAAATTCAAGTTACAGTCTCTACCTTATATATATATATATATATATATATATATATATATATATGAGTAATAAAACCTGTACTATCATTATTAATAGAATTTAGATATGTCGGTATTAGAACATACTATTAAATCATCGTATCTACCGTTAAAATATTATTTAAAATTTGGATCATATACATCACTTATCTTGTCACGGTCCCACCACACCCTACCGCACTTTCAATATTATTTAGCGTGTCCAATTTTCGCTGAGGTTTCCTCTTGTGCGGCTTCATAACTTAACAAAAACACTTGACTTGGTGTAATTGCCTTTTAACCCAGCTAATCACTCGATACCCTCGAACGCAGCCACACAACATACATCCTGTGTCGACCGCAAGTTATTCATTGTTTTGATTCCACTGCGAATGAACTCGATTGGCCGAGTCAAATGTCACTTCTTCACCCCAAATGGTCGTTTCCTACCACGCGAGTTTCCGGCAATTACCTTATCCTCAAGACGTTCATGAGGGCAGTAACATTGTCACCCTCCATGGCAAGTCGTGGCCTGTGACGAAGTAAGTCACAAAATTACTTAACATCCTTCCGACGACGACGGAAACGTGACTAACTCGACGGATATAAGATGGTGTATCTCTATTGTAATAGGTACAATTGGGTAGATATTTCGAGTGAGAGTGGCCGCCATAAGTAATCATAAGTTACATTACGTTAAACGAGAGTAACGGCCTCCGTCTCGTCCAGTGGCCTCATTTACGAAAATCTACATAATTACCGTGACGTGTCCGACGGATGCTTTGCCAGAGATGTGTTTAGTGGTTAAGCTTCCACGCAATACCCTTTCCCACAGTGACACTAATGATAACAAAATTGTGAGGTACCTCCGGCTGCGTGGGCAGGTGTGATTCGAACAATTATATTGGTTGTAACCATGACTCTGTCACCATATTTCACACGCCTCTAGCGTGTCTCCCATGTCAGGTGACGATTTGGCTGTAACTTCAAATATTACATTGCCAGTCTTATTATACTATCGTACCACATGCTTGCTGATCATCTTTGCTGTATTTAAATTTGAGTAGTACGGAGTCGACTGTTTTAGACCGTGAGAAAGCTATCATTCCTTCGAAGCACCGTATGGCATCCCCTACTTCCTTGCAATTAATTCGGGCGATGATCGCGATATGCCTGCACCGCGCATACGTAATGATGTCATATGGTTCAGCGGACGCCTTTCCCATACCTTGACATATATTGTAATTCAACTCTACTACGCATACATTCCTATAAGCTCGTACGACTAATTATAATTAAGAATTCCGCTAACACTTTCTAATTACCGTGAATTCATACTCAGAATCGCAACTAAAGTTTTAGGTTTGCTATATATATACATATTTAATGGGTATTAGATCTGATATATTCGTTAGTTTTATTTAGTTAGAATGGGAGTGATAACTATTTTAATGATTATACCAAGTATCTGATATGAGTGTAGCATGATTTAGACTACAACATAAATCACGCTTATCTAAATAAGTCCATTGAACTCTATAGCGATTACTCTAATACGCATTCATAAATATATATTTTGGGATGGCATTCACCCTTTTGTTGGAGTTGTTTACAAGTTTATGTTTACGATCCTGCCCAAATTAAGTAATTATTGTATAGCAAGTATCTATTGGTTATAGTCATGTTTGTTGTAAATAATGTTTGACAAATTCTAATACAATAATACATTTTAAAAACATGTCACAAGCACACGCATGTAGATTGATAGGGTTCCTTGCGTTACGCAAATTCTTAAGGAGTTTTTGCTGTGATTATAACTTGCTTTGCTACTTTTTGCGGTTTCCGCCTGAACCCTTGAAGTATGACCGTTACGATCCTTAACTGACAAGAATACGGAGTATTTGTCCCCATGTCAATACCTAAATCACTTTGAATAAGGCAACGTAAATTATTCTTTCGAACATGCATTTGTGAATCGGTTTCACACGGGGTCGTGCCCTTTGGGGATGAGCTGTTTAAATTGCGACATGCATTTAGTCCAGGGAATATGTATTGAGGTAGTGTTTGTTCTTTTGTTGTAGCAATGGGAAGTGATGCTCCTACAGCGGTTGAACTGGCAGCTGTCGATAGCTACGGCATTCGACTTCGTGGAACCATTCCTCGCGCGGGTACCTTGGGGCAGAGCGAATCCTCTGGTCCGGACGCACGCTCTAACCTTGACTTCTGTATGCTACACTGGTAAGTACTCACAAGAATCGCCGTAATAGCACACACAAATTGTTTGCGTGTGCGTAATATGCGGGTCGAATTGGCTTCCTGGTGTTAATTACCATTAATCGATAAGTGCGTGTCTCCTGTTATTTTAGGTTTTAGCGAGCGCGATTTACAAACACGAGTTGGCTTTAAAAATACAGTGTATTTTTGTGTTAATGAGCGAAAGCCTCCCTTTGTTTGGAAATGCGATTGTGCGTGCGGTCAGCTATACGAGTGTTGGCATTTGGGGTGGTGTGAGGGACGTGTATCGGAACGCGCACATGCTCGCACTGCGCACTGATATCGCACACCTTGCGCTTGCGCACCCCTCGCGAGCAATCACCCAACCACTCCTATTGTAACTGCGCAGTTATATCAATTAGTCGTCCTATACTATACAATACAACGTGTTTCAAAATTTTCATCTAGCACATGTACTTAGTTATTACAAAGTAGATAAACCAGTTTAAGATCCATCTCGGTCAGTATCTAAATCTATGCAAATGATTGTGTCCACATCGCTAACGGGGCACGTGCTTTTGAGAGGGAGCTTGCGTTTTAATGGTATAGGGCACTATAAAAATTGAAGTAAACTCAACAACGAATAGTAATTATAATATGTAATGTAATGCTCCTTAACGTTATTGGTCGTGAACAATTTAAATATTCCAGTTTAGGGTTTATCCTTTTTTGTCGAATGGATTCTTAAGATAAACGTTACTTTAGGGCACTTAGAAACATTAATTGACAATTGCTAGTCCACCCAAAACTTAGAACAAAAGTTGTTGCGTGGCACTGCAAACTCACTCCCTCCCTGAGACATTGGTTTTGAGTCTCATACGCCCAATGATTTCACTTGCTACTGTATCCTTCACACATCACACAGTAATGCTTGTGCAGTATTGCTTCGCGGCAGAATATCTGGCACTGCGGTGGTTCCAACCAAGACGACCTGTTGCAACACAATCCTACCACCTATAGTTACTTGGGTTTACGTTTCGCGCCTCGACTGCGAAGGGAATATTTCTCTGCTCCGCCTCCTTCCTGATGTCAAGTCGTCCCAGGCATTTGATTAGTATCCCTCTTTTTCTATTTTATTTCAGGAGCATCGTCGATACGGCTCGTACCTTGGAATTGTTAAATGTAAATTAGTATTTAAATAAAATTTAAAACCATACCCTATCATACTCAACCATACTACCTACACCATTAAGCACAAAATATGTTCATCAATCAAATCCTATCAGAAAAGAGTTTTCAAATCGAAACATCTGTAAAGATCATATACAGATGTTTTAGATAGACACCATACGAATCGTATCGCTAAGTTTTAATCTCTATATATGTTCGTATATTTATATTAAATACCTCAGGATAAGTAAAAATAGTTATACAGTGTATCGTAGTAATGTTGACCAACAATGACCCCTTGCTTCCAACCCCGAGGGTTGCGCTTGCCCGATCACTGAACGCATAAAAGAAAAAAATAACTAATTCATAACAGACTTGCTGGTTTTAGTTGACCTTTTGTGAAATGATAGAAAACCTCGCATGTCCACTAAACCGTTTCAACCCGTTGAAAATACATTTAATTAAAGTCTTTGCCTGTAAATATTTAACAAGCTTTTCCACGAGGCTGCCATACTTATATTTTCTTCTGTTAATATCTAAAAGCTTCCTTTCCGCAAAAGATCTGAGTCAGTACAACGTGCACATACTTACTAGTGTGCCTTTTCCTTGCCTGTCCTGGGAAGAGTGGTCTCTTACATTACCACATTAAAACATCTAAGACTCGAAAACAAACATGACGATAATACAAGAGTTTTATGTTGTGACAAAACCACTCCCCCATAATATAGATTGTAGAGTCAAAAACCTATCGGGGTGACGGTATTTCGGTGACTGCCCGTATGGTCCATGATATCTTGATAAGACTTATTTATAGTTATAGCTGGCAGTCGAATATCCATACCCCTACTAATTGATCCCTGTGTTGATTTGAAAGCTTCTCTAAGTCACATATGGTGCTAATTGCCAACATTGTCAAGCAAACAAACTAATAAATATGCCGCTTTTGCATTACCTAATCTATTTTGAATATCATACACGTTTACCATGTATGTACCACTTACTTTCTGTTTCATAATGTGATACTACCTTAGTAAGTAAACAAATAAAGAGGTTTATTGATAGTAGTTTATGCAACTGTCATAATATAGATGCAGTTGCATACACTATTTTATGTAATCTCATGACATTTTTGCTACTAAAGTTTTATCCAACAAAATATTACTCAAATTCGTATGTACGAAATAGCGCCAAAATGGAAAAAAGTCTTCTTCTTCTTCTTGTCTGTATGGCTTGTGCGACGTATCCACAATTTTGCCAATATCAGTGGAAAAAGTCTGTTATTGGTCTATTGGCTCGGAACCAGCGCGTTGCGCGCGCAGCGCGCTCACCACAGATAATGCGTGTACTTAAATTAAATTGAAACCTCCTTGGTCGGGACACATTGTACTTTAATAATTAAAAAATTGTTTTAACGCATTGTTTTGTTAGGAGAATAATGCTTTAATTTATTTTTAAATTTTCTTAAAGAAGTATGTAAATAAAATATGCCAATAAAATTCTGTATATTAATTAATATTCTAATTATGATATGAATATCATAATTAGAATATTACCGAATGAGATTATATAATGTTTTTAAGGTCTGACATACTATCTGTTGGTAAGCTAGTAAATAGTTAAAATAATTTGGGCGTCAAATAATGTCGGTGTTGGTCGCCGGAAATGGCATAATTGCCGGTAACCGATCGTGCATTACTCGAGGTGTGAAGGGTTAATAACATTACTTGACCCCTAAACTTTGGTACTTCATCTAAACTAAAGAATTAATTGCAGGGTTTGTTTACACTGTTAAGCACCGTTATAAATAAAAAAAACCCATATAATACCAGATTCAGTTTCGCAAAAGTTACGCGCAACGCAACGGTAGTTAAAACTTTTAAGGGTAGAAGTAATAATTGTTGCGAGACAATTCTAAACGCGTTTGACCAAATGTATAAGGAGCATGTGATGTGACTGGGTGGTTGAGCCTGATTCGAGCAGGGGAGACCGCGACAGCTGATTGGGGACAATACGCGAAGACGTACGCGTCTATTGTGCGCCCATTCCCTGTCTCGAAAGTCACGACAAAAGCTCCCCGGTACAGAAATCGTCTCGGCGCGCACCTGGCCAAAACGGGACCTTGTCTAACCCGATACTTCGCTATACGCGTCTTCCGAAATCACATTGTACTAGAGAGTTGAACTTGGGAGACCTTCACGTTTCCGCTTTGAGTATCCGACCTCATCAATAAACCCCATTGCTTTATGTTTGAATGCCTGAACGACTTTTGAAGCTGTTCCAGTTTCCATGTGGTTTGTATTACTACTGTTGCTATATGCAAAATCAGATGGTCATTTATTGAAAAGTTTAGTAACAAAATAATCCTTACAAATAATCGGGTTCACATTCATGGTGAAGAAAACACACATTTTACTCGACTGCTATAAATTCCTGGGAGCCATAAAAAGTCCTTTCACTAAACTTGTTTCTAAAATAAGACATAAAGTTTAATAGGGTACAAACATACATTTCCATCGCAACTTGTTTTAGCACGATTCTATGTTGACTATTTGCAACCGTTGCAATTTTGCATTGTATTTTTTGATAGTTGAGATTCACTATTAGGGGTGCGGTTGGCAGGTTTTCGAACGGAACTTAACGGTTCTCGATGACTGTTGAGTGAAGTGAGCGTCATTGCTTGTGGTAATTAGAAGGGTAAGACGCGGGGGTGTCTTGGAGTGCGTTTGGCTGGCGCGTGAGCGAACCTAGCAGATGTCATGTCCCAACTGACGGCCAACCTGTTGCGCAACGGAACGCGCCGCTCCGCTGCCCATGCCGAGATCTCTCCTGATATGTAACCCGCGATCGTTTTTGATTTTTAATAAGCCCACATTTCCTATTCAACCAAATTACCAGCCGGCTCTCGCGTAACTGCCTAACACTGGTTTATGTATAAGCAGTTAGGGTCTTCAAAGAAGTTCGTTAACATTCGCAAGGGATCTAACTATACTGCACCCTATCTTGTCGCGTTACATTGACCTGCAGTTACACGAGCCGCTTAACTCGAGTTACATAATAAAGTACGTTAATTAAACTTGTAGGCACTTTTTATGATCAAAACTTATGACGCATTCGTGTGTAGCGATTGTATAGTTTTTCTTAGGAAAATAGTAGGTATATAGGAACGTTTGTATAAGGGCGAGGTGAAGGAGCGTGTTGAGGTGGGCAGTGACCCTATGTACCGTGGTTGCAGTGTGTGGAGGTGCGAGCGGAAGGGTCGCGCCAGGTGCCATCACATCTGCCGTCTTGGCCTGCGCCTGCCATTGCCTACCCACACCCAAGGAACTATAACAACCTTGTTTCGCTTCAGTACATCCACCGTTAGAAACATAAGGAAAATTATGGCTTTGTCGGTGTTTCTGGATTTTATAAAACGCAAACTAAATGCACTCACATATACCTACTAAAAGCGTTCTAGAATGCGAACGCGTTCAATTAAAGATAATTGTGATAATGTGAAATAAATGCTAAACTAACGGATATTTTATTAAGAGAGTATTGATTAGAGGAGTCGCAATCGAAGGCTACATTACGGAACAATGCGCTCCCTTCTCTTGCGCCAAAATCACAGCTGCGCCCTTAGCTAGACGACTTAAGATGTAAATTACCATTATTCCCTTGCTATTGTCCCGAGTAGGTACACAAAGATGCAGACGGGGACGCAATGCACAAATCGGGCAGCTGTTCGAAGCTCCTTCCTTATATTTCAAACAACAATGAGCCTCTCGTATTGTGCAAAATGTAACGCGACGATTTTTTGCCTAGACCCTTTTCTTAGCGAGCCGAGACTAAATTTATATTTTGTAGAAGTTAACTTTTTCACTTAAAAGTATAAAATTCGTGTAAATGAACTTCGCAAAGTTAGTTCGATTTGTTTTGGTATAAAATACATTCATGTATCATTATTATCTAAAAGTTGTAAAGTATAATGTGGGTAGGTAAGATGCAAGGTGCTCGGCCACCTGTCCGTAGCAATAATTATATCTCAACAGATGCGTCCTACCTGCGCCTGCGCCGCAACTTGGCCTCGCGGCATCTATGTACAAAACTTGAATTCACAAAAAACATAAACAACAGTTTTGATGAGAGTTGAGTGATCTAAAAATATTAATGGATTGCGACATTATTATACATTTCAATATCACAAACAAAATAAGATAGCAATCGAAAATGAAGACTACGAGTAGATCGATAAAAACGACTTAGAATATATTATAATCTGTGGCAGAATACATAAAAGATTGCTCATATGTTTTTGATCTCATTCATTACACCACAATATTCACCAGTAAATATCTGTAATTTGACTTTTTTCTTTCTTAGCTAAGACCAGAATTATCGCTTAAATACCAAATCAGACATTATTAGGTACATTTTAGTTTCCCTGATTTAGATGATAGCGAAAGCAATCGTGCACTCAATTTTAACGAAATCTTTCCAATTGTCAACAGAGACCGAGTTCCTTCTAGTACCACCATCCCTAGTAGCCGTGGCGTGCATAACAGCAGCGGCCCGCGGTCTTCGCGTCCGCATGTCAGTGAATGATTTGTGCCTACTCACGCGCACGCCAGCGGCCGCCGCAGAATTAGTAGCGAGGCACGTAGAGCGAGTGCTGGCGAGGGAAACCCAGCCGCAAGAACCCAGGCCCAGACACAACCAGCAGTACAAGCAAGCCACGCCTGAACAAACTCAACTACCTAACACACCTACCGATGTTCAAGACGTACACTTCTGATATCTAAGCAGAAAATTTTTTGATATCCCTAAACTTCTTCTCAATTTCCAAAGTCATTTTAGGTGAGTTTGTCTTCTAAATAAACTAGGATTGAATCGATCTCACCCGGTTTCGACATTTTCGAATGGAGAGATTTCATTGTTAAGATTTTAGACGTATTTTTTGCGGTGCGCACCTGGGTAAGTACAAAAACTATTCACAAGACAAAATATAAATGCCTTCACGTGTTGCGTCGGATGATGTCTCGTTGATATATAAATGTATGGAAAAAATGTCCATTGATCTCAAATTTATTTATGTACAATATTGCTATAGCTCTATTAGAGCTATGTTATATTAATTTTAGATCTGTTCATCTTAGCGACGACGTTTTTCTTGGCGTTCCGCTGCAGTTTGATCTCCATTAACCCAAAATATGTTTGTAAGACTGAAGCCAAGACATGTATCTATAGCACTGTCTTCTTTTTGCCGCTGGATCACGTAAACAACTAGAACGCCAATTTTTTTGCCAAATGTATATGTTACTCGAATATTTAACGTAATACGTATTTTTTTAAATTCGTAGTGGGTGTTCGTAGTGTAACTGTTTTGTTATATATAATTATAACTTATGTTTTGTAATACTTTTTGTGTGTGGATCTCATTTTGTAGTAAATTATAATGCCTGTATCTGAGGTATCTTTAGTGTTACGAGTTTCGAGTGAAAATGTTAACTAATATACTAATATTTATTAGGTCGAATGTTAAGTTTAGTAAATTCTAGTCACACGTTTTACACATTCCTGTTGTCGACCAAACTTAATTTTTAGATTTAATCATTTAAAAGTATAAGTAGATGTAAGTTAGTTTTATATTGATATTAAGCAAAATACTCTATAAAACCATCACAGTAAGATTGGATTAGTGCGGACGCCTGCGTTCTATTTTATCACGAATGGCGTTGCTTGATAGGTACAGTACAATTTTTACATTGTACTTCCCTTTTTGTGGTATTTATCTAAGCATATTGTGAAATATTTAAAGCAATTTGAATAACATAACTGGAAAAAACTCTAAATATCGATAGAATTGTAAATAGCCAAAATACATTTTTATCTTGTACCAGATGCCATTTTTATTATTTTTCAACGCAATCTTTCATATTGTCGGGCATCATACAAAATAATACCTACACTGTCACTTCATCAGTCTGCTGCTAAGTACTAGACTCATTACTAGTACCTAGTCATCAAATCTCAAGCACGATATTTGATCTTCCATTCTTCTCTTACTTACCAGTTATTTCACTACATTGCCGCAGATTTAACGATTCGAGGCTTACTCTAAATTTCACAGTTTCTATCCGTCCATCCATCCGTCTACTCGTCTGTCCGCCTGTCCCTCTATCCGTCTCTAAAATCGAGTGTGTAACCACTATAACCTAGATAAATTTCACATTTTTTCCATTTGGACAACAAAAACTGTGGGGCCACCTAGCATAAGTAACACAATGCGCAGGCAGGTAAATTGTATCGTGATAAGATGGGATAACGCACCCATACTTGATCCAAGTAGTTAAGTTGGGTAAATTAAATTTATTCATGTGTAAGTAATTAATGTCTACAGAACAGGATTTATGACACACTAATGGATGTAAGGGAGAGCGTCGTAGCGTCATAGCGTAAAGCTAAGGAGCGTTACCTTACATATAACGTTAATTAAAATAATTGTTACGTTATTTGGTCGAGCTTGCAGGCTTCTTCGTTATATCCATTATTTTTTCATAATGAGTGTTCATAACCTTTTCGTTTTATAAATTATTTATAATATGGAAAACTTGTATAGAATAACGTTACAGCTTTTTCGTTTTTCCCTCTTCTATTTATTCAGCTTGTAAAAAAGTATATGTGTTTGTTGTTCTTCACGAGTAATAAGTTTCTATAAAATTATTTCTATACTCTTTCTTTTGATAACTTTGATGTGTTTTGTTACAAATATGGTACAGAAATGAACTTTGAATTATTTTTCGTACTGTTGGAATTTTTACAGAATGATAAATGCTAAACCTAAGATTTTTGTTTATATTTTTTGTACATGGTAGATGTTATTGTTAATTGTAAATTAGTCGTACGTCGGTACGGAATAAGATATACTAAGTATGTATGTTCAATAGCTAGGCAATTTAAATGTACAGTATGTTCTCAATAAAAAGTTATCAGCATCTAATTATTTTATTCCCACTTAATTTAATATTTTATAGGCTGATTGAAGAAGTACCGAGTATGATAGTAAAGAGATTTCGAAATAGCTGTTTAAGCTTATACTTTCCTGCCTAACCTTCCGTTAGAGAACATCAAATGCTTCGATGAAACGCCTGCCTGAAACAGTTACATTGCCATCCAGGACGCTGCCAAATACGAACTACAAAGTTTCGTTTGACGGATTCACGATTTGTGAAAGTAGTCGTGGGTAATTTTATTTTTTTACAAAAAAATTCGTGGATGTATGTATGTACAGTTGCCTGCAATAAGATGTACACATTTCGTAATTTTCAAAACATGATACAGTACTACAATTAAAAAATGTATATAAGGATTATTTTTAACCATAACATAATATTAATAATTTAATTTTAGATTATTTTTGATGTAAATGTTTACAAAATATAATGCTGAGGCACTTTTGTGAAATGTATAAGTAGGTACATCTTATTGCAGGCGACTGTACCTGTACCACAGCCGATACGTACGACTACGAGTAAGTTATAATAGTGGATTGGTAATAAAGGAGCATATAAAATATAAAAGCCGAAATTTAGAGAGTATATAAAAAGTAACATCCCTTTGTAGTGTAGTCGTGGGTACAATTATACCTACCTATAGCCATGCGTAGGTCAGAGATATCTTTTCATTATAATGTGTGATACACCTACACACTAACTTCAGTTGGTTCATAAGTGATTTTTAAAAAACGTATTAGATATATATTATTATATTAATTACTCCTTATTGATGCGTGCTGCTTGAATAGGTAACATATATTATAACTTTCCGAATTCAATAAAACAAATAATGAAAAGGTTACAACACTATTATTACAAAATCAATTAAACTCTAAAAAACAGAAATATATGGTCTGTTTTAAATGTTGGTCTCGGGGTTTTTTTTTGATACCGGTACATGTATTACTTTGTTTTTAAATAGATTAGAATTAGATTAATAATATTTTCATAAAACAGTTAGATACGTACTTACCAATAACCCACCAATAGTAGGTATCTATTATGTTAAATATATGCGTGTAAGTATAGGAAGAAAACCTGAATTCAGTTTTATTCTATGTACTCTCGGAGTTGATAATGTTACCGCATATGAATTATCTAATCCTACCTAAGAGACAGTAAATACACAGTACATGTGGTACCTACTGCGGTGCAGTGCAGTGCTAGAAATTCCGGCGCGAAGCAATAGTAAGCAAGTATAACTGTCTTAGAGCATTGTAGGAAGTTAATCTACTAGACGTATGAAACTTAGAAACCAAAAGTCTGACGAGTGCAGTGCTGTCGTCAAACTTCAGTGAGCCTAGCACGAAAACTGCGTAAGTGTATGTACCTAACATAACGTAGGTACTTATAGTTCTCGTGAAACAGTATAAACTGTCAAATATCTAGGACAACTGTGACACATACAATAATTCATAGTTTGTACGCCGAAGCGTGACGCGTTGACGTTTACGATACGAATACGTTTTGGCAAATTCTTTGTGCTACGGCCTCTGTTCTAAGCTGGTGGCAGTGCTAACCATTAGGCGCAAAACTGTCCGGTCTCCTCTCTTCATGGTAAAAAAAATGCAATTACAAGAGTGGATTTGGTTTGATTTCAGACGATCAATACCTGCTAGGTATATCCTTTTGACCTTTTGGTTTCTTACCGTGCCAGTCAAACGAGAATATTCCGAGAGAGGTAATGTCATCGAGTTTAGTATTCTATCTAGATGGGTCATGTTTTTAAATTAAAACATTTCATTTATAAATGCCATCTGTTCTGAAAGCTAAAAATTAAAATAAATGTTGACCTGCATATGTTGTATAAGCTTTTAACGTACCTTTCATTTGGTAAGTAGTACAGAGACTAGATGGCGCTTTATTTAAAAATTAGTCTAGATGGCGCTAGTGAGACAAAAGCTCCTTTGGTTACAAGCGAGGTGAGCTTTCCGTATACAATAAAATTGTGGCGTCAAATAAGGTTTCGGAATATGGATATGTCAAAAGTTAGATGTAGATGGCGCTTTTACCGGCGCCTAAAGCTTTATGTTGATGTATGTAAACAAGTACAATTTGAAAAATTTAATACCGACTTCCATTCTATTCAGTTATTGAAGTGTCTCAAAACTACTGGACCGAATTTGATGAAATTTAAATGGTAACACACGGGAAGCTCCAGCTTTCAAAAAAAAAACTAATTGAGTACATCCTCCTTTTTGAAAGTCGGTAGAAAACTAGTTGCGATTCGCGGTTTCACCCGCGCGGTGATGAATGATGATGTTGATGATGGATCAAAAATAGCGTACCTATGTTACTTCTACTGATAAAACATTTTTTGAACCGGTTATGTAGTTTTTGCGTTTAACCGTTACAAACAAACCATCAAATCTTCATCATTCAAGTCACCCATCAAGTCTTGACCACAGCAAGTGTTGCTTAACTTGTTGATCGGTTAGTCAAGCTCCGCTACGAGCGCTTCTTCACAACACAAATTAAATTAAATAGCAGTAAGTAGGTACTTTTGTTACAAATTATTGTACGTATTGTAATTGTTTATTTACCCTAAGTACTGGTTACAACCAGGTACTAGTATCTACAGTTTACTACCTAATATTATTGCAGTCTGAGTTAGAAAACTATCACGTGAACCGTTTTCAGTTACGAAGCTGTAGTCTGTGCTCACCTTTGTGCACCACAGTGACTTCCATACGAAGATATTCACATAAAGTTCTAAACTGGTCGGAGAAAACTTCTCGGTAAATATCAGGGGAATAATTATTGTCTACATTTCAAATTAATGTGTGTGATAAATGTAGAAAAAAGTCACAATGTTTTATGATTATTTGATTTTATGATTTTACCTGCGAGTAAGTAAAAGAAGAAAGTATAGTTTGTTCAATCAAAATAGAAAATGTATTCAAAAAGTATTATCTGATTCAAGGTAATGTCACAGTTTTAACCCTGTAGAAGCCAAGCCATTGATTGCTTTTTGACAGTCGTTATCATATCTATAGCTAAATTACTATTGTCAACAGTGGCTAAATGGCTATTTAGATACCTGTTATCGTTATTATGACAGTTTTTTTTTTATAATTAATATCGTTTGTTGTGTGGATCCCCACTTTAATATTAATTTTATTTTAATTGAGTAATATGATTCACTTTACATATAAACTATATATATATATAGTATTAATTAATATTATAAACGTGAAAGTTTGTATGTATGGATGTATGGATGTTTGTTACTCTTTCACGCACAAACGGGGGGGCTAATGTTGATGAAATTTGGTATGGGGGTAGATGAGGCGCTGGATTAACACATAGGATACTTTTCATCATCATCATCATCATCATCCATCACCACGCGGGTGAAACCGCGGGGCGCAGCTAGTATAGTATAATATGGTATATATATATATATATATATATATATATATATACTATAATACTCATACTCCTGGGTGTATGAGCTTCTTCATCAAGTTACTATCGACACCACCTCCATGTAATAGTGAAAACTGTATTAGTCAAAAATGTTTGCCTGTACGTTTTATTCGAATGTTTTGAGATTGAAGGTTATGTATATGTATATAGGTTATGCTTTGAGAGTACCTATATATATATGCATACATACATTTTTAATGTTTGATTTTTTATGCTCTAACGGCTGCTTAGCGAAACGAAACATTATATATATATATATACCATATTATACTATATAGTATAAATGTAAAGTGAATAATATTACTCAATATTCTGTGAATATTTCAAGCGGGTACCTGTAGCCGCTATCAATATCGAGCAAAAAAATAATCACGTTTGTTGTATGGGATCCCATTTAAAGGTTTTCGTACCCTTTGGGTATTTTTTCGTGTTAACAACATGAAAGAAAGAATGTCATGAAAGAAAAACCAAGAAAAGGTGAGAGGCTATGGCGCGGCCAAAGGCCGAGCCTACTACGTGAACGAAACCGCGGCACAAAGTCGCGGGCAGTCGCTAGTATAATATAATTATGTATAACTACCTGCCTTGACTTACTGACTGATTGCTTCATTTCGGCAAAAATTAAACTGCTGAGGTACAAGCTTGAAATTTTGGAAGTTGTTTGTTGTAAACAGGAAATTTTTGGATTATTAGGGGTAGGTATAGAAGTTCGTATCCCATAAACCTAGCCAGCGAAGCTGGCGGGTCATCTAGTCTAGTAATCTATATACGTATAATAAATGATACGTTTATGATAATTAGGAAAACATATTTTGCCTAATGACCATTCCATTTATTAATAAATTTAAATGGCTTACCTACTAAATAGATTTGGCATCACGTAATAAAATGTATGTAGGTAGGTATGTCTTGCGAAGTTATGTTTTTGTTTAATCGAAATCGATTTACACGAAAAAAAGGTATGAGCAATAAACCTACAAAAAAACTTCTTAACTTCTGTCTGTGACATTGACGCCCGAAGCCCGGCGAGCGAAACCGTGGAAGGATCAACAATAATAAGTACCTAAATTATTCAGCAAAATGATTAATATTTTATATTAGTACTTATCGGCTAATAATTTACGAGTATGTAATAAACAGCAATAATTTCTTAACGATGCTAGAGCGCTAGATGATATATTATCAGCATTTTCATTGCTTGTATCAAAGCGAATCCATATCCCATATATAAAACGGTTCGAAAGGAATAATGTACGTAATTCGCATTGCGCACAGTTTGATCTATTTTATCAAAGGTTTATTCCCGTTTTCCATTTACACTCCGAAGTTGGACTGTACACCGAGTGGCATGCAAACAGACTAGGGCGGGCGGGGTCCTCGGTCCCAACTCCCGATGTTAGCTCGAAAAGCATTTGACACTGTCAGTCACAAATTGTTGCTAAACAAACTAAATGACATTGGTATAACTGGGACAGCACATGAAATTTTTAGATCCTATCTTACAAATCGTTCCCAGGTAGTTAAAATCGGGGAATATCAAAGTGAACCCAAAACTATCACCTTTGGCGTACCACAAGGCTCAATTTTAGGACCGTTATTATTTATTTTTTATATCAATAACGTCCATCAGATAGGGTTAAAAGGTGATCTAACGTTGTATGCCGACGACACATGTATGTTCTACTTTGACCACTCTATTAAATCTATTATATCTGAAGCACAAAACGATCTGAACCTTATAAATGAATGGTTTCAGCAAAATATTCTTACCATAAATGCAACAAAAACAAACTACACAATATTTGCAGCTAAAAATAAAAAAATTGGCGATCATATGCCGCTTAAGATAAATGATCAAATTATTAATGAAGTTGAACAAGAAAAATATCTTGGACTTATTTTAGACAGCAAAATGACATGGCTTCCCCATATAAATAAGATAAAATCAAAAGTAACAGCACTTACAGGAGCTCTAAAGAGTTGTGTGCACTGTTTCCCTCATCAAGTAAAATATACAATCTATAATTCATTGGTAAAACCACACCTTCATTACTTAATTGAAGTATGGGGTACGGCTGCAAAAACCAATTTGGGATTAATACAAACTGCACAAAATAAATTGATAAAAGTTTTATTCCACTATGATTATCTAACACCTTCAGAAAAGCTTTACAAAGAAACAAAACTAATGAATATCTGTCAATTATACATATACTATAATTGCATACTTATACGTAAGATTCTACACAAGGATATACATACAAATACGGCCTTCTCTAAAACACAAAAAACCCATACAATGACATTAAGACGTGTAAATGATATCGCTCTTTACAAACCGCGTACAAAGTATGCTTTGAAAAGTATTGTCTACGAAGGGGCTAAATTGTACAATAAATTACCGAGAGATATAAAACAGTCCAAATCTCTACCTACTTTTAAAAAACTATTAAAATTTTACATAATGAAAAATAAAAATTCATTATTATAGATACAGTTTTTAATCTATATATTTATTAATTGCTAATCTATTATAATATATATATATATATATATATATATATATATATGTCTATTACCTCATCGATATTAATACATAAAATTCATAATTTTTTAACACCAGAACTATTTCTAAAATTTCTATAATAAAACTGCTTATGGCTTCGTCGATATTAATATATAAAATGCACAATTCATTAACACAGGTATTAAGTTATTGCAATAAATTCTATAATATTACTATATAAAATTCCTATAATATGAAAATCGGCCTACGGCCTCATCGATATTAACTTAAAAATAAAAAGATATTTACCTAACTTACTATTGTATACATTAAAACTGTACCTAACTTATTATCGTATACATT
Organism: Selenia dentaria; assembly: GCA_917880725.1. NCBI lineage: Eukaryota > Metazoa > Arthropoda > Insecta > Lepidoptera > Geometridae > Selenia > Selenia dentaria. The sequence goes on along the minus strand of OU862880.1, from coordinate 20,334,353 downwards.
AAAACAAACTACACTACTCATTTGCTCATCTAAAACTAGAGAAAGAAAAAAAATGAATACATTATAATATATATGCTATTTCTATAAAACAACACAGAAAAAAAAAAAAAATACTTACAATTTTAATGTAGGTGCGCTTGAGCCACTTCCAGGTACGCTTGATCTTCGTCTGTAACTTGTTAGTAGCCAGTTGTGGCTAAACCTCGCTCGTATCGAACCAAACAATATAGATGACTGATTTTATCTATTTGTAACTACCCTACAATAAAAAAAAAATATATTTGCTTTGTACGACATCGATAATTATTAGTTATGCTTATGTTAACATTATTCTCATGTAAGTGAAATATTTTCTTATGAGAAATAAAATATCTCAAACCTCAAAAACCAGCGCGATGAGAGGCGAGGAGCTCGGGGCGTTCTCGCAAACACACCGTCTCAGGGGAGCCGCTCATTAGTTGTTCAAACAGCCGGCGGCCACTTTGACAAGCAGCCAGCCAGCCGGTCCTCGCCCGATCTTCCTCTTCACTGATCCTACGTTAACGGTAAAGACCTATCGGGGACTGCAGATGGTAAATACGCGCGGTTGTTCTTATTTGCTCGTTCAACGGTCGAGACAGTGTAGCTCTGCGTTTGTGTTTGCTTATTTTAGAACGCTTGTTTGGAACAGAGGCATAACCCAACACTGCAAAGAGACCATGTAGGTTTGTATCATAGTAAAATATTGACTTATTCAATTGATTGAGTTTGGAGTAGGTATGGCAACTTAAATAGAATACTTATCTATAAGCTACTGGAAATGTTTATTTGTTTTGTGTACCTACTATACTGTTATGTTTTAAACTTAATTACTTTGATAGACAATGAATAGAAATAAATCAGGATTTTTAAGTTCAAAGCCTAGTTTGACTTATTTATATACTTAGGCACCTATACATCTAAATTATGATATCATTGTAGTACTAGTGTTTCTGTGAGAGCAGTAGACCTCACGATCCCTTATAACCATGTAAATACCGACACTTTGTCCTTTTCCCTGGCTTAAAAGTTTATCCATTTCAAAGTTTTAAAACCAGCTTCTATGTGCTTGAATTTTCCAATAGGCTATGTAGACTTTTGAGCAAAACACGGGTAGGTATGTGTTTTAGAAATTACTCATTTGTCTCGTGAAGGCGAAGAAGACCGCATAGTCTGAGCAGATTATGTAGTTATAAAATAAAAAAAAATAAAAAAAATGAAATACGTCCATATAAAGCTAAAGTAAACTTCCTCTCCTCGCTCCCCTTTATAAATTTTTTCGTAAACTTTTGTGTACAATGAAGCCCATAATGTGTCTCTCAAAGTTTGATTAAAATCTGTCGATAAAGAATGCTACAGCAAACACCCCCCTTTTGTCCCACTATTTTCCCACCAAATGTAAAACTCGACCAACTAAAAAATTTAAATAAACAAGGAACTTGTGTGCCTATTTTCGTCAAAAACGGTAGAGAAATGCGACCTGTAGGTGAGAACAGACATACATACGAATACAATCATTCATTGGCCAATCTCGAAAGTAAGGGGCTCATCGTTCGCTCGGCCTATTAATTTTCATCTAAAAAACGCCGATTAGAGATGTTAAACTCCTAACATTTATACTACATTCATATACTTAGTTAGGTACATGTTCAGCTTCCGTGTTAGTGTTCCTCCCCGAAAACATTGTAACTAATCTTAACCGTTTGAGATTCCAATTCAGATCACCCGAACGAGTAAATAGAAGCGGCTTCAAACGTCACTATATACCAAGAAGATTTCAGCTAATGGGTGTAGGAGACAGTTTGCAATCATGACGATGGCTGAGCCTCATCAATCACGGGTCTCAGGTGCAGCCGCCCGCCTCAGCCCCGCCCGCCCTTCGTCATCCTCTGCACTGGTATAAAGTCAAAGGCCTTGCCTGTGTTAAACTAAGATGGAACTACATTTTCAAAGCTAGGTGCTTTGTCATTGTCTACAGAGCATCTGAGTTCGATAGACATTTATAGTGGTTGGTGAAAAAATCTTAATAGTTCCCTTATCTTAAGACTAGCTATAGAACCACCAATAAGAGTTTGTATATATAGCAAGTTAAATCACAATAAAACTATTATGTTTAGTACATATAATATAGTATATATAATTACTAATTAAATACTTACCTTAGATTTATAATTAATTTGATTTTTATATATATGGGAACAAAGGTACGTATTCTAGGTATATCAGCAGTTCCCCTCATAAACAAGGTTCAGTATTATCATTATACTAGCTGCGTTCCTCGGTTTCACCCGCGTTGCGATGGATAATGAAAAGTATGCCATTCCCCGTGATATAATTGCCTGCCCAATTTCATCGAGATCCTTTCAGCCGCTTAGGTATGAAAGCGTAACAAACAAACTCACTTTCGCAATTATAATAATAAAACTTGAGATACTAGAAAATTCGAAAAATGCCTAATGGTAGGATTTCTTGCCAAAAATTATACTAGATGACTTCGCTGAAATGTATGACTTACCTAGGTATTTTGACACCAATTGGTACCTAAACTACTTTTTATACCACAAATTGTTCAAAGAGGACAGTAATTGTATAACGTTTAATTTGTTTTATAAATTTAATAACGCACTAAGTTATCCTATATCGCGGGAGGCATACAATACCTCATCATTACACCCAAGACTCAATAACAAGTAAACATACTCACAACACTAATATTTGCTCCAGCTAGGGATCGAACCTGGGAACTCCACTTCGAACGCAGAGTCGCTACCAACTAAGCCAACAGAGGTTGTGTATGTAGGTAGGTAATGTTGTTTTTGTGTTGAAATTGTATGAGAAAAGTTAATTCTAGAATCATACAAAAATTAATCTAAGTAATTATTATTTGATTTAGGATTACCTTATTTTCAAGCTTTTAAAGCTCATTATACAAAAATATGTCATTATGACATATTTTGTCACATATACGTGATATACGTCCGCTGAAGAACTTGATATGATTAAACTCACTTCTTGGTGGTATTCTTAATTAAAAACAGTCGTATTGCGGGGACAGTCGACTGCAGCTCGGCATGTGGCCCTTAGGAGGGCCAGAGAGGGCTCTAATTGAATTACAGCCGGGTAAGTGGAGCTCGACGCACGCACCGCCATCGCCATAACCCGCGCATTATCAGATTAGACTGCGACTTGCGACTTCAGAACACACATGCAGCCTTAAGCTGATTGTAGTTTTGATTTGGTCAAGGTCGGAATATGGCTTCAATATCCCTACTTATCCCTTGTGCCGTACGGTTAATGAATAAATAATAAAATAATTAATAGCATGGCGCAAGCTTATTATGAAATTTTACGTTGTACAAATTTTGTGTACTTACGTCGTTTGTGCGTTATCAAAAAGTTATAAAGTAATCTTTTTCACGTTAAACATGTGAAAACTGTTTTTGAGTAGTAGTGCTATTTATTATAATTAAGTACGTTTTATTGTAAGGTATATTCGAATAATGATTCACCGTAAAATGCTCCTTCATTTGATTGTGTATCGTTTTACGTGACGTTTTACGGAGAAATTGTGGCCACAAAAGCCACGTATCAAGACTTATAATATACAATTTTACCAGGCACAGAGAAAAATGCCTCGGTGGCCTAGCGACCACGACGTCTGACACATGTCGGAAGACGCGGACTCGAATGCAATTGCAAAGTTTGGTTTCACTAAGCAGGCGTTAGTGCTTTAAAATCAAAACTTCACTAAACTTATGAAGGGTTGCGACATTAATACGAAAGTTAAATGTTTGAAAAACTGTTCTTTTGGTTGGATATGCTTGTCAAGATGAGCTTTATATGTCTCTCTGTCTCTATACGACGATTACAATTAAATAGAGTTAAAATCCGATGCTCGGACGGTATGCCTTGGTGGCGTAGCGGTCATGGCGTCTGATTCGTATTGTCGGAAGACGCGGGTTCGTGTCCCGTCCTAAGATGTATATTTATCTGTCTCAATTTGCAAAAATATTATCTATTTAGTACGACTATTGGACAGATAACTCTTAGTTTGTGCTGTATACGTCAACGATACACTTAGGTACGCAAATTTTCGTGCTATGCCCACTGGTCTGTCTAGAAAAAATATTATATAAATTCTAATTATCATGGGCAGACATGATACTTTCATAATAATATTTCTTTTTATCCTCAGTTTAGATTTACCTATTAGTTCATCTCGTTTTGGAAAAAAGACAAGACACGGGTTTGTGAAACAAAGTAGGTAAATACTCATTTAAGTCATCTGAAAATGTGGTTATATATAATAGTACTTTAAATAAACGTAAAGTGATATAAAGTAATATTAAATACTTAATTATAGTTAATTCCCATCAATGACATAACAGCAACCCTTTTTTTAGGGAGGAAGTTATTGTTGCACTTCACCCTGGCGTCTGAATAATTTTCCATATTAAATTCTATAAATACACATTGTTACCACAACCTAGAATCTAAAATACTTTTACATAATATATAATTAATTATTCTTTTAAATTATATAGCATATACATCTTTGTCATTTTTATTTTATGTTTTTATTTATACACACATTGTACAAATATGTTCTTATAAAATATAGGCGTTATTTACAAGTATTTTTTAAAGTTGGAGTACGATAATAACCTGAATAAATTATTCACAAAGTACGTCCAATTGTAACAAGTATGTAAGAAAAATAAGTTAATACTAGTACATATAATGTCATATAGCGGTTGTTATATAGTTATATAGCGGTTACTGCCGTCATCCGTTATTCATAACAAGAACAATTTAAAAAAATTGATACCGACTTCCATTTTATTCAGTTATTGGGGTGTAACTCAAAAACTACTGAACCGAAATGGGACCACACGGGAAGCACCAGCTTTAAAAAAAAAAAAAGAATTTTGAGAATCGGTTCACCCAGTCGAAAGTTATGAGGTAACAAACATGAAAAAAATACAGTCGAAAAGAGTACCTCGTCCTTTTTGGAAATCGGTAGAGAAAATGTGTATGTTTTTAAGGAACCGCTGTCTCTAGAAACCCTTAAAGTTCCTCCATTTCAGGCTTAAGAACTAAAGCAATAGTTAATTGTTTTATGTGCCCGTGTGTGATTATGATGATGACATGTAGTAATTAAGTACTTACGAGGTGTTCTTCCAACAGCAGACCATGCCCATACGTTGCATTTAAAGTCTACTGTAAAGGCAACCATATTTGTGGATATGTTACAGCAAAATATATGACCTGCTGGCAAATCTTATCTACCTGGCCATTTGGTCTGCTTTATCACGTAGCCATATGTTTTTCTTAATTGGAATATATCTGAACTTCCCTTAAACCATGGTTTAAACTCGGGGCTATCTTGAGTCCAAATGAATGACTTGACAGTAAGAGCTTATTGCTAACTAGCTGTCTCCGCGGACTCCGTTTCACCAATATCTTTGTCCTGGCCCGTCTATCCCGCGAGATCACATTTTTTTATAATAATAGAAAATAGCTCATATTATACTCCGGAATAATGTAAATTTCCTTAGTTTAAAGATTATTTAAACGGTTAGTATTTTTTGAGTTTATTCATTACAACCAAGCAAATATTTCTTTTTTATAATAGGTATTATAATTTGCCTTCGTCACACTTCGTATAGGTGTTGTAAGATTTATAATAAACTACTATATGGGCTACTTCGACCAAATGGTTGAAATGAGAAAAAGGAACACGGGGTTAATATAACCATAAATCGTATACGCCAAGTATTACAAAAAAGTTTACAGGCTGTAAAAGATGCGAAATTTTATTTTATAAGTACATTAATGGTCTTTATAACTTTTGCCCTAGTTTGAGTTTCTGCGATATCGGACAATTTTTTTTAAGTAGACGCTTGAAGTTCCACCTGGATCTGTCAGCATTTCGTGATTTTATGCTCAGTAGGTATATGACCCTAAACCTTATAATAAAATTGGGTCGGAAATTTGGTGCGAGGTTAAATTCTATCTCTACTGGCCTACTACTTATTTTGGAAGGTGGCAGAATGTTTTTATATGTTTATATAGTATAAATATATAAAAATAATATTATACTTATAGTATTGATTCATAATTTGAGAGTTCTTGAAAATTAATAAATCGTTTGAATCATCATCATCTCAGCCGTAAGACGTCCACTGCTCAACGTATGCCTCCCCCATAATTTTCCAAAAGGACCGGTTGGAAATCACCTGCATCCAACGTCGTCCTGCGACCTTTATCAGGTCTTCTGTCCACCGTCTCGGTGGACGACATACGCTGCGCTTGCCGCGGTCCGTGGTCTCCATTCCAGAAACTTCCGGCCCCATCGGCCATCTGTTCCATGCTATGTGCCCTGCCCACTGCCAATTTAACTGGCTAATCTTCTGAGCTATGTCGGTGACTTTCGTTCTTCTACGGATCTCCTCATTTTTGATTCGATCACGTAGAGAAACCCCGAGCATAGCCCTCTCCATAGCTCGTTGTGAGCCTTTGAGCTTATATATGAGGCCCACAGTAAGTGACCACGTTTCAGTGCCATAACATAAGTCATCACTGGTAACACACATTGGTCGAAGGCTCTTGTCTTGAGGCACTGAGGTATTTTTGAAGAATACTGAATTTTATTATGAGACGGTACCAGCACGATGCTCGTGGTGGTAACCTCAGCCTATAATAGATGCATTTCGTTAGAAGACAAACTGTATCTCTCTAGAAGTCTCAAGTTCCCGTAATTTCGCCGGCACCCATTCAACCAGAACGCAGTAGTGCGAACATTAGGTACTGATGCGCTGTAAAAACAGGTATAGTGGATACTTTCCGAACTCATTCACAAACAGTTCTACTGGTAAAGAGTTTGTTCACATGTCAAAGAGTTTCGTTAGTTACGAAACATTAGACTATTTTTACCTAAACAACTTTGGTTACCATGATCCGTACATAATAGGAACACGAGTATTCTGATTAAATTATTAGACAATTAGATCTCTTCGAGTTTACCACCAATTGCTTGCCAACACGTGTAACTAAAAGGTGTATTAATATACATAATACTAAAAACACACACGCAGAAGCTTAAATTTATACAATTGGTATTTAATTACTGCGACCCCGTAATAGTAAAAACTCCGAGTTATGAGTAACCAAAGCTTTTCTAATAGGTCAATTGGTTAATCAGGTCCTGTAATCATCAGGTAATGCCTGAAAAACTAGGCCAAAGACTTCAATGACTTCCAGAACTATCTAAATGTATTGTTGGCGTGGGCGTCCAAGAATAGGCATGCCTAAAAGTGGTGTCGAAAAATCGTTATTTTTTTAAATTCTGTATGAATTAAATTACATATCATATCATCATCAATATCAACCGGAAGGCGTCCACTGCTGAACATAGGTCTCCCCCATAGAATGCTATTTGGAACGGCTACTTGCTTCCTGTATCCAGCGATTCCCCGCGGCCTACACTTCGTCTTTCGGTGCGTGGTCGCCACTCAAGAACCTTTCTTCCCCATCGGTTATCAGTTCAGCGATGTGGCCTGCCCATTGCCATAATAACTAATTTTGATAGCTATATCGGTGACCTTAGTTCTCCTACGGATCTCCTCATTTCGTAGGAAAACCCTAAGCATAGCCCTCTCCATTGCATCCAATTATATATAAGCGATTTTAATTTTGATACTTTGCAATGTGAATTCTGACTAGGTAAGTATATTTATATATATATATATATACTAGCTGCGCCCCGCGGTTTCACCCGCGTGGTGATGGATGATGATGATGATGATGATGAAAAGTATCCTATGTGTTAATCCAGCGCCTCATCTACCCCCATACCAAATTTCATCAACATTAGCCCCCCCGTTTGTGCGTGAAAGAGTAACAAACATCCATACATCCATACATACAAACTTTCACGTTTATAATATTAATATATATATATATATATATATATTCAGTATTATGACACGTTTTTGTTAAACGCTGTATATTCTTTCTTGTCACTACTATTATGAATGTGAACGTTTGGATGGATCCAGGTTTGTTACTTAATCACAGCAGAACAGCTGAACGGATTGTGATGAAATTTGGTATCTAAATAGATGAGACGCTGGAATAACACATAGGATACATTTCATCAGCATCATCATCCATCTCCACGCGGGTGGCATCGTGGTTCGCAGCTATTCATAAATAAATGCGAATGTTTAGTTGGATGTTTGTTACTCAATCACGGCAGAATGACTGAACGAATTTTGATAGAATTTGGTATATGATCATAATCAGCATCCATCATCACGCGCGTGATATCGCGGGCACAGCTAGTTTACAATGAAGACTTAATCGTAAATAACTAAATCGTTTTTAAAAACATAGTTTGTAAAGAAACTGTAATCGATGTGATGCTTCATAGACACTACACGCATTAATAATAAAGTGGATTCATTTGCCAAAACACAGAAGGGGATTTGTCGCAAGGAAAGTGAAAAACAGTTTGTTGTTTGATTGCAGGTCGCTAAGTGATCACATATTTTACCAGCGGCTCCTTGTTTTTCATCGGGGCCAACGTAAACACGGGAAACTTTTTTTTACATGCCATATTTTGAAATTTACACATAAGTAATACAGTTTATAATAAATATGAATGTAGGTAGTAAGTTTTAATAATATTTGATTTTAATGGACACATGTTAACAGGTGAACATGTGATAGGCTGCAAAATGGTCGGTTTGAAAAGCTAACAGAGCCTAATCAGACATGTTTATACCTCAGACAAAATAAATAAGTCAAGACAGAATATTGTGAATAGAGTAGTGAGGCCGGGTCAAACTACGCCTTGGAGTGTCCATACAACATGTACACCGAAACTACGCCTTGACGCGTCTGTCGTACTACCGCGGCGCGTGGAAACAACACGTATAGTTTTAATTATCATTTATTTCATTAATTAATTTTTAATAATTCTTGTGCACGACTGTGCCAAACTTTTTGATACTCTTTGTAATTTTCTTTTTTTATGAATTTGTTTTTAGTTGCTTAGAAACGATATAATATGTCAAAATGAAGATATGTAATTTTTTCTTGAACCGAAAGCACGATTTTTATTTTTTAGCTTTACGAACGGTAAAATAGTGGTCCTTCTACCATAGCATTTGAATCACTTATGGAAACAGTGTTCATATAATTGTTACTTATATAAATAGGGATAAATTTATTTTGTAATTGCAATGGTTGTCACACGCAGCCAATCCCGTTTGATACCACCCCCAGCTGCCGACACTTCTCAATTAGTAGGATCATTTCATCCCGAGCACACTTCTCCAATTGTTAATGAAGAGCAGGTGGTGAGTAATGTGCCCACTGCAGAAGGTACGGCTGCGCCCAGCCCCTCGCGGACGCACTCTATTTTATCGCGCACGAGCCGCTCTTCAGCGACGGTCACTGCAAGGAAGCTTGCAGCGGAGGCACAGCACGCCCGTAACCTCGCACGAATGGAGATGGCTGCGCAAGAAGTGGAGCTGAAAGCAAAGTTGCAAGCGCAGTTGGCTGCTAAAAGGTTGCAGCTCGAAAAAAGTGCTGCCGAGCTGGAACACCAGGCTGAACTGGCTGCAATTGAGGCTGAAACTAGTGAGCACGGCACTCGAAGCGGTCGCAGCAGAGGTAGTATTAGAGACTGGTTGGAAAAAGGTAATGAAAGTAGTGTAGTTTTGCCAAGTAATACGTATAACCAGCACACTTTAGCGGGTGACATACACAGTAACCAAATAAATAATGATCAACAGACAGTACTCGATCTTGGTATTAAAAATGTCAACTTTCCACAGGCTTCAACATCGTGCTATAACGATGTCCGTAATGATACTTCAGGAAAAAAACAGCCGTTGACGTCAAAGAGCAGCATTCAGCGAGACGACTACGATATGGTGCCTTCTTCAATCCATCAGCGGCAAGAAGACGTAGAACCAGTGCACCGGCTCGTCTCTGCTTTCGATCGCTTAGTCAATAAAATGCAACCTTTAAATAGCAATCGTCAAAAAGTAAACATCAACCTCCCAACGTTTGACGGAAAATCGCCTCTGGATTGGTTAGTGTTCAAACGATCTTATAATGACTCGGCAAGTACGTTCACGCCCTCTGAAAATCTAGCTCGTCTTAGTGTGACTTTGAAAGGGGTGGCGCGTGAAGCCGTGAGTGTACTTCTAGCCACGGCTCTACAACCTGGTGTAGTCATGCAAGAATTGGATCGGCGTTTCGGCCGTCCAGAGCAAATCTGTTTACGAGAGGTCGCGACAATTCGCGCCTTACCTAGGATTAATAACGAATTAAAGGAATTGTCTGTATTTTCTTCGCGTGTACGTAATTGTGTAGAAGTAGTCAAATTGTTGAACGAAACTGATTATCTACATTCCCCAGAATTGTTCTCGGCACTGATAAACAAGTTGCCCCTAATGTTACGCACAAGGTGGATTGACTACGCAGCAGCGTATACCACCTACGGCCCTACATCCAGTAGTGCGAGGGTTGAGATGCTGTCCGAGTTCCTAGCACGTGAGGTGGATTTACACGCAAGGTTTGGCGATATGACTGAGACTTATGGTAACGTGCCACGGGAACGTGCTCATGCTGTGTCGGAATCTCATTCTATTCCACACGAGCAATGCAACCCGTCGACTAAAACTATAAAAAATGAACATAACATTCACAAAAATATTTCATGTCTTTGTTGTAAACAACCTCATGACATATCAGTTTGTGACATTTTCAAGTCAATGACAGTAAGCGACAGATGGCATTTTATAAAAAAATATAAGGTCTGTTATCGTTGCTTGAAAAAAGGTCCTCATGTTTTTAGGTTGTGTAATAAGAATAAAGAAAAGTGCGAAGTAGACGACTGTAATCGTAAACATCATAGCCTACTGCACGATCCTGATTTTATTCCTACAACTACGGCTCACGTAGACGAAAATGTAGCTTCCACGTCTAACACTTCTTCCTTCCAGGCTTCCGCCGCAACCACTTCAAGCTCTTCGGGACATAATACGGCTAGAGAGGTAGCCGCGCACACCACCGCGACGTCAGATTCACTGAGCGTGCTGGATGTTAGCCCTACTCTCCACCCCCTCTTGAAGATAGTTGCAGTGACAGTATCAGGGCCCTTAGGAAGTGTAGACACTTTTGCGCTATTGGACGACGGTTCTACATCCACGTTTATCGATTCTGAAATCTCCACTCGTATCGGCGCCGACGGCCCGGAAAGTCACATATATTTAGACTGCGTTGGAGGTTTAAATCGAGGGACGGCTGTGAAGTATGTAGATTTCCAGATAAAAGGACGACACGCAAATGAAATCTTCTCAGTACGTAGAGCGCGTTCAATCAGTGATTTAGGCATAGCATGCAAACAATCAGTTAGCCGCGATGTCTTACGTACGTACCCACATCTAACTGACATAGGTAATTATTTGTGCTACGAAAACGCTACGCCTATGTTAATTATAGGCATCGATAATTGGCACCTGTCCATAGCGACTGCCACGAGGAAAGGGACTAAGTCACGACCTGTGGCGATACAGACGGCATTAGGTTGGGTTCTTTTCGGCTTCGCAAGTAGCAAAAGCAGACCAGTCGAAACAATATGCCATGTACAATTAATCGAACCTGACAATCCCAAACACGAACTCGATCAACTGATTAAAGAGCAATATAAGTTGGACGCGATAGGAATATCTAAACACGAGGCGCGTAGCACTGATGACCAACGCGCACTTGAAATCCTTGAACGCACGGCTCACCGACTTCCAGATGGGCGTTTCGAAGTAGGTCTTCTCTGGAAGGCGGACAGTCTAATGGTGCCAAATAGCTATCCGTTGGCGCTATCTAGGTTTAGGAGTCTCGAGACTAAGATATTGAAAGAACCTGATTTTGCAGAACAATATCGAAAAAATATCCACGATATTTTAAACAAAGGTTACGCCGAAGAATGTACCGGTTTAATTCCGAAGGGTGTTTGTTGGTATCTGCCACACTTTGGTGTGACAAATCCCAACAAGCCCGGCAAGTTACGTGTCGTGCATGATGCTGCGGCGCAATCACGAGGGGTCTCGTTGAACTCCATATTATTGCCCGGGCCTGATTTCTTGCAATCCTTGCTTGGAATTCTAATGCGTTTTAGGGAAGGAAGGATCGCTCTCACAGCAGATATTAAGGAAATGTTTCCACAAGTAAAAATTATCCAGAAAGATAGAGATGCGCAAAGATTTCTTTGGCGCAACAATCCTTCCGGTCCCATAAAGGTATATCGCATGTCTTCGATGATATTTGGCGCATGTTCTAGCCCATCGACAGCGATCTACATTATGAATCTCAACGCATCAGAGTTCCGTGATGATTTCCCCGAGGCCGTAGAGCTTATCAAAAGCAATATGTACATGGATGATTTCATCTGTAGTGTTGATAGTTTGAATCATGCAGCTCGTCTAGCTAGTGAAATTGTGACGATACATAAACGCGGAGGGTTCGAAATGCGAGGTTGGCTAACGAATAATCCACCAGCTTTGGCCCAGCTGCCAGTAGAATTACTATCCGATGTGGTGTCTGGCAAGGGTATAGAGCTATGTAAGGACGCTGTGAATCGTACGCTAGGTCTGATCTGGCAACCTGCTCTTGACGAGTTAAAATTTAGCTTTGGAATATCATCTGATTCTTCAGCTCCAATCACTAAACGTCAATCGTTAAAACAAGTTATGCGAATCTACGACCCTTTGGGTATTTTAATGCCAGTCGTAATAAAGGGCCGTATTCTTTTCCAAAACTTGTGGCGTAAAGGTCTGGACTGGGACGAAAAGTTTAGCGAAGTTGATTCGAAGGTATGGAACGAATGGTTTGAGAACTTGAAGTCAGTTGCAGCAATACGCGTACCGCGACGCTATAATTTGCGAGATGCAGAAGTTTTACAGCGCGAGTTGCACATCCTTTGCGACGCGAGTGAATCAGCGTACGTCGCCGTCGCGTATTGGCGGATTACTGACTTTCATGGTAAAGTAAGTTTAGCTCTTGTTTGTAGTAGGGCTCGGGTCGCCCATCTAAAACCAACTTCCATACCACGCCTGGAGTTGCAAGGAGCATTAATAGCAACTCGTCTCGCAACTTTCATATCTGACGCTCATCGTCACAAACCTCACCGACGCTACTTCTGGTGCGACTCCATGACTGTTTTAGGTTGGTTGCGTAGTGACGCTCGAAAGTATAAGCCTTACGTAGCTAATCGAGTCGGAGAAATTCGGGAAAGCTCTGCGCTGTCTGAATGGCGCTGGGTCCCCACCGCCCTCAATGTCGCTGATGATGCGACACGTGTGAATCGTAGCATACTAACTATGGAGTCGCGTTGGATGTGTGGGCCCTCATTTTTGTTATCTCCTTCGACAGAATGGCCAAAGGAGATAGCAGGATATGAGAATATAGAAAACTCAAAAGACAAAGAATTAAAGCCATCCGCACGTGTCATTAAATCACCATCATTGTCGAACCCATTGATTAATGACGTTACATGCAATTGTAATAATATAGTAGAGTTGCCGCTACCAATTGCTGCTGATCCGACCCATTTTAGTTCGTGGCTCAGGTTGGTGAGGGCAACTGCTAGAGCTCATCATTTCATCGCTGCATGCATCACCAGGGTGAAGGGGGTTTCTGATAATTTTATTCTTCCTCAACGTAGCTCAATGCCATGCACTTCTTCCCCTTCCCTTCAACCACTTACAGCACAAGCCCTTCAAAACGCGGAGGTCCACATATTACGAAAGAGTCAAGACATCACTTTTCGAAAAGAAGTAGTTTGCCTTCATCGTGGACGACCCATTCCGCTGGAAAGCAGACTCGCGAGCCTTACTCCAGCCATAAACTCAAATGGCCTATTATACGCACGAGGACGAGCCGCTATTACCGTTGATGTCACAACCAATACCCAGCCTATATTATTAGATGGAAAAGACCCTGCTGTACGTCTCTTAATCTCACACTTCCATATAAAGTTTGCACATGCCAACACGGAAACGGTCATCAACGAACTTCGGCAGCAGTATTGGATTTTAAGCCTGAGAAATGCTGTCAGGATGATTGTACGACATTGCCAGTTATGCAAACTAGTGCGTAGAAACCCTGTACAACCTGCTATGGGAGATTTACCGGAAGCTCGACTCGCACACAGTAAACGACCCTTCACATTCGTGGGATTAGACTATTTTGGGCCTTTGTTGACTACTGTCGGGCGTAGACATGAGAAACGATGGGTCGCTCTCTTTACCTGCATGACGTCGAGAGCTATACACCTAGAGGTAGTGCACAGCCTCTCCACCGATAGTGCTATAATGTGTCTTCGCCGCTTCATCGCCCGAAGAGGGACGCCTAGTCAAATCTTCTCAGACAATGGCACAGCCTTTGTGGGTACTAACCGAATTTTACGTGAACTGTATAGTGAAGCAGTCCTTGAATATGCGGCCAATAATAAGATTGAATGGAAGTTCGTGCCGCCATCTGCACCATTCATGGGCGGGGCTTGGGAACGCCTAATAAAAACTGTTAAAACAGCACTCAAAGTCACGCTTCGAGACCGAACACCAACGAATGAAGTACTGGCAACACTCTTAATGGAAGCTGAAGCCTTGGTCAACTCGCGACCGCTAACTCATGTTTCACCGGACCCAGCTGATCCAGAAGCCCTCACGCCCTTTCATTTTTTGCTTGGAAGCTCATCTGGCCGCTCCATCCCAGCCCAAGTGAGCGAGGCAGACTTGTGCAGCAGAAGTGGCTGGCGCAGAGCTGTTCGGCTGGCCGATCATTTTTGGAGGCGTTGGGTACGCGAGTACTTACCAAATCTTGCTCCAAGGCGCGTAAGAGGAACCACAGAAACGGTAGCCCGAATTGGAAGCCTAGTCTTAATCGCAGATGGAGATCTACCACGAGGTACATGGCCACGAGGAGTGATTACTGCTACTTTCCCTGGTCGTGATGGCGTTGTACGGGTGGTAGACGTACGGACCTCCGCTGGGATATTACGCCGGCCCCTGAAGAAGATCGTCCTCTTATGAAAAGGGGGGAGATGTGCACGACTGTGCCAAACTTTTTGATACTCTTTGTAATTTTCTTTTTTTATGAATTTGTTTTTAGTTGCTTAGAAACGATATAATATGTCAAAATGAAGATATGTAATTTTTTCTTGAACCGAAAGCACGATTTTTATTTTTTAGCTTTACGAACGGTAAAAATTCTAATTTAATTTGAATTATCATGGCAGTACCGATGCACGCACATGTAGTTTAGAAAACCGGCCTCACTTCTCTGTTCACACCATTCTGTCTTGATTTTTTTATTTTGTCTTAGTTTTATACGTGGACCTTGTACATTTGCCATTCTTCAGATAAATTTACCATAATACTAAATTATAGTTGCGTCTAGTATTTTTTTTATTTAACAAGTCAACGTCAAAACACAGTCTATATAATTATGTCATTAAATCACTGTCGTGTCTAGGTCTCGCGCTAGTGAAGCAACGGATGCATTACGATATAATACTGATTAAGTCGATTGACGAAGACATACCAAAAACATACCTATACAATAAAAAAAATAACGTTAACTGTACACTTTGCCTTCCCAATTACGTACAGTAACCGTAAATAATCCACTACTTTTACACGTCAAAACTAGACTAAACACATATAGGAATAAAATCCATGATAGCCATTGTGGCCTTTTTCCCGCCATCCCGCCTTATTTATACACGTTTTGATGCACTGAGAAAAAAGTAGTGTAAATATTTATTATTATTTTCAAATATTCACAGCATGCTGCTATCACTTTCTGAATTCAGCAGTTTTTTCCCTTTATATGTTGACTCAGATGTTTGTAAATTTGCTATTCCACAAAATAATCTATAGGTCTAATACTTATAGTTGAGTTAACAGGCGAACAACGTAAGGTGGGTCAGGTTCTTAAGTGTCAGACAGCTACAGGCTTTGCTGTGGCATGAGGTAGGGAGGGCTCACCTCTACCAATCTGTTTATCACCTACAAAGGTGTTTCACATACATATGTGCATGAATGATCTGATCGTGAAGCTGTGGGGATCTTCGGTAGAGCACAGATTGGATGATATATACATATATATCAACAACCTGAGTTATGCTGACGAAATGACGCTGATCAGCCTCTCAATCAAAGCCTTACAAATAATTATGAATATTAGATAACATGTCAAAATTATGCAATAAACAGTGACCTAATTTACAACACCAAAAGTGAAAGGGACCAAAGAATGTGTCTTAGGCCTACCTAAACGGACAACTTATCAAAATTGTACATAATTTCAAGTACCTACCTTGTTCATAATGTAACTTCCAGTGTGAACGATGACGCCGATATAGAACGACAACGTAGGTCACGCACTATCCCCGGGTTCCTATATCCAGACACGGATCATTTCGCTTGCGACTCGTTACTTTTTGACTGCTTTCTCATACAAAAAGTGTCTATAAGTTAACGTAAGCAAACCAATCTGTTTCTAGATATAGGAACCCAGCTTATGTGTAGTCGGCAATATGATTGGGAGAAAGTTTTATAAGTCATCGTTTGACGGGAGAATCACTATATTTAGATCATTTTTGTCAAACATTTTACACGTTCACTTAGACTCTGTCTTTGTGTCGTAACTCTGGACAGATTAAACGAAATAAACACATGCTAGCATACGAGTCGCCTATGACATTACCTTTAAGCAGTTAATGTGTCTGAAGCGCCATTGTGGCGCTTCTGAAATGTTCACAGATACCCGAATCGTCTCTTTTAATGTTATCCAGAGGAAATGCCCAGAGTAGACAGGTGTAACAGCACTGTCATCAGAAGTCTAACGGATAGACTTTTACTGACTCCAATGGATAGCCTATAGACGATGGGTGGAGATTGCCACCTAGTACTAAGTTAAGAAATTGTAATTAGTATATGAACTTATTCTATTTAATATTTTGTTTTCGATGTGTATTGATAATGTGTGTAGGTACGAGTACTTAAATAGGTATATTATGGATTTTGGGTCTGCAATAAAGAACTTTTATTATTATTAAAACCGCCCAAATAGCAACAAAAACCAATATTAAATTAAAAAGTATACATATTTTTCCATAGGAAATAAATTTATACAGCAAAAAATTTTCATCCAAATACATCAATCATCTCATCAAAAAAATCTATATAGTCAGTCAATTTGATTCCGATCAATTGAATGAGAATTAGGAACAATTAGTAGTGATATTTACCTGCCGTGTAGATTGTTTATTATTACCTAGAGGTATTTTGTTTATCCATTGATGACTCATTATCATTTGCTACTATTATCTTTTTAAGTACTTTATTAGATAGATCTAAAAGATTTATCAATAAAAAACTGGTCGAGGCTTCTAGGCCTTAAGGTTTAGTGGCTTTTAGAGTCTTCTTACAAATGAGATAATAGTAATAATGAGTGCAAGTACGTTACAGAATGGTCTAAGATTTAAAGTGACATATATAATAATGAAGTGCAAAGTACGATAAATGAAATGTCCTTTAAAATTTCAATATATATTACTTACACATTTACAAGTATAGCTAGGTATATACACATTAACAATTACATACTTAGTACATAAATATGTGCTTAACTATTATTGTATTTTACTGCAAGTACGTATAGTAAATATTACGCGTAATGTTTTGTATTTATACAAGTCATCACCAAACAAATGACATTCAACTAAGGTAAATAAAAATTTCAGCACATTTTTTAAATAAAATTTACGATGTTGTACTACAATACGAAAACAATAAATAAACAACAACAAAAAAAGCGTCGTAGCAAGTATAATTAATATAAATAATAAATAAGGTATGTAGCGCAGCGGCAGGCGAGGCGAGCGCGAGTGCGGGCGCGTGCGGCTCGACGCGACTGGCGGGCGGCGCGCGGCGGCTTCCAACTCCCAAGGGAAGCAACGGTGCCGCGACGTTTGTAATTCCAATATTCTGAATATTATACATACTATTTTCTCACACGTATATCTATTGCCCTTCTTTTAGTGGGTTAACCCCCTGGAGTGATGGAAATGTAATTTATGAATGAAATCGTAATTGATTAAAATTTTATTGTTTATTCTTTGTTATAATAAAACATGAACTAAGGTTGAGTAAAATATTACTCAAAATTTATTTAAACTATTTTAAAGGACTTAAAAAGTAATTTAGTTACATAACGTTACTATATACATAATTTATTTACTAATAATATGTTAAAAGCAATTTTGTCTAAGTACAAAGTTACTGATAAAAAATAAATCTATCTTATTACAATAAAACTATTTCCCTATAATATTTCTACATTATAGATATATTAAACAAAAAAAAACCAGCATTTAAGTCCCTGTAAGAGCATTACATATGCGATTGCTTATTTATTCTATCAACTTAAGTACTCGTAGATTAATCGAAAATAAAATGGACCTGTTCTGAAGCAACTACAAAGGTAATTTAGGATTAAAACAACGAGGGGAGCAGTTAAATTTACGCCAAAATAACTAAAATCAAAGTTAACTGGCCATTGACAAAGTTACATTAAAATTAGTTCTAAAAATTTTCCTTAACTCAGATTTCTTATTGGGAGTACTAGTTATAAGTAAATAAGCTAAATTATACATAAAAAACCCCATTAAATAACTAGCGTTTGATAGAGCTCCACTGACTGACCTTTAGAAGTACCAAATACCTACCGACAAATATTAATAAAATACCTAAAGTCATTCATTAACAAGATACCTACCTGGATCGTTAATTACAACTTTTTTATTTTCCTCAATGACAAAGGAACTGTCGGCGAAAAGAAAAGTAGACAAGTGTCGTGACACGCACCCCCTCGCCTCGGCGGGGTGGGGGGCACGCGGGCCAATGCGGGGCTGCGGGCGGACGAGAGCGTGCGGCCATTGGCCACGCCGGGGGTAGCGCCCCGCCCCGTCCTCGAGGCTCGCCCTTATTGAATTAGGCTTATCATTCGATTTCGAGTGGGGCGAGAGCGCGGTCCTCCGCACCGGCAAAAACTATCGCCGGGACCCGATACCGTCTGTGATCGGCATAATTCGATATACTCGCGGCTCATCCAATTATGCGGCCGTGAGCCCGAGCGCGCCCTTCGTTCGAGAGTAGCGTCCGCGCGCCGCGGCGCTGCCGCCGACGGTGTTGTTTTCATATTTTGAACAAAATCTATCCCATGTGTGTGTCGCGTAGATAGCCGTGGGAAGACCAGCCATGGAGTACGGGTACTTGAGCGGTGCCGGTAGCGGGTTCGAAGGCGGATGCCTTGGCTCGGGAGGTGGTGAGCTGTCGTGGGGCGAGCTGGCGTCGTGCGGTCAGATGTCACAGGCTGCATATCGGTACCAGGGCATGAGGTACCAGCCGCCGCCACCGCAGTGCGCGCGTCCACAAGACGCTGCCATGAGGAATCACCACATATTCCCGCCCTCTATGAACCTACAACGTAAGTAGTTTCTTTTTCTAACTGACATACCCAACCACATTAATATTTACAATGCGTGACATAAAACAATACGCTGTATCTACACATCTAGAATGAAATGTAGTATTTTTTTTATATATAATGCCGACGGCACGGCAGATCAAGTTCGTAAGAATTGCAATATTTTAACTGCATAAATTACGTCAAACTCATCACATATTTTGTAATTCTGCCAGTTCTTTGCGTTGATGTCGTTTTTACTGGAAAATACACAAATGCAATGTTCGCCATTGTAATCGGGTATAAGACATCTTATAACTATATTGTTTTCTGTATCCGATAATAAAAAAAAAACTAAATTATTGTTTTTTAATTAATGAACGTAGACAATAACAATAGTAAACATAATTATTATTTAATATATTATAAAAAGATTAAGCAATTTTTCTAGGGGTACGTAGTTATACAAAAAAAAATGTAAGTTCTTTCTTTCCAACAGTCTGTCCGTTGTTATACTTTGCAGCTTTATAACTCTTGCATTTATGACATGAAAGTTTGTATCAAAAAATTTTAGATACAAATAAGATATAAGATAAGAAGATAGATCTCAAAAATCTATACAATAAAAATATAGTAATTATTATCGAGGCTCCCATACATGTGGAATTGGGATTATAAATCACGTTTTTTAGATGTGCCATTGTGTTTTTTGGATTGCATACCAAACTATGTGTTTGACTTTAGTATAAATGCTCCTTAAATTAACATAAAAAACAGTTATTTCAAGCAACACGCGGTTATAACTATTTGATAAAAAGAGAGAACTGCATTATTAATCATAATATTAATATTCTGTTAATATCTTTTTTCTTGAACTCTTAAGTTGTAGTCCTGCTTTATGAGAGACTGGTGCCGGAAGTACGTTTGTGAAAATCTGTGTTATAAGTTACTCAACGAATTGAGCCTGCCTTTCAGCATTAGGATGTTGAACTGACAATGAAAGGAGTTGTAAATGTATAAGGGTAACAGATACATTATTAAATCTGTATATTTTTACGGAACATTATTGTTATCAACCTATAAGCCTCAGCCTTATAGGTCTCACCGACCGATGACCTGAAATGTAGGTTTGTAAAAATCTAAAACCAAATTTCAATAACTTCTCCTGCTGATATTGGAATTACATACATTTGCCAAGTTTCTTATCATATAACATACAATACATGAATCTAATGATAGAGCCGCCTTCTGATAACACGTGGATTAAAGATAGTCCCGTGTTTAAACAATGGTTTAAAGGAATTTAAAACAGGAAATTTTCTCATATCATGGTTTAGTCCAAGTTTTATTATAAAGCGGATCGAGTTTTTTTTGCTTTCTTTGTGGACTCGTATGTCTGTACGTCTCTTTGTTTCCATTGTCCATTCATCAATGTTTTATAGTTAATACAAAAAGTTGCATCTGGTAACATTTTATGGAATATGACGACGTAGAAAATATATTGTATAACCTGTAACGCTAAACTACACACACACACACACACACACACACACACACACACACACACACACACACACACACACACACACACACACACACAGAGAGAGAGAGAGAGAGAGAGAGAGACACACACACATACATACACACACACATGTACTCGTATTTAAAGCATATATAAAATGTCCTTAGTATGCATTGGCAAGCACAACCTTAAATATTTTAATTTCTCTTTCTCTTTAATATTTCTGTTTTGACATAATTTTAGTTTAGTGGAAACAAATTTGTTTTGCTTCCACAAAAAAATTTAAGAAGGCACTGGTCTTCGAATCACAGTGTAACGCTACATCGAGGACCAGAGGCTTCAAATTTAAATTGTACACTATTTTATGTCAATAAACGAATTTTAATGTTTTATGTTTTTTATGTTCTTCATTCAACTAGTCAGACTCAAGTCACTCACATAAATAAGTCGGCCATTACGTACGATGTCCTGTCTAAGTCACGTTCTTGTAAGGAGGTGGATACATCACTAAAACTTTCCTAGGGGCAAGTCTCGTGACGCGGAAAAACACACAAACAAAGTTTATTGATTCTGTTCACTTTGCCTACACTCGTGCACCGTTACGAACACTTAACGGTTAATATCCACCACTAATACCAGTCCATGCAAAACTTTATCTTTATGAGCTGTTTTATTAATTTAAGCAAAGGAGGTGACATTTTGGAGCATTTACACCCGCATGGTGATAGACGATGATGTTGATGATGATGAAAAAGTGCCCTATGTTATTCCAGCGCCGCATCCATCGCATATAAACCAAGTTTCACTATATATAAGCTATTCAGTATTTTTAGCGTGAAAGTTTAACAAACATCCATACATCCATACATACAAACTTTTGCGTTAATAATATTACATAGTAGGATTATTTTAATCCCGACGATTTGAGTAACTTTTAGTGATCATTGCTACGGGTATACTAGATGATAACTCACCCGTGTTAATTTAATAAATTAATTTAATCTTCTATCTATATACACAGTCAGGTCATAAATTCTGTCACATGTTTAATATAAAATAATTGAAACAAGTTTATTCATTATGTAACCATTTATATACCAAAATGAACTTAACAAAACATAGATTCTTATGACAATAAAGTTTATTCAAAATGATCTCCGTGATTTTGAATACAGGCCTTCAATCTGCGCGGCCAGTCGTCTATCGTATCACGAACGAGGTCCATGTCAATATCCGCGGCTGCCTTAAATCCTTGATTAATTATTAATGATTAGTCTTGAGTGACTCCAAATTTGGATGAGGCTTTGAGCACGCCTTTTCCTCCAAGTGTTGCCATATCTATCTCTATCTCTAACGGACTCAAATCTGGACTGGAGGAGGGCCAGTCTTCGTGCCGGATGAAGTCGATTTCACGCGCCGCCAGCCAGTCTTGTGTGCTCTTCGCTCTATGAGCTGGCGCCGAATCTTGTTGGAATACCCAGTGCCTGTTATTGAACATGGTATGAGAAACAGGTTCCACAAGGTTCGTCTGGACTGTATTTTAAATATTCCACAACTATCACACAACGCCATCTAGTCCCAAGCTAAGCAGAGCTTGTGTTATGGGTACTAGACAACTGATAAACATACTTATATATTTCTAAATACATACATATTATAGATATTTTGATACACAACTGCATTCGTTTTTACACCTTTCTCACAAAAATGTACCTCTGTTAAGCCCCAATAAGAAACTCCCAACCATACCATGAGCGAGGATGGAAAATGACCTCGTTGGACACGCGGAATACGGTTGCTCTCTTCTTCACTACTGTGTGCGTACACCTTATCATTTTGTTTGTTGTAGCTCTCTTCTACGGTAAAAATTTATTCATCCGAAAAAAGAATTTCCTGATATTTTTTTCCCGTGTACCGCTTCAACAAAGCGCGGCATCTCTTCAGTCTCAGGTCCATTAGACGAGCATTTAAACGATGTCCTGTTTTTCTTCGATATGCCCGAAGCCCTAAGTCTTCATTTAACACCCTTTTCACCGTGGTTCTGCTTAACCCCATCTGAAGGGCCAACAGTTTCTGCTTACGTTTGGGATTTCTTTGAATTCGCGCCTTCACAGCTTTTATCACTGCTGGAGTCCTAACAGACCGAGGGCGACCACTTCTTGACCTGTCATCTACACTAGAGTCTTCATTGTATCGTTTGATGGTACGATAAACGAATCTTTTGGTTATATTCAAATTTTTCAGTATGTCAAAAGTTTGAATTGGCGCGTAACCGCAACGATGCAACGCAATAACTGCAACACGGTCTTCTTTAAGCGTCCACTCCATATTTAAAAATGAGTAAAATTCTAAAAAGTATACATTTTTATTTTCATGAACAATTCGAATTTCGAATTCAATAAACTTTTTTGTGGCCAGCATTATTTAATTATATTTAATAAAAGAAAAGTTTTTACTGTGTGACAATACTTATGATCTGACTAGGTATATATAAATGAACTCCTATATAACTTGAGAACGGCTTTACCGATTTCATTCATCTTTTTAGGTGTTTTCTAATATTTTTTAGAAGGTTCTTACATTAAAAAAATTAAGAAAAGATGGGAGGTTATGGCAAGGCTGAGCCTTTTTTTTATTAAAATAATGTCTTCTTTCAGTAAAATGTTCCGTCTACAATATTCAAGGTAGTTTCCCTCCATGTGGCATAGCCGTATATTATATAGGATTCAATTCATAGCGAAAATATTTTTTGAGTTTGTTTGCTAGGTCTTATTAGGCTAGGAGTCGAAAATTAAACATTTTCTTTCGATTGTGTAGCTAAACTGGATACTCTAATGATCAGGTATTTTTCTTTTTTAGTATCTTGTCTGTATATGTTTTTTTAACCCGCTTGATCTGTAGGTTACATAATCAAGATACATTTTTGATTAGACTTTATTTTGTAATTTGCGAGATTTGAAGAATTATCATATCATTATTATATATAGACTAGCTGACCCGCCAGCGGCTTCGCTCGCGTGGCCTCGCGGGATACGGTAATTACAGATTTTTAATTATCCCACGGGAAATCTTTAATTTACCGGGATCAAAAATATCTTATATGTTGATCAGGGATATAAGCTACCACTATACGAAATTTCATTTAAATCTGTCCTATCGTTTCGGAGATTAGCCCGTACAAACAGACAGGCAAACATACAGAGAAACAAACAAGTTTAAACTTATTTTTCACGCCTTACATCCCCTGACTCTACTCTACTCTCCCTACATCACTCGTTTTACACCCTTAAGTCATCCCTGACAAAAATATTGGAAGCATCACTATTTATTTTAAATTACCTATCCAGTTATGAATTTTAATCACTGTAGCTCCAAAAACAAAGAACTTTTGAAAAAAAATTATTTTATAATATAATTTTATATTTTATAATTAATTATTATATCAAATTATTATCCCCGTGTCATCCCTGTCAATAAATATTGGAATCATCACTTTAAACTGTTTAAATGCTTATTTTCACCACTGTATGTTCGAAAACAAAAACCTTTCCATACAAACTTTCACCCCTCCATTTCACCCTCTTAAACCACCAATATCCACAAAAAAAAATTATCCATTTTTTTTTATTTCGAATGACCTATCCTTTATATAAAGTTCAAAAACAAAGGAGTTTCATACAAACGTTTTCACCCCTTTTGACCCTTTTAGGGGTTGAATTTTATAAAATCCCGTCTTAGTGAGCACCTACATCCTAAAAAGAACCTGCATGCAAAATTTTAACTTTTTTTTTCCTAGCACTTGTAGTCTCTTAGATTTCGTGATGAGTGAGTGAGTGACCTTTCGCTTTTATATATATAGATTATAGCTGTCCCGCCAGCGTCTTCACTCGCTTGGTCTATGGTGGTGGGTGAAGGCGTCGCTTCGTAATCTTGAGGTCCTGTGTTCGATCCATGGGGAGAGAGTTATTGAGTTTTTCTGACAAAGAAATTCTAAATAGCAGTTCGGAGTGTGGAACAGTGCCCCGTAGATGGCGATAAGCCTTATTACATGGGACAAAAAATCTGGCGATTCGTGGGTGTTTATAAACACCTGTACCTACCTCTTCGAGGATATAGGCGTGACGATTTGCTATGCTATGTTTAAAAATAATATCTATTTCATATTATTCACTTTAAGTTCATTTAAGTTTCAAGAGTGGATTAAACCAGTGAATATTTTTTCCATATAAATTTCATAACTTTATTGCACATCGAAAAAGCGAAATATATGTGTTACATACTTAATTATATACTCAGACAAAATAAAAAAGTCAAGACAGAATGTTGTGAACAGAAAAGTGAAGCCGGTAAAACTACGCCTCGCCGTGTACATACACAATTACACACACACACGCACAACGAAACTACGCCTTGAATCGTCAGTCGAACTATCGCTGCGCGTGGAGGATCAACAAATTTACCAGTCAAAATGCCGAATTGTGTCGTGAAACGGTGTATAAAACAAACATCAAAATATAAAAAGAAGCATGGAATCACATTTCACACGTAAGTAACTTGGAAACCAATATTTTAAATAAATAAAAATAAAAATAAAGGTTATTGCTTGGAACATAGAAAGTGTTGCCATGGTAAAGCCTGTAAGGTTTACCCTATTATTGGGTAATCTTAATATTTAGTATATATGTTACGTTAATACGGGTACGTTTTTATAATAGTTTATCAACGTGTTTTAACCGACTTCAAAAAAGAAGTAGGTTAAGAAAGTCTAATTGAGGACTTTTCTTTAAATATAATATTGTATGACACTCGACGCAATATCTTTATACAAAACAGGTTCCGTCGTTTGAAAGCAAATTAAAAAAAAATAGGCAAATCTTTTTTTTTATTTTTAGTTTATTTTCAACCGACATCTAAAAGGAGTACGTTCGCAATTAGGTTCTATTGTTTTAAATACTTGTTACCTCATAAGTCCGTTATTTATAAACCGATTTGAACAATTCTTTTTTTGTTGGAAACTTGATACCTTTAATATGGACTCGCATTAATTTCACACTGGATTTTCAATTTCGTACATATTGAAGGCGGTTATGTATTTTTGTAATAATAAACCATATTTCTATTGAAGTCTTTTGTTTTTAGGGTGTATCTATATTGAATGTTGTTGTGTGTAGTTAGTATGCGGAAAGTTATACGAGATGGTCGACCAATCTTTGTCATCACGCGATTTTATAAACCAGTCGTAGAAGAAATATGCAAAGCAGGATTCATAGGTACTTACTTAATAAATATTGAAAGCTTAAAAGCGCTTTATACGAAGTACATAGAAAATGAAAAAAAGCCTGTTTATTTTATCTACTTATAAATTAAGCCAGGATCATTTGGAGATTCTATTTACGTCTATTAGGATGCATGGAGGGTTCAACGATAACCCTAACGTAAGACAGTTCAAAGCAAGCTACAAAAAAATACTATGTCATTTAGAATTAAAATTTCTTACAAAAAGTAATTGTGTTCCTTTAGAACACATAGCAATACTTAACTGCACTTCAACAACTAAAATTATAAATAGCACTTCATCGTCGTATAGACACGAAGAAGAAGAAGAAACCATTGAAAATTCTTCGTTGCAACTTCTTAATGAAATTGTTAATGAATCATTTGATCGGGCCAGTTGTTTACATGACAATTCATATTATGGTGATTACAGAAAAATGATAATTGGTTACATATCTGGAAGTACAGTGCACTATCTTGTTAAAACCATAACATGCTCTAAATGTTAAGATGCCTTGAAGACTGATGAGAAACTTTATTTTCACAAGCTCATTAGTTTAAAAAACAAAGGTGGTCTTCGCTTCCCGTCTAAGGATCTTTTTGACATTTGTGTCACTTGTGAAACAGTTGTTCGAAAATTATTGAATGAAAATATTGCAATAACCGCAGAAAATCAACACCAAACATATTGTCTTGAACATATTTAAGAAATTCATTGGAAACAATCAGATTCTTATCAATTTAGAGTCAAAACATGAATATGTTGGGCAGGAACATAAACTTAATTTAATACGGTGTGTAATTGAGAAATACTTAAACATTAGATTCCACCATATTGCTAAATTAGAAAGTATTTCTAAATCAGTGCAAAGTAAACGACAAGCGTACAAAAATTAATTCAGCATAAAGGTTTTTAAATAAAACTAGCAGTTACACCGAGTAATTTTATTTCTGAAACTCTTTGTCTTTTTTCTTTCACTACCCAATGCCACTACTTTTTACCGACACCTAATGTAGGTATCCTATTATTATATTAAAACTAATAACGTTATAACTTTATTAAATTTATAACGTTAATAATTTGATAACGTTATTTTTATGGGGTAATTTAAATTATCATGGCAGCACCGATTCACGCACTACATGCATAGAAAACCGGCCTCACTGCTCTGTTCACAACATTCTGTCTTGACTTTTTTATTTTGTCTGAGATTATATATTGCATATTTTTCTCACACCTAGGTGACTCGAATAGAATGCCTATTATCTGGCTATCACCAATCCTATTGCGCATAAATTCCATATTAATGAAGGCCAAATATTATAATATTACATTCTATTTTTATAACAAAATAAATCTCTATGCATTAAAAACGTTTTAATGACATATTTCTGAATAAAAATAAAATTGTAAAGCAGAAGAGCCTAGATAGGACCTAACTTATCAATGGTACAGGATTTGAATCATAGACCCGTAGCTTCTGAAGCGTACACTGGCACACTGAGCAAATTTTACGTATTTCTTTTCGGCGAAATATGCTTATCGTTTCTATAAACCATTACAGAGTTCCCGACGTTTTTATTCTGCTCTAAAAACCTTCAATTCTTCAACACGTTGTTTTTTTAATAAACTTGCACATCTGACACTCTATAGTGTCTCTCTATAGAGACAAAACATACTCGTAGCTTATGAAAAATCATAAAAACCCGCCCAAGTTAATTTACTACAAAACTTTAATTCTCATCCCCTATTAGGGAGGAATCCTTTCTTTTTGTGGAATAAAACATATCCTATATGTATACACATAATATTAGTTATCATTGAGTCGCGTTTCATCAAAGTCTGTCTCGTGGTTCCAGTGTGATGCACGTATAAAGGGACAGAGAGACAGTCAGACATTGTAAATAATTATAATTGTGCGTTATCATTATTAGTTTTTTATCCGTAAAGGATTGGGGTGGCGGGCGATATACGTACAGAATTACTTTAGAAGGTTTCTTTGTAGTAGTGCTACGGTTTATAGGAGCGCTTCGGTTGAAAGAAATCAATGAAACAAGGCAAACCTGTCCTATTATGCGGGACATCGCGCACTTGCAAGAAGTAATATTAAAGAAACAAGAATATATTTTTTATAGTATTACTTTTGATAGCACTAACGCCTGCTTAGTGATCTCAAACATTGAAATTTATGGAGAGAAAAATTCACATCCTCGGACGTCCCCGTAAGACGGTTAAATCAGATAGAGAGTTTAAATTTGATGCTCGGACCTCGAGCCTCGGTGGCCTACATTGTAAATACGAGTAATATAATCTTTCTTATTGAATATGTCAACAATGGCATGTAATTGAGTAGCAAGTATGTAAGGAAGATGTGTAATTTTTAATTTACTGCGTTAGTGTTACAGCTATATTTATATAGAAAATAATGCAAATAATAATTTTTCAACACACTTACTAGAAAAGGGATTCTTATTGAACGGTAATTAGAATCAAAATGCAGAGTATTTCGAACGCGTGCTTTTTACTTTTCATTCACGCACGAGTGCGAAAATGAAATTTAAGTTTTTAAAAATGAGCAAAAGGTTCTAAACTTATAATAAAAAAAGCTTTTTGCAAATAATAAAAGTGTATTCTTCAAAATACAATACAAAACAATTACATTTCAGCCAATAATTCATTTATCTTTTTGCATAATATTAATAATCATTACTTGTTGCATAATGCATAGCGGCATTACAATAGTAATTGTAATGCCGCTAGTTCTGTGATCATGTTTAATTTTTTAGACCCCTACAAGGTGATAAAGTTAAAAAAAAGTGTTTATTCTCCCCACAGAATAACATGTTGTGACTGTCTCTGCGTGAAGTTTTCTAGGTCTGTAGTAGCTATATAAGTATCTATAATAATACTAGGGACTGCCCGCGACTGTGTTCGCGTAGTAGGCTCAGCCTTCGGCCTCGCCATAATCTTACTTGATTTTTCTTTCATAAGAAGTTCCTCCTGACAATAATTAACACAACAAAAGAGTTATCGAATTTGGTCCATCGGTTCACGCGTGGCGACCAGGGAAATAGAGAGTGTATATATATACACATATAGATGATATCTAGTGTGTCAAATCGATGCCAACGAGTTAGTGCACCGTTTCATGTAAAAAAATATCTTTTACATAAAAGTTACGACCTAACTTTACCGACATGAGTAACATTGAGAGTAGAAAATGTAATTAGAAAAAACAGTTGTTTCGGTGACAATCTGAAACTTGTGGACATAGCAAAATCAATAAAATATGTGCGCCAAACCTAAACCGAAAACAAAGTTCGGCAACCAAAGCGAGAAAAGGTGAAAAACCTTTCTTAAACTTTATCTTTATTGCTTTTACTCAGCAATAGCAAAGTGAAACCGTTTTCATTTGGCGAACAAGTGGCGGGACGGGAGGCTGCCACGACGGTCACGGGCTCACGGCTCACGGAACAAAGAGTAGTTCAGTCAGCGTAGGGGGGAGGGGTGAAGAAGGGAGGGGACACGCCGCGTGAGCGATTGCGCTCCTAATTGGCAGCGGCGTTTGCGAGAATCTTAAGGGGAGGACAACGGAGCACGAAGCCAGCGAGCCTTCGCATCTTGCGGCTCCTGCTGAACCCCCCGCTCCTCAAGCACCCGCCTCTCTCGTGCACAATAACTCACCTCGGGTGGCAACTCTCACGTAATCTCGAGTAAGTCCGGATTATACCCGTTAATCACGTAGAAATTAATTACAAGTTTGCGTATTAATTGTAGCACAATAACAAGAATTACAGGGTTAAGACAGATACTTTGGTACCGCCTGCCTGCCACTTATGGTTCAATGTCGACGCGGACGTGGGACTCTTTATTTATACCTGTTAAAACATATTATATTTGTAAGTCTTATAATAATCTGAGATATATGGAATATGGCATCTGGCAATATGGCAATTGGTTTTGATGTATGTTACTTAATCATGCAAAAACGGCCGAACGGATTTGGATGAAATTCGGAGCGAAGATGATTAGTACTCAGGATTAACAAATTAATAGTTGTTTCATTAGAAACTTGGTACCACTGCAATTTCAATGTTTTTCGAAACAGTAGAGTGTAAACAATCCAGTGTTTTTGTTCACTGCTGCATATGCGATTACACAGGGCTGTAGCACAAACAATTATTTGCGAAAAAGTAGTCCTATCGTAAGCGTCAACGTGTCACGCTTCGGTGTACAAACTATGTTAAGTTATCTATGTCACAGTTGCCCTAGATCAATGACAGTTGCAACCCTGCAATCGTAGAAGTCAAAGGCCCAAACAATGTAACTGTGCAGTTTTGTCAAGAGTTGATTTCGTTAAGTATCTAGGAGTAACCATTGATGACAAATTAAACTGGAACGCCCACATAACATCATTAGGATCTAGGACAAGAAAACTTATTTATGCATTTAAAAATCTTAGGGATGTTGCAGATCAGAATTTGTTAATACAGACATATAAGGCACTGAGTGAATGCCTCATTAGGTATTGCATTTGTGCATGGGGTAGTGCAGCAAAAATCACCTTATAACTGTAGAACGTGCACAGCGTGCTGTTCTTAAAGTGCTCCTGCATTTACCTTACAAGCACCCTACGACAGATGTGTATAAAATAGCTAACGTCTTAAGCGTAAGGAAAATATTTATTTATGAAGGTATACGGCGTTACCATAGAAAAGTTATACCAACGTTGCCAGAATCAACAAAACGAGTTGATAGATGTCCTGTACCCCGTGTAAACAGCAAGTTTGCACAAAAGCAATATAACGCCATTATCCCACACTTATACAATAAATTGAGCAAATTACATAAAGTGAAAAAAATTAGTAATAATGAGATTAAGAAGACTCTACTTACCTGGCTATGTCAGTTTGATTATGACGGCATAGAAGGTATGCTTAATAACACCCTTAAATAATACGATTGTTGATCCTCAACCATCTCAACACATAAACCTAAATCTACACACATTTCCATAACCACTCACACTCTTAGACATAACCACACACTCACACACACACACACGCACACACACACACACACACACACACACACACACACACCCACTCACTCACGCACACAAACTGACACACACACAATCACTCACGCACACATCACGAGCTTGCATAAAGGTACATTACACTAACTAATTCTATACATGCTTTTAGTCATGCTATCGTATTCTTATGTTATAAAATATAATTCTATATAATTATGTATTTACTTTGTAATAACTTTAATAACTTTTGATTACCTACTTTAAGAAATGCATAAATTTGTATTATTTCATCTAGTTGGGAGAAGCCACTGGCACTCGAAACACAGTTTATAACTAGTTCGAGAGCCTATGGATTCAACAATCTTATATGTAACAGTTTTATGCCAAATAAATAAACTATTATTATTATTATTATTATTAGTTTGTCCTGTTTCCTGTGAGCGACACGTTACGTTACACTTACGCAGTTATTCGCGCTAGGTCCACTGGTCGGATAAAACACAATCAATGTCTGTAGTGACGAACACTGTACACCGTGCGATTCTCTAATAATTCGTCGTTGCGCTCGTCGATGAGTTCACCGATGTCAAATAATTTATGAGATATCGCCCGTGTATATAAGGTTGTTATTCCAACGTTTCTTGTCATCTCGTCATTTGTTTCACGGATGTTGTCAAAGATGTAACGATGTTTGCTCTTAGAGAATCTCACGGCTGTGCCACGCGAAACATCAACTACAAGCTACGTCACTGCGACTGTCGAGGGAGCAAACATAGTGCTTACCGTCAGACGCATGAAAGTCCCCAAGTCTCGAGACTCATGATAGTTAACTGGACAAAGAAATGTTATGTGATGCTTCGTAGCTTGAAAAGTTGTGATTTCAAAGGTCTTTTGAATCATTACTTGATAGCCTAGATAGAATATACGTATAGAAGATACGTAGGAATACTCTTATATTTTGTTCCAAAGAATTACAAAAATATCACAGTGACAAGGAAAAATGTTTACACACCCAAACTGAATATCGCCATTTCTATTCAACATCGCTTGTATGCAAGTGGACGGGTTAATTCGATTTGGTGGGAAGACCGGGGGCCATATTTTATCGCATCATGTGATCTATTCTGTCCCAGTATAGTATAGAAGAGTGGGCCATAAAAACGGCAATATCTCACAGTTGAGCTGAGACGAAGCGATCGTAACTTCTACAATGTTACGGCGGAGCGTGGTACAGAAAGACTTTTATTTTTAGAAAAGAAAAATTATTGTTTTCTCTGAATGTTCAACAAATTCCACCTAGAATTTACGTAGTAGATTCATGATTTCATATTTGCACATACTTACACATTGTTTTGTTTGATAGGTAGATTTTGTTGGGATTGAAGCAGATACGTATACTTTTTGCTCTTTTTATATCAAATCCGCCGTGTGAGCATGGATCTCACGATAAACTTGACGATTCGATAAACTGACTTATATCAGCGATCTTCACTTGTCTTTAGTATGGATCTAGCCGCGATGGCTATATCACGGTCTGTTTTACGGATAATGTCATCTTATCTACAATCCATGCTTTCATCTCTACTGTATGTCCGTACTTACTAGCTTTTATTATTCACGCTACATTCTAACTCAAGATTAAAATAGTCCCTAATCCTGTTTGCTTGTTATCACGTCGTAATATCCCTATCCTTAACACACACAACATTATTTAATTACAAAAAATGATTCAAATAAGATATATAAACTTTTATGCCTATTTTTTTGTATAGTTATTCTATTATATTATTTCAGGTGTATTGATAACCGATCTATTTATCACAAATATCAAACGAGCCACACAGTCAGCATATAAAATATGTGGAGTGGCTATAACATGGTTACGAGCAGGTATCTCCGCCCGCCTTGCATCCGCCCAGCAGTACAATTTAACTCAACGCAAAAATGTTCCGTTTTACGGCCGCCATTACGCAAATTTATCCACATGTTTATTTGCTATATAAAATATATTGCTGTTGTATATTACTCTCGATGCTTTTATACTTTTTACATTTGGAAACTTCAGTGCCTTTTACACTTAGCTCATATAATATCGTGATGATATTTCCTGTTTGATTTTAATGATATGGTTAGTTCAGATTTTCTTTTATCTTGGTTAGATGGATAGAAAACCATTTACACTCTTTGAAAATACTGAAAACGAGACATTACCAAGGACATATTGTCTATGCTTCTAAATGAATACATTCCACATTAATATATCACCAATAAAAAAATGTTAAGCACCTACAACCTTATTAATACGATGATTGTTATTATAGACACGTGGTAATATTTCCGGAATTCAAATTGGTTTGCGGAAATAATGACCACGTGTCATAGCGCAAACATAAGGTTTGCGGTTTGGTACATTATAAAATAGTAATAACAATGGGTTTTAAATATTATTTTGTTTCCGTATTTGAGCTGTATTCTTTTTAGAAATTAAACAACGATCAGGGCGTATATTTTTCTTATGTTTCATATACTTTTCGGTTACCGTGTTCTCGTTTAAGCTGGACTTCACATTGTGGATAATGCACTCGTAGAAAATATCAATATTGTAGATTATTTTTTAAGTTATCAGGAAACGGTACAAGCCCGAGGCCCACCTTATATTAAGTGGTAACCTCTGCTCTGTCTAGAACAGATGCATTTCCTCTCAAGAGGCGATCTGCTCTGCGCCGGTAACGTTGAGAAAATTAGTTATGTCTCATGTGCCTGCAATTTGATCTTTAGTTCACCGGGATGATAATCTGTGTTTGATGGTGACATGTTGCAGACAAAGATACCTATGATGAATTTTTATCAATCAATATAAAGCAATACAATACAAAAGCTTAGTAAAATTACATAAGTAAATAAAAGAGACAATAGTCCAGAAATTTGTGTACTAACATTAATTCCATCAATAAGAATTCAGCATATTTTCCTTGTAAATAGACTAATATTAACCACTAAATATTACATTACTCATCCCGTTTTCGGTGTATTCTCTCGGCTGCTGTCAGTATATCACATCGCGATCCATCTACGTTAGCTGTGGTTCATTTTTCTCGCGTCGCAAGGAAAGTTCACCTCCATCCATAATGCAGGACGTCGGCGCGTCATCGGACCATATTGCTACGCCCGCGTACAGCGTGCCCGCCATTCGAAGAAGGGTTGCTAGGATTAATGAATAAAGTTTCCAAAAAAAAAATACTGTTGCTTGTGTAACAGTTATTTGAAATTCATTTTATAATTTGTATGAATAGCATTACTTGATTAAACTACAGACTTTTCGTATACTGTGGAGACCTTATAAATTTTCAATTTATACGGTATTTATACCGTAAGTGTTAGTGTATTTGTTACTAATTTACTATATTTGGAGGACCTCCAAATATAGTAGTAGTGATACTCAATAATACTCGTACTAAAGTGATTTAAGTATAACTCACTTTTTCGTTAGTTGCTATTTATTATACAGGTGAAATAGTGGCTTAGTAATTTAGACCCAAGAATTAGTCAAGTTATTTACACGCCCACAAAATGTAACAAAATTAGAATGCTGTCTCCATAGAAATAATCCTAAACTCTATCATCTTGTCTGTATCTGTATACACCTTTACATGAGTAAAGCTGAAAGAAAACTCGTTAAATTTTATAAGATTATTGTTTATGTGAATCTTAGAAATGGACATAACATATAGGGTTCTTTTCATGATTATAATTTCACCTTCACGAGAATATATACGAAAGACGTAGCTAGGGCCAAATATTATATATGTAATATATTATATATATTAATATTAATGCAAAAAAACTCCATTTGCTAGAATATTGTTTTACCAACCTCACAATAGAATGTATATTTTCTCCCATGCAATTTTGATGAAGAACTGTGAATGATGAATGTTGAAAAAAAAAGCAATTTATAATCGAGACTAAAGCTTAATTATTTTAAATTTGTCATTTCTATTAGATATCTTCTAAAACTATTAGCATTAAGCGGTAATAATAATGTTTTATTTTATAATATTTGGTATTTTCACGTTATACTTAGTCACTTACCAAACTATCGTTACTGATGACATTCACGAGTTGCTTGTAACAAAACCAATGAGATGCAAGAGTAGCCCCCGCCCGAATAATCAAAAGCAATATAATAGGAATTATACGATGATCTTAGTCATAGTATCACGCGTGAACGGATGGAACAATTTCGCTAATTCTAAAATAAGCTCTGCATGGTGGTGGTAATCATGCAGGTGAGATTTTTAATCAAATAGTCAAAGTCAAGTCATAGTCACATTAATAAGTCTGTCATTAATTAACTATCCTGTCTTAGTCACGTTCGAAGCTTTCCAAGGCGATTAACGAAGAAACCCCAAACACAACGTTTGATAATTTTATACTTATTGCCACAAACTTAAACTTATACAACACACTTATTGTACAATAAGTATAAAACGAACACTCAACGGTTAATAATCCAACACTTATTACACGTCAAATTTCAAAGAAACAAAAATATGCGGAAATTAAATAAAATCCACAAATTTTAGGTTTATTTCCGTCATCCATGAAAATAAGTTGCTACAAAAGCCTTCCATTTTTCAATGACAGTCTGAAGAAAATTTTCGGTAGGTAAATACAAAAGAGATTATTAAAACCTATTTAATAGTACATTATGGCACTAGTGTGTAACATTGGTGATTACTGCCGAGGCGCCATTGAGACCCGAGGACAGTAATCATCAATACACACGTGTATCATACGACGTTTTTCAACACACTTGTAAATAAAATAACAATAAAAACTAATTTTATTTAGTAGATAAAAAGTTTATTTAGAGAAACAATTAGTAAATGTGCAGTTAGTAAAATTATAATTAACTGTTTTGATGGACTAGCGGTCTCATCAGATAGATTATTTATTGAAATACTTTCATGTTCTATTGTAATTTGAGATGGCTCATTATTCGTGTAGGTAGGTGAAATCCAATCATTGGATGTACTTGGTGTTTCGTCAGGAGGAAGCGCCTTTGAATCAAGTTTAATTCTTTTTGTGATTTTTGCACAAATTTCCTTCTTGTTTTGTATGGAATCTTCTACGTATGATTGCTAGATTGCTAGACAGCTACATTGCTAGATCGCCACCCACCATGTCGCTTCAAAGTCCTTATATCAGCTCCTGAATTAGCCAGCAATGTAGCTGAAGTTCTTCTGAAACTATGACCAGTGTAGCTCTCAGCATCTGCTAAACCTAAAAACTTAGCAAATTCTTTAGGCATAGAACCAAATTTGTTTATACCTATAGGCTGACAGGTACTTTTACCATTCTGGTAATTTAGAAAGAAACGGTCAGTTTTTGCTTTTGGTGACCGCAAACTTTCATACTTCTTGACAATTTCATAGAATGGACCGTGTATGGTGAATGACCTCGGTATTTTATTTTTCGTGATAGGTATCTTCACAAAAAGCATCTGGCCATGGTTCTCTATGTTTTTTTACGGTTATATTTGTTAATTCTTGTATCCTACAGGTACCAGTTACACCAAATATTAAAGCAACCTGAAAAAAAAGAAACAATAATTCAGTTCAACACACAACACAGCCTGAAGTCACGTGGATATTTAAAATTAACTTAACTAACCCTAGTAGCCAGATATTGGTTATCTGGAGCATCTTTTATAAATTTTTCAATATCGTCAGACTTTTCAGTATCGGATGGTCTCTTTAGATAAGCCGACAAATTAGAGTATGTTTTTAAGTCCACTCCATTCTTTGTTCGGACTGTACTTTTTAACATTGAATGTAAACACCACAAAGAGCTAGGTTTGTACTTAGAAGATAATTCTTTAAAGTACGCCATTAATATTTTTTTCTAAAAAGACTGCGTATTTTTGCTGTTTTGCCATTTTATGAAATTTTGGTACGCTAATAGATATGCTTCCTCAGAGTTTTCAGGTAGTAAACTTTCCATAACGTTAAGGGCTTCACATCTTATATCGGGCGGTGTACAACATAAATCATTTTCTTCGTAACTAGTACAAGTAGACTTTTTTAATTAATAAATTAGTATAATTGCAACAGTGAAAACGAGTTGTGAAAAATGTTTCGCTATGGCGGGAAAAAATAATCAGTTTTCCTATGCGCGCGCATTGCGATCAGCCACAGACTAAAGGGATGAGGTTTTTTTATTTTTTGCGTATAGGGTTTGCGCCTATTTTGCCACGTACATAATAGTGAATTTAAAGTTTTCTTTTATTACTGAGAAAACAAAAGTTATATTTGAGTGAAAGTTTTCTTTATTAAACACGTACGAGTTAAAATTATCTATTTAAATAAGAAGTTGCATGAAATGGGCAAGCAATAGGAACATTAATTTATTTGTTCTATTGAACATGATCTTTTTTTTTATAAGTTTTTTTAATAACAAAGCACCTCAACCTAAAAAAAAAAATCTATAACTCACTAGTGAATTATAGCAATGAAAAAGTCACAGTTTGATTATGGGTGTCATTCTGTGCCTAATTGCGGTGACCATAGAGCCACTTTATGAGCAAGCGTGTTGAAAATAAACATGATACCTGTATAGTTAGTGAATGTTATAGTTCAACATAACATTGTTCTGTACGAACCATAAAAATATGGATATATTTTAAGAGTTTCTTACATATTAGTATATTAGTTTTTGCTTATGGAACGAGCTAACACAAACTATGAAACAAGTAATTACGCTAAGTAATTTCTCAATAAAGTAATTACTTGACGATAGTATACTTCAACATAAAATCATGTTCTATAGTCGAGTAATGAACATTATTTACTAAAGTAAATGGTTAAGTAAGTAATGACATAACCCAATAAAAATTGGATGTATCTTTTTACACTTGTATTAGGTTGTTGTCATGGGATTTTAATTTTTACAGCATAATAGATCCTTCACAATTCAGACTTGTGTGCAAATGTATTTTGTATAAAACTTCACTTTTGCAATAACGGAAACTTGACGTGTTCTCATTGCTTAAGTTAAGGAAATAGTGACTATTACTCGGCTAAGAATTTATTACGGCTTAGCCTTTGATAGTTATAATTTCAGACAAATACTAGTCTATAGAATTAAAATCGTTGCAACAATCTTTACATAAGTAATTACTTTTACTTGTTTATAATAACAGCAGTAAGACTTGCCTGTCAAGGAGCGACAGTTCCACATTAAGTTTGGAGCTGTAAAAACTGCACTGTGGTTCTTAAGAACTAACGTCTTCTTTCAATTTCCTTTTCAATTATTTTAATATTGGTTCTGTATCGGCCTGCAAATGCAGTAGTTACAGCTTTAGTTACCTAACTGCAGCTTACACATATTACTAGGTTAGTAACCTGAACAACTCTTGATCGAGAAGCTTGTGGAGGTAGGTACATATCTAAATACTGCTACTACTACAATAAATAATAGTTAAGAGCAGTATAACTCTTTGGGAATGAGTCATCCGGGGATGTACAGCCACCATAGATTTTTCTATGGTATTGTATTTAAATGTTTTACAAGCCAATTATTAACTTACATCTTTAAGATAATTTAAGTTAATTGTAAACTTGTATATTTTATGGAAATAAAAAAATATTATTATATTATTATCGTGAACTAGTAATGTTCGCAATACTACGTTTTGGTTTGAAGGTATGGTTGTCGGCTAAATTACAGGCACGTGAGACTTAACAACTAAATGTATCAGGGTTACGGGCGCAGTGCAGTTCGTCTTGTGAGGAAATGCCCCTGTTATAGACAGTTTTTTTTTCAAATAAACCTACTCTCCACAGACTCTAGGGTTGGTGCTTTTTTTAGCTTGTTACAATTTATTAGGATTATACTAAAATTATCACGTTCAACAAAGTACACATACAGGGATCATAGTTTTTTTTTTTTGATATAAATATGTTTTATGCTACTATGTTATAAAATAGGACTTATGCTAGTATGTTTCTTCTGAATTGGTGTGAGCATTCACAGCAGACTAGTACCTTCAGACAGTACCCGTTCACGAGTTGACGCATGTGACAGCCATCGCCTTCCTCAACCATATCTGAGGGAAGATGGCGACCCGCCACACTCGCCACCACCTGGCAATACATCTTCCTGAGCTTAACTGCTCTGAATGCCCACACCACTTCTTTGTCAATTAAACACTTTATAGGAGCACATGCTACAATTTTATAGGCTATTTACAAACTAGACAGAACTTAATGCTATTATACATTTTACTTACTACTTTAAAACCAAACTCTAGCTAGGCAGAGTTAAACACTTAACAACGGGCCTTGCGCTTGTGTTTATTTTCTTAATATTTATACATAATTAGACTTCCCATCACATCTATCATTGTCTTTTGTCTGTTGGTAAAAATAGAAGCACTTTTTTTCAGCTATTTAGGAGAACACTTTTAACATTTCAACCGTACAATTCCCAAGTGCCAACGTGTTTCGCCTAAGTCCTCAGCGCCCTTCAAGGCGTCTCGCCGTCTAGTAATTAGCCGAGCCTTCGTATGGAGGTGAGCGGGGGGTGTTACAGGAGAAGAGGGGTGAAGAGAGAGGGGAGGTCACGGATCATATCACCCGTGAATTAATCGCTCCGTGACGATTAATTAGCGCCACGTGTTCCCACGTAATTGTAGTACGTAACAGCGTGACTCTAGAATGAAATTATTCAGTTTGGTGGGCTTACTGTAACGAACTCTGTGGCAAAGTAAATTAGTGGGCGATTGGAACTTAACAACTGCCTATGTCTAGTGGCGACGATTGCAGTGTTGTATCGTGCAGAATTATAAAGGTAAAGTTTGATGCTCCAACCACCACTTAACACCAGTCGAATGATTTGCTCGTCTAGTTAATTTGCAAAAAATTAGTTCTGAAGATAAAAAAAATATTATTGTACTTTTTAGATCGTTTATACACTATTATCCCAGGTGTACTATTTAACAATGACGTAACGCATTAAAAAAGCAACGACACAACCGTGGAACAAGAGGTAAACTAAGCTACTTAATAACGTCTGTGTTCTAAAAATACCCAAACAAAACGTAAGAACATCCGAAACTTTTAAAGTATTCATGCGAAACAAAAAGAACAGTAAATTCTTACCGACCGGAAAGGAGGCTCGTTGTACCCAGGCCGATAAAACATAACGCCGCAATAACAATGAGCAGGCCGGCCGTCTGACCCACGAATTGCAAACTCAAATTAAACATCTTATGAACAGAAACATCTTGCGAGGATCCTCTTCATTAGACCCTGCAAATTGCGAGCGGGGCGGCGGGGAGGGCAGTGACACGAGAGGGGGGGCGTTAGGGACCCCACAGCTTCTATTAATAATGCAAATGAGACCGCAGCTCGGCCAAGAAGCGAGTCTCGATTAATTCTGGTTCATTTGAGGTAATTGTCGCTGCTTGGTGCGGTCTGCGGTCCGCACCAGACCTCGCATTCGCCATTAGAGATTAGAGACTAGTCTCTAGCGAATTGCGAGACTTTCGATATCTATGTGTTATTATAACTTCAGCCGTGCGAATCATCTCTGAGGGCAAACATCGTTGCATCTTTGACAACATCCGTAAAACAAATGAAGAGATGACAAGAAACGTTGGAAAATCAACCTTATGTACAAGGGCGATATCTAATAAATTATTTGACATCGGTGAGCTCGTTATTACTATATATACAATCATTACGGAATCGCACGGTTGATCCTTACTGACGGATTGATTAATTAACGCGAAGTATTAGTCAGTGAGTCTAAATGGCTGAGGCCACAAAGTAAAAATTTTGGCAGTTGAAGCCTTTTAAGTTGTAATAGAGGAAAGAGTGTTGTTTTTCCAACGTTTCTTGTCATCTTGTCATTTGTTTCACGGATGTTGTCAAA
Organism: Selenia dentaria; assembly: GCA_917880725.1. Classification (NCBI taxonomy): domain Eukaryota; kingdom Metazoa; phylum Arthropoda; class Insecta; order Lepidoptera; family Geometridae; genus Selenia; species Selenia dentaria. The sequence continues at coordinate 20,293,013 of OU862880.1, read as the reverse complement.
GATGCAACGATGTTTGCTCTTAGAGAATCGCGCGGCTGGTAAAGTATCTGACATCGGTGAGCTTTTCGACGTGCGCATCGACGAATCATTAGAGAATCGCACGGCTGGTTGATTTTCTTATATTTAAGAAATTAAATTTGCAACTCATTAAAGGAAAACTAAGTTTCATTTTATTTATTTCGTTTGAGTATAATAAAATAATTTATGTTAATATTAATTTAATGCTTTCAACTACACCTATTTCCACATATAACACATACAAAAACTGTTTATTGGCACCATAGGAAAAGTTCTAGTTCTAGTAAAGAAACCAACCGGTTTCTTCTATGATTTACACTAAAGTCAAACAAAGTAATGCAACAACTTAAATAACAGGTATAGATGAACGAATTTATAGCTAACATCGATCTCTTTCAGACAACCTATAAAGATGAAGGTATTACGTACTACTATATAACCTCTCCAGGATGTTGGTATATTAATAGTATAGCGGCCTGTGGAATAAGATGTAAAACATACGATTCAATGTTCGGGAAACAATACTTGAGCCTTATTCGCCTTATTTGCATACTGGGTTATTGGATATAATGCTAACAACCTCTTCGAAGTTCCTCCAGTACGTCACAACAAAGTAGTACCTACTACGACTTTTCTGAAAACCTAATAATTCATCAAAATAAAACATTCCGATTTTGTAATATTTATCTGACACGTTTTAGCTCTGCCTTATAAAAGGAAAGCAACTACGACGTCTACGACACAATACCTCCCTGGAGCTCCGTAGCAAAATAAATTGTAGGTCGCACGACTGCTTTATATAGTTTTTGGTTAGGCGACTATTTGGATCGATTGATTTATTTTAGCTTAGCTTAAAAGTATTTTGATTATTAAAAACGTACAACTAATGGTGTTTTTTTATACTTTACATAAGTCAACTTTAAGAGATTGTTAGCAATTTTCCAATAACCCTGTATAAGCACGCGGCGTTACATGTTTGTATGGTCATAGCTAAAAGTGCTTCAGAACACTCTGTATTCTACTTTCAGTTGAGTTCTACATCAATGGAATTTCTATAATCACACTATGAATATTATAAATGTACTTACAGATGTTTGTTGCTTTTTCACGCTGACGTAACGACTTGGGTGAAATTTTTGACATGGGTAGGTGATGATCTGGAATAATAAATAGTAGGTAACACAGCAAAATTTTGTTACGTACGATGTTTTAACCAAATTATTGTATTAATCAGGTAAAACTAGCATAACTAATACTCGAGTGAAATTCACAACATTTTGGTGAGAAATGTTTACGCCACTATATCATTGCGTATAACGTGTGGAGTCACTCGAATAAAATTTAAAATAATGATTATAATATGTTTAAAAAATGGTAATAAACAATTTAAATAAATTTGCATGATTTCGCTTCAACTCCGTATGGATTTTTATAGGTGACAAATGTCAAACGATATTTTTAAGTTTCATCTACACACCACGGCCCTAAAATTCAGAAAGTTAAGCTAGCTAGCCAGTAGCGGCCATCATTAAACTTTTTGTCCGATTTAACTGAAACTGTTTCCGTAACTAAAAGTCATATCCTAACACGCAACGAAAAAAATCTACTTGCGACCAGTTGTTACTAAATATTCCATAATTGGTATTATACGGTAAAAGCTGGCAAAGAATTTTTTTTTTAAACTTCCTCTGGTTCAGAATATTATAAGGGTTCCGTGTATCACTGGTCAGTTTACTTATTCGTCAGTATCGCTAATTCGTCAGTATCCTTATTTGACATATAAAATTATAAAGATATATCAATCAATGTATTGTGCAGTACAAGACAACATTTTATAGTACTTAATAATTAAACAAAAATAAAAATAATAGTTGATAATAGTGACCGCATATGATGTCGAAGTGCTGGTAGTGGAGCTTGCTTAGTTGTTTTGAACCGATTACCTAGGTTGAGCAACATGCGCTGCGGTCATGACTTGGATGAGTGGCCACTATTGGATTTTACTACTGTGCGCTCCCGTGCTTAGGAGAGCACGTTAAACCGTCGGCCCCGTCACGTCCCGGTGGTTGTCTTAGGATGGTAATGGTGCTCCGCCGCCGGTGCGTGGCGAGGTACCGGAGAAGAAGACGCAAGGAACCAGCCGAATCTGACGCCTACTACGCAGCCTAGAGAGATCCAAGGCTCTCCGTGTAGTCATCCGCGAGGCCAACCTGGTGGCAGCTGTCGGAGTCCTTGGAAAGAAGCCCATGGGGCCGCCCGTATAGGTGGGCGAGGCATAAGCTATGCCCCTGGGCCCCCCATCACCAGCATGCTTCAACCCTTATAACCACGGCGGGTGGTCGATAGATTTTTTAGTGTATCAAAAGCGGAGTTCATCTTTTCTACCATGATGGAGTTTGGACGGGTAGAATAAGAGGAGCAGGACGTTCCTCAGACCAGGCAGGGTGAGCTGGGTGCAGCTGTCCTAAAAATAAGGGCGCAAAACACGGCACCGGGACCTGACGGCATTCCCGGCCGTGGAGCACGATCATGGGAGCAATGGGACAACACGGCATGCCACAGTCGTCGCCTACTGTCACCCCTCACACAGAGAGAAACGGTGCATGACTTTAAAACTGACGGGTTAAGATAATGAGGAACTAACAAAATTAACGGTTTAACCAAACTAACGAATACGGAAACTGGCTTACTGGAGAATTTGACCACTTGAAACTGTCGAATCTGGAAAATTGCAAATAAGGAAACTATCGAATAAGTAAAGTGATCAGTAAGATACGCGAAACCAGTCAAAATAAAGCAATTTCAAACTCATGATTTTTTCATAATTTTTGTATAATATTAACTACTGATGCCACTTTAGCCTATAGTTGTTTAAGTCCGTTTTATTGCCCTTTTCATATATGGACTTGAAGGAACACTTTAAAAGGCTAGGAAATAATCCATTCAAACATTACAAATTAATTAGATGGTTTAAAGGTACACACAACTGTAATGTACATAATTTAATGTTAAGTTCATAGTATCCAGTTGAATATTATCACTTGTAGGACATCCATAGTATTTATCAGAGGCAAAAAATTGTTTTAGCATACTTTGAAATTTTAGTTGCGCTTTTATTAGTAGACATGTAAATTAATATTATCAGATTATATAGATCACTGTAGTAGTTATTAAGTAGTTCAGCTACCTTCAGAGGGTCCGTCGTTTTTTCATTAATTACCAGGATTTTTTAACTACAGATTCCTGATTTCTTACTAAAAATGTAATTAATTATTTTCCAAGCTGCTTTACATTAATTGTTAGATTCTAAAAAAATACATTAATATTACCACAATAATTCAAAGTAAATAACCCATTGGTCTTGAAGCCCGCTACGGGCTACGGTAACGTAGCGCTACGAGCTACGATCGATCGTGCTCCACGCGACAAACCAACGCTACGAAGGGTTTTCTACCTATATAATATTTATAGAACTCAAATGTGCTTCTGTAGGATTCTAGCTTTGACGACCTCATAATAATGGAAAAGTGATTATTCATTAGCTTAACAGCGTTATTTAATTTCACCGACGAGTTATCCATAAAAATATAAAAAAGTAACAATAAATAGACAAATACATTTTATATTTCATTTATCCTTATATTTTCGTATACTTATGTATGTTTCTTTATAATTCTGAAAGAGTATTTATGGGTTTTTTGTCTTTCGCAAAGAAACAAAGCAACGTATCGATGTATTTTTTTGCATAGACATTTAATGGGCTGGATAGAGAGAGACATGCTTCTACTTGCATACTTATTAAACGGCTTATTCCAGAAATCCCCTTAACTTATCCCCTGCACACCTAGTTTTAAAATTAAAGTTCAAAGATGATTCTGGAAAAAATAATCTCGTTAGAAGAGCAATTCTAAAAAAAGATCGTCTCTTAAATCAGTACCTAATATCAGATCACTGATTTAATGTTATGTCGGTATAAGATGTATGAGTTAAGTTTCAATGAAGGGAAATAAATCTTCATGAAACAACTTTACTATTATTTTTATTAATTAGTAAACTTACCGTATTTGGTGCCTGATGGTAAATTTTAAGCCTATCGACTTATTGAAACGATTTGTTTGATAGTAGATACTAGATTTTATCGTAGAATGTTTTCCTGCGGGATATTAATTTTTCATGCAAGTAGAGCCACAGAGTGCAGCTAGTAACAACATAAAGCTAAATCTCGCTAATTAAAAATGGTGATGCAAAGTAAATAAGGGCCGTAACTAGTAGCTGTAGGTATGTCGGGCGGAGGGAGCGTCTCGGAGGGGAGACAAAAATGGCGGAGAGGGTGCACCTTTCTTACTTATGTGCAGTGTTATTTGAACGTGACATAGAAGTACTCTAAAAAAGAAAGCGAACCCCGACCTAACATTACTACGATAAAATAATCATACACAATATACAATTAAATTAGTTAAACATTAATAAAGAATAATATTAAACTTGTTGGCCTATGGTACTTTAAATTTACTTTGAATTTGGCATTCAATATTTCATGTATATATTTATATCTTATTCTAATTATATTCTTGTCTATCTTCTAAATAATCAAATGCACCCCAAACACGATTAGTTCTAACTCTTTCCTGTTATGAATATTGATCTTGTATTGAAAATTATGCAGTAAGCTATCTTTGTTTAAAATTGTATCATAGTGAATTTAGCCGTTAAAGCGTGAAAACATTACAATAATGCGCACTCATCCACTTTCGCACTTTCAGATTTATTCATATATCATCATAAGTATAAACTTCCTATTTTACTATTCTGTAGTTAACAATACGTAACTTTTTCAGCTGGTCTTCCCTACAAAGTGTATGGTGGTCACGAAGGATCGCTGACAGAGAAGCGGAAACAGCGTCGAATCCGAACCACCTTCACATCAGCACAACTCAAAGAACTGGAGAGAGCTTTCCAAGAGACGCACTATCCTGACATCTACACGAGAGAAGAGATCGCCATGAAGATAGATCTCACTGAAGCGAGAGTTCAGGTATGTTTAGAAACCAATTCCATCTTTTCCACTTCATCACAGACCCACAAAATTAGGACTTTCCATACTGCTGTTGACATTATTCCAGTACGTACAACGCATTTAGGGAATACTTTCATTATAAATTCCTCAAAAGGATGGAACCTCTTCCTCTGTAATAATGATAATAGTTATATATTAAGAAATTTGAAAAAAATATGTATATTTAAATTGACATATCCCATGTCAACCATATATCTTAATAAAAGAAGTATATTTTATATTTATACGAAACTATTTAATATCATCCACCTTCGCGAACATTTTATTCTATTATTGAGCATAATTTAAAAAGTTTTCAGCCAATGGTGATGGTATTTAAATGGAACCAATTGGGTGCTCTACCCAACAAAGAATCATCAAAGTTGGGTTATCCAGTATAACTTTATGCGTGGTTATAATATATATACAAAAAACTGCTTAGGTAGGATGGATGTTGTTGAAAGTTAGCAAAATAATAGTATTTATTCAGGGTTATCACGTATGTTATTTTTTATCACATTTCAATGCTGAGTTTCCCAGAGATTTATCGCATTATATTGTTCGCCGTGGATGGAATCGGGTTATAGCTGCTACTACTACTAGTACTGTGATAAGAATACCAAAAATATGTATGTTATATATACGAGAACGACATTATTTTATTTCAATTGTGTTTAAGTTTCGGAAAGTCCCAAAAACATTATTGAACAATCGTAACAATCAAAAATATATCATAAATTCAATAAAGGTAATTTAAAAAAAAATATGAATAAATTTACGCTAACTTTAATGAATGAAAAGGATTCTCATAAAACATTCATGTTGCACAAACTCAACCATCGTGTTCGGCCGAGTAATCACGTACAACCCGAAAGATGAAAAACAAAAATTGATTTAGGGACTTATTTTTCCATAGTCGAAAAAAGGCGGCGGTTTCCCGCGCCGTCCGTCACATCTCTGCAGTCCAATTAGTGTCCAGTAATTCGACTGCGGCTGACGGCCGGTGGAAAAAAAGAGCTTAGCAGACATCGTGCGGTTAGCTCTAGTTAATTTCATAATAACCGCTCATTTTTATGTTAGCGGAATGCGCGACGTGTGCTTCTTTTGAATGTTTAATGCAATCGGCGATGCTCCGTTCTATTGTTATCAGATCACGTATGGGACGAGGTCGGAGCCGAGTCGCAGACCCACTCGCGTATTCCGGTACACACGACGCCCTCGGCGCAACCGACACTTATTGTTTTGGAACTTGTCGTAATATCATTTTCATATTTCGGTTTTGGTCGCCGCATTCGTAAATAAGCAATAACTTGTATATTAAGGCTAGTTTTATTTACACCACTTACATAAATGGAAATAGTTGAATTATCACATCACTCTAGAAGCTTTATATTTATATCTAACTATCTATCTATTACATCTAACGCTTGATCGCATGACCGCTCTCTGTCTGATAGCATCCTTATACCAAGGACTATCACATAGGCACTTAGGTACTTCTTATTCCGATTTCACGAATAGTTCTCAAGAGATAGCAATAACCATATTATTCCACGCAAGAAGTATAGTATGTGATAGCTAAAGTGATAGGTAATGACTAAGCTTCGAACAAATTAAGGTTATAGTTCATCACAGAGGAATTCTCCTATTTATAATTATAATTATTCATGATCTAAAATCAATAGTGCATGCATCTATTTTAATTATTCTAATAATTAAAATAGATATTTTTGCCCATAGGATCTAAAAGTTTAAATTGCCCTCCAAACCCTTAACAGTCCATAACGATGATAATGGCTGGAGAACATAGGTAATATAAAAACAATAGCAAGCTGTAGGTATGTAGCTGGCTGGGCGGGCAGGGGCAGGAGAGCAGGGGAGCGCACTGCCGGTGTCGGTGGTGTGGTGGCACCCTCGGCGGCAACGAGCTCTCATTACGTTAAAAAGTGTATTGGAATGGCGGGGTGCCGCCATAAATATCCCGGGCGGTCGCGTAACTCAAGCTCGCGCGACTCCTGATAATTAAAACTCAACTGGAAAACGCGAATTCACATATTACAATTAAAAACGGGTAACTGCAACGAGTGGGTCGTTATTTGGTAAATATACAAATTAAATTTTATATTGCATCTACTCGCGGGCGGTCGGTTGTATTGGATGATAAATTATATTTTGATACAGGTGTCTCGCCTGTGTAAACAACTGTGGCGATTCGAGAAGTTTAAAACGTGTAGTACCTAGCGAAGAGTACATTGTGTATATGGAGGATTTATTATAAAGTCAAAGTCAAAGTCAAAATCATTTATTCAATTTAGGCATCAAAGACGCACTTATAAACGTCAATTTTTCATTATAATGTACTTTAAAGACTACCGCCGCGTTCAAAAATATATAGAGCCTACCGAGAAGAAGCGGCAAGAAACTCGGGGCCATTCTTTTTATATAGAAGTTTATACAATGTTTGTACTTAGGTAATACAAATATTAGCTCCAGTGTGTTGCCTTACAAAAGAGAACATAATAATGGTACCAGTAGGGCAAGACAAGCTACACTTTGACATCTTAGTACACGAGTAGATAGATCCTGGAGTGATCAGTCCCAAGCTGTTTTATCCTCCAAGTAATCCGAAATTTTGTTATAACCTTTTTGACAGAGTTTGGTTTTAATAGTAATTTTAAACTTATTAATAGGCAAATCCCAGATAACATTGGGAACTTTATTATAGAATCGTATACTGTCTATATATATACTATTTATATACTGTCTATATATATACTGTCCCATAAAAGAACGACTTATTCTGTGGAGATGCGTTACATGTACGGATATTCGCGTGTTGATGGAATGAGCATCACTCCTTTTATCACAACTGCTAATGTTTTTCTTTACAGTTAAACTGAGAGACAACAGTTAGAATGTTTATGTCTGTCTAAGGGAAACTCTGGGAGCTAAACTGTAGATCGCTCGTATAGCCCTTTTTTGCAGTATAAAAATAGAATTAATGTGTATATATGGTACCATACACTTCGGTTTCACCATACACTATTTGGTTTAATGACAGATAAAAAATTCTGGACGCGTATGCTTGGTGCTGACTAATTACATTAATCATTGTAATTAAACAATTTTATATTTTTACCCCGACGTTTTGAAACAATGTATATAATATGCGACTTAATCCTTTTAAAGTTATTTAACTTCAATGTTGAAGAATCGCGAAAACTTAAGTAATCATTACATTAATATTCTTGTCTTTGAGCCAGTTGAGATTAAATATTAATTACATTTTTAATTTTTATTAAGCTAAGAGGGGTTTCCAATTCATTGCATAGGTTGATAATAGTTACTCGTATGTAGGATTGATATAATAATATTCAATAACACAACATGCTGAAATATTAATGCACTGATGTGCAAGAGTGGGTGTTGCTCACTGGTTGCAATCGAAGGCATCTTATTGACAAGTACAATTTGAAAAATTTAATACCGACTTCCATTCTATTCAGTTATTGGAGTGTATCTCAAAAACTACTGGACCGAATTTGATAAAATTTAAATGGGACCACACGGGAAGCACTAGCTTTCAAAAAAGAAATAGTTTTGAGAATGGGTTCACCCAGTCGAAAATTATGAAGTAACAAACATTAAAAAAAACAGTCGAATTGAGTACCTCCTCCTTTTTTGGAAGTCGGTAGAAAAATAATGTTCCTCAGTTAACAAAGTGAAAAAGTCTGTGAGTGAACGAGGATGTTGTGGAGGATGGAGTGACTGAGTGCGAATGCAATACTTCTTCATGCTGAAACAGATTTTCATGATATATACATACACTTAAAGAAATAAATAAATAAGAAAGTGTTAATCTTGGGTATAAACATTAAACACCCCGGATTAAGAGATAATCTTAATCTCGATCCAATGTTCCCCGTCCCTGAAGGTTCGCCAGAACCATATTCAGCAGACTAAGTTTTGGGCAGAAACTAATCTATACAAATAAATAAAATTGAACTGTCCATTTCTGATGTCAATAATCCATCTGCGTACTAAATGCATAAGAAAGTATAAACAAGTTTCCGTCTACCTATTCGTTTATTTGTTCTGGTTAATTTCCTAACTAGCTGGACCTATTTTGAGGGGATTTTCACTGCCTAGATAGTTGATGTTATAAAGAGCAACTAAGGTTTACTTTAAGGTAAACGCTTAGTAAAAATCCGCGCGGGCTAAGCCACAGGCGCACCTATTTAGCTATAAAATTCAAAATCTATTAAATAACCAAACGCACACTATTCGTACAATTATAGATCCTAAACTTGGACTACAATTCATAATTTTTTTAGTAGTGATGAAAACGATGAAAGATGAATGAGTCTGGGCTTACGTTAGTAGTTCATCGTTCATGATTTATATAATAAGCAACATTGTTTTAACAATCTTCGATTAACGAGAGGGTAGTTCTTATGAACATACCCACTAAATTAAATACGTTAGATGAGTAAGTAAATACATATCTAACAAAACGAACGACAATGTAAATATTATACGTAGGTAAGTAAAAATTATGTTCTCATATAAGTGAGTATGTAGTCTTTTTGAGAATAAAATTATTGAACATGTAGTTACATAACAATCAATATTTATTACTCTATTCTAATAGATGCTTACGTCCATCTTTGCTTTGGCATGACAGCCCGGGTCCTCATCAAGCATTTACATAAAAATACAAGCGTCCACATAAACACCGTCGCGTCCTAATTCAACAGCGTTTAAATTCATCAGCGGCAGTGCGCAAACATTGTTACTCCATGTGAAACGTTAAAACAACGCAAAATTAACGGTAAACCTTCGCAACCGTCAGCCCCGTGCCGTCTCCGACCCCGTAAAAAACCCACGGCGGCAGGTCGAAATGGTAAATTTTGTAGTACACTAAGCTATCCCTTCTATTTTCTTTCTTTTACTATATAATTTTAGAAAAACTTATATACCACGTACATTTTAACATTGTTACTTGTTGTGAATGCACTCGTTGTATTGGTATCCACGAAAACAATCTCTGAATGACAGTGAAATCGTAGCTTTATAGATATCATAAAACAAATAAACACCTTACATCTGTTAAATTAAACTAAGGGCCTTACTTATAAACGATGCTCAAATTTAAATAACGTCATTTAAAGTTAAGCAGCGTTTATAAGTCAGGCCGTAAATACTTACTAAGAACGTATGTATATGTATTTGAAAATATAATGTATGTTCGTAAAAATTTACATAAATATAAGTTAAATAGTGATCACCACACTTTTAATACCAGAAATACAAATAGGATAGAAGACTTGCGAAGACTAATTGACGTTTTTACAATAAAATCCCAAAGCACATAACTGAGCTCACAGAGGGCAAATTCAAGTTTACTGTAAAAAACGTTTTAATAAAAAAAGCTTACTATAAAGTTCGACATTATATAGAAGATAAAGATGCTTGGAATACTCCACTTCTGGCAAGCTGTCTCTGCCACCCATAAAATGTAATATTTGTAGTACCTAAGTAGAAACATTGTAAACATCCATATAAAAAGAATGGCCCCGAGTTTCTTGCCGCTTCTTCTCGGTGGGTTCTATATATTTTGGAACGCGGCAGTAGAGTCTTTAAAGTACATTATAATGAAAAGTTGACGTTCATAAGTGCGTCTTTGATGCCTAAATTGAATAAATGATTTTGACTTTGACTTTGACTTTGTATAAAAATTTCCAGTTTTATATATATATATATATATTTATTTTCATAACTAATTAAAACAAATTTTAAGTTGAATAACCCGACTATGGATATAATAAGCTGGCACATTGACACATTATATCCGTCATTTTTTATGTGAAACACGCGCCATTAAGAAAATCTAATGACGTATAGTTTATCAAAAATCGGTTTAGCTGTTGATTAGTTACGAAACAACATAGGTTCGGGCTTACATATCTACAGGTTAAAAAAGTGTTATTATGAAGGAAGCATTAATAGTTTCAGTAAATAATGATAGTGTGTAAAACTTCTTTGTATTTTCAGTTGATGTCTTTTTTAAATATTACTTAAGAAATTCGCTTACATAAAAAGGAACTCAAAAACATTTCAATTCTCTTTTACTAATACTAGTCTATGCCCAAATAGTCCGATTCACTAGGAAATTATTTGTATGTAAACCCTGACAATAACTCCTCTGTCGCTGAAACTTTGCAGTATGATACAGTAATGGTCATAGATTACGATTAAAATATCAAAAAAATACCTTGAAGGTAAGTGTATGTGCACCTAAACATGAAAATCGCTTCTATAGCTCCTGGTGGAAAATTCTTCCGTCCGAAATTCCTTTGGTATATGTTTATTTATTATTTATTATTTATAGTATATTTTAGTTATTTATGTATATGAATATGTATAGGGTTGCAACGAAATACGGGAATATTTTCATGTCGAAGAAGCAGAAACTTAAAAAACCTATTTTGTATCATAACTTGTTCAGGGAAATTCCTCTGTAATATTTGATCTTTTTATTTCTCTAAATGTATAGCTTTTCATAATTATCTAAAAAATATAACATTCCTGTCACACTATTATGGTTTTGTATGCAAAAAAGAATAAAAATATTTTTTAGTATTTTTTTTGGATAATATGTTAATCGTAATCTATAAACATTATTTTATCATACTGCAAAGTTTCAGCGACAGAGGATTTATTGCAAAGTCAAACCCTTCAATGATTAGACTAAAAAGAATCTACCCGAAACTGAACTGGACCACCTGCTCCGGCGAGCAAAAGGAATCGCTTGAAAAATGACCAGCTGCTTTTTAATACTCAGCGTATTTTTTCTGGCCACGTTGTCATAGGAGCCGGGCAATTTAATCCATCACGCGGTGTTGCCCGCCACCATCCGACTCAATAAATTCTATATTATCGCAGACGATTCTGGTTTTATTGTTATTCCCGCTGGCCGGAGAGATTAGTTCGTTCGTGAGAAAAGGGAACTTTTGGATTTTTTGTTCAATAGCTTTTTTGTCGTTACAGAACATTCATAAAAATGTTGTTGCATAGTTAAAAATAACAGAAAATCAAAGGTAAAATGTTAAGGCAAATGAAATAGATAACCAAGCAACTTTGCGGCTATTGTGGCACTTCGACCAGTTAAATGCAAAATTAAACGCATTATTTTATTATTAATTTTGTACTAATTATTACTAGTACAATAAATCACTATAATATCAAATTTTGCAGTACATAATATATTGTCTTGATGAAACAGCATTAGTACCTATTATTAAACAGATAAAACAGATTTGTAGGGATTTTAGGATTTTTGTCCAATATTCAAGTGAAATATAAAGTTACTACGTAAAGAATAATTTTTCTCCATTATAAAGATGCGAGGAAACCTCTTAGGTAGGCCTCTTGTGCAATAAGCCGTCTTAGTTGTTACCATCGCAGTGTCAGATATTCTGCTGCACAGCAATATTACACAAGCATTACTGGTTAGGGTGTGAAATAACGGTGCGAAAGAGACACATTAACCAGTATCTCGAAGTGATGAGCGCAGAAAAGTGCCGTGTAAAACTTTAGCTTACCATCAGGCGCACGGCTTTCCCACCTAATCGCTTAACAGTGTACGAAACATCTACGGACATGTTTTTTTTTTGTTTAGAGCGATTATAACTTTAACAACAATTTTCCGATATGCAAATCGCTTATACCACCCTTAACACCCTCAACTTACTACTGTTAAGTATTAAGGAAATATAGTTTATCTTCTATATAGTTTTTTAATTAGATTTATTAGGAAGCGATACAAGCACGAGGTCCATTAAGTAGTAACCTCCGCCTAGAACAGATGCATTTCCTCACAAGTGACGAATTACTCTGCTTCCGTAACTCTGAGACATTAAGTTGTTAAGTCTCATGTGCCTGTAATTTGGCTGGCAACCATACCTTCAAAGCAAAACACAGTACCTACACGTATTGCGAACATTAGAGCTTGATGGTAGAAAAAGGTATGCTGGCAGTATTACCCCGGACGAATTCATTCACAAGGAGTTCTACTGCTCTTAAACCTGTCACCTATTCATTAGTAATCATTCTGCACCAGCACTGAAAATTACTCTATAATAGGGATATTATAAACATCACTAAACTACAAACAAACACGAGTGATACAATTTTCTTATACAAGAGCACCTTCATAAAGCGTTCATTGGTCAGCTGACACCTGATAGACAAACCTAAGCGGCAGATTGACGTGTACGCCACTAGGGGGCGCTGCAAAATGTCAATCTCTCGATCTTAGGCTCTGTGGGAATCCGGTGGGAATGCACCATGTCGGAGTTGCTCCTCATCTACTACATGCATAATTGCACAGCTGGGGTGTGCTTGTTATTACTTGAACATATTGGTTTGCTTTCTAAACCTACATAAAGATGAGTTATGTATACCTACATTTAGGTATTCACTTATATATTGTTACATAAGGGCTATTATGTATCTCAGTTTCTAACAAATGTTGATTGAAATCTTGAAAAATGGCGGCTTTATATCAATTTTGAAAACTTCAATTAGCAAAAATGTTAGTAAGTTGATGATTGGAACTGACACAAGTGATATAGAGCAGCCATTTTTTCGATCTCAATCACCATTTTTTAGGAAGATACATAATAGCCCTACAGGTCATCCACCAGACTGAACACATAGTTTATAAATAACAATGTGTAAAACATAATTATATAGTTCAAATATTCACAATTATAACGAAAATGTAATTATTATCACGATTATAAGAAATTATTACATTATTCATGCTATGTACGATTATAAAGTTAGGCTTATGAATGTGCTGCGTGTGAAATACAATATACAATATTGATACATATATGGATAATAATATTATACGGTAAAATTATAAATATAAATTTGACTATACTTAGGTATCCTGTAACTTAATTCAAAATAATCGCTAGTTTAGTCAAATTTAAGAACCAAACGCGAGACGGGCCTAAATTTATTACAATCCCAGACGTAACGTTTTTTAATTATTATTTGTTACGACCTAGCAATGAATTAAGCTAAAAAAGTGAACAAGACAATTTAAGTATGGAATTAGTTTTATAACCAAATCATTTTTATGCTTTGGTTATAAAACTAAACAAATTTATTTACGTACGGTGTCGTAATAGTTTTTAGGGTCAAAACAGTTTTCAGTATTTATGTGAGTAGGTACAATAAGTGCTACTAATTACTTTAGTTTTATTTAGGATAGGGTCTGACCTAAAAATGGTCTACGAACTACGACTTGTATACTACTCAATGAAGTCTAGACAATAAAAATTCACATTTAATAGTAAGCAACTCAATTCTCGGCTCCCTTTTCACGTTTGCTAGTCCTTGAAAAAAAAAATTCAATATTTGGTTATTAGCAAACACATATTATCTATTATAAGGCGTGCAGACAGCAACTCACTCTATTAAAGTCACATCACTTTAAATAAAGAGTAGTGAATCTCTGATGACGGTTAAAAATCCAAAGAAGGGTATAGAAATTTGTACATGTTTTTTTTACCTGCTCATTTCTAAAATTATATAGTTCAGTCTAAATATAACATTAGTGCATTCAGAAGCAAAAAACATAACTTTTAAATGATTTATCAAGTCAAAATATTTTTTGGGCTTTAGATTTGAGCAATTTTATACACTTGTAATCTCCAATTACACATCAAGTATCACTAAAATTTTATTATCCTAGTGAAGTACAAAAGATCATCAGATATTACGATCATTCACCCCTCGTACAAGCGCACGCGACCGCGCAGGTGTCGCAGGCGGCTCGCAGGCGGCACGCACGCGGCACGCACACTTACACTCCACTTGTGATTAGACACACTTTGCCACAAATGTTTGTCGCTTCGTGCCTTCCAATGGGGAACATAAACAACCATTGTACGCCCCAACGACAGCATTTGCGAAACCATAATATTGTTTGTGTGCAGATTGGGTAAGTGAAAGTGGCGTGTTGTTTTTGAACAGATTTATTTGGTGGTCATGGAATAATAAAATATAATTAATCAATATAAATAAGCACACTGTGCTTAGAACAACGATAGAACATATTTATACAACTATAGATAGATAGATAGATAACGCTTTATTGTACATAAAAAAACGTGGATACATTAATATACAATTATTAATACTGTTGTACAATGGACGGTCTTATCGCTTATAAGCGATCCATTCCAGACAACCTTTGGATGGAGAGAAATTATGATACACGAATAGACGGCAGTGTAAATGAAAACAATCTATATTTATACCTGTCGCCATTCTTCGGCCTGATTAACCTTAGACGGCATAATTTCTGAACATCAAGTGAAATATGACCAACAGAAACAATTAAAAAATAATTTATATAATATTTTTAATATCGCAATTTAGAGAGAAATATACACATCCATCCAATACTCATCATGGAAAAATAACAGTTTCAGTTATACAAAATATTTATTATTTAGTAAAACAATCCATTTATACATGTACCTTAATATTTCAGGTTATCAACAGACTAGCGACGTAATAGTAATTATTGTAGGTATTCAATAATTCACACCTTATTTTTATGGGCTTAGAAACATAAAAGCTGACAAACAACTTTCTTCGTAAGTCATCCCAATATTAAACACATTTTACTGTCTTAAGCCATTAAATTCTTCAGCCAAGATAAGCCATTCTTAAGCCAAGATAAATATACTATACCAAATAGTACTTCAGCTTACACTTAGGACTCAACTTCATACTATCCATCTTTTTGTTAACAAAGACAATTAATCTGTCTTAATCTTCATCAAATTGATTTCAATGTAAAATATTCATGTTACCATAAATAATTACGAAATTAAAAACGTTACTAGGTATTTACTTCTATTATAAGCATCATTAGCATTGATTATAGACATCTTTTTGCCTTAGACTTTAAGTGGCAGCTTTTAATCGGTTCTATTCCAAGCATTTGAAGGCTGTGACTAAAGTGTATTAATCTAATGAAACTGGGAATCTTGTAATGAAACTATATAACATTAAAGTAATGGGATGGTTTAGTTAACCCTTGGCTAATCGGGCTGATTGCCGCCTCGTTGCGATCGACAGATCGAGTAATCACTTAGCGCGGTCTGTCTTCTGATTATAAAGATAATCTAGGAGACATTATCCACTTAACTGTATACCAAAGGTATCATAGGCCGTAGCACAAACAATTTTAGAAACTATGATTTATCTGTGTCACAGTTGCCCTTGATAAATGACCTTTTTTTAAATAATTGTTTTGCTACTCGTGTATATATATTAGTAGATGCAAACTCGTACGTAGCTTTGCCTGCATAGCATTCGATGTTCTGTTATGTTCTGTTAATTTTTCCCAAAAAAAATCCTTCCTCTCATTCTATACGCCCGATATATATTTTCTATAATCAAGTTAACATTTTGGACATATTATTTTTTTAATCTGACCCACACCTAGATTTACGAGTTTTATACAAGTCATGCAACGTCGTCAAAATATATTTTTATTATTTTTTTATTATTTGGATTAATAAATCCTAATCCACATTTTTTTAAATCTCTACATTAAACTAAACATGACTTGCACCTTACTAATCTCCTTCAATGGATCAGCTCTAAATTATTTAATTGAAAAGGAGGGAGAATAAGAACTATGAAACCTTAAAAATACTTAAATGTATTGAGCGCATCTGTCATTTAGATGATGAATATAGGTCGACGACGAATTAAGGAGAAGATGGGAAATATTTTTTAATGTTGCATTACGAAATAAAATAGAAGTTTGGGGTTAGTTAGTGTAGTGATGCCCGTTTTCACCAACATTTTAGGTAACATCTAGGCCTATTTAAGTGACATTTTTGTACTGCCAAGTGTTACCTAACTGGCTTAGGTGTTACCTAAAATGTTGGTGAAAACGGGCATCACTACACTAACTAACCCCGATCTCTAAAACTTCCGGGCCTATCAGACTGATTTTAGCTAAGAAAGGATTTTATGAAACGTGTGAATAAAAGGGGTGAAATCGTGGCTGAAATGTTGTGCGCCACTCCTATATTTTTTAATGTAGAGACGCAAGTAATTTAGTCTTTAATATTCCAAATACATTACACAATTACCAAATATTTACAAATTGTCACTTTGATATTACGCAGAAGTAATTTAATTCTAAATTTGCTTACAACTCAATCAGATTCAACAAAAGTCAACTATTAAACGCAAAATTTGATGAAGGAAAATTATCTGTTCATTGCTTTACTTTACTTGCTACCGATCAGAAGTATTCTCCTATAGGCTGTTCTGGGGTAACGCTAGGTGGCGGCCTAACAATATCTAGAATACGATATTCCCATACCTCTCTAATCGTGCGAAAATATCACTGAGATAATAATCGAGCGAAAACAATAATTATCAGATGACCTGCTCGTGGGACGAATGGGGGGAGACAGCGAGACACGGTGCGCGGGCGCAATCAGACGCACCCACCCTTCGTATGAGTGGGAATACAGGGACAATATAATTATTGTCAGTAGGGGCGTTTAACATTGACCCAAACAGGAATAAAATACTGACTTATAATGCTCGTTGAAAATACACGGTAAACTGCAAAACTCAGGGATCGCTAACTGAATCCAGGCGGTTCCAAATTAGAGCTTTTCAATAAAAAAAAATGCAGAGTAGTCTTTGGGGACTGCCGATAGAAGTGAAAACTATATACAATTAACAACATTAGGTAGTCATGGAAAAACTACATTTTCTATGATAAAATCGTTAGGTGACGGTGACGATGACGCGAAATACTTGATTTTTCTGCATGCAAAATAGTGCCCAACGCACCTAAAGAAGTTTTCACTTTAAAAAACAATTACGTGTTAGAGTTATTTTTAATTTTCTCAAACGACTCAACAATTTTCTCAGGTTTCATAGTTTCTCGTATTCCGTCTGAGCATGTGAATTTTGCTCTCTAAAATTGCAAAGTTTCTCAAGATGTCGGGACGAGCACAGTGCACTGCTGCTGCCTGACACTTTCTGTGAGATAAACTACTCAATCATCACTTAAATACATTTACTTATATTCATAAGCTCTGTTGAAGTAACATATCGAACGTAAACACATAGGTGAGTACAGAAATCGTGATGGTCGAGTTTGCAAAGTGATGTGACAGAATACTGTTGTATAAGTCTACAACAGCATTCTGTATACTCACTGTCGTTGTACAGACATTGCTTACTGTTAATAGCTTGGCTATGAAAACAAGCATTGTCGGCCTTCCCACGGACATACTCGTACTTGACACGGTGTCCAATATCGAATGTCACGCCCGTCGACTGAACTTATCGCTTTTATCGAGATTTGTAAATTAACTTGTTAATGTCATCTCATTTAATGTGATTTGCTTACATTTTTTACGCTTGTAATTTATAATGGGTAGATACTACTGCAGTGACAAACTTTGCATAAGGGGCCGCTGTGAGGGAACAGAGTGAATATTCCCTCCATCGTTGGAATATGAATCGTATTTGCCAAGGAAACTCGACCTACTAGGCTGTCTTGTCTAATACCACCACAGTGCCAGAAGTTTTGCTGTGAAGCAGTAGTGCGCGAGCGTTACAGTGCTCAGGAGTGAAGAGCACTGCTATAGCAAGTTAATTACTGGATTAAAATGACTCGGAAACCAGTGTCTAGGGGTTACGAGTGCAGTGCCACGCAAAACTACAAATCCCACCTCTGGGTGGCACACCAACTGTCATGGGCAAGGGTAGTGCTTACAAAAGGGGCGCGACTTGTCCACCTTATCATTTAATTGAATAAAAAACTCATTATTTACTGAAAATTACGCGAGTGTGTTGAAATACGACTCGCGAGAAAATGCGTCACTCTGATTCTAATGCGAGATATTAATTTTCCATAACACACCATTCTTCTTTATGTATTCACCGCTAAGAAGCGCGCAAATCCGGGCAGGCACTTAAAGCGATTAAAAAGTGACTCGTAGTGGCGTTGAGGAGTTACGGAGGGTGTAGCTAATGCTACGATTCACTTGCGTCGAGCCAGTTACGTAATTGTTTTCGTATTTTGGGGTTGAAACTACACCCTAATAGGTGCCGTATTAAATTAGTTAAACAAAAATATTATAAATGTAGATTGGTACACATAGATATAAAATATAAAAAGAATATATTTTCTTATAGTTCTAAGTGTAAATACTGGTATTAACAATATTAACGTCAGTTGAAAAATAGAGCATTTATAAGCGATCAAATATTTTGATATGCATTATTGTCCAAACAAGAATTCGGAAAAATTGGAAAATTACTGGAAAAGTGGGAATATGTTTTATATGTTTATATGCATATAAAACAGTCGAACAACTAGGAAAGATTTGGAAGGACAGACGCATAACCAAGTAAACAAAGGTTCGTCTAATGATGTCTGGTGTTTCCAATCTTTATTTATGGCGCTCAAACTTGGTCACTAAAACTACAGGATTCGCGAAAAATCGATGCACTGGAGATGTGGTGCTGGAGACGACTACTGAAAATACCGTGGATAGCGTTCCGCACCAATAATTCTATCCTCAAAGAACTTCAAATACAATTTAGACTATCGTCGACTTTGGAGATGCGAATAATTAAGTTCTTCGGGTATATCTCCAGGAACAAGAACTCGATGGAGACATTAATAGTGCAAGGCCAAGTGGAAGGAAAGAGATCCCGAGGTCGTTCACCAACACGCTGGATTGACTCTATCAAAAAGGCCGCGAATTCCACCATTGTACAATGTGCTCGCAATGCCACTAACCGAATTGAGAGACATCGCGAGGAAATCGACAGCCCTGGAATTGGAAACTGGCGGAGATCCGCCTTTTGCCGTCACCATGACCACGACCACTCTGCCAAGAGTGCCCGACTTAGAAGAAGATGTAAAAACTGCGAGAATTGATTTGTCTATGGGACACGATAAAATAAAAATAATGTCCTTTTTTAAATATGACATGGTCACTAATGCAAGAATTAACTTTAGAAACGGGATATTTACCATGTATTGATTCAATTTGAGAGTTCAAAATGAATACAATAGGTATAAGGATAATATCGCGTTTCTAAAGTTAATTCCTAAATAATGTCCATCAGTTCATTTAGTGTTTATTAAATTCAATTAGCTAAACATGTATATGTTTCAAACAACAATTATTCCAAACAAAAGTAAAAAAATATAACGATGTTTGCTTTTTATTTCGTACACATAAAACGTCATGTTTACTTGCCATTATAATAATATGTTACTTATACTGGTGATGGATAATGATGATGAATCAATAATAGCCTATGTTACTCAAGCATAGTGTAGCTTTCTACTTGTACGGGGGTACGGAGGAGGGAGGAGGCAGTTTGCTCGCCTCCTCCCTCCTCCGTAGTGGGGTCACTGGTGAAGAGTCGGGGGACTCTTCGTCGGCTTGCACGACCCCACACGTCTGAGGAGTGCCTTTGGTGAGCAAGGGCACCCCTTCACAGGCGCTGAGGCCCGGTTAAGATCAATCCGGGCCTACCGCTGGGGCGAGATTGTGAATGCCAGCGCAACCCAATCTCGCACCATCTGGCGGAGGACTGCTCACGGGGGGGTTTTAGTGGGTCTGAGCCCCACATACCCCCTTCCGTCTACCCCCGTAGCGGAAGGGAAGTGGACAGCATTTACGCCCCTCAAAAAAAAAAAAAAAGCTTTCTACTTGTGAAATATTGTTTGTATCGGTTCAGTATTTTTTGCGTTTATCTATTACAAACAAACAATCAATCAAATCTTTCCTCGTTCTTATTATAGTAGATTAGGATTATTTTATTAAGTTTTTAAACACTCATGGTCATCAAACATTAGAAATATTCAAATTGTCAACGAAATATCGGAAACTCACTTAACATATACATGGTAATTATCCCGTTGATTATTAGAATATTTCTAATAGATAAGGATTAATATCAAGATATAAATAATGTGGCCTAGTTTGTACCGGCGTTACTATTGCATATTTCAACATCAAAAAGTAGTTATTGTGACGTTACTGTAATATATATGACCTCGCGGACTCTTTTGATATTGATGTCCTCTATAAATACATCACTTTGCTCTATTGTCAATAGTTTCCGCAGCGTACGCGACATTAAGATTTTTTTTGTTTTTACACACATCTTTTTATTACTTCATTATCGAAGTTTGCATACGGATCCCTAACTTTTTAAGACATATTTTAAGCATATATTAAAGCATATCAGGATCAGTGTAATTAAGAATTAGGATTCTAATGGTGAAAGATTTTTTGAAATCGGTCCAGTAGTTTCGGAGCCTATTGAATTCAAACGAACAAACAAACTTTTCCTCTTTGTAATATAATTAGTGTAGATATAAAGTTATTATTTAAAGAAACCTATTCATGTTTTAGGATCCCATTTGCCTAGAAGGACTAAAATTAAAATTTAAAACATTATTTGTTATACATAGTTTTTTAATAATATTTAGATTTCTTTAATATCACGAAACAACAACAATAATGATGCTGAGCAATGATACAATGAATATCCAAAGCAATAAGTACGCGACCATGCGTATAAGTGATGAACGTGGTTGAACGTTTCTAAACGTGTGAATATTATCCCAGTTGTGGTTCTCACATAAACAAATCCCTGAGGTTACCGCAATTACCCTACTCACTACACACAGAGTTAAATCATATATCGTAGGCGACAATTACATTTTGTAACCCTTATCTCGCGTGGGCTATGAATTTACACGTCCCTCTTCTTTGAAGCAAGTGCAGTTCGTTTATTTTTATATAGCGCGAGTCGCAAGGTCCCGAGGGAATCCACGGAATCAAGTGTGACTATCGTCCCTATAGGATTCAGTTACGATTTGAATGTGAGAACATTGTTTTGGCAAGTTAGCGATGGGTGCGCAGTGTGCGGCTGTGTCTTGGGATTTGTAATGTGAAAGTTCCCATGGTTCTGTTCCTAGGTTCCTTATTATGACTGTGTGATTTTTTTTGAAGTTGACTTTGACTTGATAGTTACAAAACAGAAAATAAGGGCATGACTAGTGTTATTCTTTTATTGATATTTAATTTGATAATATATATTGATAAACCTATCCTGAAGCGCTCGTAGCAAAGCTTGACTTGGCGATCCTCCTGGAAAAAGTCCTGACAGCACAGGACTTAGATGGGTGACCGCTAGTGGCATTATTCAACTGAACGCTTCTGTGCTTCGGAGGGCACGTTAAGCCGTCAGTCCAGGTTGATTGTCTAAGTAAGTCGTAAGACTATGTCGAAGGCCTTCGGGCGGCATGAAAACTTCAACATGGGTTGGCCACTAAGCTATCCACCAAGCCGCACTGAGCCCCCGTGGTGGATTATAGACCAACTCTTCTCTCTGAGAGGAAGGCTTGAGTCCCAACGGTGGGAACAAAATGAGCTGATTATGATTTTGAAACCTATCCAGTTCTATAATGGTGACTTATCTAAGTAAGACGGGTAGTCTCAACCCTTACAGCAGTATAGGTTGTGGTATAGGTACCTACTTGTAGTTTGTTGCCTTCTCGTGTCATAAGAAAAATATTCTTTCCCACGATACGAGTATGTGCCGTAAACTCTACCTGGCATCCACAGGTAGGTATATTATTAATGGTTTTAAAAAAAAATACGTTACGTAGCCGAGTATAATAATATAATGAATATTTGATATATACATATACATAAATAAAAATTTACTTTGTAATTATTTTCTTTATTAATTTTGATATTGTATTTGCGTACCTAAATATACTGTTGCGTGGCTTACGACTGTAATTTAATCAAACCAAATTACAGTTTTTGACATCAAGATAGTTCAAAAGTATACCTAATATCACAATATTGTGCGCATGGTACCGACTTCGAGAACCTATTTCACACTTTTCAGTCAGTTCAGGTTCCATTTATAGAAGAAAAAATAAACCCTTTTTAGTGACACTTGCTACTTATGGGATCGATTGTCATTCACCGTCAATAAAGATATCATTAAGATAGGCTAAACACTTTTCAGTTATTGGAGTGTAACTCAAAAACCAGTCGACTGAATTTAATGAAATTCAAATGGACCACCTCGGAGGTATACTCTACCAAACAAAAAAGAATTAGTAAAATCGGAATACTCTGTTAAAAATCATACATAAAAATTCTTTTGGAAGTTGGTTATCAGATTTCAGATTATCCATTGTAGTGACTATCTATGCAAAATACACATATATACAAAGTTCGTTTGATTATAAGGGCCACTGAAACAATATAGAGCGTTCATATTTAGAGCATTTGTTAGAAGTTCGGCAGGAGGCAGAGGCACGCCGTCACAAGCTATCAGGCGGCTCCGATATATGGACATCATAACCGATGTCGCGCGAGGGTTCCATGATTTACAGATCAAATAAACTGCTTTGTTTACTTATTGCTTTGGGGAAGATGATAGTAGGCGATGGTCTGTGCTATATATGACAATTTCGAATAGAAGATCAGAACTGGTAAATACAAAAGGTTTTATTGAACACTTATTTAGGTTGAGCACTTTTTCGTTGAACAATATCAAGGAACTCGGGTCTTCGTCATAGTCACCGAACGCTTTGTCATAGATAATGTAGTTTTAAAGTGGAAACTTCTTTAGGCGCGATAATATAATATAGTAACTACAAAACTATGCAGAGCCTGTATACTATGTAACCTGCCGTGCGATTCTCTAAGAGCAAACATCGTTGCATCTTTGACAACATCCGTGAAACAAATGACGAGATGACAAGAAACGTTGGAAAAACAACCTTATGTAGAAGGGCGATATCTCATAAAATATCATCGGTGAGCTCGTCGACGAGCGCATCGACGAATCATTAGAGGTGCGATCCTCTAATGATTCATCGACGCGCTCGTCGACGCTAATGACTAATATGCCTACATATCTACTTATATACATATACACACCCAGACACACTTCAAACAGACAAAGTCAAAGTCAAAATCGTTTATTCAATTTGGGCATCAAAGACGCACTTATGAACGTCAATTATTCATTATAACGTACGTTAAAGACTCTATCGCAGCGTTCCAAAATATATAGATCCTACCGAGAAGAAGCGGCAAGAAACTCGGGGCCATTCTTTTTACATTACACATGTTTACAATGTTTCTACTTAAGTACTACTAATATTACATTTTATGGGTGGCAGAATGACACCTTGCCAGAAGTGGAGTATTCCAGGCATCTTTGTCTTCTATATAATGTCAGAATTTATAATATGCTATTTTAATAAAAATGTTTTTACAGTTAACTTGAATTTTCCCTCTGTGAGCTCAGTTATGTGTTTCGGGATTTTATTGTAAAAACGCACACAATTTCCTAGGCCTGATTTATAAGTCTTCGCAACTGTAAAACTAGGTACAGTAATCCTATTTGTATTTCTAGTATTAGAAGGGTGATGATCAGTATTTAACTTATATTTATCTAAACTTTTACGAACATACATTATATTTGCAAATACATATAAGGAAGGCAAATTTAATATATTTATTTCTTTAAATAAATGTCTCAAAGATTCACGGGGGCCCATTTCGTATATAGCTCGACTAGCACGTTTTTGTAGGATAAAGATGGTGTCTATATCGCTGAACCACATAGCAATATCCCATATGACATTACGCTGTGGAAATATCCAAAATATACTAACCGCGCCGTATAGAAACGTCTGTTACTTCTTTTATTTTACGTACCGAATATGCAACAGAAATGAGTCTCCCAGTCAGTGCATTTATATGAGGACCCCATTGTAATTTTGCGTCAATTTTAATGCCTAGAAGACTGTTGCCTTGTCCACAGTCCCACCATCTTATCTGTTCAGGTGACAGCGTCGCTAGTGTAGAATTTTGGTATTGCAACCTAAGAAATTCACCAAGAAAAAAGAGAAACAAAACATAGGGCAGTCTTTCAAGCCACTCATTAATTTGCAAATTCTACAAAGAATCCTACTAATATTATAAACGCCAAAGTTAGTTGGTATGTACACTGTAGTTCCAATTTTGCCCACCTGAACAGATAAGTTGGTGGCACTATACGACTAAATCTATTAAGCATTCTCAGGTTCCTCTTTTCGTGAACCGCGCAATGCAGCGAGTAACTTAGCGATACTAGAAACTGGTTATCCGCATGCATAGAATGTTTTACTTGAGCCGATATCTACCGAATTTGGCATAAACAAAATGCACTTTAACGCTACGTTATTAAGGGTGACATTTTATTTCACATCGGCAAAACTTTGCGTGTGCTGATAAATATGTATTACTTTATTAGTGTATCGGTTTAGGTATTGTTAATTAAGAGCTAATAGCTACTTACGTTGTTAATTTTGTTGTTTTGCCTACCTAGGTTAAATCAATCACAAAATAATTTAAAACAACAAAATATGGAGGTAGGCATGAGAAATTTTAGTCAAATCTGGTATGTATTTATTTAGATGGGCGTTACTTGGATAGGCGTTTAATTTTGTAAATTAATGAACCGTTTGAACTGTTACTATACTGGAGGAAGACATTGACAGCTGTAACACAGGTACGACCTAGCACAGTTGTCAATGAATATCAATTGTACCTACTTACCACAGTTTTGTGTTAATTATCTAAATTACATACTTTATTAATTAGAGGTATAATTAAGATATGTACTTTGTGATCTAAACTGAATAAACATATATTATTTATTTATTTAGTTAACTACATCAAGAGTAACGTTGGACTCCAAATATGGAACAGTAGGCAAAGAAAACTTCTATCATTTTGTCTTTTTCGAATTCAGAAGTAAATTGTTAGTTGAGAACCATTTAGAGACAGTAGATAGAGCGTTGTTTACTTGAATTAGTGTGCTATCTTTCCTATCACTTTGAATATCAGAGATGTGTCATCCGCAAATAAAACTATATGACAGAGATCCTTGGCCATAAGTAGCAAGTCGTTAATGTATACTAAGAGCAAAAAAGTCCTAAAATGGACCCTTGTGGTACACCCATTCTAATTATAGATCCCGAAGATGTTACACCATTTATGCCAACCTTTTTCATCTTGTCAGGTAAATATGACTCGATGACATCAAGCGCAGCTCCACGAATACCATAATGGAAAAGCTTTCTAGTTAGTATACGGTGTTCCACACAATCAAATGCTTTAAAGAGATGACAAAAACCACCAATAGCATCATGTTTGTGATATGTTCATGCCTAAAAATGTTTGACCTATCCGGGGATCGAAGCCGGGACCAGCGGCTCAGAAGGTAGGTGTACTACAAACTGCGCCAACTGGCCTGTCGAATGTCTAGGATAATGGTTTCCATGTCTACCTATTGTGGTTGATCGTGAGTCTTAAAAATAATTTGAATAGTTTTCACTTCTTGGCAGTCCCCAAAAACTGCCCCGCAGGAATTTGAACCGGACAGGAAGCGTTATTGGAGGTACTCGGAGAGGGTATGTTAATGTTGACCTCATTTCTGTTATTTTCAATACTGTTAAGTATTGAATTGGATATAGCGATCTCGTTAGTCATTGAATCATCTATATAGCCTTCTGCAACTGTCGTTGACTTCCAACCACCGTGTCGCTTTAGTGCCGTTATATCTCCACCAGCGTCAACTAGCAAGATCGCAGATGTTCGGTGAAAGCAGTGTCCTGTGTACAATTCGGGGTCGGTATGTTGAAGATAGCTGGCAATAACTTTGCCTAAAGCTCCAAATTTGTTAATGCCAACTCTCTGCGTCGTGCATTTTCCGTCAATATAGTTTAGAAAAAAAGCGGATTGCTGCACTCAGTTGGTCGTAGCTCTATGTATTTTTTGCATTGTTCATAATATTTCCCAGTAATGGTAAAAGAGCGGTCCGTCTTGGTTTTAGTTTTACTTATTTTGATCAATAGTGTAGTTTTGAAGACTTCAACATCTTTGAATTGTATGTTGTATAACTCTTGCCGTCGGCAAGCACCCATTATACCAAAAATTAGTGCAATCTGTAACAACTCATATATATATTACGGTAAATTAACTCAATATTAACAAAAAAATGTACGTGGTTAACTGATAAACAACTAAAATACCTTTGTGAAGAGACATAATGTGTCTGGGGCTTCATTTAAGAACTTATTTATCTGCTCTGCTGTAAAAGTCTTGGATTTTTTCCCTTTATATCCTTGTGAGTTTCGTTTCAAAAATGCAATCAGCTTGATATATTTAGTTATGTCAACTTCGTTGTAAATATTGAGTGTACTTTTAATCATGGAGTATTTAACCCACATACTTGACACTTTATATTTTTCAGATAACTCTTGAAAGTACGCTAACAACACATTTTTAGAAAATGTAGAAGCATTTTTATTCATTTTCCATTCCATGAATTCGTGGTAACATTTATTATAGTTGCTCCTAGATTTCGCCGGCAACAGGTTCATGGCCATATTTGACGCAGCTTCCAGAATGTCTGGTTGTGTACAATCACCACTAGCCCCGCTTTCAGACATGTTTTTACACAAAAACCTATGTATTTTACAAACAAAACCAAACTTTGTTTAAATATTGACAAGATTTTATAAATGTCAAATGTTGGCGCCAAGGCACAAACATCGATTGCGCATACATGTTGCGTCGTCGCGGACTCGTTCAATGAAACCTTTTTTTTTTAAATTAGAGGTTCAACCTCCTTGGTCCAGCTGGAGGTTGTATAAGTGTATCGTTATGATTAAAAAGTTATATTATGTTACAGGTGTCCATACAAGACCTGTATCGTAATTAAACTTTTTTTTTATTATTTTTGCCTGTACGTAATGTTTGTCATAAGAATTTTGTTTTCAGTTTTATAATCTTTGTATCAGAGTAGATAAAGTATATTTCTACATTGTCATAAAAACCGGAAATAAAACACACACGTACACACACCCAATCACACACTCACTCATACACATACACACACACACGCACGCACACGCACACGCTGAGACCCAAGTCAACTATGTGAAATATTAAGAATAAAAACTATTTTATATGTTACCTTATAATAATATAATATTATACATTGAAATTTGATTACACTGTAGTATTGGTTCATTAAATTTAACTAATAAGTACTATAATTATATTTAAGATGTTTTAATGTTGACAAATTATTATGATATGGTCATGATTATTGAAAACGTGTAATATTATATATGTTACCAACTTTATCAAGTTCAGTAATGTGGGGAGCGCAGATCCCTATAACACAGGCTTCTAGCTTAGTATAGAGTTCTGAGGCCTATCTTATATTATTTGAATGCCAGTATCCAGTAATGTGTAAATAATATTTGCATTCTTTATGTCAATATGTACAATATGCCAATAAATTATTATTATATTATTAATTATTAAAAAAAATGGAGATACGCTAGTCTTTAATGTTTTGATTAAAAATGAATGAAAACAAAATATGACAAAGTAATCAACATTTACGGAGCGCCGAACGCCCCACATTTGTTGCTAAAATCATTCACAAATGTCCTCCGCTCACGAGCCATTTACCGATTGCAAGGGACAGCAGTACGAGTTATTGTCTGCGAATTAAATACACTTTATTTCCTCCTATGTCTCGGCTGCTCCACTGTGTGCACTCCGGTTTGTTTTATAGACTAGACATGTTGATAGTGTATTATTGTAATGTTTGCGACAAGTGGTGTTATTATAATGCCGGTTCATTCATAACGGATTTGTAAAATTGTCAATGTCAGAAAATGTATAGTATAATACACTAGTATTTTTTAAATCTATATATATATAATAAAATGAAACTCTATTTCTTCTGGTCACGCTATAACTTGAGAACGGCTTTATCAATTTCACTCATGTTTTTTAAATGTTTTATAATACTTTGTAGAAGGTTCGTACATTAAAAAAATTAAGGAAAAATGGGAGGATATGGCAAGGCCGAAGGCCGAGCCTACTACGCGAGCGAAGTAGCGGGCAGTCGATAATATACAATATATAGCTAATCAACAAATATCAGGTATAAGGGTACTATGACATAGCTTAGCAAATAGACTTATATCAAATGTGAAAAATGATTTAGTACAACGTTAACATAATAATTGACCTATCGACTCTGTTAATGGAAATAAAATAATTAAACCCTTGTTTTGCAGTTTAAGACAGAACAATGCAGATGCTCGGTCGAGGTTCGAACCTGCGTCTGCCGACAATGCTGTATTCAGTGATTTTTCTAAATTCCAAATATCACATATGATATTCATTATAACAAATATTATATAATATCACATAGGATATAATACACAATGTTGATTGACGAGAATTTCTCTTCTATTAAAATATGCGATAGTGAGTTTGCAAGGTCAGGGCGCGACCGTACTCCGGAGTGCAGGAACATCTGCCGATCGTTATCAGATATTTGCCATGTCGCGTGCCACTACTGACACATCGATATCCCACTATCGCATCAGGCGGCTGTACTTGCTTACATTTGTGAACCGTGCACTTACAACTTAAAATTATACAAATTAAACTTTCTATTTTTATTACATGTTTTTAAAGCTTCTTAGCGATAACAAACATTGCAATTTAGAAAGAATTATTTTTTGTGATAAATAAAATCGCTCCGTGCCCATGCGACATAAACACAATCAGTACATGCTGCTATGGGAGCGTATAGGATATGTTTCTTCTTCTGAGATTTTAGGGCATTTACAACGAGGGTCCAAAATGACTTTGCGTGAGTAGGGCCAGTCTTAGCTTTCACTGTACTTACCTGGATTCCTCACATCATCTTTCATACCTTTTTCTGCCGTGAATCATTCATTTAAACATAACAGTACTGCGAGCTTGGTTTGTCAATAGGATAAGATAGGATATATTTAGACAGAATATATAGGCAAAAGACATCCCGCGATTTTGCTGTTTCAGTTTGATCCACACGAGAGACAAGATACGATAGCTAATATAATTCAGTTTATCGACGTGACGAATTTATCATGAGATGTATGCTCGCAGGTATAGAGTTAAAAAAGACCATTTCATAATTTTTAAGAGGTAATAGATACTTCTTATGTCACCTGATCCTAACCACTTAACAACACAAAGATAAAGAAGAATACAAAGTAAACGAATTGAAGGATATAGGCAACCTAATCGCCCTCTAAGTATGATACCAAAAAGTTTACATTTATATTCAATTAGTTTATATAAAGTTTACATATTTCATTGAAATAATCATAGTGTTTTGTTTCGAGTGCTAACTTTAAATTACGAACTAGCGAAGTAGTTTATTTATATTACTATTATAGACTATAGATACTGAATAGAATAGACTACTGAGCAAAGTGAGTGATTAAAATACACGAGACATATAAAAGTGTTCTCTTGTGGAACATACAACAACATTTTACCTCTACCAGCGATAAAAGTCTGGTACTTAAGTGTTATAGGAAAATAAACAATTAAAAGGTTACCCTTTACTACTTTCAGTACTTCGCTATACAGTTCCTGACTTAAAGTCAGCACGCGAAGCAAAAACTAACTTTGCTCACTTGTTGAACAAATGACTACTGTTTATAAATACTGATTTTAAGGAAAAAAAATCTACATACCTACTTTCTCTGCGGAAAAATCTTAAAAAGCTAATATTGTTAGAAGTAAATAGGTTCATATTCGTAGTTTATTATTAGTTATATAAATAAGGCTTTATCTTATCTGCTTTTAATTATTAAGTTAAAATATTTTTTATCCCTTTGTCAATAACACATCATTTTGTATCGTTATATCAGCACAAGGTTGGATTGAAACATCTGCCGATCGCAATCTGTTAATTTGTCGTGTCGCGTGCCACCTACTGATTAGAGCATTGTCCCGCGGAACATTCCCGCTCGTGGTACCTTCACACAATGTTCCAAATTCAAAACGAACCGAATCACGGTGATTCGTCAATATCTCGATACTTTTATTTTTAATTGAAAAATAGGGCTGTCGTGCATTTAGGGAAGTGCCACGAAGATCGATTACGAGTGATTAATTGGGTAGATGTTAACTTGCGTTATTTGTGATGTTGCGTTTAGAATATTGTTACTGCCTTCAAATTTGTTTTATATAATACACTGATTTAAAACCAATTTTAGAAAGTAGGTGTTTACTGTTCTATTAACGTTGAACAGAACGTTAGCATGTTGATATAATTTTCCCTAGTTGCACTTCGCGGGTTCCCTTGTGGTGATGGTTGATGATGATGATAAAAATTATCAAAAAGTGCTTCCCTAAGATATCTATAATCTTGCCGAATTTGATTACTATCCATTCAGCCGTTTAGTCGTGATGAGGTAAAAACAGACAGAGAGACAGAGTTTTACATATATTATTTTTCAAAAATAGAAGTAGCCTAGTTTGTTCCTTATAACATCAGCTATCTGCCAGTGAAAGTCCCGTTAAAATCAGTCCGGCCTTTTCAAAGATTAGCCGGAACAAACAGACAGACAGACAAAACAATAAAAAAATGTTTTTTTATGTATGTATATACTTTCATATGCATTTAGTGAAAAGCTGTTAACTTCGAATTAAAAACAAACACTTCAATTTTATTTATCTTATATGAATATAGATTAGAAAATGTGTATAGCGTAGGAGTAATACTGAATGTGATTAATTAAATGTAATGTTTTATATATATAAAAAAATATTCCGAATGTGTGATCAAAACATTTCTCGACTATGTCACGACATTAATCTTTTTGGTTTTCTAAGCTTAGGCAAAACATCTGTGTGGTATATTTAGTTGGGATTTTAGGCTAGAGGTTATTAAACTTAAGAGCATCTACTTTTTTATATTTGTATAAGTCTTGCAGGCCTAGCACGCGGCGGAGAGTAATAGTCTTTCCACCATTTTTATCCACCTGTCAGTGGAAATAATTGTCTTCTCCACCTTACAGAGCACGGCAACCGGGGAAAGAGATAAAATGTTTCCTTTTGACGTATCTCGTAGACAGTATGTCCCGCTACTCCCGCTATAGAGCACAGACTCGTCGAAACGTGGATTTAAATTTTGAAAATTTAATGCACTTCTAAAGAGATATTCTACGCATGTTTGATGGATTACTAAAATATTAAAGATAGATGTGGCTTTTTTGTTAAATTTACCTTGAATGGCATCTATGAAGTACAAAACCGTAGAGAGCAATACTCCCGCCGTCTATCTATCGCCCGATAAACTATCGTCTGGCGTTGCCGTGCTCGCAAGGGAGATAAAAATGACATGGTGGAATAGATTTCTTTCCTCTCCACGGGGAGATATAGTCCACTGCTCGTGCTAGCCATGCTCCAGGCCTAGCACGCGGCGAAGAGAAATAGTCTTTCCACCGTTTTTATCCACCTGTCAGGGGAAATAATTGTCTTCTCCATCTTACAGAGCCCGGCAATCGGGGAAAGATATATAATGTTTCCTTTTGACGTTTCTCGTAGACAGTAAGTCCCGCTACTCCCGCTATAGAGCACGGACTCGTTGAAACGTGGATATAATTCTCTCTGGTTGACATAAGGAGAAAGGTAGTCATCTTCTTTGAAGGTGGTGGATAAAAGTTTATTTCCATTTTAAAATATCTAGCATACTATAATATTTATATTCTGTCGTGAGAAATGGAAACAATAGAAAGAAAATTACAGTGAAAGATAAACTAAAATCTCGTGGCTATTCATTTAAATGACATCATTTTTGTCGGTACTCCTACTCGTATATCAACTAGTCAGTTGTATTCAAGCATCAAATAAAATATTTCTTATTCTACGATAGGTGTATTTACTACTAGCTGCTCCCCGTGGTTACCATGCGTGGCGATGATGCTGACGATGAAATGTATCCTATGTGTTATTCCAGCGTCTTATCTATCTACTTACCAAATTTTATCCAAACCCGTTCAGCGTTCTGGCGTTATTGAGTAACAAACCTCTATTTATGCAAACATTTGCATATATAATATTTGTAAGAAAAACTAAATTTTCGTCAGTGTATGTTTTTTTTAATTTCTTAATGAAAGCTTTATTATGAAAACTTACGTGATTTATACACACTTTTATTATGAACGAGTGCATTTTGAAAAAAATTATACCGACTTCCATTCTATTACTTTGTTAAAAATCAGTTATTGGAGTGTAACTCAAAAATTACTGAACCAAATTTGATTAAACTTACATGGGACCACACGGGAAGCACCAGCTTTCAACCAAAAAATATTGAAGAATTTTGGGAATCGGTTCACCCAGTCGAAAGTAATGAGGTAACAAATATTAAACATATAGTCGAATTGAGTACCTCCTCCTTTTTGGAAGTCGGTAGAAAACGGAAATAACTCACGTAAATAAGTCAGTGGGCCTAGCGCGAATAACTGC
Source organism: Selenia dentaria (assembly GCA_917880725.1). NCBI lineage: Eukaryota > Metazoa > Arthropoda > Insecta > Lepidoptera > Geometridae > Selenia > Selenia dentaria. Next base: position 20,259,416 of record OU862880.1, on the reverse strand, counting down.
GTAAGTGTAACGTAATGTGTACTTTACGTGACGTACTAACTATCATTTATCTAGAGCAACTGTGGCACAGGTAACTCATAGTTTGTACGCTGAACCGTGACGCGTTAACGCTTACAATACGAATACTTTTCGCAAATTGTTTGTGCTACGGCCTCTGATCTTTCCAACTATAGATTCAACCACATCCATGCGAGTCGAGACGCAACCGCGAGCGTTCTGCACTCTCCTTGAAAAAGACCACCGGATGTGGTTGAAACTATAGTTGAGAAAATCTGACTTATTTACGTGAGGGATTCCCGTTTTTCATATTAAAAATGATGAGAAACTATACAAACACGACGCCCACCTGGCGTTAAGCGATAATTAGTACCTCAGCCTATAACATTTTATGGCATGATTGAAACTTTCGTAAGTATTACACGTTTTAATGTTATTTTGACGGTTTCACTTACGGTCACACACATATTCGACTATGCGTACCGCGTAAGTTAAACCATCAAAATAACATTAAAATTTTATGGCACGCTGATGCATATCCTCACAAGTAACGAACTTCAGTGCGCCCATCAGTTGTTAAAGTGTGCAGGTAATTTCACCGGCAACCATACCTTCAAACCAGAGCACGGCATTGCAAACATTGCTGTTTGCACTATGTGAACTTGAGAATGGATAGAAAAGTTCTCGCTAATTATTTTTTTGTTGTGTTAATTATTATCAGGAGTAGGCTCTTATGAAAGAAGAACCAAGAAATGATGGGAGGTTATGGCGAGGCCGGAGGCCGAGCCTACTACCCGAATGAATTCGCGGGCAGTCACTAGTTCTAAATAAAAACAAGTTTTAATAACATATTATAACATATCGTTTCATACAGTAATTATAAGTAGGCATAAAAAGTGTAGGTATTGATGAGTATAATAATATGTTTATTTAATTCAAACAATAAATATCAAAAACTGAAGCTACAAAAACCGGTATGTCACGGAGACACCTTCTAAATTTACAAAGGTTGGTTTCAAATAGGTCGTGAGCTTTTTTTGACATACGGGTGTTATGAGATACTGATATTTTAGCATATGGATGCTATGAAAAATGCGTACTTTAGTATACAGATATTATGAGAAACAGGTCTTTTGGCGTACGGCCGTTTAAAGAATCTGTTATTTTAGAACGGATCTTTTGGGAACGGGTGTTTTGGTAAACAAACGGGTAGGAGAAACGCCAACCTGTTTCATAAGATCTATCCACGAGTTAACTCATTATAATATACTAGCTGCGCCCCGCGGTTGCTCCGCGTGGTGATGGATGATGGTGATAATGAAAAGTATCCTATGGTGTATATCCTATATTAATCCAGCGCCTCATCTACCTCCATACCAAATTTCTTCATAATTGGCCCAGTAGTTTGAGCGTGAACATCTTTTCTTTGTTTTTCTTTCACAAGAACTTTCTCGTGACAATAATTAACACAACAAAAAAGAATTAGCGAGAGTGTTCCATCCGTTCTCAACGTATAGCATGACCAGGATAAAAGATATGTTAATTTTTATGTATATAATATAGATAGATTGTGATTCAACTTCAAAATAATGTTTTTTTGACGTCTGACTGGAATGGACAAGTATATCAAATAGTCATTTGTGCTGCAAGTTAATATTTTAAGCCGGAGTTAATGTTTTAGGAGGAGTTAATAGTGCAGGCGTTAGTTTATTTATGGAAGCAGTGATGGGGTTTGGGGCAATGAAGCGTGGATTACCGCCATGAACACATCTGTCGCTGGATACATTTTTGCAAGCATCATGATGTTATAAATTCGCTTTGAATGTGTTTTGGATGTAGTGACCGGGATATTCTGAATTCAGTGTACTGTAAGATATTTCGTTTTTTATTTTGATTAATTGTATTTATTTTCATATAGTGAGCAGTTTGAATGCCATATGATACCACTTACATTTTTAGAACGTCATCTCAACAAGTTAAGCAATAGTTAGGTGTTATCTGTATGAGACAGTTTTGAGTTCCTTTATAAGTCGACTCGTACAGTTGTAAATTAGCCATTTATCCAGATATTTAAGTAAATAGGGATGTATAGACTGTGGAGGCTGTGACGTTGCAAATGGCGGAGTATAAAAACAAAGACGAAAACGTATGTGATTTCAAGATTCAAGATTCATTTATTTGTCAGCACTCATTCATCACTCACTCATTGAGTTTAGTACTTTAAATGATTAAAACACAGAAATTTCCGCTTTAGCTCTACAGTTAATGCTCAAGCTAAAAATATAAGACATATTAGGCACGTGCTAAATAAAAAAAAACGATGTCACAGAGGTTGGTTTATACCCAAGTGACGTCACACTTCTGGTGTTTATAGTTGCATCAAATGAGCTTTTTATTCACGTAGTCAGATCCAAGTTACTGTCACACAAATAATTCTGTCATTTAGCTACTGCATTATCTAAGCCACAATTTAGTAAAACGCTGGATGCACTACTGCAAATTACTACAGCAGTTAACGAGGAAATACCATTTCATGATTTTGTACACTTTGTCTACTGTCGTGCACCGTTATGAAGACTTAGCCTGATCCTAGATATTTTTGAGAAATTGGTAATATTAATAAAAAAATAAGTACCTAATATTATTTATTATTACTTTTTTAAATTTATTTTAAATACAATAATTGATCATGGCCATAGTTTTTCATTGATAATTGTGATAAACTGATTTTATCATACACTTACATCCAAATATCCGTTACCTTTTGACCTAGTGGACGGATCTCCATAAAATCTATTTAAAGTAAAAAATCACCCAATTACTTTCCTACTGCTGAAACTCGGGCTTTCTTCTCAGAGAGAGGGGTATCAGTAATACCACGCGGGCCCAGTGTCGCTTGGAGCATAGGCTAATCCAGCCCTAGCGCTTTAATTATTATCAAATAACATGGTCTAACCAAGACCATGAAACCACCTTAAAATGATATACAGTATACGCAATAAAACCGTGCTTAATTACAATAAATCAGTAAAAACATCAATTTGTACTAAATTACTATGAACAGTTAATAAAATGTTCACTCTGAGCGATCTGATAGAACGCAGATTGTTAAACACAAAATAATGATAAACAGATAATCTCTAAATAACGCTAACAGCATAATGACATACTTACTTCCCGACTAATGAATACAAAATTAGCGTCCCTGATTGAATCAAATAAGACGAGTTGCGTCAACGCACCTGTCACTGTAGTGCTAAACGCCGTCGAATAGCCGACATACGCGCTGAATAAACGATGCATTCATCTCTTTATTATGATGTGTTAATCCCGGATTATCATCAAATGTTAACACATGTTACCAGTTACTAAAAAAATGAATAAGCCATTACAAAACGACATTAACACTTCACTGCTGCGCTGTAAATTGAACGCTACGCGTATAATAATAAAGTTTCAACTTGTAACGCGAGCATAGGTGATAGAATTGGCCGGATGATCGAGGGTAGCTAATATTATTCCGGGGCGTTCAGTGTTGCCTTTTCATCCGCTAAGTATAAACAGGGGGGTGTGTTCGATGTTTGAGCTCGACCGCGCGGCGATTGATTTACTTTCTATTACCTACCAATACAAGACCAGTTTGGATTTTTGTTTCTATATTGTTTTGATTAGTGAAAAGTTTGGCACCTCAAATTTAAATTGGAATCGTATTGGCTACATAGGTAAATGTTTCACTCATTCCGTTGTCGAATATAAGTTTCTGTTTTTGTATTTATGTGTTTCCGAGTATCAAGAAAGTACCAAGATACAATGACAACTCTACTCTACTCTAGTAAGTATAGACTTACAAGTTTTTTTTTGAAGATAGTATACTAAGATATAAATACAGGTACTGTAAGTACTTGAAAAACTATTTTTTTATATTAATCTATAGATATACATCTATAGCAGAGCATTTACAAAGACTTAATAATAATAATGAAGCTGTATTATACCAACAAGATCAAAAGCAGTGTGGCAAAGGCCAACGCGGCCCGAGGCGAGGCAACTGCTACAGTCAATATTTGAGCACCCTGCCCCTACTAATGAAGACAATTAGATCATTCCGCGCGGCCTCACGTTTTTCATACCCGGGAGCGCCCTCAGACGTGTCAAATAGATGGCTTGTCGACGTCGCCAGCACATAATGTGGACGCAAACATCACTCGTGCAAACACTGACGGCCTCTCACAGCCGACAGTTTCGTGGCTTTACCTACGCGAACTTGTGCTATATAATTGGATAAAATGCGTATTTATTTCTAATTTAAAGGTATAGGAGAGACAGAACTATAATTTTATTTGAACGTATTCAGAGCCGATTGAAAGGTGGACATTTTCTAGCTGGACTTAAAGCAGACTTATAGTCGCTATTATACCTATACTTAAATTGAAGCAGAAAATCATGTATTATATATAATTGTAATATAAATATATAATCTTAATAAAATTTTACTTTCTAATATATATAGCAGCATTCTCGATTTCATCCGCGTTGAGTAATCGCAATCTCTCAGGAATCCTTATTCAACGGGTACATAAGTAGCCTATGTACTATTTCTGGGTATATCGGTTATCTTCATTACTAGTTACATTCAATCGATTTTTTTGGGTTTATAATTATAAGCACTAACTTCTTTAAAAAAATATAATTTGTGTGTTTATGACGCCAATACTGCGCTATGACTACAGGACATAATAATAGAGCCCCAAAAATATTACGAAAATCATTGTACCTTATATAAGCAACATATGAAAAAAGCAAGCCAAAATGAAAAAGAAAACTTTTTTTGTACTTCATTATAAACTACTGTTTCAATATATACTTATATAACATTTCCATAATATAAATATAAATATTTTTATCAAGCTAGGCAAATTGTTGAGAATATATTTAGAGCATTTACTTTAAAATCATCTTGTGTCGATTTCACAGTAGTGTATTAATGAGAGCTATGACGTCCATAATAATAATATATAAGAGTGCTTAATTTATATACGTTATTTTACGCTATCGTCTATTAGTTAATTTGTTATTTGTTTCCCGCTACCGAGTTTCTGAAAACGCATCGCTTCAGTCCCGACACGTTTATTAGAAAATCAAAGCTGAACTGCGGAGGCGAGTTGTCTGCGACAGTTCAGGAGTTGGGGAACTCTCGAACTGTTGACGTGCACCCGAATACATTAGCCTCTACTGTTGGTGTTTGCTGCCACATGGCATGCCTCTGTTTATTTTAATACTCAACCATTGTTGCCCGTCACTGTTTGCCGAGGTACTGCGCCACACTGCCATATGGGTCTGAGTGTGCTGTTCTAACTCTAAACAAATATAGAATTTACTTGGATGAGTAAGTAATTGTAAAGTGAAATAATTTCTTCTTTTTGTATATTATCATCTGGAAAATAATTTCTTAACATGAAACACTGTTATTTATGCGTCTTAAGAACAAAGGTTTTTTTTTCAATTTAGATTAAAAGTGGCAACTTTTGGAAATAAAAGCAGCCACCAAAATAAAAACTGAGTTGGCAACAGTAGAGATAGGTGTGCATCGTCATGCCGTGTGTTCAACCGACCGAATATTGCTGCTGTGAGTGAGCTGCGTGGCCAAAGAGCCGGGTTTATTATTTCGTTGTCGTTCGCAGAGTTTTAGCAAATAGGTATACTCAAATTAACTAATAACAAAGCACTTTTGACATCTGTACATTAATTGCTTTATATTGGTGAGTGCTATAGGCGCATTGTTATTGATGGCTGGGGGCATCATGGGTATTGACGTGGGATTGAAATTGTTTTAGCAAGATGGCACAACACGGCACACATTTGTTAACTACGTTGAATATTTTGTGCGAAAAGTTCAGAGGTCGCGGTCACGGTGACTTCCTCAATCTATATAGCTATCTATATTATAGACATGACCCTTATTTCTCCTGGTCACGCTATAACTTGAGAATGGATGGAACAATCTCGGTTATTTTTTTTTGTAGTGTTAATTATTATCAGGACAAGGTTCTTATGAAAGAAAAACCAAGAGAAGACGGGAGTTTATAGCGAAGCCGAAGGCCGAGTCTACTACGCGAACGATGTCGTGGGCAGTCGCTAGTATATATAGGTATATATAAAATGAACCCATATTTCTCCTAGTCACGCTATAACTTAATAACGGATGGAACAATCTCACTAATTATTTTTTTGTTGTGTTAATTATTATCAAGAGAAAGATCTTATGACAGAAAAACCAAGAAAAGATGGGAGGTTATGGCTAGGCCGAAGGTGATGGAAGGAGGAATGATGAGCCTACTACGCGAACAAAGTTGCGGGCAGTGGCTGGAGTATATTATAAATGTGCAATATATCTGTGGTGTCGTCAAATGGCCACCAAGATGATTTGATTTAACACCGTTGGTTTATTTTCCATGGGGTTATATTAAGAGTCTAGTCTATACGGACGATCTTGCAACGCTTTGGAACACCTAAAACTAATATTAGATATATAGAGTTGAGATAACTCCTGAAACTTAATTTTTTTTAAACCTAACTTGGGAAAACGTTATCGAAAATTATATCGATCAAATATCGGAAAAAAGCCGGAAAAAATGGGGCGGTAATTTGACTGCAAAATATTAGATTGATAAATACAAACCTAACTAAGAAAATATGAAATTTTGTAAGTGTGTTTTTTAAGGAACGTAGTTAACATGAATTCGATCACTCTTTATATATTTTATACTAATACAGAATCTAAAAATATTACTCAATAGATAACATTATATAAATATGGTTTCTGAAAGTTCAGTGGGCCATAAAATCAGAAATGCTAATAAATCGCACCGTTTTAAATTCAAAACACTTTTTCTCATTCAGTGAGCAGTATTAACATTTGCTTACTGTTTTTTAGCAGTATGTCACCCTTTTTGGGCTAGTCAGGTGAACATAGTTTATTTATTTACTTAGCTTATTTCGTATTATTTATTACGATTTGATACAATTTTAAATTATTTAAAGTGTCTATTTTACCCCTTTCCTCACCAATCCGCACACTGTTTAGTACATAAGTGTTTCAATTCAACGTAACTAAACGTGTTCAATGCACAAGATAGTTGGACCGCCTGTGAGCCAGTAGATGACAAGACTTGTCTGGACTAGAAGAGGTATACATGTCCTGGGTCTTAGGCTCGGGACTGTTTCTCACTCGCAGTCCAGGTCTACGTTCCAGCATACCACAGGATAATCCAAAATTTGTCAAAACAGCCGGTTCACGACGTCTCTAGGCCAAAATTTGCACTGATCAAGATTTTATCACGTCCGTTTAATGAACAGAACAAATTTTGTCCAAACTAACCAAAATTTTTCTACCTTTTGAGAGAACCAAATCTTGGCTGACTGTCAAAAGTGACAGAGTGTTGATTTTCACGATGAATGATGAAATTAGAATAATCTTATTACATTTCCTTGACTGTTGGAGAGTAATTTAAATACTCAAATTGTTTTGAAACCACCACTAAAAAACAAAATTATGATGATAGTCAAAAAGGACCACAAAAGTATCACAATATTGTTCGCATGGTACCGACTTCGACAAGTTATTTCTCACTTTTTGGGTTGAAGTCAGTTACACTTTTTTTAACATTTTTTTCTCACCAATATTAGTGACCCTTGCATTGCTTCATAAGGGATCGATTGTCATTCACCGTCAATGATGACCATTATTTGGTCTAAGGCTTGCTGGTACGCAGCTCAGTAGGCAGACTAAACTTTATCTACCTATTCATTTAATACGAGTAAAATAAGGGCTTATTTTAATATCGTCAAAAGAAATCAATTCCTAAATTGATTTATTATGTTGATATGCATGTGTGCTCTGATGCTACAACAGATTGATTTTGCCCTCATTTTTACGCATCCCGTTTCAATTGTCTACATAATTTCATCCCTACCTTTACTGTCTCAAATGATTGTAAGGAGTTAAAATAGTTATTAAGTAGTTTTATTACAATGATGATTAAAAATGTACAACCAAGCCACTGAACAATTGGTGTGTTGCATTCCAAATAAGTTCCACGATTATCCTTTTGACCTACTTCCATTTAATCTGCTGTTAATTACGTTGCAGAGATGCCAGCTGTAGGCGCGCGTTTCAGATTTAATTACATTTGCTGATGCGTCCGGAGCCCCCTCTGCCAGCCAATCGGCTCATTTGCAAAGTGCATTTCGATGCTGCGACAATTGTTCCGACCCCGCTCTTAATTGCACGCCCGTTATTTATTATTGTCATTGTTTACATTTATCTCTGTTTATCGAACACCATTACTTTTCAATAAGAACCACTAACATTTTATGGCAATTAAGATCGGATAGTCTCGTCTCGCATCCAAGCGAAACAACAGGAAAATTTGAGTTGATGTTTACATCAGAAACACGCATCGCATTCGATAAACATCGCAACGAATTTCTACAAACACATCGGTGGACGTTTATTTGCCTCGGGCCCACGCTCCAGCTCACTCCGACTTCGCATTCCGCTCGACGTGGTATCGGTGCTCATTTGTATTGGCGGCGGATTTTGTATTATTTGTTTGTTTGTGGATGCCGCATACGTTGAGGGAGCTTTGATTTTTTCCAATTCGGAAATAATGCGGAAAGCGCGCAGCCCGGGGCTATCGGCTCTCCAGGATCGAGCCGAACGCCAATCAAGCGAGCCGATGTGTTCGTTAGTCGCCGGCGCCCGATCTTCGCTTGGTTAACCTCGGCACGTATCTACGTGGGACCTTTCCACTCGACAGCGCTGATTTTCTCCAACAAAATGATGAACTTCACCAATCTTTGTATTCGTTTGCCGTGCGAGCAAATCTTGAACTAAAGAATTACACACGTCTATGTACTGAGCCACTAACTTAAAAATTACAGCCTAAACTAAACTGAGCTAGTACTAATACATAACACTAATACACTGGACCTCAAAAAACGGGTTGGTTAGGTATAGTAAATAACTTTTAAAATAATATTCGAGTTATCCTTTTAAAATAAAAACTACTAAGTTAAGTTTCTTTCATTAAGATATAAAGAAGGTGTAAAACCTTTTAAGTTTTTTTGTGTGGTTTTTTGCTACAGTTCGAAAATTGTGCTGTATGGTATGTTTAATGGGAGAATGTTGGTTGGTTTCACATCAAAACTAATGAACTGATCTGGCTTAAGTTTTATCATAGGAACCTAGAAAATGACCTGGAATATCAAGTTGGCTATTATTAATGATGTAAAATATTCTTGCGGAGTCATTTTCCGTGCGAACGGTAGGTACCTACTTAACCTACTAGGGTACCTACCTAATTCATAAATCTTGATTTCATCATATTTAGATAATTGCCCGAAACTAGTTGAAAATTGGCTGAAACTAGTCATTAAATCACAACAGACGTAAACTGTAATAACAACTGACTTTTATTGCACTTCCTTTAAAATGAAGAGTATAGATCATTGCAAGCATATGGTGCGAACAAAATATTATATATCTATCTATTTTAGGAACAAGGACATGATGCCACTTGTCATAACTAGCAAGACTATAATTCGTTCATGTTAAGATGATGAAGAGGCGGAAACCCGTAGAGATGAACTGCCGAGTGCAGCTGCGCTTTGACGTGCAACTAACGACTGCATCAGCCAACACTCATACAAAAGTAGCATCAATATGTCTTCAGCTCAATGTCAATGCACACTCATAATAGTGTTTTAGTCATTGTAAAAGTATTGCGGAAGCTTGCAGTTACCACATAGTTGTAACCGCTGCAACATAATTTTGTCCTATTTCTGAACACCGTTCCAGTATATAATGTAGTAATAAACCTTTTTATATGTTCTAGAATAACTAGCGGGTCATTACCGTTTGTCATAATCATTGCCAAGGAGAATGTATCTATAATATATATATGTACATATATTAACACGTAAGCGCGCGTAGGAGGCACCGGTCGCGGTGATCATTGTTACAACTTTTTCGGATGCTGTAGTCATTAGGGATGCGAGTGGAGTGATATTTGCGGTAATTGCGCGTTCTACATTTTGCAAATGAAGAAATGTGTATGTATATGAGCAAACATCATCAGCGCACAGCGATGAACAAACAGACGTGCGTGTGATTGTGCCGCGACCCGCTCGGCCTGATCGAGCGTCAACGGACCGTTTTTTATTCGGAACTGTGCCCAATCAGCGCCAGTGGCAGTTGCAATTATCTCTCGCACCAAATCGAATTATGATCAATTCGGATTTGCTCGCATACGAGCGAATATAAAACGGTTTGCATTAAAATTTGGCGCGCGATGCACGGGATGCGTTCCTATTAGTCGGGTCGAGCGCTTTGTTTGTTCTTTCGGGAGTCCTTGTGTACTCGACGTTTTCATTATCTTTTGTAACTGAAATGTTCAGGTTTGTTTACGCGCAGCGTTTTACGATTCGCAGATTGAAGGCGAATCAGTTCGTTAAGAGATTAACATCTAAAGGCAAATATAACTAAAATTACATACTTACTGTATTTGTACACTATTAGTATTTATAATTAAATTATAAACTTTGATCTACAATAAAAACCTGTCATCCAAAATTAGTTCACGCATTTTTTTTCCATGATGACTGTCAATGCATCGAAAGGTAACCATTGGATAAAAATTAAACGGATTTGGAGAACGTTATAATGTTTGGTACTCGTACCTACAATTCTGTATTAATACAATAACAAATATTTATAGTAAATAATTATATTTACTAATATACGTATTATTTGTTTCTGAAATATACGTTTAGATGAAAGAGGCAATCTCCGGAACCGATACCGATTACAAGTTTTTTTGTGTGTAATAAGAACCTGCTTATACTTATTTACTAACCTTGAGCTTAATAAGCACCATTTTGATTGACCCTTTAGCTTCTTTTTATACGATTCAACAGGTAGTAGCCGAGAAATTGGATTGTAGAATACCTTATTCCTCGTGAATGTGTTACTGTTAAACAGTTTTTTATATTCTAGAACAATATGCATTTTTTAAACAAACGCTATAATTAATCACATTATGCAGTTTTCAAATTATACTTTTACTTATAAGAAAATCCATTGTAAAAAACGGTGACGAAATCGTGGAAAGTTATGATTTATCGGGTCTGATATAATAAACGTTTACGGTTTCAGGTGTGGTTCCAAAACCGGCGGGCGAAGTTCCGCAAGCAGGAGCGATTGGCGCAGCAAAAGGCGGGCGAGGCCCCGGTGAAGGCGGAGGGCGGCAAGCGCGATAAGCCGGTCTCCCCCGCCTCCTCGCCCCACCCCGCGCCCCCTGCGCCTGCGCCGCAGCCTGCACACCATGCCCTACCTCACCTCTCTCCGCCCGACCTAAAGCCTATCACTTCAGCAGGTGAATATCGTGACCTGAGATATTTCTGTAAGTTAATTACAAATATTCCTTTTAATAATTTTTTTCGTGACCATAGTCAATGATACCTTAGGCCGCACAAACAAATAGCGAAAAAGTATTCATATCGTGGGCCAATTTAACAAACTCGAAGTCGCTGAACGAGCAATGGAGAGGGCTATGCTTAGGGTTTCCCTGCGTGATAAGATCCGAAATGAAGAGATCCGTAGGAGAACTAAGATCACCGAGATAGCTATCAAAATTAGCAAGTTAAAGTGGCAATGGGCAGGCCACATCGCTTGCAGAACTGATAACCGATGGGGAAGACAGGTTCTCGAGTGGCGACCACGCACCGGAAGACGATGTGTAGGCCGGTGCCCCGCTAGGTGGATCGACGTTCTCGTCAAAACTGCGGGGAATCACTGGATGCAAGAAGCAAGTAGGTAGCTGTGCCAAGTAGCGTTCTATGGGGGAGGCATATGCTCAGCAGTGGACGTGTTCCGGCTGATACTGATGATGATGATGATTCGTATCGTAAACGTCAACGCGTCACGCTTCAGCGCACAAACTATGGGTTATCTGTGCACGGTTGTCCCACATACATGACAGTTTGTACTGTTTCACGTGAACGACACGTTACGTCACACTTACGCATTATTCGGGGTAAGCACACAGAATAGAGAGCTTAAAAAAAACAATCTCCAGCTGACATGTATGTGTGTCCTTACCTTATAATAACGATTTTAATTGTAACGTTGGAAATTGGGATCTGTACCTACACATGGAAATTGTATTTGTTACTATTATTGTTATAGTATTAGTTACTTATCAGAAAACACGACAGACATAACGATATTTTATGGGTTTATAAGATCACTGGAGAAATATTATGCGTTATCATTATTAGTTGTTTATCCGTAAAGGATTGGGGTGGCGGGCGATATACGTACAGAATTACTTTATAAGGTTTCTTTGTAGTTGTGCTTCGGTTGATTGTCGTCAATGAAACAAGGCAAACCTGTCTTATTATGCGGGACATCGCGCACTTGCAAGAAGTAATATTAATGAAACAAGAATATATTTAATATAATATATACATACTTATATATATTAAAAAAAACATAAAATTTATGGTGTCTTAATATTACGAGTAAACTGTTGCAACCAGATAAATTAGAAAAGTATGCAGTAAATATATATTTCTCAAAAATTGTATGTAAAGTTGCCATAACATCTCTAAAAAGTAACAAGAAATTGAACTCTACCGGAGACATATTCACAACTGTCCAGTAAGAAGCGAGATTTTAAATTTGGAAACTCCTACTCTCCAATAAGTAAGTATGCAATTTACTCACTGGACAGTAGGTCATCCTGTTTAGATCTGCTTAGAAAAAAAACATAGTACCAGATACAGATTAGAGTTTTGCCATTATAACATGGTTATAAGATATAGGCTCCAAATATATATCCATCTCATAATATGAGATAGATATATTTTTGGAGCCTTAAACAGCCATTTTATAGTCGCGACACATAACGCGACGCAGAAAAAGTATGCACGATGCGTTTTGTGCTTAGTAATGTTGTAGATGTATAGTGTGGGATTTTATGTTTGTATTTAGTAATTTCAGTTTATAAATCATGTTGTATTAAAACTTTCCATTCTATAATTGACATGGAGATTCAAAAACAATAATTTACATTTTTTACTAGCACATTCATGTAATGTAAAAATAGAACAATGTCCAAAACTAAACGCAAACTTTTAGTTAAAAAAAATGAATGGCGGGATTTCACGTTCAATTGCGACAGTTGTGTTTTAATTTACCGCGTGAACATAGATAATCACAAAAAAATTTTTCAACCGAATCTGATTCGACAATAGATGGCACTCCTTCCGATTTAAAAGCTGAGGCCGAATTGGCAAAAAACAATTTACTTCCTCCAAAATCATGGAAAGCAGAAAAACAAATCAACAGTTGGTCTGAAAATACCATTTTTGAGAAAAGCATTATACAAGCCTCAATCAGCAAGATCCTGGCCTCGTATATAACCGGTTAGCTCATAGGCCAGAAAGGCTTACTTATTGGATTTTGCAGTAATGTACTAATTAAACCCAGTACATATAGTAAAGTTATTCCAAAATCAATTAATAACCAGCGGTGCGGTTCTACATGTCATATTACAAAATTTACATTTAGCAACAAATAGAGACTTTTTTACCAAATAATGGAACCGACTTCAACCCCCAAAAGTGTGAAGTAATTTGTCGGAGTTGGTAAAAAAAATCCACCATTTTTTGTGTCCTTGCTACTACGCAGAAATAATAGCGTAGCCTTTCTACTTACTGATTGTCATTCACCGTCAATGACATAAAGGCCGTCAAGCATAAAGATTAAGCGTTAAACTTTTCAGTCTTTCGAGTGTAACTTAAAAACTGTTTGTACATAATTGTAGGCGATGGGTTAAACGAATTTGATGAAATTTAAATGGGACTACCTCGGACGTATACACTGCCAGCCAAAAAAATATTTTGAGAATCGGTCCAAAAATCTTACATACTTAAAAAAATACATATAATCATACTGATAACCTCTTCTTTTTTTAAAGAAGATTAAATAAATGTCTTGAGATATATCTTATTAAATATTTTATATTTAATTATGGTTTTAAGATATTTTATTTTTAGGTTATACGATATCATTAAAAAAACTCTTTGATTATATAGTAGCACTTAGATGTCGACAATAAAAAATATGTTTCAAATTACTAATGAAAGAGTGCTCTGTGTCTTTTACAAATTATAAACTACTCTAGAAAGTAATGGGAAAAGATCAATAGCACAAACAAATTGTGTTTAAATAGTTATACATCCAAATGTATTTTATCGCCATCAAACTATATGCTTCTTTAGAAACGATACACTTACACCAACGAATAAACCATTCATCAAAACAATTTTAAACGCTTTTCCCGGAATTAAATTCAGTTCTCGCCGCATTTTCTCCTTTATATGTTAAAGTCAAAGTCAAAATCATTTATTCAATTTAGGTATCAAAGACGCACTTATGAACGTCAATTTTCCGTTATAATGTACTTTAAAGACTCTACAGCCGCGTTCCAAAATATATAGAGCCTACCGAGAAGAAGCGGCAAAAAACTCGGGGCCATTGTTTTTATAGATGTTAACAATGTTTCTACTTAAGTACTACAAATATTACATTTTATGGGTGGCAGAGTGACAGCTTGCCTTTTTTTTTTTTTTTTTTTTTTGAGGGGGGAAATGCTGTCCACTTCCCTTCCGTTACGGGGGTTGACGGAAGGGGGTATGTGGGGCTCAGACCCACTAAAACCCCCCCGTGAGCAGTCCTCCGCCAGATGGGTGAGATAGGGTTGCGCTGGCATTCACCATCTCGCCCCAGCGGTAGGCCCGGGTTGTTAACCGGGCGTCAGCGCCTGTGAAGGGGTGCCCTTGCTCACCAAGGGCACTCCTCAGATGTGTGGGGTCGTGCAAGCCGGCGAAGAGTCCCCCGACTCTTCACCAGTGACACCCACTACGGAAGAGGGAGGAGGCGAGCGAACTGCCTCCTCCGTACCCCCGTTCGTCTGCGCCGGAGCGGGTCAGCTCGAACGTCATTCTCCCTAACCCGCTCCGCGGCCTCCTTCTGCGCAATCACCGCTTCGCAGAAGGTGGCCACCGCCTGCCACGATCTCTCGTTGTCGAGCATGGAGCTTACCACGCGCGACAAGGAGAGATCTCCGCCGATTACAGCAGTGAGCGTGTGCCGCTGCGGGCCCCATGCAGCACAGACCTCCAGCGTGTGGAGTGCCGTATCCTCCGGAGCCCCACATTCATGACAGGCTGGGGTCGCCTCTCGTCTTGCAATTTGGTGCACGTACTTTCCGAAGCATCCGTGCCCGGAAAGCACCTGCACCAATCGGAAGGTGAGCGACCCGAAACGCCGTCTTACCCACCTATGGAGGACCGGGCGGATGGCCTCTACCGTCCACTGCCCAGGGACTGGTGCAGCCAGGTCCTCCGACCACCGCCGCAACAGGGCGGCTCTTGCCTGCCACCGCATGCGTGTCACCTCTTCCCACGCTGGGGGGTCTCCTCGGGATCTCCTTACCGCCACGAAGTGGTACACTTCGGCGAGGATCTCCGCTTGGAGCTCCCAGGGAGGATCACAGGCCAGCACGCAAGCCGCCGTCCAAGACACCGTCCGGTATCCACGTATCGCCCTCGTCGCGATAACCCGCTGTGGACGTCGCAGCAGGGTCTTATTGTGGCGACTGAGGGCGTCCGCCCAGACTGGTGCCCCGTAAAGAGCCATACTCCGGATCACTCCGGAGTATAGTTGGCGGCAGTTGGCGTTTGGGCCACCCACGTTGGGCAGCAGCCTTCCCAAGGCGGCCGCAGCTCCCACGACTCTTGGGGCCAATTGGGCAAAATGGCTACCAAAAGCCCACCTTCCATCCAAGTTGAGGCCCAGGTATCTCATCTGAGCTCCAACCGGGACTAGGACTCCATCCAGGATAACCCGCGTACCTGGAGGGGG
Organism: Selenia dentaria; assembly: GCA_917880725.1. Taxonomy (NCBI): domain Eukaryota; kingdom Metazoa; phylum Arthropoda; class Insecta; order Lepidoptera; family Geometridae; genus Selenia; species Selenia dentaria. Next base: position 20,243,428 of record OU862880.1, on the reverse strand, counting down.
CCCCCCCCGAGGCCCGTTGTACAGTAGGGCCTCGGTTTTGGAAAGGGCAACCTCCAGTCCTAGGGCACGAATGCGGTCGATCACGAAGGTGGTGCCCACCACGGCCAACCGCACTACCTCCCGGAGATCCCTCCCTCTGGCTACGACTAGGGTGTCATCCGCATAGCACGCGACCCGCATACTAGCGGGTAGCGTGCCACGAAGCACCCAGTCGTAGCCTATATTCCACAGGAGTGGTCCCAGCACTGACCCCTGTGGAACACCACAGCAGACGCGACGGCGCTTCAAACCGTCGCTCCCTTCCACCAGGATCTCGCGGTCCTGGAGGTAGTCGGCTAACAGCCTCCGCAGATACAAGGGCACTCCATGATAGCGGAGCGCCTCCTGTATTGCTCCATGCGGGAGGCTGTTGAAGGCGTTGGCTATATCTAGTGAGATAGCCAACGCCTTTTCTCCCTCGCTGACCGCATCCTGCGTCCACCGCTTGAGCCAGAGCAGGGCATCTATTGTAGATCGCCCCGCTCTGAACCCGAACTGGGCCTCCGACAGCCCAGGCCCAGTACCCTCCAGATGCCGGATGACTCGTGACGCTACCACCCTTTCTAATAGCTATGACACGGCGTGTCATCGAGCAGTATTATTGGTCTATACCCGGAAGGCGAGTCAGGGGCTCGGCCTTCCTTCCGCAAGAGGCACAGTCGGCCGTCCTTCCACAGCTTCGGAAACTGGCCTGACGTGAGGCACGCGTCGAATATATCCCGAAGCTGGTCGCCCATTATCCTCAGGGCGATCCTGAGGACCCGGCCCGGGATCCCATCTGGACCCGGTGCAGTCTTTTTGCCTCGCAAGCGGCCGACTGCTACCTCCATCTCCACCTCCGACACAGGTGGGATCGAGGCCACGTCCAACACATCGTGGGAGGGCAGCGCCATCGTCGGAATGGTGTGATTAGGATTTATGGCGGGGAAGAGACCATCCAATACCCTGTCTAGGAGCTCTGGCTCTAGGGCCCTCGCTACAGGGGACGTCTGGCCACGAAATTTATTCCGGGCGGCCTTATACGGACGTCCCCAGGGGTCTCTGTCGAGGCCCACCAGCACCTCACCCCAAGCCCGAGACTTGGCCTGCCTGATGGCCAGCTGCAGCTCATGCTTTGCGTCGCGGTACACGCCGTACAGCTGGCCCTCAGCCGCTAGCTCCTCAGCTGACAGCTGAGCGTCAGTTCGGCCGTTGCGCCGTCTCCTGCAGCGGGTGTAGGGCCGCCGCGCCTTAGAGCAGGCAGCTCGGAGTTCCGCTATCTCCGCACACCACCAGTACACCTCTCGGCGGTTGGGGCGACCCCGTGATCTTGGCATGGCCGCATCGCACACGGCCGTCACCGCCTCGCGAAAGTGGCCTGCCGCGGCATCCACTTCATGGGGTGTGGGGGCAGCCAGCCACGAGCGGACGATTGCTGCTTCTTCCGCCAGCTGGACATCGAGCCGACTAATTGCCCAGCGTGGGAAATCCGCTCGCACGACGCGCTGGGTTGCTTGGTTGTGGGAGGTGGAGATCTCGAACCTTATGTATTTATGATCCGAGAGGCTCCACCTCTGACAAGACTCTCCAGTCTCGGACACGTGCTGCGACACCTGGTGTGGCAAAAGAAACGTCTACCACGGATCCCCCATTGTGCCGCACGCACGTGTGGACCGACCCTGTGTTCAGCAGGGTCAGTCCTGTGGCAACGGCCCACTCGCTGACAATCTCACCGCGAGAGTCAGTGGAGGGGTTACCCCATTCGCGGGCCTTGGCATTCAGATCCCCCAGTACGAAGACTTGACGAGGTGCCTGTCGCCTTGCCGCTGCTGCCAAGAAGTCTAGAAAGACCTCCAGCTCCGCAACGGGTCTGTTGGGGGAGAAGTATGCACCGACTACAACATACTCTCCCCATTTGGCCACTACGTATCCCGAGCCCCTCTCTTCTACTGAGAGGGGGGGACTGCCACCAGTCCGTCCCACAATGGCCACAGAGCCGTCTAAGTCCCCTGCCCAGTATGGATTGGGGGAACATAATACGGCTCCGCTGCAACCGCTACGTCTATTTGCCACTGCGCCAAGCTCTGCATGAAAAGATCTTGAGCCCCGGCACAGTGGTTTAGATTCGTCTGTAGAAGGTTGTGATGTCGGACCTGATCCATCAGTCAGACATAACAACCTCCTCACATGCCGACTGGGGCATGGCCTCGGGTGTGGCCTTATTCAGTGCCACAGGAGCGGCTTGGGTCCTATTGGCCGTTCCCTTCGTCTTCGGAGGAGCGCAGTTGCGTCCCCCCATCACATGGCCATAAGGCCTGCCCGACTCCGCGCATATTGCACAGCGCGGGTCAGCCTTATTGCAGCTGGCTGTCCAATGACCTGCGTCTCCGCATCGGAAACATAGATTCCCCCGGTCGGCCGTTGTGGGGCATTGGGGGCGCGTGTGCCCCAGCCCCATACACCTAAAGCAGCGCATGGGGCGCACCCCCAATGCCACTACTCGTACCGAGCTCCACCCTATCAAGAGTCTGCCCTTCTCCAGCAACACTTTGGCTGCTGGGATTGGGCAGGAGACTAGGATGGATCCGGCTCCCCCAAATCCGGGGCGTATCTCCCCTGCCTTTACAAAGCGCACATTGCACTGACCCGCATCGGCAACCGCTGCTGCCACTTTCTCCTTCGTGGCCGCATCATCCAGGCCCGTTATCCTTAGGTCGGTAGATTTTACCGGCCTGGTGACGCTGGCCACCTCGGACAGAACGCCGCGGAGTTTCTCCGCTAGTTTGTCTGCCTTCTCGCTATTTTGCAAGCCAGGGATCTCTAACATCCTGGCTCCCGTGGCCGTCTGGCGAAAGCGGAGCTGGTTAATTCCCAGCTCCTGGAGGTCCACCTTCTCCTGTGCCATCTTTATGACGGTACTATAGGTTACCCCCTTCTCCACGGCTTCCGGCTGTAGCGAAAGTACCACAGCCGCGGATTTCGGAGATGTCAACACCGGCACAGTCTTACGGGCAGCAGCAGCCTTCGACTTGGTTTTGTTCTTCTTCTTCCCGACCGGGGCAAGAGTCGCAGGAACAGTTGCGTGCATAGCAGAGGGAAGTGATGACTTTCCCTTAGCCTTGCTCTTCCCCTTGCCCTTCCTCACCACCGTGACCCAAGTTTCCGCTTGAGTAGAGGAGGCAGCCTCTCTGCCACTATGATCCTCCAAGGAGGTGTAGGGATCTGTGGCCGGTGCGTTGAAAGGGGTAGTGATAGCCTTCGGGGCCTGACTTACCCGCTTAACCGCATTGCGGGTAGGTTTTTGCGTCGGATCAGAAGCAGGCCGACGTGCCACAGTCTCTTCCACCGTCTTTCTGGTATCCGCCTTAAGAGGAGGACGGACAGTCGGGGCAGGCAGAAGCCGTTCCTCAATCACCGCGATTCGGGCACTAAGCATTTGCCCGAACGTGATGGTCAACGAGCGCTTTAGCTCCTCCATCAATTCAGCCACCGGCAGATTTGTGGGACATGCCTGCGCTACTGTAGTTACGGCAGCGGCGGCAGTGGTAGCGGCTGCGGCTTCACTCTTGGCTTCGCTAAAGCCGCGACGCAGCGCCTTCACTTCCGCCTTGGAGGACTCTACTTCGAGTCGCAGGCGGCTGTTTTCCGCCCTAAGCCGCCGCGTCTCCTCCGCTTCGCTCCTGCTTGCCAGGGCATCGACTACCTCTCTTAGGATCGACGCGGACCTCTTCAGGCGGCCGACGAACTTACCCTTGAGGTTGCCCGACTTCTTGGCAACCTCTAAAATGCAAGCAAGCTTTTCGCCCGCCTGCGCCCGCAGTTCTTGCGCGTTCAGCGTGCTGAGATCGTCTACAATCAGAGCAGCGTCGGACTCACTCCCAGTCTCTGTCCCGGCAGCAGCTACCGGCGCCTTTTTAAAGCGTCTGCTTTTTAAGACTTCCCCAAGCTCTCCGTCCGATGCCACAGGTGAAGGCACTGGTGAAGGCTTGAGAAACATTTCTATAGAGCCCACCTTGGTGGTCCTCCCTCTCCCCCTTCTGGATGTCGCCACCTTAGCGGACGCCGTCCCTTCGGTCTCCGTGTCCGAGTCTAAATGCCCGGGCACGAGGGGCGAAGGAGCCGGCCGCTTTCGACGGCTGCATTCTCCATTTTCACTCTGCGCTCCACTGCGCAACACCATTCCGTGAACAGAGTCCACGTCAGACACTTCTCCTGTTGCATCGCAGCATGTGAATACCACGCGCGGTTCCGTCGCTAATATATCTGAGTCCATTATCATGCTAAGGTCGTCATTTTTGTTGTCAGGTAGAGGGCTGATGCCCTCGAGGCGGTTGTTGCCCCCCCCAGAATACGAGGGGCAGCCTCCCGAAGGAGGGTGGGATTGTCCGTCATTAACGGTACCCACCTGGGGTAGTTTATTTGTATTGCAATCCGCCATTTTAGGTTGTCAGTTTAAAGGCTTGACAGCCTGGGTGAGCCCTTACGACTGCATTCCCCGCAGCCATTCATCCTCTCGCCGGGCATCAAAACTTAGGATTAGGAAAAGAAGAAAAGCAGTAAACGAGAACAAGACAAGAACAGGACTGGAAAGACAGAAAGACATTATACACATATAACATATTATAAATAAATACATAAATATATATATATATATATACGGACACACGGCGCCTGGTGGTTTCAGTTACGTCTATTTCTGATGGAAGTAGACCAAAACAGGCAGCAACCACGTGAAGGAGAACAACCAGACTTGCCTTGGGGATCCACACGACTTGCGCTCTCCCCCAAGACCAACGCCTCCTTACCCATCCGGGATGAGTAAGGAAGGCCTGGATTTATCCAAAACAAGCAGCGCGAGACATGCAAGCTAGGCAGAGCAACTACTAATACATAAACCCAGACCCGCCCGTGACAGCTTGCCTGAAGTGGAGTATTCTAAGCATCTTTATCTTCTTTATAATGTCGGACTTTATAATAAGCTTTTTTTATTAAAACGTTTTTAACAGTCTACTTGAATTTGCCCTCTGTGTTATTATTTGAGTTTAGGAAAAAGAAAGAAATCAGCTGGAGATATATTTGGTGAATAAGGTAGTTGCTCAATGGTATTTGTGAAATTGTTGGTCAAAAATACATTCACAATGATGGGCTTGTGCGAAGGCGTATTATCGTGGTGCAGAATACAAGAATTTTCTTCCCATAAATCTGGACGTTTTCATCGAGTTTGCTCTCTTAAACGCCGCTCAAAAAATATTCTTTATTTACCGTTTTGACCGTCCGGCAAGAATTACGAGTTCACAACACCGCGATAGTCAAAGAAAACAATCAACATGACTTTTTTCTTTTCCATCCAGTTTGGCGTAGTTTCAGTTCAGTTGAAGGCGACACTCCGAAGTTTCTTGACTATATTATACTCAAAACTCGTACTCAGAAAACAGTTGTGCCATTTTAACAACAACAAAAACACAAAAATAATTAATTTAAACCACAAACAAACCACCTACTCCCGATACTTTTTTGACCGAATGTACATATTTAGTAACGAAGCGTAGAACGCATTTTAATCCTTAAGGTTGATCGTATCTAGAAAACAACTGATCAGATTTCGATGCGGTTTGCTTCAATATTTATAAATAGATTTATGAGAGATAGGCCTTTGCCATATTTAATTAAACTTGGTTCACCCATCTCCAAGACCTTTGGCTTCATGCACAACTGATATGTTTAATTAGCGATAATAATTATATACTATAAATAATTTCATGTACAACTCCAAATTCTTAAAAATGCAGTGGTGAAATTCCGATATAGGATTTACGAACTTAATCTAAAGAAAAGCCTCCAGTTGGAGCTCAAAATGGCGTTTTCTGGTGGTGTTCTCAAACCTTGAGATCTAATGATTACCAGGTCTTGAAGACGTTATAAAATATTAGCAAGAGCGTTTAAAAAGTATTTAAATAAACAAGTTTTATAGGAACTAGCGAAAAAACAAAAAACACATTTGAAGCAATAGTAGGTAAATGCCAACTATATTTCCTACTAATATTATAAGCGTGAAAGTTTGTTTGTATGGATGTATGTTTGTTACTCTTTCACGCTCAAATGGCTGGGCTAATTTTGATGAAACTTTGTATGGAGGTAGATAGAGGTGATTTTTTGTTCAGTTAATTATTGTCATTAATTATTCTTTTTTGCTAACTGTCAATTGTGAACTACGAATCAATAAAACTATAAAACAGTAAATATATATTATATATTTACTGTTATATATTTATATATTTATACGTAGATTATATGCAAAACCGAAAGATATAGTTATCAACTTTGTGAATAAAATACAAACAAAAAATTGCAGCTGGCAGTATCTCCCCAGATGGATTAGTCATCGCAGAATATCTTAATTATTTTCGAACTGACATAATAAATTATATAAATATACCTGAATATGCACTGAACCCAAAAGAAGTCATAATAATGAAAGTTTTGTGTTGAGTTGACTCTGAAGAAACATTTTAGCTGAGAGGAAGCAAAATAGTTCGGCTGGAGGCGGCAGCGGCGCTCCTGGGCGCGTCTGCGCCATGGAGGCGGCCCCGCGCCTGCGGTCTACGAAATCATGACAATGTCAAACATGAAAATTTTATCAAAATTGTTTGGAAAACATTGATATAGTGAAAATTTTATAATTTAGCGTTATTGTTGTGTTGTGTTTTTAGTGTGTAACAGTGGACTTGTTTGGTTAGTTTTTGTATATTTTTGTATTTTAGATTTTTAAGATGAATACTAAAACTATAACGTCGTCGTCGGTCCCAGATGTGTTGCTCGAGTGCGATATTTGTGGTGATCGAAAACTTTATAAAGGCCATAGAGGTCTCAAAATACATTGCAGCCGTCGACATGTGCCGAGATCTGACCTAGTAGTATCAGCAGATGGAACACCGGATCTACATATGTCGACTCCAGCGACTGGCACACCGGGCATCACATCTTTGGCCGATAGGCTCGCACACCTTAAAAAAACAGTTAAAATCATTAAACGCATCCCTAGAGGAGCTCGCGTAAGCGTTGCTCGGAGCTTGTCAGAATCCGTGGCGAAGGTGGTAGCTATGAATTCCCTTAAATCTTGGGAAGAATTACTCACTTTTTCCTATTATACGTTTCATATCACACCTGACTCGAACCATCGCTCACTTGCCTCAGCCATAAAATTCAATACGTCCCGCCAATCCTTCCCATCCCACCTCATTTGTCCGGACTCGCCTAAAAGTTCATATTCAATAAAATTAATTGAAAATAAATTATCAGACGGAAACGTCAGAGGAGCAGCCAAGCTGATTTTTTCCGATGACTCCCTCGCCACGGATTCCGCCGAGACTTTTTCAGCTCTTTGCAGCAAACACCCAGCAGTGTCGCTTTCCACCCAGCTCCCAACCCCACCGTCCTCAGAAACACCTCTGCACATCGACGAGGAAGCCACTCTGCAGGCTATCAGATCTTTCCCAAATGGTTCTGCAGGTGGTTTAGATGGCATAACGCCTCAACATTTGAAAGACCTTACCGATCCTCTCGTCGGTGAGGCAGGTAGCGGTCTTCTCCGGGATTTAACCGCCCTGGCAAATTTTATGCTGGATGGTCATGTCCCGATGGAGATAGTCCCAATATTATATGGTGCAAACCTAGTAGCACTAGCAAAAAAAGACGGTGGGGTTCGTCCGATTGCCGTGGGCAGTACCCTGAGACGCCTCACATCTAAACTTTGCTGCCAAAAAATACAGAACCGTCTGTCGAAAAAATTTCAACCTCGTCAACTTGGTTTTGGAGTGAGAGCCGGATGTGAGGCTGCTGTGCATGCCGCGCGTACTTTTCTGGGGTCAACGGACTATGAAGTTTTTATAAAAATTGACGTCAAAAATGCTTTTAATAGTCTAGACAGGGGTGTCCTTTTATCTGAAATTCAAAAAGAAATACCTGAAATTTATAACTACATGTGGCAATGCTACGGAGCCCCTTCAAAATTATTGTTTGGTGAAAAAGAAATTGCATCATGCGTAGGATGCCAGCAAGGTGATCCGCTTGGCCCTGCTATCTTCAGCTTGGGGATCCATCCTATAATTTCGGAGTTAAATTCAAAATTCAATATGTGGTATCTTGACGATGGCTCTATTGGCGGGGGTGCATCTGAGGTTTTGGAAGATCTTCAATGTATTATCCAACGTTTCAACTCCATTGGTCTTACACTAAATTTTGATAAATGCGAAATATATTTCCCTGACCATATTCAAAATAATACCCGTTCCTCCATTTATCAAAAGTTTGTTTCTTTATGTCCAAATATTATACAGCAAACTAAGACTTCACTAACCTTGCTTGGTGCCCCAATATTCTTGGAAGCAATCCCGCCTTTACTGACATCAAAAATCGAAAATTTTATTAATAATTCACATCGCCTTTTCCAAATTAAACCACACATGGCAATCTACATACTTCGTCTCTGTCTTTTTACTCCAAAATTCACATATTTGTTACGTTGTTGTCCTTTGTGGTATTTTCACTCGATTACTGATTTGGTCGATTCTACATTGAAAAACACAGTTACCAAAATTCTAAACCTCCAGTTTGACAACCGCTCGTGGGCACAGGCTACCCTTCCCATTTGTTTCGGTGGGCTGGGCATTCGACGCACTTCTAGCGTAGCACTTCCGGCTTTCTTAGCTTCCAGTCACGTTTCGCAGACCCTCATCGGCATGATCCTTCAGAGCCCAATAGCCGATGTTCGGGTTGCTGGCCAGACGGAAGCCTTGGCTGCCTGGTGTGCATCATGCCCAGGTGTCGATCCGCCCACCGATATGGGGTTGCAGAAGTTATGGGATCTTCCTTTCTCCAAACTCACGTATACAGCCTTACTGGATCAAGCTGTGGATGACACGGACCGTGCGCGTCTCTTGGCCGTGTCAGTAGCGGAGTCGGGTCACTGGCTGCGCGTACTCCCCTCTGACAATTTGGGTACTGTCCTCGACCCCAGTTGTCTTCGCATTGCGGTGGGTCTGCGTCTAGGTACGAAGTTGTGTGAGCCTCATCGCTGCCAATGTGGACGAGCCGTGGACCAATTTGGACGCCACGGGTTATCGTGTGTGAAGAGTGCCGGCCGACTATATCGTCATTGGGCTATTAATGATTTAGTCAGGCGGGCACTGTCCACTGCTTCCGTGCCCTCGACACTGGAACCGAACGGTATGACTAGAGACGATGGCAAGAGACCAGACGGAGCCAGTCTGGTACCTTGGTGTCTTGGCCGAGCCTTGGTTTGGGATGCCACCTGCGTGGACACCCTGGCTCCTTCTCATGTCGCCAGTTCTGCTCGCAGTGTCGGGGCTGCGGCCGAACAGGCCCAACTGAACAAACACAGGAAGTACTCACAGCTAAGCGCACATTATGAGTTTGTGGCACTAGCTGTAGAGACACTGGGCCCGTGGTCGTCCGACACAAAAAAAATCTGCAAAGATATTTCGACTAGGCTGGTCCTCGCCTCGGGGGATCCTAGAGCTGGCACATACTTTTCTCAAAAGTTAAGTATTGCTATACAGCGGGGCAACTCTGCCAGTGTTCTGGGAACCCTGCCACACGGTGGTGATCTCGACGGCGTTTTTGTTTTGTAGTAGATACATGTTTGTATATTTTATACATTGTTAAAACATGTATAATAATATCTTATTTTCTATAATTGAAGTGTAATTACTTACGTGTAATAAATTGAATTATAAAATTAAAAATTATTGTCAAGAGTTCTTATGAAAGAAAATCAAGAAATATGCGATTTAATGGCGTGGCTGAAGGCCGTGCCTACTACGCTCACAAAGTCACGGGCAGTCGCTAGTATTTCTATAACATAAAATCTTTATAATGATTCTTAAATATATATCTAACGCCATTTTATTTCAAGAGATAGTATATTTATTTGATGTTGTTCAATTGGCATTGTAGATGTGGGGCACTTAGAGATGACGTATATTCCAGTAGCTTTTACACTTATCACACAACAAAAAATGTGTAAAACTATGAGTATAATAAAATGGAAGAACCAATAAAAGAAAATACAATATTGCATTTAAACTCGTATCTATAGGCTGCCATTTCAGTTTGATATAATACATTAAGTATTTATTTTACGCTTCTAGTAGACAGTACAATGTTATGTTTCAACTTGGTACTTCGATTTTTCACAATTTATTTTCGCTATCATATTTTGGCACACTTATCCCGCGAATGACAAAATATTTAGTGCCGTCGTTTATAAAAAACATTAACGTTTCTAAGAAGCCTACGCTAATTCTTGACATTATAATTAATGACGCGAAACTTACGTTTGAAGGCTTGACAATTACCAGAAATAACAGTATTTCTTGAAAAAGAAACGATGCGTCGCATTTCTGTAGGTTTTTATTAAAAGTAGGTAACATAAAATAAGAACAGGTCAACAGAGGTATCAGTTACCACAGCTTAAGAAATAGAGTTTATAAATATAAGCAGTGCAGCGTAAAAAAATAGTTTGAAAGCTTCTTGTGATATTTTGGTTCGCGTCGTGATGTCATGGAGTAATTTTAGAAGTCGTATTTCTGCAATGTTACATCGATTGACGGAATTACCAATCCGAGGGAGTGAGTCATACATTTTGGCCAATGGGAAAGCTTTATCGAGTTATTTCAGCCGCGTGGTTGCGTGGGCGAACACAACAAGGCTTCTTTAGATAATATAATAGTCATCATCATTTTTAGATGCTTTAAAATAGATGTAGAGTACTCCTTTCATATAAAGAAGTTTGCAATATGATAAAAAAAGTTTCTTTTAATTGCTCGAACTTTGCTACGAAGAACGTACAGGTTTCGAAACTATGTAGCATAGGATTTTTAGTAGCTTATTTCATTACTTTTTAAGCTACTAAACCTCAAAAGTAGTCAAATATATTCTATATTTGTCATTATCTGTACCGAACAGTAATTCTAACCCAATAAATTATATAAAACTACAATAGTAAGTTATATATTCTCGCAATAACTGTGAAAGAACTAGCATACCTTGTGCCATCATATCTTAATATACTGTTTGTTAAACTTTCTATCAAATACATCGTAGTACACCTGACTGCGAATGATATTAAAACCTATGTCTCTGGTAAACGAGCTCAGTGTAGTGCCACACAAAACTTCAACTGTGGTGGCTCTCAATAGTCATCGGCTAGTGTAGAGCTTACGATCAGCCTTACAGCATTCTCCATCGTCAGTTATCGATGACTTGGGGTCACGTGATTCCTAAGTAAGCAGTTCCTGGAACCAAAATGAAAACATTCAATTCACGGGGTTTCTTAAATAGTTTAGAGTTACAAATAAAAATAACAATCAGTGCTTCCTTCAAAGATGACCTATACTCTACAAGCATAGCCTATCGAGAAAACATGCAGGAACTACTCTAGTAGTGGTGACATAAGAGTAGAATAGACTCTGTAACAGGGTTATGAAAGTGGTAGAGTTATGAACCTCCAGTGTATAATGTTCAAAATTCAAGTACTCTATGAAAGCGTCAACCTTTGTTATAGTCTATAGAATATTATACCATTCATACTCTACCTGTGTTCATTCGACATTATGTTTGAAGGTTTATAAGATATATTAGAGGCCGTCAGGTGATATACCAAGTGGTAGGACTTTTCAAATGTCCGTTTTTTAGATACTACCGCAGGGTTACATATTCGGTTTTGATGCTTCAACTTGACAGTACTATTGAGTTACCTATGGTTGAAAAGGCAAGAAACTGGATGATTGGTATGAAACAGCCATGTATCGGATGACATAAAAACTTTAAGCCTTAAAAATGTAGGTCGAACTAAAACTGTCACAGACACAGACAACTTCTCCGTCTCTTCACTTAAAAAATGGCACTTTCATTAATAAAAGATTTTTAATGTATCAGACATGATATTGGAATTACGTATAGGTACTAGGTAGTTGTTGACGCCATGATCTCATAGTAGGTACATTTAGACTATTATAGACTAATATAAACAGTAGCTCACGCAAGCGATTCAGATGGTAAAGATTTCAGGCGGCAATTTGGCAAATGTGTGCCTATACGTGTTTGGGTACATGACAGTAGAGGCTAGTTGAGGTTGAGAACAAAGCCATGCGGCCCACCGACTAATGGCTCGCGGTCGTATTAATCACATTAGGCCCCGCCACCGGCACCGCTACCGCCACCCGCCAGATTTTCACTTCGGCTCATTTGCGCTAATTCCGCGCGCAATTGTCACTCAGGCTTGAATAAACAACGGAGCCGCGCGGCAAGGATTAGGTGATTAGCGCCTAATTGCGTTACCACGATTATTTCGTGTTCGCCCGTCGGCCTGCAGTCTGATTTCGTATTCGGATTTGAATGCGAGTTTTGCTTGTTTGTCTGTGTAATTACGCTCTCGAATGTGAGATTGCACTTAATTAATATTTAGGACTTTCGTTTGTATATACGTATTTACGAAATATTCAGTACCTACAGACATTGCTTATTTAAAGTACTTATAGTATTACTGCAGATTTTGCCATACAGTTTTCAGCTTAAGAGTTGAACTGTTTCATACCCTTCTATGGATTTCGTAAAAGCTGACTAAGAAAGAGGATAGCAATAGGGTGGCACCCTATTACGTGTAACGCAACAACATAACTGAAATAATGGGGGTTTATTTATCGTACTATGCGCTAATAACTTCAAGCACGCTAGGGCTTCGTTTTTGTATTTGAAAATTATTGTGCACTGAATCGCTCATTCAATAATAACTCTTCTTGAAAATTGTGATTCGAGATTGATTGAGACTCTTCAGTTCCGTCCATATTCTTAAAACTTAATTGGTTTTAAATAAATTAATTTCTGTTTTGTGTTCATAGCTAACAAACTGTGTGAAGAGTTAAACGGAGTTGGAAGTGGCGGCGGCGGGGTGCCACCTGTAAGCAGCGCCGGGGGCGGCAAGTGGGCCGGCGGCTGCGGTCTCCTGCGCCAGCCCTCCGGGTTCCCACTCCTCGGTGTTGCGCCACCCAACTATCTCCTCTCCGACCACCTCGGCACCCTCGCCAAGACAAACAACCATCTGTTCTAATGGGCGCAACGCCGGCCGCTTCAACGACCGGCCCGTCCAAACCAGCAATGCAACACAACGGATATGTCATATATTAGACAGTTCCGCTAAAGTCCGCGTCATTTAAATTGTATTGTGAGACCAAAATGAAGATCGTTGTCTGACAATGGACGCACCCACTCGCCCGATACCAACGTATCTACCATACGGGGTTCAGAACGTCCTGCCATCACTCGTGCATTACGTGTCGCACCGCACCTGCCCCAACATTCCACTTAAGAATTCTTGTGTTCGTTACAGTGACATTCCAATGATATTATCGTGATTGACCTCAGAAAGTGTGAATTACAAGTGCCAAAATCGTGTCCATTAAAGTGTTATCGCAATAATGAACTTTACTAAATAATTTTAGATGTATTTATCATAATTTATGCGTGCGTAATTCGAAGGTGTATATTTGAATTAGAATATTGTTTTAGTATAGTTGATATTGTAGGCTAAAGAATATGTTGTGTGATATTCTGTAAATATACATTCCAATACATTGTATACGTTTTATCGAAGTATACTTGTAATAATAACTGTTGCTATTAACTGAGTACTTGAACATTTCTGAATTAGTATGATATATGTAATTAGAAGATACTTAATTATATATTTTAGTAATTCAGTACAACGTTTAAAGTTAAACGTTACTTCCTCTTATCCTAGTCATTTTAAAAATATTATGTTGTTTTTTACATAACATTATTTTCCTAACTCTAAACATAATCGATATTCAATTATTTAGGTAGTGTAAAATATGACTGGTCATAAAGGATCCCTACGGAAGAAACTGTAAATATTATATATAAATACATATTGTTAAACAAACTGTAAATACTTATCGGAATAATTAGGTAGCAATGTGCCCGAGTGTGTATGTACTCGTAATTACTACTGGCGAGTTTGTCGAGGGTGTTTTAAATAAAGTGAATTAAAAACAAGTTCTGTTTTTTATTTCGTCTTGTATTATTCGCCATGTTTATAATTTAAGACATTTCCTTTAATCAATTAATTATCTCACAATCAAAGGGTTTTCGTTTAAATTATTATTTATTTTCTAAGAGGAATGTTTCGCTTGAAAAAAGCGAGTTTTAACAAGATTTAGCTGTTGATCTAGAAAGAATTTCAATACTAATTCAACGAATTTTTTGATTGATATTTAAACGTATAGAAGAGAATTTAAGTTTATCTATGCATTCTGAGGCCGTAGCCTACGAATAAATAATAAGTCTATTCGTAGGCCGTAGCTCAAACAATTTGCGATAATAATAATAATATCGCAAACGTTCGGCGTACAAATTATGATTTATCTGTGTCACCGTTGCCCTAGATAAATGACAGTTACTATTTTACGTGAACGACACCTTACGTTACTCTTACGTAGTAATTCGTGCTAGACCCACTGGCCTTTTCATCTGTCCATTTAGTTACTTGTTCGTTTAAATCAAGGTAATTTTATGCAGTGGTCGCGTTAGATGTTTCACTAGGAAGGTTTTGTACATAAATAAATTCAAAAATAGATGACCTACGGATATGTACTTGAGGCAAAGTTTTTTGCCCTTCATATGTCTTCAGCAGCTTTGCTATCCCGACCTTGGTGACGAGACTGTAGGGCCGACGTACTCTTTGTCATCGCCAGCTATTTATAGAAGCGCATATTTCTGAAGGCAAACGTATTTAACTACATGTTATTGTGTGTAGCTGCGATTTACCAGCAATAAAATGTTTTATGATCTTGTTACGACGCTAATAGACATATTTGCAAATTACTCTAGCAATAATAAAAATAGCGTTTTGTGAGTAGCTGTGTTTAGAATTATGAAACGAGGTTTATTAACCGGTTTTACTTCTCACCATTTCGGTGTACCATAAAGTAAATTATAGATATATATATATATATATTTATTACCATAGAGTAGTACATTTTCAGAGCATGAGTCAAAACTCAATCCAACAAGTCCACTTTATGTTAATATGGTTTGTGCTACAGAGAAATACAGGCTCTAAGAGAACCTTACTTCTGCTTCATTTTCTACCCTCAGCGTTCACATAGTCCAAACCAAACTAACAACCTGGGTCCTTTGCTAGGTACAATATCTCTATATTCATTCAAACAATGTTAGGTTTTAAGAAGCGACAAGTTGCTCCAGTATAGTACAAGCGACTGTGCGCAAGCATTACTGTGTTAGAATCTGAATGGCATTGTTGCAAGTGATATCGAATGAGACTCAAAACCAATGTGATGAGTGCACTGCAGTGTCACGTAAAACTGCAGTTCTAAGGTTTAGCTACTGCAAATATCATCAGCAAGCGTAATAAATATTTTATTATTTGCCATCACGGACACGAATTGTTGGTCTCATCACTTGATTGCTAAAAATCCCTAATTACACAAAACGCATGAAACATGTAACATGGATGTTTGTTTTGGTAGTGTATTATTCGGGTTTCATAATTGTACTAATACTCGTATAGTATATCAAAAAAAACGGCTTGACACCCCGTTTTTTACCCTTTTAAGGGTCATCCACAAAAAAACAGCGACGTGTCAAATGTTTTAAATTTTTGTAGTACACAAACTTTTGCATTTATAATATCATAATATTGTGTTAAAATACAGGTTATTTATACAGTTACACAGGTTATACAATTGACTAACTATAAAAATATTATTTTAAGTATTGAGTAGTCATCACAAAATGACATTTCCTCCAAAAAAATAGCAAATATTTGAATCGTTAGAAATTTCCTGTTCTCACAGTCACTATTCCACGTAATTCCGATGAAAAGTAAATTGGGAATGAAAGGAATTGTTTTGTTTGTGTCATATGAAGGCGCGTGGGTACCGGCGACAATGGTAACTCAGCAGGTATTCATCTCAATGGCACGTGGTGGACGTGGGCGGTGGGCCGCGTGCGCGACGTCTGCCTACGTAGCTACGTAGCGCCGACGCCCGCTGCGTAAGCTTCATGAGCCTAAGCCTTATAAGGATTGCTGCGTAGTTTTCAGATGAATTAAAATCGACAGCGTTGTACAATAATGGCATTACCAGTAAACGCGTTTGATTATCAATAGTTCGGATGGTGTCATTTAGCATTGCACACAACAATTTTGCTGTGCACATTGCTTAATAATGTTATTGAACGTTAAGCAGCTTTAACTAAGGCCGTTTGTAAATACCCTAATAAAAGTTAGATTTTTTAAATAAATCAAAAATCTATTGGTTTTGTATCTCTTCTTGCCTTTTTTTCCCTTTTTCAGCAGTGTAAGTACGATACTTTGTTTTTAACGATTGATATTATCGCGTATGACATTTATAATTAATAAAACCGATTATGTCGACGTCGAAATGTTGAATTTATTGATCGACATGTCAAATATGACATTTATAATTAATAAAACCTATTCTGTTGACGTTTTCGAAGGTCATAACGAACCGTCTCAGTCGCAGGTTTGATGAATTCCAGCCTCCGGAATAAGCCGGTTTCCGAAAAGGCTATAGTACCATAGACCACATCCACACGCTACGGCAAGTTATACAGAAGACCGAAGAGTATAACTTGCCTCTTTGTCTAGCGTTTGTGGACTATGAGAAAGCCTTTGATTCGATCGAGACGTGGGCAGTGCTTGAGTCTCTCCAGCGGTGCCGTATTGACTATCGGTATATTGAAGTGGTGAAGTGTTTGTACAAAAACGCCTACATGTCAGTCCGAGTACAGGAGCAGAGTTCGAAGGCAATTCCATTGCAAAGAGGCGTGAGACAGGGAGACGTTATATCTCCGAAACTG
The DNA here is from genome assembly GCA_917880725.1 of Selenia dentaria. Classification (NCBI taxonomy): domain Eukaryota; kingdom Metazoa; phylum Arthropoda; class Insecta; order Lepidoptera; family Geometridae; genus Selenia; species Selenia dentaria. The sequence continues at coordinate 20,226,469 of OU862880.1, read as the reverse complement.
TTCACCGCTACATTGGAAGATGCCTTCAAGCTTCTGGAATGGCAAGGACTCGGCATCAATATTAACGGCGAATACATCACTCACCTTCGATTTGCCGACGATATTGTAGTCGTGGCAGAATCCATGGAAGACCTCGGTACAATGCTCGAAGGCCTCCATCGAGTTTCCCAACGGGTAGGTCTTAAGATGAACATGGACAAGACGAAAATTATGTCTAATGCCCATGTTGTACCTACCCCAATATCAGTTGGGAACTCAGTTCTCGAAGCTGTTGACGAGTACATCTACCTGGGACAGACAGTCAAACTAGGCAGGTCCAACTTCGAGAAAGAGGTCAATCGTCGAATCCAACTCGGCTGGGCAGCGTTCCGGAAACTTCGCGAAGTCTTCTCGTCAAAAATACCTCAGTGCCTCAAGACAAGAGTCTTCGTCCAATGTGTGTTATCAGTGATGACTTATGGCACTGAAACGTGGTCTCTTACTATGGGTTTCATAGATAAGCTCAAAGTCGCACAACGAGCTATGGAGAGGGCTATGCTCGGGGTTTCTCTACGTGATCGAATCAGAAATGAGGAGATCCGTAGAAGAACGAAAGTCACCGACATAGCTCAGAAGATTAGCCAGTTGGCAGGGGCAGTGGGCAGGGCACATAGCACGCAGAACAGATGGCCGATGGGGCCGAAAGGTTCTGGAGTGGAGACCACGTACCGGCAAGCGCAGCGTAGGTCGTCCACCGACACGGTGGACAGACGACCTGAGGAAGGTCGCAGGACGACGTTGGATGCAGGCCGCTTCCAACCGGCCCTTTTGGAAAACCATGGGGGAGGCCTATGTTCAGCAGTGGACGTCCTACGGCTGAGATGATGATGATGATGATGATGATGATTCTGTTGACGTAGATATGTCGAATTTATCGATCGTTTACTTGCACTGCAGGTTAGATAAAGTGTCTAATAGTCCTGGCTTCTATGAACAAGATTTTTATTTACGTATTCATAATAATTATTAATTCTATTCATACTCGTCGTTGCATTAAGTTATATAAAGAGCTCCGAGTGACAGGATTCAGGGAAGTTTATATGACAATCTTATATATAATATATTTATAAAAGAAGATGTCCTGACTGACTGACTAACTGACAAACAACGCACAGCCTAAACCACTGATCGTAGAGACTTGAAATTTGGAGGGTGTATTGTCCTTGATGCGTAGAGGTGTACTAAGAATGGGTTTATCGAAATTCTACTCTTAAGGGAGTCAAAAGGGGTGAACAAGTTTGTATGAAACTCCTTTGTTTTTGAAGTTATAGTTGTGAAAATTTGTATTTGAATAGTTCATTCAAAATAAAAAATGTTAGATATTTTTTTTTGGATAGATGTGGTTTAAGAGTGTGAAATGGAGGTGTGACAGTTTGTACGGAAAGTTTTTGTTGTAGAACAAACATTGGTGAAAATTTACATTTGGACAGTTTAAAGTGATGGTTTCAATATTTATTGACAGGGATGTCAATAAATATTGAAACCATGATAATAATGAAACCATCACTTTGACTTAAGAGAGAGAAACAGGGGAATTTAGTTTTTTCAAAAGTTCTTTGTTTTTGGAACCACAGTGATGAAAATTGATAACTGGATAGGTAATTTAAAATAAATAGTGATGCGTTCAATATTTTTGTCAGGGATGACTTAATGGGGTAAAACGAGGGATGTAAAAACTACTAGGTACATATTATAAACTGTAGAGGTCAAATTTCTGTACAATGAAAAATATGCTAAAAAACGAGTCAGGGATGTAAAGAGTGAAAAATAAGTTCAAATTATTTGTTTCTAATCTCCGAAACGACTAGACCGATTTGAATGAAATTTCGTATGGTGGTAGCATATATCCATGATCAACATATAGGATACTTTTGATCCCGGTAAATTTAAGAGTTCCCGTGGAATAATTAAAAATCTGTAATTACCGTATCCCGCGAGGCCACGCAAGCGAAGCCGCTGGCGGGTCAGCTAGTCAATTATATAACTATTGACGATACGCGGAAAAAGTCGCGGTAAAAAAAAATGCTACTAATTATACATAATTAAAACGCAGTCAGTAAAAATGAACAGTTCGATTATTTTTTAATGTACACGCTTTATTTTCTTTAATTAATGGATATTGTTTTTATTTATAAGTTATGTTACTGGAGCTTTCTTTTCCTGTATCATATTGGATAATTCAGTGAGTTTCTGTGAGCTGTGAACGCTGCTCTTCGCGCCTTGGCAATTACTTGCTGCTCAATAGAATTCTTCACGATTGTTGGGTTTCCTTTAATCTAGAATCAAGTAACAGTGGCAGTACCACCCAGGCCCAAACAGGTTGAGTTTTAAGTTCAAGCGCTTGTCAAATTTATTCTTGAGTCTCTCTCCCCCAGTATTTTTCATACCGCAGTACCTTTGATACCAAAACATACTGGTGCGTTAGTACCACCTTAGGGGCAGATGTTATGCCTCCAAGTATTAGGTGGCAGAATATCTGTCATTGAGATTGTAACGACCAGGCCAGATGTTAAGGAGGACCACCACCAGGTGGTGACAGAAAATTAAAAAACGGCCAATTCCGACTTGTAATATTACCAACATCGTCCCGTTTTAAAACAACCAATAGGTTGCCGTTATAATAATAACGGCAACCACTTGTCTTATGCTCATATATTATTTATGTACCTAATCTGTGTACCAAATTTTATCATAATAGGTCGATAAATAGTGCCGCAGCATAATATCCCTCCTTTATAGGAAAAGTACCTCCCTTCTCAAAAATCGATGACGATAAAAAAATATATTAAATAGTGAGCATGCATACTAAGTTTCGTCAAGGTTGGTTGACAAATGCGACCTGTACAGGAAGACAAACACACAACCTAACAAACATAGGGACAGATGAGAGTCTTTTTGGCCAGTTAAGGCAGAGACGCTTCACTCGCTATAGTGTCCGTACCACCAAGTGCTCAATCCAGTTGAGACCATCCAAGCACCACGTGTAGAGTCGTTAGTCGTTGTACGACGTAACTCACTCGGAAGAGAAAAGAAATAAAACTTGGAAGCGCAACACTATATCACAGATTCCTTGAATGATATAAACAACTAAAAATGCAACTTAAACAATGTAATATATATATTTTTTATATATAAAATATTTTAACATTGTTATTATAAAAGCATAAATAAGAAAATACAAACTGTATTAGCAATTTGTCCATCTAATATACAAATACTTAAATAATTACTCATAGTATGATTATTTTAATAGTTAATGTATCACAATAAGAATTAGTTTAACAGAATGTAAAAAGAGACTAAGAAATTTATATTTCATACGTAAAATAGGCCTCCATCTTTAGCCCGAGACAAAAAAGTTTGGTATGAATTATAGGTATAAGAATTTACATTAAACATATTTATATAGAGCGGTTCCACTTAGGTTCAATACAAAACAATGTATACCTAAGTATAGTGCGCTCAGACGACTTCATAAAGGATTAACTATCAGTACCTACCTAGCTTCACATCGTGGTTAGTTTTGAAATGAGCTGATTAGAAAATAAGAGTTTGAAAATTATCGTGAGTTTCACACATTATAATAATATAAAGATACCGGCTGCACTCACGAACACTAAGACGTTGTTCTTCGTGGAGTATTCACGCTTGGAGATCCCGTCGTGCGCAAACGTCGGACTTAAACAGACATAATACCAAGTAAGTGCAGCCGGTATCTATAAACTATTATAAAGATTAAAAAATGTCTAATAATCTGTACATTAATATACATTTACAGTGTTACCAGAGATGACTTATGGCACTGAAACGTGGTCTTTTACTATGGGCCTCTTAAGTAAGTTCAAAGTCGCACAACGAGCTATGGAGAGGGCTATATGCTCGGGATTCCTCTACGCGATCGAATCAGAAATTAGGAGATTCGTAGAAGAACGAAAGTCACCTATATAGCCCAGAAGATTAGCCAGTTAAAGTGGCAGTGGGCAGGGCACATAGCACGCATATCAGATGGCTGTTGAGGCCGGAAGGTTCTGGAATGTAGACCACGGGCCGGCAAGCGCAGCGTAGGTCGTCCACACGGTGGACAGACGACCTGATAAAGGTCGCAGGACGACGTTGGATGCAGGCCGGTTCCAACCGGTCCTTTCGGAAAATTTGGGGGAGCCATATGTTCAGCAGTGCACGTCCTACGGCTGAGATGATGATGATATATACATTTTAATGCATTCCTGTGACGGGGCGGGCAAGTCCGATGGTAAACATTACGCTTGCCCATGACAGTTGCAATGACGCCTACGATTTAGATTTGTAGTCTTGCGTGGCACTGCACTCTGCTCGTAACCGCGAGACATCGGTTTTTGAGTCTCCTTCGCCCAGTAACTCCACTTGCCACTGTGCCTGTCACACCCTTACACAGTAATGCTCGCGGACTGTCAATTCGCTGCAGAATATCTGGCAATACTGTGATACCACCAAGCTGAATTCAATTTTAATAGCATTTAAAATAAATATTCTGTTGCAATAATAATATTTTTTGAATAATAGATAACATTTATTTATCTACTTTTCCTCACCCGACTACAAGCCGACCAGGTCGGGTCGGTAGCCGCACTTCTATAAGAGGAAGGCTCTCGAGTCCCACCAGTGGGAACATAATGGGCTCATTATGTAGGACTTGCATGTCTCATGTCTCATCACTGGATTGGAAAACCGACCGAACCCAGTCGGGTCGGGGCTCAGGCTCTGTGTTGAATAGCAATTATTTTTCATATATTTTCTCTATTTTAAATTTGTATAATACATGACATACTTATTTTATAATACATATACTTATAGTATTTTTTTAAGTTGTTAACATTATTATTAAGCATACAAAAGGCTAAATATACATTTAATTAAAGGCAATATACATTTAAAAGCTTGGTTTCCATGCAAAATTGAGTACACTGCTATAAATATACTGATTATTTTCAGCTGTTTGTTAAAACCGGAAATTATACTGTAACTATTATATTGGAGTGTTAGTCATTACTAACACTTCAATATAATAGTTACAGTATGGTACAGTGGTACAGTCATTACTGTAGCCAGAAATATTTGCACTAGTACATTAATGCTTTGCTTTTGATCTTGTTCTGGGTGATACTAGTTTATGAAGTTGTTCTTATGGTGCTGTCATAACATGATGTCGATAAAAATGAGGGTTATTAAAGCAGTTTATCTCATAAGCAGCGATTTAACTACAAAATATAATATGACATTTCAAAGACAGACATTGACATTTCTAAGTTCACATTGGCGGAATTAAAAACATTTTTAACATACTAGAGTACATAAACAAAATCGAACATACCACTTAAACCTTTTTACCTTTAGACCGTTTCACATTTGAAACAGTTTTTATCCTTATTCACTATTGTATTTATCATGAACCACTTATCATAAAATAGCAATATTTAATACTAACTTATTTTTTATTTGAGAGTGCACATATTTTTTTTATGTATCTTGTACGTTTTTACGAGATGCGATTGCTTGATTTCAAGTAAAAGAAGTTGAACGGGTCCGGTTGTTAATACCAATGCAATGCAAATAACCTTTGTAGTAAATAATCCACATCTCATATTCTCTACTTGGCATAATGACATAGTAGGAAAATGCCTACTTTTTCAAAGTTACAGTCGAGAAAACGTAGCCAAGAGCTGAGCTGACAGCGCCGTAAAACCTTCCTTCTGAACAATATCTAAACTATCAGCCTTACTTATAAACTTTAAATGACGTTATTTAGTACAGCGCAAAGTAAAATTGTTCGGCGCCGTACTAAGTGACGTTATGAAAAAAACCTGAAAAAAGTGATTGCATGATGTTATTGATATGATATATATGATGGGTTTATAACACATACCTACTCGTACGTACATTTAATGTAAAATAAATTATACCCGTATATTTACGCATAGATGGGCAGAAAGAAAGAGGACTGCCTCTTAGATTAGATATCTAGACCGTCAAGAAAGTTGTTTTAACCGAAATTTCCAATAGGAGAAGGTTCTTAAATCAACGCGTATAATTTCTTTTCAGTGTGATCACGCATAATTTTTACAGAATCGTCCGATTTTGATAATTCTTTTTTATTTGTATGGTAGAGTATACTTCCGAGGGGACCACCAATTAAGTTTCATCTAATTTGGTCAAGCGATTTTTGAGTTACACTCCAATAACTGAAAAGTGTTTCGCCTATCTTGATGATATCCTTATTGACGATGAACGACAATCGATTCCGTAAGTAGCAAGAGCCACTTAAAAGGGAGGAATTTTCTTTTGCCAAAAAATAGAGCCGACTTCAACACTAAAAAGTACGGACTAACTTATCGAAGTCGCTACTATGCGCACAACATAGTGATAATAGGTACTTTTGAACTATCATGGTACCGACTTCAGCAAGTTATTCTGTTTAGTGTTGAACTCGGTTCCATTTTGTGGTTAAAATTTTCTTGCAATTAAAATTATAATGCATGACCCACCGGATCCTCGTTGGTTCTGTGAGTTTAACGTTTTAAGCCTCACCACGGTATTAACGTATTTTTTTTGGCATTCCAACCACAAAGCTTTTTCATTGTCTATTATCAAATAATAAATCACTTGCTAATGCCTTGTATCAAAGTCATACTCTATATACAAAATAAGTCCAATAAACACTTCAGTTTTGATAATTTATAATTTGTGTGGTTTGAGTCAGAGCTTATTTTGCGTGTGCAGTCACGTAGTGTGGTGTGCGCACGAGTTTTCCAGAAGGGCGCAGTCTGTCTGCGCTCTATAAATACGTGGAGTCGGCTTGCAGGAGTTCAGTCTACGGGATTCCACCGCGCTAGCACCTACCAGAGCACTCACTCACTCACTCACACTCAACCATGTCTCTGGAACGCCAAGTCCGCGCTAAGGTCAGAAACATTTTATATACACATCCACCATATCTGATTACAATTCGTGTTGCCCATTTATAAAATACATTTCACTTGATAACTTATATTTATTTGAATTACACTTTAATTCGTCAGTTAAGAGCAATGCAATAAAATGTGTGTTATATTCATTATATTTATCAGAACAATATTTATCATAACGTTTTAATACAAATTGTAAGTGAAACTTGAAATACAATTTGTAAGTGCCCCCGTAGGCCTATACAGAATAAATGTTTTGAGTTTGGGTTTGAATTTGACTAATAAAACATTTTCTTATCCATTGTAGTAATATTAAAGAATTACAGATCACTTCAAATCAGAACACTTGAGGTCTCTGAAAAATGTTTCATACTTATCACCGTTTTTATGGGCACTCAGACTAAGTTTACATGTATCTTTTTCTTTTTCAATAACAAAATGCTATGACTCCCACAGCTCGCTTCCAAGCGTAGTCCCGACCAGGAAAAGGAGTGCCAGACCTGGATTGAGACCATCCTCGGAGCCAAGTTCCCTCCTGGTGATGCGTTCGAGGATGTTCTCAAGGACGGCACTGTCCTTTGCCAGCTGGTCAACAAGATCAAGCCTGGATCTGTCTCCAAGATCAACACCTCTGGAGGACAGTTCAAGATGATGGAAAACATCACCAAGTGAGTACCGTTACGTCTGTTTTAACTTTAGCTCTTATCTAGTCCCAACAAAATAACGCTCAATGACATACTAAATATTTTTGCATAACTATCAATCGGGTTATTATTTCATCTATACTTTAATGAAAAAATGTATGTAGGTATGTACCAAAAAAATATATAAATACGATTCTCAGCAGTTTTTCAAATCTTCTATTCAATTAATTTTATTCTATTATTTAAAATTTTATTCTATTCAATAAAAAATCAGATATTGACTTGTATTAATATTTTAAGATGAGATAATACTATAATAAAAAGATAAACATTTAAATTCAGTGTTTATCAATACTAAATAAGTTTTATATGCACAAGCTCTAAATGAACTAATACAGTAAAAAAAGAAAAATACTTTATATAATGTCGATTCGCAGAAATTTTGCAAATCTTTTCAACTAAATAAACACTAGATAATGATATAAGGTAAGACAATATAATTTAAATTCAGTGTTTATTAAAACACTAAATAAACTATATATGCACAAGATCGTAATGTACTAATACGGTTTATTGTTACTAACTAATACCATACACGTATAACGCAATCAGATAGTACTCGTATACTAGATACACCGTAGTGCCAGCCATTTTGCCAGCGTCGCGATGTTAGGGTGCACTAAAACCACAGCGGTTTGGAAGTGAAGAGGTCAGTGCAATCCTCCTGCAAACTTTGAAGCTTAAATTAAACATCTGGGTCGAACTGCAACTGTCATGAATACATAAACAGATGTGATGCTTATCAGAATTGGAAATAAGTAGTAAGACTTATTCTTCTCGTAACTTACTAATACATAAAAACAAACCTGTCGTAAAAACCAACCTGAATGTCAATACATGAGTACTAACTTGTATAAGCAAAAATTTGATACCAACTTCCATTTTAGTATACACGATGTTGATGATAAATTACTATTATTAAAATAACTAGGTGTCAGATATTGATCAAATTTAAAAGGTACTACATGAGAAGCATGAGCATTCAAATAAAAAAACAAAAATCATAAAAATCGGTTCACATGATAAAAAGTTATGAGGAAAGACACATACAAAAAAGTACAGATGTATTGAAAACCATCCTTTTTTGGAAGCCAGTTGAAATAGTTGCTTCTTGAACTTGCAAGCGTTGCTCTATTTGCAAAAGGATACCGTGATCAGCAGTAAGATACGCAACATTTTTATCGATAGTTAATCGTTCTTTCTCTATTTCCACCGCAGCAACACATTTGACAATCATGATAAATTAAGAGGTTGCGTTAAGATACCGCTTACGTTACGAAACTGTAAGGTTGTGTTTTGTTACAGCTTCCAGGCCGCCATCAAAAACTACGGTGTCCCTGACATCGATGTGTTCCAGACCGTAGACCTCTGGGAAAAGAAGGACATTGCACAGGTCGTCAGTACTCTCTACGCCCTTGGCCGTGAGGTAAGGGCCATCATTATTAATATTATTATAAGGAGATAAATCATAGTGACCTGCAAAATAAATGTGATATAGTATAGATTGTTCAAAGTAGATCTACGAATGTTATCTTACTTTTTATGATACACGATGATTGCATACCTAGTACTAATAAAGCAGTTCTAAACGGAAGATAAAATTGTACCGATAATCATATAATACATTTCCGTTTCAATGTGAGCTTAACAACCATAAAGCCGAACGAAAAGCTTAAACAGTAAACGTATAGTATGGATTACCAATTATAATCCAAGATTTATAAAACGCAATGTGTAGACACATAAGTTTTTATAGCTCATGATGCAATATAAAAGTTTACATTTCTCTATTCCTGTATCATAAACAAGTGGGTATGAAAGGCAAATCGCGCGATACCAATGTACCCTATCGTTCACAGCTTGTTTAGTTTGAGATCCGTTGTTAGAATTGGCGATGCGCCAACTTCAACCAAATTTTACGAGCATCTTGCAACATTACCTCAGTTTTCATAAATATCCAAGGCCAGTTGCTTGCGTGGAGGCCACGTCGGGGTCGACATACCTTAGGAAACATATTCATTTGAACTGTATTCTTAAGTCAAATTCTGATTAGAACGCAGATGAATGATGATTTATACCGCCAAGCCAAACAGAACTTATATTTATTTAAGCCTTTTTTCACTTTTTCAACTGATAATCAAGTTTTTCATGTCAAACATTTTAATTTTTATTTTTGTCCATAGACTTACAGGCACCCTGAGTGGAGCGGTCCCTTCCTTGGCCCCAAGCCCTCCGACGAGTGCAAGCGTGAGTTTTCTGATGAGGTCCTGAGCGCCGGCAAGACTGTGATTGGCCTTCAGGCGGGATCCAACAAGGGTGCCACCCAGGCTGGACAGAACCTCGGAGCTGGCCGCAAGATCCTCCTCGGCAAGTGAGCGCCATCAGCATAACCAGTGATATTATTTATAAGTATTATTGTACAAAACTGAGTGGAAGGACGCTATGCAAGACTGCAAGCTTTTGTGAATATCTAGTCAAGTGGTATCTCTAGAAGGAAAGGAAAAAGAAAGAAACATTTTATACTCATCTTTGTATCTGTTTATATTACCCTTTTAGTATCATAATCTTTTGTCTATTGATGTTCCAAATAGCGCCAAAATGATTTTGTACATAAGTGTTTAGGTATAAGATTTAATATTTATTTATTTCCATTTTATTGTAATTTTTATAATAAAATACGTAAATAATGTTTACAAATTACAAAATAATTTCGGTTATTTATTTTACTTACCATATGAATTAATTTTAAAATGTAGTCAGTTGTGCGAAAAGATAGGCTAAATCTATCTACCAACAAACATTCTATATAATATTAGAAAATATATTTTTGAAACATAATGATAAATCATTTTGTATCTAATATTAAATCTATATTTTATGTATCTAAAGAATAACGTATAGTATCAAAATAAAATCAAAACAGATCATACATCATCATAAAACCTTATCAATGCACTTAGTAAAATAACAGGTATAATTATAAATACTTACATATATACTTATTTAAATATAATACTACAGGCAGATATGCAGTGTTTTGTTTATGGTATAATTCTACTACAGTAATATTTCATTAATTTAAATAGCTATCAAGATCTAGTCTTTTCTTTATACATTATCTAGTGTAATCTAAAAATACAGCAATCCTCTTCATCATACGTTCATCTGTTATTCATAAGAGTTACTGACTTCTTGACTAAAATTCTGGGTGACAGAATTTTAATGAATAATTTAGATATATGTCTATTTTTCTACATCAGAGTAGCCTCTTTAGATTTGTCAAGTAATATCACTGTCAACATTAAAAAAATTCCACACCGCTTTTAAATGCTGAATATCTTGGCCATCAGTTGTAATGACAGATATTCGCAAGAGAGCTTTCGGTAGAGAGTAAGATATTCCTTGCAAGAGAGTCACATCACCTTGTATGTCACATAATTGGCATTACCCGAGCATTTCCCGCATTTCATGTAGAGATCAGCTAAAGGTAGCATGTTCTGCAGACGTGGGTGACTTAGCACCGGTAGTTAAAAATTAAAAATTTTAGAATTTTAGAAAAGGAATGATATATTTAAAATTTAACTACACTTATAACATGGCGTTTATACATTAATGTAATAGTAGATAACATCTTAGAATGAGCTAATGTATTAAATTCGTAAGTTTGAGTCCAAATGAATTTGTATGAAGATCCGAGGCATGGCGCGCTCGTATCATGATAATAGTAAAAAGCAGAATATTTAAACACCTAGTGTAACGAAACAGATCGATAATATATTATGAAAAAAATATTAAGGTTAGAAAAGGAATAGGAAAAGAGTTAGAGAGAGAGAGAGGAGGTAGAGAGAGAAAAAACCGAATAGAATTCATAAATATAACTCTCTTTCTGCAGAAAAAAATCCTGAATAGGTCCACAAAAATAAACTTTCAAGTCCAAACTCTCAGAATTTTCAGCGATAACACTATATTTTTTTTAGGTAATACATAGCCAACGTATAGTTCTTACTAAAGTTATAACCAGCAGTTTTTTCGATTCTGTTAGTATATATCAAAAAATATAAAGAAAACGTACAAAATTAACGCATTTTCGCATTACATCGTCCAATCTAACAAGCAATTTTCAACCTTACGTAAAGCATCGTAAATTATTTTAAAATTGGGGTTGGACCGCGCCTTATATCCATTAGCAATGAAACTATAAAGGTCTTCGTATACTATTAGCGCCATCTAGTGCAACTAGAGAGAACTATTAACGCTCTTACTTTTCGCTTTTTTTTATTCGTTTGTTATTGGTTAAAACAAGAAGGTCAAACTTTGAATCTCTGTCACTGCTTTTGAGCAAATGAAATATAGACAAAACGCATTATATTATATTTAATATAGATAATCATTTAAGACTGCGCACAAATATTTAGCTGTACGTAGTACTAATAACTTTATTTAACGTGAAGGCTCCTAAATAATGACGTAAATATAGATCTTTAAAAAATTAATAACAAAAGAAAAATAGCGAATCAAAATTGAAAGCGCTACGAAAGCGACGTAGCGTGGCGTAGCGTGACTGTAGACCTTAGCATATCGTAGCAGTAGGTGACTCTGTTTAGCTCACCGCGTACATACTATTATACATTCTGTGGGGCAACACCTGTTGTTTCTGTAATTACTCGCGCTGTGACACTGCCAGAACACAATTAGAATAGTTGGGATTTAGATTATTTACTGGCATTGTGTGAAATTCTGTTAATAATAGATTGTGTGGGTTAATGAGAAAACGACCAAGCTAATTGTATTACTAATGTAATGCTGTTGAATTATGTGTTTCTTTCGCGATCTATTTATAAGAAAAGACAGAGACATTTCCATTGAACAAGTGTACTCTTAAATTCCTGTTTGTAAAAATGGTCAGATATGTACTGATTTAACTCAACTGATTTAATTAACTTAATTAGGAATAGGTATTGTTTACCGTAAATACATATTTTGTAATGTTTGTAACCTGGCCAAATTATTAACCAAAAATACAATTTTCTAACAAAGAAAATGTTTTTGTTCTGTAAAAGAGAAACAATATTCTGAATATTATTTTCTCAGCAACAGCCGGTTTTTGATCTTTTTAAATGGACGTGTACATTTGCTATTTGTCAAGAAAACACACAGATTTAGTAATTTTGCACGATTTGCCTTTATACTCGTGCACTGTTAGAAACACCTGACGGTAAATAATTCATAACAACATGTTGAAGCTCGTGGAAACACAGAGTCCAAAATGTAAAACTAATGACAGCAATTTTTAAGTCCCCGCAATCTACAGCAAATTATACATTTTACTGGCAAACATTTAATTAGGGTTAGTTGCTTAAAGAGTTCTTTGTTGACATGTAGGTAAGCGTCAAAAGTATGTCATGCTTTTTTACCACAAACATTTTTATATCACCTGCTTAAAGTCGTGAGAAGGGAAAATCGTCTGTCTGATGTTAAGTGCCATTCACACCCATTACCGTTGATGTGTCATTCAGAGTATTAAGCTTTAAAGTCCTAAAGTTCAAAATCCACCCAGTAAACCACTTCCTTCGGTGTCTTACATACCTTTTTGGTGGTAGTGCCACGCTGTAATCCTACAGCCGAATGGGATGGCACGACCGGGGAAGTACCACACTCCCAAATAACACCGAGGTGAAGTTACATAGCTTGCTATTGCGTTTCAGTCGGTGTTCAGTTTCCGGAGGCCCAATTCCCCCATCTCCCCGTCCCCCATATCCTTCCCCCTTCACCCTCACCCCTTCACCCTCACCCCTTCTATCTCTTCCTTCCTTCGTCGGCAACGCATCCTCGAGACCTCTGATATTGCGGATGTCCGTGGGCGACGGTATATCTTACCATCAGGTGAGCCGCTTGCTGCAGCAAGCGGCTCACCTGTTAGCAAACCATGGTTTGCTAACCTATCCCATAAATAAACTTTAAAAATACCACTCGTGTTTTTTGGTATGTATGCACAATTCCAATTTCCTTACCTAGCTAAGGACTACTTTTACTGTACTTACTATTTACTATTACCATAATGAAAGTATGCATTGTACTCAGTAAGTAAGCTTGAAAAAATGGCGGCAGCGTCCTTGACCAATATGTCAAGGTTGTTTCATCTGGCGGATATGGTCTGGACTATCTCATTTAATATAATTAAGCAATCAACTAATTGGATAATAAAATTTATATTCCAATGTTTTCTTCAAGTCTACATTCACTATAAGTACTTTGTTTTATTTATGACATTTTGTTTTTATAAGTACGTTTACCTATCTTCATAGTATATTATGTACTTATTTAAAATTTTATGTAGAAATATTTATTTAAACGATCAAGATCTTTTATTTACAATTATTTTTTATTTATTTTTTCAATATAATTAAGATATAATAAAGTAACATATAAAGATTATAAATAATCAAAATTTAGTAAACCATTTGTTGGAGGATTAGTACCCAGAATGCTGGCTGCATTTCCACGTTGAATTGCTATGCTAATTTACGCCGTTAGGTGCTTAGCGGCAGATATTCAATCTAGACGGTGATTTTAGGCGAGGCAATAGAAAGTACTATATTAACATACTGTGGATTTCCTCACTATGTTTCCTTCAAAGAAAGCTGAAACCCAAAGAGTTCAAACCGGCGCGGCCACCGCTAAGCCTCATTACAACTATAATTCAAAATTCAAAATACCCAAACTATATAAACGATTAGTAAACTTATATTACGTATAATAACTCTATAACGTTCACGAGCTGTCCAATAAGGGCCATGTTATTTTAACAAGTTAGTATCTAAACTTGACTTTATAAGATGATAATTTGCACTAAACGTACACGATACAATTGAAAATCAATAGTATATTTAAGAATTACTGTCATTTGTAAGTGTTTTACGAATTTGGACTGTAGAATAACCAGAATATGTACTTACTACCGTGTTTTACTAAAAAATAGATTTCAAAATTAGTACACTAGTTTTGTTTGGTGTTTTGAACAAGCGAATTGCTACCAATAGCATTTTAAATAAAGAAATGAGATTCCTAGAGAGCCACCAAGTGAGCGTAATGCTGACTTTTAAACCACCCAAAGGCTCCCACCTAAACTAACCAGCACGTTGAAAATATTGTAAGTATTAGGTTAACTCTGTGATAGGAAGTAAAAATAATATTTTATACTACACCCACTCAAAAAATGTCTCATTACTCGTTCATTAACGGGTTACAAAGTTCGTCATTTCTCCCTTATAAATGTGTGGCGTGAAAGGTTATATGCAATTTCATTTCTGCCCTCCGTCGCAGGGTAGAAATGTTGTATGAAAAACAATTTCTGTCGGGGCCTAGACAAAAGATGTTTCTGCTGTCGTTAACGCCAAACGACAATTCCAAAATGTGTGGCGTTGACATTACCTGTGGATAATTAGTCACGTGACGTCGCGCTAAGTACGTAGACACATTTTTGTCTTAGCGTGTTCGGAAACACGCCTGTTTGAATTTTGTCTCGGCCTGCTGGTATCGTTCTTTTATTTATTAGCAGCGAACATAAAAATTATACAAACGTCAAATCTCAAAAAGGTATCCAATAATAAGAAAAATGAGGTGGGTATTATTTAATTATACTCGATTTTCAATGAAAGGAGGCTAGCAACCCTTTTCTGCACTACGAAAAAAATACATAGTGGCCATTTATTATGTACTGTTGAATATTGTTTTTATATAATTGATAATTTAACAGTACGCTTTTAATTATTCAAAAAACATTTCGAAATGTCATGTTTTAGTACAAGTGATACAAGTACAAGTTTTCTAATGATGAAGCCACCAGAAAAAATGTCTTTGTTTTCTTACTTTATTTTACTTACCTACTTTACTATTCTTACAGTATCAACACATACTTATAATAAAACTGTAACTAAGACAAACCTGTATATAAGATACTCGTATTTTGTTTTTAATTATAATTACGTGTACTTTGTAATCTACATGGAAATAAAAATGTAATCAATATTATTATAAACTTTAGCTTGTTTGTATTATAATATCAATAACAATGTCCTGTAGTATATAATAAAATCATTACAATATGTATTAGTCAGTTTACTACATAGGTTACTGCTAAGAAAGTTAGTAATTTGTAGTAACGAAACGTAGATTCTGACTAAATAAAGTTCTAGTGCTATAATTTTATAAGAAGTGAGAGAATCAAGAGAATACCTTTAGAGCGAGACAGCACTGTAAAGTATTTTAGACACATTATCTAACTCTATCAAACAACTACACACTTAGTTAATTTACCTAAGTATTTATACCTAATTAGAGTGTGGCAAGATGATAATTCACCGGGTATAGTTAAAACCGAAATCCAGGTACTAATTTATAAACAATGTACCCACGCACATAAATTTAATTACAAACCATTATTGAGATTTTTAATAAGATATCTTGGCAAACGAGCAGTCGTCTCACCTGATGGTAAGTGATCACCGTCGCCCACGGACATCCGCAATACCATAGTTCTCGAGGATGCGTTGCCAGCCTTTAAGGAAGGAATAATTTCCAAGTCGTATCGGTTCAGAAATACTACAAAATATGGTATATGATACTAATAAAGTAGCGTACCTTCTCGTATTTGAAAATATGGACGCTACAGACATATAGGTGTATATGTCTGTAGCGTCCATATTTTATCCATCCATATCCATCTCAGTAACTGATCTAGATCAGTTACTGAGATGGTGTATATATACTCTTCAGTTTTTACGTACCTACATGATTTAAGCACGTACCTATCTAAAAACAGATTGGTCTCAATATTTTGTCATAAGAATTGAAATGTAACGGGAAAACTGCGCCGTTACGTTACGACGCTAGCAAACAAAAATAGCTCGCCATCTGCCGGAGCAACGGCGAACGGGCGCCGCCCGCCATCCCATAAAAGCTAACGCTAACGACCTAACGAGAATAACGACCAACCAGCGCGTAACGCCTAGCGGCGAGTTTAACGGCCGCAAGATCGAAATAGGTTGCGTCTCGATTACGGCTACAGGTTTTAATAATAGTGGCAGAAGCCTATTTGATTCAGTCGTGCGGAGGCAGTGGTACCTCTCACATCGCCTAGTCTTTAGATAGGTGGCGCAAATGTGTGTCCAGAGTTATTTAGTTCTGCACAGTTCCGTCAGATGGAACGACTAGTACATAGAGAAAAAACAGTATTCATGTAGTTTAAGGCTTAGTTAATAGATAGAGCTAGGTGCAACGATGAGACTGATTATTAGTGAGTATATTATTAATTTTATAACTTCATAATTTCTTCTTATTTTTCCTCTTTTGTAATGATAAGTCTTAAGTACTAATCTCGTTTGCATGGCTTAGGTACGCATGTATGTGTAATGCAGAGAACCGTATTAAGATAAAACTGTTAATTATATTCTTAACCACAGACAGTCGTGCCTATCCCTTAGCTTGGACGATGCCACAACATTATCAAATCGTACTATGTAGGTCCATATCGTTAAAAGGAATCATAAAAACCCTGGGAAACTATAATAAGATTTTGAATCACTACCATCTCTCCTACATCACGAAAACTTCGTCTGGATTTCCTACTGAGCGATCACTTCAACTTCATACAGGGCGCGGTCACAAAGAGAAATATAGTCAAAACGCTAGATGGCGCTGGTGACACAGTTTTTCGTTTCTACTTTCTATTGACAGTCAAAGTAAACTAATAATATCATGCGAAGACAATATAAATATATGTTTTTTTTTTACTTTGGATTTGTGTATCATCAACTTAGTAAAGTTGAAAATGATTTAAATTACTGCTACTACTAGGTACCTACTCGAGTTTTAGGGTTGTTAAAGTAGGCCTATTCAGGTACATACAATTATTTTATTACAACACTGAAGTATTGATGAGCAGGCATTTATACCGATGGTTTTATTTTCTTAATCTCTGAAATAATACCTAATATATACCTGCTCCAACAATAATCACGCCTGAATATCCGGGAAGTTAGCAGAATGTGTAAACGAATCACGCTTATGATACCTCTAACGAAGATTTCGTCTAATTTATGGAGTCGATTTATTGGATTTATCTTGCTTATTTCTGTAAAACACCCGAACATTTAAAAAAAACCTGTGCTAATCCAACCACAAATGAAAGCTCAAAATGTAGTACCTACCTAGTTATGATATTATATTACCTATGTTATGTATTAATCCTTCCTATACCGTGATAATTAAAAAAAAAGATTTATGAATGAAACTGACGTATATTTACGTCTCTGGGACGCAAAGGGTTAATGTATTATCTAAATAAACCTATCTTTTAGTCAGTGAAGAGATAGGACCGATTGGTCGCTTGCAAATTTTACCTAGTTATTATTCATTTTAGACTAGTTTTTGAGTACTATCTCACTTGATGGTCATTGGTGATGCGGCCGAAGGTGGTATAACACCAGACCCAGAATAGCAATTGGCTCTCAAAGACAGGCGTTGGTCGCAACACACCTCTAAATGCTAAGCGACAGCTATTCAATGTTAATGGTGGTAGCTAGCCAGACGGGCCATGGAAGTGCCCTATACCACCATGCTCTGGACCATATTTTGATCACGTACCTTCACCAAAAGCTCAAGCGCGGTGTAGAAATCGATCCATCGCCCGGCAGCTACACGTCAATATAAATAATTATATGTACTTACTTAAAAATTTAATATATACCGATAAAGTAAATATTAAACTTTAAAGTAAATATACCTAATTGAAGTTCTCCACATTTCACCATTAAGGTCAAACAAAAATATTCTGTTTAAAATTTGCGCGCATAAACACATTATTATAATCAGAAAATACGGTTCTGTAGCCTTGTATGGATAAAATAGGCAATAGATTAGTACCTAAAGATGATAAGTGTTTTTCTACCGACTTCCAAAAAGGAGAAGGAACTCAATTCGATTTTTTTTATTGTCGTTACCTCATAAATTTTGATTGGGTGAACCGATTCTCAAAATTCTTTTTTTTTGTATGAAAGCTAGTGCTTCCCGTGTGGTCCCATTAAAATTTCATTAAATTGGGTTCAATAGTTTTTGAGTTAAACTCTAATAACTGTATAGAATGGAAGTCGGTATTACATTTTTCAAATTGTACTTGTAAAAGATTGTATCGTGGGAAGAAAACCCGTTCCAAATACCCTTAGGCTATCACTTTCAAAATGTCGTGGTCCTAGAGTTTTATGCTTTAGGTTTGCTAAAGCTTCGTGGTACTGCATTATGGTCGTCAGTCCAGCCGTGCAATTCTCTAATGATTCGTTGATGCGCTCGTTGACGAGCTCACCGATATCAAATACTTTACGAGATATCGCCCTTGTACATAAGGTTGTTTTTCCAACGATTCATGTCATCTCGTCATTTGTTACACGGATGTTGTCAAAGATGCAACGATGTTTGCTCTTAGAGAATCACACGGCAGGACGTAAAGTTGTTAGTTCATAAGTTTACATGACAGCGCCCTTCAAACCTCCCAATAATGGTTGCACAGTAGATACGGGATACCTATTAGTGGCACCAAATATGGTAATGCAGTGGAGTCTTCACCAACATAGCAACATAAGGCTCGTGATAATTAGGCCTTTCACCTGCTGTCTGCTTTTCTGTGTTACGTTTTCCAATTTCGATGCAGTTTCTTTTTACACACGATTGTCGGATAATTTAATTTATTACAATGAGAGTAGTCTGATATTGGTGGAATGCTAATAATAATGTTTAGCTGGCTCAACACTTTGAAGCGATCAAAAATAAATAAAAAGTCCTGAATTATAACGGTGGTGAAAAAATATGTCCAGACAGAAATTCGAACTACATATGTACATGTACTGTACGGAATGCCTTGTGTCTCTTTAAATGAGTACTAAATTAAAATAAAGACTAATATTAAAAATAAAATTAAATACCTACCTAAAAGAACTTTATACTGATAACTAAATAAAACAATTGATACATCAATATTTTTTTTTATATTCTCGGTAAAAGGCAATTATCACTCAAGATTTGCTCAAATATCTCTGGTCTGCTATCGGTTTGGCGGTTGCTGCTTCAATTGCTACCTTGGGATAGAGCTTTCCTTCAACGTATAGCGGATTTTGATGAAAACACTTGAGGTCCTAGAATGAGAGATATCATCTTTCATGTTTTTTTTCTGTAGGATTAGTCATTTGTTAGTTGGGCGAATCCGCGAACCTACTACGTAGTTATAAATAAACATAATATATAGACAAAAACCTACCATAATAAAAAAATAACAAGATTCGTTATTATAAGAGTTACTACTTACATGCGCACATATTTATCAATTTGTTCCCCACTTTATTTATTATTATATTTACCTTTGATTGAAATACTTTGATCGAAGCTTCAAATAAATTGTTTTCTCAGATTCATATAAGACGGTACTCGCACCAAGTGTATATCGCCTAATATAAATAATGTCTTAAAATCAATCCTCACTTAGTCATTTGTCAGAAATAGATGATTAGATAAACTCTCACTGACGCAGATTCCGAGTTGGCAGAATCCCACAGCTGAGCAATTTAGGTATTTGTCTGTGCCTGTGCGTAGTGTACAGTTACCAGGCCATGTGGAAAATTTTGGGTACAGGATATCTAGTAAACCTTTTATGGTTTTAAGTGATTTGCTGTACATTTGCCAACATTACCTTTATCACCCTGTGAACTTCAACCGTATTATTATAAAACGTGGATTACAGACAGTTCCAAGTTTATTATAGAACATGGGTTAAGTAAATTCCATATATACATATTCCCTTAAAACATGGTTTAAGTTTGGCCGTATTTAGTCCGTATACTCGTAGTTAGTCGTTTTATTAAATAATAAGACGGCAAAGGTCTTTGTGACACCGCAGTGCTGATCACCCTGACCACAGATCTCCACAAAAATTGAATATACATACCGTAAGTTAATTTGCTACTATGACGTACTCGTACAGTAGGTTAGGTAATGCACTACCGTGCGACTCTCTAATGCTCACCGATGTCAAATACTTTATGAGATATCGCCGTTGTACATAAGGTTGTTTTTCCAACGTTTCTTGTCATCTCGTCATTTGTTTCACGGATGTTGTCAAAGATCAACGATGTTTTCTCTTAGAGAATCGCACGGCTTACACACTATTACTGCTTGGAGGTATACAATGTATATCTGAAATTTCAACTGAAAGACGAACTCTTGTTGATAAAAGAAGCTGTGAGACAAAATATTAGGTCATGTCTGTGACTGGTGTTACCGGCCTTATGGGTAATCAAAATCAGTATTTATATAATTGAACGTGGCAAGGTGAGGATTTCAATTTTACACGTGACCGTGGGCACGGTGGTAGAAAGTTTTTATGATTACGATTATCCTAATCATAAAAAAAACTTTCGAAACGCATTTTTGTCAATGTAGTTATAATATAATCTAGTTTTAGAGGTCATCTCGAAATAAGCCCGCTAAAATTAATAGTATGTACGTTCAAATTAATTTCAAAATTAGATAGGTAATCTGGATATCTGTTCTTGAGAACATAACGCTCCGAGCGCAACCATACGGTTTGCAGCTTTAAATACTCCAGCGGAATATGAATGACCCGTAAAACCACAATACCAGAATAAATTGTGATTCAAGAATACCTATTATGTTATAAGATCAGAAATATAAGATGGCCATTTAAATAATATGTTATAATGTTTGTATCAAATCTTGTATAACGCCAATACATGATACAGGTTACATTTGAAATAAAAAATAAGTCTATTGAGTTGTACTTACACGATAATATATATCAACTCTTTTTTGTGCTTGGTGATACCAACCGAGAAGGATCAGTGGAAAATAACCCTTGATACTATTGGCTTGCGTTAAGTAATATCAGAAATGGTTAAGGGAAAAAATATCATGAGGTTCATCTTTATTTTAAAGCTTGCGTAGTACACTTTTTATGCTACAATTAGTCAAAAATATACTGTTTCCTGTTATGAGTATCAAGTTTATAGTATAATAAATAAGTTGGTAACTATACTAAAATTAAAACTAAGACTTCAAAAAATCTGGACATAGTGTCTGGTAAGTACCATAACAACATCGCCAAATCTTTTCAAGTTTGGCACATGAAGCCATTTTCGTCTTCTATTCGCTATTAAAACGATGTAATGTGTATTTTTATATTGAACATATAAATAATAAATATTTTAATACAAATTCCTAATATTTAAAAAATACTAAATTTAACCTTTACTACTGTAGTATGAAATCCCTAGGATAGGTACATGGTAGGTTACTTATCTATATATTCTTGAGACCAAAAGGTAAAATTATATTAAAACAATTTCAAGGTAAGTATACTTTCAAATAATTCAATCAATCATAGACACAAACAGAACAAACGAATAGAGAGCCCTCCTTATTTCCAGGAAACCGGTAAAAATATCAGTTGACGATGTAGTCCGAGCCTTGTAACAAGATGTTACAAGGCTCGGTAAAACAACTCTTGTGGCCGATGTCGATATTCGTAAGTGACGTACATCCTCAGTCCAGACAGATGCGTCAGCCAGGTGCTGTCGACGAACCCTGCTCAATCAAGAACTTTCCATGACAGCTCGTCGAGTTGTGAACATATTTATTCATGGCTTTATGTACATCATCTTCAGCTAACGCTGTCAACATTGTTTACGATGAAAGCTGTAACTGTAACATAAATAATTGTATAAAGTTACATATAAATGTATTTGCTTTATAAGATTTATTAATATATTAATAAATCTTATAGTAGTTAAAATTTGACATTTATTATAATATTTATTTACTCCTCGAAAAAATCGAAGAGTTGCATAACCTAATATTAGAAAAATTTGATATACTAAAAATGCAGAAGCACATCCTGCATATTAATAAATTCACGTGAGTGGGCTTAACGGTTGTGATGTAATCGGAAAGAATTTTAAGACCCGTATTAAAATGTGCAACATTTACCTGTGTTTATAGTGAATTGTGCTCTTACTTAATTAATGAGATATATGTGCTGTAATCTGGATTTTCTGAGAAATTATAGGACTACAGTGGTAGGTAGAGCGCCTGCCCCGCCCGCGCACTTGCCGACCCAAAAATAACATCCGCGGATATATAATAACACTCCAAGAAACATCTCCTTCTAAGTTTGAACTCTATGTCCAAGTGTTAAAGCCTATAAACTGTAGCCATTCTTTATTTATCCGATTCAACTAACGCGGGATGTGCGGCTCTATTTGATGCTTTTTAGTCGCCTATGCAGGAAGCACGCTTTCTCATTTTCTTTTTGTGGATCCAGTTATAACTGACAAGAATCCTAAACGGAGAATCTGGTAGCAGTTTGCTTAACGGACATAACCCAATTCCTTTGAAACAAAACATCGATGCTGATCGTCTCCTTTTTCTGTAAATATGTTAATAAATTAGTACAAAAGCAGCTGGCCCATAATTAAGTAGGTGAGCCGTTACGTAACTAAAATCAGGAAATCATTGTGGCGAATGATCTATTCCAGTAATGGGCTAAATATATCTGGTTTTATTACACGGGAGAGCTTGGCAACAGACTTTACGCTCAAATTGCTTATTATTTTAGTGATGTGACGAGAAAACAATTTATCTTTCAGCACGTGGTTGTGAAAATAAGTCTGCGTCGAGGTATACCTATATACCTGTTCTGCATTAAATTAATTCGTATCTATCCAAATATTTGTCAGCGAATATTTTCACCTCTAAACCTACTTACATAATACAAGAATTTCTTAGTATGCCCACCATTCGTAATAATAGGCTTAAATACAACATTTGGTTTACTGATCTGTGTAAAATTAGTGCGCAAACAGTACTGAGATCATGCGATAGGGCACACAAATTACAAGAAATCAAGAACATATAAAACCGTTACCATGCGAGAGAACTTACCAGAAAGTTCAAATATAATATATATAGATAAAACACGAAAAATTGCACACGCTGCCATGACCTGTTTGATCTTAAAAACAATATCCTAGGTTATAAGAATATATAAAAATATACCTATAGTTGTGATGCATCTGCCAAATGGGTTATTACAATTTCGTTGTACTCAACCTGATTTATGCGTACATGTTGTAAACAACTTTCATTACGAGGAGAAAAAGTAGAAATGTATGTACTGTTTATACTGAGCGCTACAATTACGTAACTAAATTACTAAAGTCAAGGTGAACTTTCAAATTTTACATATATTTACTTCGATGTATAGAAACGAGGTATATAAACAATGTCGGTATGTAGGCATGTCTTTGATTTTCTTTGTTGTGAATGACATAAAAGATTTTCATTCTTCACATTTCATTTTCAGGCTAATTGAAATATAATGACTATTATATGGTGAATATACCTACGTAACTTTTAGGAGTCCGATCTTATAATAAAAATTATAGTCAATCGGTTATTATAACCTGTTTGATAGTTTAAGTCTGTTAAAAATAAATACTTAAGCACATCTAGCGTGTTTTTTGTTGTTTTCATTCGTCGTTAATTAAACGTGTAACTCTATTTTAATTTTAAAGTGGATTAAAAGAAAAAGTTTAAGTAAACAGGCATATCTCACGTAAACTTATTGTATAACGTGCAGAACGTTGTATTTAAATGGCAAGCCACAACCACATACATTCTCAGAAACGGACTCCATCTGCACAGAATTATTTGGGTCGAGTTTTAAATTTAAAACATTGCAACACTCCAAGATGCATTTTAGTACCAAGAAAATACCCGCACGATCATGCTTTTAGGTATATCCCTGAAGCACCCACATTTCTTCAGCCATGCTTTGAACTCATCACATAAGATAAATAATAATCTCAATACCTGTGAGGGATGATAATGTGTATAATGAATATGTAACAATTCAGTAAGCTTAGCAGGAAAATTTGCGTAAGTGTAACGTAACCGCATCGTTAACGTATACACGTTTACAATATGGTACAAAATATAGTTTATCTAGTACAACTGAGGCACTGATTATTTATAGTTCTTAAGCTATAATGGTCGGTATGGTAAACTCCTAAGAAAAATTTGATATTTACTTGATGTAACAAGTACAATTTGAAAAATTTAATACCGACTTCCAAACTCAAACTACTGAACCGAATTTGATGAAATTTAAATGGGACAACACACGAGAAGCACCAGCTATCAAACATAAAAATAATTTTGAATCGATTCACCCAGTCTAAAGTTATGAGGTACCTAACAACAAACATAAAAAAAAAACATACACCTATAGAATTGAGTACCTCCTCCTTTTTGGGAGTCGGTAGAGGAACTAGTAGATACAGATGAAGGCCATATTCTTAAATATCAGATATTGTTACTATAAGTAAAACATAAAAAAAGACGTGTGGCACTCGGAGACTCCCGCGGTAAAGCTATTGCATAGCTGTTTTTATCAATTATAATTATTTAACCAATGCCATCTAGAGGCGAGTTGCTGAACTAAAGAGACAAGCGTGATATTTCAAAAAGTCATTAATAGTTCTGCTATTCATCGATAGGTGCCAAATCAACTTATGCAATTATAATTATTTAACCAATGCCATCTAGAGGCGAGTTGCTGAACTAAAGAGACAAGCGTGATATTTAAAAAAGTCATTAAAAGTTCTGCTATTCATCGATAGATGGAGATCGATTTCTGGATTCGGTCTCCACGCTCAAGGCCCGCGATAGAAGCTAGAAGAAAAAATAATTTAACACTAATATTATCAATACGTTATTTTGTGATTACTCAATCACCGAGTTATGTTTTCTACTTCTTCACACTGAAATAGCTCAAGAGATTTGAATGAATTGAAATCGGATTGAAGGAATTGTATACCCTGCTTTACCTACTTTAACCCCGGATGCTACTTTATCCCGGAAACCACGTGGGTGATCCACGGGGAGCAGCTGGTATGTAATGCTAATATATAATGCGACTCACATAAAGTGCAATACACATTGTATGCTATGCAAATCCAAGGTACATTATTATATATTTTAAATGTTGTAGTGGTGACATGCCTTTGATGAAATAATTTATACAAAACAATTTATCAAGTCATCACTGCCAACTTGCCAGTTATATTTTCACCACACGAGATCATTAGTTTTCTTGTTCATACTTGCCTTGCTAATTTGTGGAATGCCCTCCACCGTTGGGATCTTTGATATTTTCATGCTGCTGCTAAATGAAACTTTATATAAAAAATATGACCGCACTTCTAAAATAAAAGCTAATATTTTACACAGATGATTTTAGCAAAGCGAAATGATTATATATGAAAATTTACATCACACTGCATTTATAAGTTAAAAGTACGTATGAACTAGAAATTTTAAACATTAAACAATCTACATTGTAATGTTATGTAGGTATAACAACTAGTGTTATTTAAAAACTTAAGTATAATACCATACCTAATTAGTATCAATGTCTTGGAGATAGCGCTCGAACGTACTACCTATACCTACTTAAATTGGATTTTGTTCCAATAACCAAGCAGGGGAAACGCTCGCAGTAGAGATTGCATCCCTTTAGTCACTACTTGGATGGGTGACCGCTAGTGGCATTTTAAACTCTGTGCTTCGGAGGGTACGTTAAGCCGTCGGTCCCAGTTTGTCTTAGGACAATAGTCGTTATGCTATGAAGGGGGCTTCGGGTGGTCTGAAAACTTCGACACTAGGCTTGTTCATTAAGCCGGACTGGGCCCACGAGACAGCTCACAGTCGTCTTTTTGAGTAGGTGACCTGAGTACAAACAAATATGAAGCAGTGTTTAACTACATTTAAACAAATTCAAATTTTGGCCTGCCGTTATTGATGAGTGCATTAAGTCAGGATCAGATTTCAGGTTAAAAGTTAAAGTGAAAAGTAAAAGGTTACAGCTTATCTGTGGTATAGATATATCTGTTACATATCGTGTAGAACAGTAATTAAAGAACTAAAAACTTGTATGTTAAAAAAACATAGATAATAAAATACTTCACAATTTATAAAAGTGTAATGTTTCTTTAAGCTCATAATTATATTAAGCTCAAAATCAATAGAGTAGATTAATAAAAATAAAACACAATTACAGATTTACGCCAGTAAGTAATAAAGACAAATGCAAGACTTCTAAAAAATCTTAACTATAAACAAAGTTAAACAATCCAATCCCCCCGTCACTGCCTGACTGCATGGAGGCGAGAGATAAACCAGATCTCACACAAGTCCAGAAAGAATCCACTAATAAATAAAAGCTATAAAAGAGTCGAAATTAATAAAGAAATACAAACAAGATGGTAAAAATGCAAAGAACCCTACCAGCGAGTTCGTCTCTTGCGCAAATCGCAGACTGATTTTCATATTGTGTTTCAGCGATGCGTGCGTTCGTCGAAATGTGTGCTACCTATGAAATTTTGATATAGCGTGGGAGTAACGGCCCACGGCAGCAGGCAGCATCATGAGTAATTCTCGACGCGATGAGTTTCGTGCAGAGCTGAGTAACTCCGCATCTCATCGGTGCTGTGGGTTACCATTTTATTTTAGCTTCAGCCCACACACGCGCCATGGAGAGATCTACCACACCTGCAAGAGATTGAGTCATAAACACCTGAGTGTTATTCAATACCGAATTCAAAACATTCCTCTAGTTATAAAACTTTATGAACGTATAAATCGAGATCAGTTTTTTTTAACGAATTGGTAGCAGATTTGGATTACAAAACAGAGTTTTCTTTAAGTCTTGTTTTTTTCAACTTTTTGCGATATTATGTTAAACGCTTAATATTTTTTGTATAAAACTTCCATTTGATAGTTATTATTGCCCGCTTTTATAATTATAATATTTACCTAAAGCTTAAAAAAAATACTGTGACCGCCTAGTGTTTGCAAATATAAAACAATGCAAAATTAACAAAATAGGGATGAGCTCGTACGCTCAGAATATACATAGCAGAAGGCGCAAAAAAAGTCTAACATTTTTTTTTTAAATTGTTTGTAATAGTAGGTACAATAAATCGATTGTACGAGAAATAAATAGAATTAAAATAAGTAGATCAAATACACAAATCTATACATAATAATATCTTTATTAATTTTCCTTCTGACTGCTTTATTAGCTTTATTAATCAACGCAGACCTGTAACCACTGGAACAACTTGAAATATTGCGAGGTGATGCCTTTTATGTTCCACTACGTTACGTATACGAGTTGCGCATGTATAGATTCCAATCTATACATGCGCAACTCTTATTAATGCTCATTTGATCATCGCGTCTATTCAAGATGTCGGTATTATCTGCATGAAGTGGTCAGCTTGCAACTCAGACATATATCCCATTTTCAATTCATTAGCTTCAGGTACCATAAACAAATAAAGAAATTGCGTCAATCTAAGACTAAGATAATTTCAGACATTTGGTTATCGGAATGTCACAACGGCTTACTACCTACACTCGTCGGAAATATGTACTTTTAATGTTATAACTACATAAAGTTTTAGTAAAAACTAAAACCTACTTTAAGACTAATACCTACATGTACAAACTAATATTAAATATAATAGACATTTTTTCCAAAAGCTCTGAATCAATTTCGATAAAATTAGCATCTCACCTTTGATGTATGACCTACCAAAAAAATATCATCAAACTCAATTCATAATTGGCTGACTTATCGCGTAACCAAACATACAGTCGAATAGAATACCTCTTTTTTAGGTCGGTTAAAAAAGACATTACTCTAAAGTAAAACTAAATTAACTATGATCAAGTTTAACACCGTTTTTTAAATGACCCTTATTTTTTCATTTCGTGTTTAAAAATAAAATACTCATGTGGGATTCAGAAGAATTCCTCTTACTTTTATCTTTAGTAACAAAATGATTTTTATGACTCCTACTACTTTGTTAGTCGGATTGGTATTTTCAGTTGTAAACACATCAGCGTGAAAAATTCTCTCGTAACCGAATGACAGATTGATTGAGTTGGCTTCACCAGAAAAGCCATTTGTTACAACTATTCCTTGGCTTCAAAAGGATTTGTTAATTATCCACAGCTATCTTTTTCACATATCATTTGTTACCGTTTTACACTATGTGAGCATATGTTACAAGCTGGAAGAGATTGTAGATCTTTTTACGATGAGATATGCTTGTAGGATATCTTAATGTCACACCTGTCCATAGTCGTTGTAGTGACACTAATCACTTATACTCTGCAGAGCACAGAGCATATAATCCTAGCACATTGCAGTGCCTATTAAAAACAGCACTACTATTTGAAAAAGGATAATAATTGTGCTGTGGTAACAAAAGATAACAAAACGCGTGTATACTGTGTAGTCGCCAAATATTAGTGAATTTATGTCAACAACTCATTTAATTACCTCTGCCACATGTTTCCTTCAATCGATCATCATGTAGACATATGGGGGCGCGATCGAGAAGTGGACACAGAGACAGGTTTGAAAGCTTGCCAGCGTAGAGGTTTAGCATACAACATTTTTCCGAGACGATATGACGGCCATAAAATTAATGTCACCCAAGATAAAATTTAGGACTAAAATAACAGTGATCTCAGACGTTACGTCTGAACGGGCGACAATGTTGAGTTTACCTGGCTTGGTGTTTACTGGGATCGGTTAGTGCCCTTTCGTTGATTGTCAACAAGTAATGATAATTCGAGGCCATTTGACGGTATGCATGCCAAAAATTGTGTGCTCGATTCGGTAATAAATGTTGCGGCGACCATGTATTGATTTACATTCGATTCGGCTGATAAACTCAAAACACATTAACGTAAGCACAAGTTAAAGAATTTAACGATTATAAAAAGCTATTCCGAAACACTTTTATCTAAAATCAAATCAAATCAAAGCAAAAACATATTTATATAATCTCATTCGGTGATATTCTAATTATGAAATGAAATACAGACTTTTATTGGCATATTTTATTTACATACTTCATTAAGAAAAGTAAAATAATTTTTTTTCCTTCGGCCTTTTTGGCCAGGCTATAGTCTTGACGACCTTACTGCCTTTTCTGTAAAAAATTAAATTAAAGCATTATTCTCCTAACAAAACAATGCTTTAAAACAACTTTTTAATTATTAAAGTACAATGTGTCCCGACCAAGGAGGTTTCAATTCAATTTAAGTAGGTAGCGTGTGTGTGTGGTGAGTGTGGTGAGCGCGCTGCGCGCGCAACGCGCTGCTGGTTCCGACTTCCGAGCCAATTGACCAATAACAGACGTTTTCCACTGATATTGGCAAAATTGTGGTTACGCCGCACAAGCCATACAAACAAGAAGAAGAAGAAGACTTTTCCATTTTGGCGCTATTTCGTACATACGAATTTGAGTAATACATATTTTGTTGGATAAAACTTTAGTAGCAAAAATGTCATGAGATTAAATAAAGTAGTGTATGCAACTGCATATAATTAGGTATTATATGACAGTTGCATAAACTACTATTACTTCCTCCTCACAAAAGGTTGGTAAAACACAATTAGGTACACATTGTGGCAAAATAAAACCTAACTATATGAGGGGGCTAGTGGCTGTAGTAGGTTTTTTCTCTATCTCTTATACTCTGTTATCTGATTATGTTTGAACCAGTACATACAACATAGGTAATTATTGTAGATACGTGCTGGAGCGAGTGAAGACATATTCTTTTATGGAATATTTTTATGAAAAAAGTTTTCATGATGGAAAGTAAGTTTTAATTCGAATAAGAGTCAATAGTCATAGCTGCCACAACTAGGGCTATGGACGGAACCAAAAGATCCAGAGATAATGGGCCTAGAACGCGAAACTACACGTTTTACTTGCGCTGTCATTCTTGCGCCTGTCAAATTTCTTTAGATATACCTAGTCTGATTAATCTATGACCAAATTCCACTAACGGAGGAATAGACGGGATTATATTTTTAGGGATTAGGGATTTATTACGGTGGTGCATGACAAATTTAAATTAATACAAATTAAAACTCTATATTTATATCCAGAAAATTTTATTCAGAAAATTATAATATAATGGTTGTCTGGAAGAGATCGCTCTGAGCGATAAGACCGCTCATTGTGACAAAATAATAATTATATTATATATTAATATTCTAAAATGAAATAATTAAAAATAAAATAACAATACATACTACTCGTATACACTATGTTTTTATTCTTTTAAAATTAAGATGTATATAAACTACTTTTTACATAACATTATGCACCTGCGTTTATACCATTAAAACTTTGACTTAAAAACTTTTAGTTTACTACCTAATAATTTATATGGTCAATTAATACTAACCTACTAATATCCTAATAAAATATGTTTCGGGTAAATATTAGCATACCTATGTGTTATTACAAATCACTTACCTTTTTTTGTAGCCAAATTGGTAGTTTGGGCGTGATATAAATAATCATCCTCATCATCTCAGCCGTAGGACGTCCATATGCCTCCCCCATAATTTTCCAAAAGGACCGGTTGGAAGCGGCTGGCATCCAACGTCGTCCTACGACCTTTATCAGGTAGTCTGTCCACCGTGTCGGTGGAAGACTTACGCTGCGCTTGCCTGTCCGTGGTCTCCACTCCAGAACTTTCCGGCCCCATCGGCCATCTGTTCTGCGTGCTATGTGCCCTGCCCATTGCCACTTTAACTGGCTAACCTTCTGGGCTATGTCGGTGACGTTCGTTCTTCTATGGATCTCCTCATTTCTGATTCAATCACGTAGAGAAACCCTCCTCATAGCTCGTTGTGCGACTTTGACTTGACTACACATTTGATATAATATGAAATAATAAAAGATAATATAAACATTCTTAATTAATAACATTCACTATTTTTATCAAAAAAGCTTGATTGTCTCTTCTCATTCTTAACCATTCCTGTTATTTGTAGTATTTTGTATATGTTTATGGTTTGTTTTTAAAAAGGTATGTACCTATATAGTATAATAGACACACGCACCACGTTTTAAGCATGTAAGTATATAGTTTACCAAATGCATCTGCAGCTCATTTATGGAGATCGGTCAACATGCGGTTATACACATCTCCTTGAGAAACCCATCCTTATTTGGAGTATGGCCGTGTACTTGTTACTTTCCGTGTTGTTTTATAAACCTATATGATTTAAATCCTGTATTTTTATGAAGACCGTTACTATTAGTATGATAGTATAAAATCAAAATGTAAACGTGAGAGATTGAGCAAAGCAACTCGACTAATTAGGCGGTGGGCCTCTTGTACATAAATCCGTTTTGATTGGTTCTTCTACGATATAATATCTAATAGTATATCTACTTCTATGTATTAGGTACTCTTCAAGTTCAGAAATTTGGCTCAGAAACATATGTGTTTCAGTACCATTGCTTTTTAAATATAATAGCAATGGTACTTGCTTTTTAAAAGGTAGGTTATTAAGATATATTGATATTAATTGATATTAATATTGATTAATTGATTAATATTGATTCATCATCATCATCATTATCAGCCTGTAAAAGTCCACTGCTGGACATAGGCCTCTCCCAAACCGCGTCACTGAGCCCGATCTTCGGCTCTGCTCATCCAGTGGCTGCCAGCTACCTTGCAGCTTGCGCAGATTGTCGCTCCATCTGGTTGAAGGTCGTCCCACGCTAATGTTATTAATTGATTAATATTGATTCATTCATCATCATCATCATCAGCCTGTAACAGTTTCACATTAATATATTGATTAATTAATAATACTACTGATTAATGAATATTAATAATTAATTAACATCGATTAATTAATTAATATTAATAACTAATTAATATTGGTAATTAATTAATATTGATGATTAATTAATAATAATAAATATTATAATAATTAATTATTAATACAAAATAATTAATGAATATTGATGATTAATTAATAATAATAAATATTATAATAAATAATTATTAATACAAAATAATTAATTAATATTGATGATTACTTAATAATGATAAATATAAGTTAACGATGAATTGTTTAGATATTAATTGGTTTGGAACTTTAAATAATCTATCTAAAGGTAATTAGAAGTTATTATCTAAATGTATTTCCATTCTTACTCTATAAAAAAACCAATTTTGTATCTCATCATAATACGTCCCTGTAATGGTTGTTTTTCAAACAAGAGTTTAGTAAGTCTAATTATACTTAACTTTAACTTTTCTCCAGTATACTTTTCCTTAACATAAATCGTGAACATAGTTTTTACCTCTACTGTAGCAAGTCAAAAATAATTAAAGAACGTCATATAAAAATAAAGTAGATCTAGTTCATCGAGAGTTCTCGAAATTGTAGCACCTTCCGTTTACCATGCAGGTACCTATATACCACGGCGAGCGATGGGCTGAAGGCGTATAAAGATACAGACTAAATCTTAAAAGAGATTACAGTACAGAGTTCCGTAATCATATATACAACAGAAATTAAACGTGAAGCAAAATGAAACACAAAAACGATCATAATAATCATAAATCATAATCAGCCTATTTTGTTCCCACTGCTGGTACTCGAGCTTTTCTCTTAGAGAGAGGAGTTGCGCCATAATCCCCCACGCAGGCCCAGTGCGGCTTGGTAGATAGGTTAGTGGCCAACCTATGGTAGTTTTCAGGCCAACCGAAGGCCTTCGACATAGCCTAACGACTGTTGTCTAAAGACAAATAACCGGGACCGACGGCTCAACGTGCTCCGAAACATGGAAGCGCTCAATTGATTAACGCCACTAGCTGTCACCCATCCAAGTCTTGACCGCAGCAAGTGTTGCTTTACTTGTTGATCGGTTAAGATCGCCATGTCAAGCTCCCCTACGAGCGCTTCTATAAAACCTACTACTAAATAAAAACGATAGGTATTAGAAGAAATATTTAGTGACGTTTCCGCTGAAAACAATGTCGATTGCGATTATGGCATAGTTGCGGTGAGCACCACCCTCCCTCTCGTATAAACTGCAAATGGGAATTATCTGAAACATATAATTTAATTTTTGCAGACAGTTTCGTTTTGTACTGATAATAAATAATATGGATAAACGTTTTTAAGTATGCGTCAGTTAATGCACATAACACTTCATATCATCGTAAGTAATTTTTTTCAAAATATTTTATCATAATATTGATATCATAATCAACGAACAATTGAGATAGGTACTGTTTGTTAAATATGATTAGTGCACCCCATCTCGCCCCATCTGGAGGAGTAATCACTGAGGAGGGTTTTAGTGGGTGTGAGCCCCACACCCCTAGAAGAGGTGAAGTAGTGTGCACAGCGTTCCCCTAACCTCAAAATACCTACTTGCATTAGAGCAAATTAAAATTGTTCATCTACCTGATTGTAATCAAATTCTACATTTACTCTGATAATCTACGAGACACTCTTGGGTTTTGAATATTAAATACATGAAAGAAGTTATTCTTCAAATTATATCGATACGTGAGCATAGCCTTCTTTAAGTTCAAACACTTCCGGTTCCCCGACATACACTTCCCTTATAACTAAGCCTTTTTATAGAGAAAAATGATTAAGTAGGTACTTCCTGCATTGGTAATTTATTATGTAGGTAGGTATGATACTATTACGAGTAATACCAATGGAAATATTTAATGAATCATACTATATTGTCATTGAATAGGTTACTTACGTACTTACGTATTTACTATGTAGGTATATTAGTAAACACAGAAGCACAGAACTTTATACTAGCAAGATTAAATGCGGGCAAAGTTATTTTTATTAAAAAATATTAATAGACGGGCAGGTGCGGCCATTTTGGCAGGCATGGAGCTGCCACAATGTGACACGCTGCTGGACTAATTGTCGACGTAATTGAACATGTATTATTTCGTTTATTTTCAACCGATGAGTCCCTTACAGTGTTGTCTTCAAAAGAAAAGAAGTCGTCATGGCGATTCTGCACATGTTTATTTTTGTATCACACGCGATGTTTGTTTATCCGCGAATGATTCACTAATTATTTATATCTCCTAAGATAAGGTAATGTACATAAGGGTGCGTTTACTTAGCACTCAGGTATTTAAGGGAAATTAATATAGAAAAATGATGCTGATGTTAATAGTGGGATACATATTTTTGAAGTGTAAATCCAAAAACAAATATTTATATCATAGATATATCAAATCGAAGTGTCAAAATACAAAATCAGTAAAAAAGACAGTCCGTATTTTGCGGATGTATTTAATGAGTATAGTAAGTAGGTAGTATATAGCATGGTGTTGTTAATAATTGTATCGATATAGGTACATATATTACATGGAATTAAAAATTATGTCATCCCTTATTATGGATTATGGATATAATACTTATGGGTCGTCCATTAATCACGTGATGTCTTTTTAGCTTTTTTAGCCCCTCCTCCCCCTTGGTGATACGTGGTGAGGTTTGAGACTAACCCCCCACCCCCACCGAAAATCACGTGTATTTTTAGTAGGTACTTACAAAGAATCTTAATTTTTTTTAAAAGGCTAGACGGAAAGGTTGCAGGTTGTTTTTGACTGGTACAAAATAATATTAATGGAATAGTGTAGTAATGCGAACAACATAAATTATACATGAAGATATATTTTAATGTATCGCGTTTGACGAAAAAATTAATACACGTGATATCTTACTACACCCCCCTCCCTCCCGTCCTAATGGACGGCCCCTTACTCCATTTAGCAGGATTTAAAAACAGTCATTCGTTACTGGTATTTCTTTAGGCATAATATGCGCATAATAATTTACATTATATTATTCAGTGTACTCGCATATTAACGTCAGCACTTTGTCCACTTCGAGGCCCTAGGTCATTACCGACAGCAATTATGGCAACAGATGGCTTGCCAAACATATGATTCAAACATTCGAACTTGTCTCTAAAAGTATTTTCGTCCAATGCAACCACATTTGGAACGAAGTTGTGAATGATGCTAAACCTTTAAATAGAAAATTATTGTCTTCCTCGTTTGCCGTTCAGTGAAACCATAGTGAAACATAGAATATCGTCAATGATTCAGATTTCCAACAAAATAGATTATGACACATTGAATTTAACGATGTACTAACGTAGCGTAACGTATTGGAACATACTGTAACACTTTTCCATTACTGCTAAAATAAGACTAAGGGAGAGAGAAGACCAGTAGTAACTGACTGCCGTATTAATAAACAAGTAAAAGTAATTACTTAAGCAATGATTTTAATTATATAGATTAGTATTAGACTGATGTTAGAACTATCAAAGGCTAGAATTTTTAGCAGAGTCACCATTTCCTTTATATAAGCATAAGCAATGAGAACACGTTCTTATTAGAAAAGTTAAGTTGTATAAAAATGACATTGGCACACAAGTCTGAACTGTGAAGGATCTATTATGCAGTAAAAATTAAAATCCCAAGACAACCACCTAATACAAGTGTAACAAGATAAATCCAATTTTGATTGGGTTATGTAATTACTTACTTATACTAAGTAACGTTTATAGCTCAACTATACTTAGAATAAGATTCCATGATGAAGTATTATATCGTCAAGCAATTACTTAATTGAGAAATCACTTAGCAACAAGTACCTAACTACTTGTTTATAAATATAAGTGTTAGAGTAGACCGTATTTAAACGCCAAATAGTGATAGTGGGAAAAAATATCTGAAAAAGGGATTGGGGATTAAATCGAGGGCTTTTAATGAACATTGTTTGCTGAAACCTTATATCGTAAACTGAAGGATGTCTCCAATTTTACGTGAATTATAATTGTTTAATAAAACCCATAAATTATGAGAGTGTTATTTTTCAATGTAAGTTTTGAAAATATAGAAACGAAACTAATAAAAATATTGTGTGTGAAACACAACGTCCAACAAATGTCCGACTTGGCTTTGTCCACCGTGTACATATCACGAAATTTTCTTTTGATTATCTACATAAATGTAATCCTTTAGAAACCCCCAAAGAAAAAATTCCAGAAGAATCAGATCATACGATAATTATGACCACTTAACTTTTCCCTGCCGAGAGATAACTTGTCCTGAAAATGTCATCTGTAATAACTACATTGTTTCTTCCGCAGTGTGGTAGCTTTTACCATTTTGTTAAAACCAAATGTCATAATAGTAGATGATGCACTGAGGGAGTAGAGCAGTGTAACGGGGCCTCGAGTTAATCCCTGAACAAAGCGAGAGGTTAAACATTTAATTCCCAAGCGAAGCGAGGGAGAGAGTCCTGAGTGAAGCGAGGGATTCAAGCCGCCCAAGACGAAGACAGGCTTTATCCTCGAGGTGCATACTCTACTTTTCATACCCACTACGATGCAATAAAAACTTAGAGCTATATAAAAAGCAGTTATTTAGTTAAAAGTAAAATAAACTAATAAGTTAATATTCAAATTGGACACATTTGTCCAGTTATGGAAGAAAAGTATAATATTTTTGAATGGAACATTTTATGTAAACACTGTTTTAGACTTTCGCGGTTGTTCACTCAGTTATAATTAGTATACTTACGGGACCACGGTTGCTTTTGGAACTCCCAATGTTTCAGTTTACAAACCTTCCCTGTTCTGAACTCTTGATCCACACAACTGAAACTATGCTGATGACAACTGCAAAATATCAACTTCCATATTTGACACAAAGAAAATATTTCTAAATTCGAACCGTGGATTTAGATCCACGGTTCGTCCATGCGTTGAAAAACCTTTTATAACACGGATACTAGTTGCTAGTCTCTATTTCGACTATTCGGCTTCAATTCGATTAAGCAGACCTTCCTCTGGTCGCCACGTGGATGGGTGACCAGCACCCGTGCTGTGTCGTTTTAACTGACCGTGATGTGGAGGGAACGTTAAGAATGTTTTCTTAGTATATTAGCCATTATAAAGCCATGTGGAACTAATACTATCTACTATTGAGGTGGTCTAAACACTATGATATACAGGCCTATCTACCAAGCTGGATTAGGCCTCCCCAGAACCCCATGTGGTGGTTTATAGCACATACGCCTCTCTCTGATCGAGACGTCTGTGTCTGTGTCATATTTATTTTTGGTTTAAAGAGTTTCTCAGCAAGAAATTAGCATTTCACTTAAGCGACAAATTAATCTAACGTACATAATATTGCTTCGACATTTGATAGACTTACTAACGTTTAACATAATAGTTAGGCACGAGGTAAGTTAATAATGCGACGAGATATATAGGGTCAAAGGTAGGTTCAATTAATAAAATTAATTAAAGGATACATTTTCAAAATTATTCTATTTTAACTTTACGCTTACGCTAAACTATTTACGATGACTACTGGAAGCCTACTTTCAAAAGCGAACTGCGAAGTTTCGTTTGGCTGATTTCGATTTTTTTTACTGTTTAATAAAAAAGCACGAAATGTACAACCAATGGCGATGATATATAGTGAAAGGTTTAAAACATATTTAGGGTTTTTAAATAAAGTGATGATGTTTTATGAAATCTTAACATAATTTTGTGATGTTAATGAAAGTTTCATTTTGGGCATGTAGGGTGCATAATTCATCTTTTACATATAATTGTGGACCCAATTGAGACCAGCGTTAAACGACGTAGTTTGCCTATGACTGTATAGGCAAACTACGTCGTACCTAACAATGCATATCAAAATTCACGCAAGAATTATAAAGCTTGCAAAAACGACATATAGTTGAGTTTGCAGCCAATATCGTTCGCCTTAGTGGAGGAGCTAGAGGTTTGATTTTAGACCGAGGAAATCTAAAAGGAACTCTAAATTTTTTTTTTCCATAAGTGACAATCTAATTGGTTTTTTAATAGTTTAAACAAGAAAGCTAAATCTAAATAATCTTTGCGACTGTCTAAGGTCGCTAAATTGAATTTATTGATCATGTCACTGTAAGCAACCGACCTTCTCGCTAATTTTGTAGATTTTGGCAGATGCCATACGAACCTTTTCTGTATTCTCTCCATTCTAAGACTATGAGTAGCATAATGTGGCCTCCAAACGACACTGCATTGCAGTTCTCCAAAATACTACGTACAAAGGAATTGTAGAGTATTCTTTTGTTTCACATTGTGAAATAATTTACCGTTTCATATAATGGACCCGAGCATCATCGATGCTTTCCTAACAGTGTGCTCGATATGAGGCATGATTGTTAATTTTCAGTCCGATATCACATCTAGATCCTTTATGGAATAAAACTCTTCCAATTCATTTTGGCAAATTAAATATTGAGACGGTATGATGTGAATCTAACGAGTGAATTTGAAAATGGATGATCTGGGTCGTAATAAATCTCCTAAAAATGGAACCGACTTCAACACTTAAAAGTGTGAAATAACTCGTTGAATTTGGTAGGTACCATGATAGTTCAAAATTTGTAAAAGTACTATTATCACAATATTGAAGCGCTCGTAGCGGAGCTTGACTTGGCGATCTTAACCGATCAAGACGTCAACCAATACTTGCTGCGGTCAGGACTTGGATGGGTGACCACTAGTGGCATTATTCAACTGAGCACCTCCGTGTTTCGGAGAACACTTTAAACCGTCGGACTCGGTTGTCTGTATTAGGGCAACAGTCGTTACGCTATGTCGAAGGCCTTCGGGCGGCCTGAAAGCTTCGACATGGGTTGACCACTAGCCTATCCACCAAGCCGCGCTGGGCTCGCGTGGTGGATTATGGCCCAACCCCTCTCTCTCTGAGAGGAAGCTCGAGTCCCAGCAATGAGATGTATATGATTATGACCTTTTTTTAATGGTTTCTAAAGCACTAACGCCTGGGTGCCGGAATGAAATTATACTATTGTAGGTAACTAC
This sequence comes from Selenia dentaria, assembly GCA_917880725.1. Classification (NCBI taxonomy): domain Eukaryota; kingdom Metazoa; phylum Arthropoda; class Insecta; order Lepidoptera; family Geometridae; genus Selenia; species Selenia dentaria. The sequence goes on along the minus strand of OU862880.1, from coordinate 20,186,872 downwards.
CTAATTTTAAATATCCTCGGACAGGATTCAATATTCAAATATTATATTGTTTTAGTGCGTATACTTATTAACCCTAAACCCTTGTACCGTTTGCACCATCAGGACCATTTTCTAGCTAATAATAATTATATGCTTTAATCTATTGGCCACCGATTCCTGGAAATCCATTGTTTCGTCGGCTGATCGGGAGATCGGATCACGAAGCAGTTTTTTTGGAAAAGCGACTCGACGGCTTAAGAGCTTATAGTGTTACTGCACTACAGTTGGCACTTATAAGTCTACCAACTTCTGTGAGTAGATGATTACAAAAAAGATCGGAATTGATTTATAGACACTTTCAATTTCTTAAACTTGGCAGCTCTGATTGGAGGATAAACTATGTATGTAAATATGCGTTCTGTGGACGGAGAATGTAAGTTGTGTGGGATGGTTGTGACATGAGGTTGTAGTGGTTCCTGGAGTACTACCCCAAATGTGAGGGCGGTGGCGAGGGCGGCGGTGAGGAAGCAGCCCCTCCACTACTGGGGCCGTGTGCAACCGGCGCATAGACTACGGTGGCACGATGCCCTCGCGCATCATTCGAACTTCGCGCACCGCAGTCTCGGCATCACCGCCTTCGACTGTACACGCGTTCGGGAGCTCGACTCTCGTACCGACTCGACGAACAGGTCCGTTTCCCGTTGAACACACTAAAGTGCACATTCTTCCCGAATTCCAAAGCCACCGTACCGCGAGTGATTCTGCGGCTTCTTCCTAATGCGAACTATTATTAGCGGTGCAACCGGCTCCAGCGTAACTTTACCTGGACGCCCCAAATTAGGCGCGCAGGCGCATCGACCCACTCCCGCCCTCCCTACGTTCCATGCGTGTATACGTTTACCTACTTGATCCAACGGTTCAAAGCATTCGGAGGAAGCTCGCGGAGCTGCTCTAACGTTCGGTAATATGTGGTTGTTGAGCAATAAAGTGTCAGTTCGGATGCAATGGAAGTGGTGCAGTCGCAGGCGACTTGGAGCTCGGCCAAACGACGCCGCATTTAGAATTCAATTGATAACGAATGCGATGTTTTATAATGTTGGTGCGAACATATGTTGTGATAAAAGCAATTGAAAGTGAAATGTGATTATAACATCTGGAGAAAGGGTTTTCACTTTGAATCCATCCTCTGGGAATAGTGTTGTGCCAAGTTCCAGTCGCCTGGTCTCGTTAACACATTGACGTTTCGAGATTTGAGGATCGAAATTCGGTTTGAAATTCAACTGCTTATATTTTGTTTCAGGATAAGTTAAGCGAGCACAATGCCTTTCAAACCCGCAGACAACCCCAAGTGCCCGAAATGCGGCAAATCCGTGTACGCGGCTGAAGAGAGAGTCGCTGGTGGACTCAAATGGCACAAAATGTGCTTCAAGTGTGGTAAGTGCCTACTGACTACTTAACTCTGAATATAAGTTCCGCCGAGTTAACAAAAACAACTTCAAATTATAAATATTTACTTACCGTAAATTGTAAATATGTATTTCATTAAAACTTGTGACTAGTGTTTGTACAGTTGTTGAGTATAATGTACGTATTGTTGTTCATATTCCTATAGTAAACGTAAACTAAGTACAAACTTTCATAACAACTCTTTCAAAGAGCAGTAAAATATCTACTGGGGAAAATTCTGCTTTACCAGGCAATATCTCAGAGGACATATTATCAACAATAACAACAATATAATGGAGAAAACAACGATAGGTTAGGAACTCCATAACGAACACCGTCACATGGTACATTTGTGGTTTTTCTATACATTTATTTAGCTAATCACGGGTTCTACTGTTGGAAAAATAATGGTAATTGTCAATTTCAGGTTTGTGCCAGAAGTTGCTGGACTCCACCAACTGCTCAGAACACGAAGGTGAACTGTTCTGCAAAATGTGCCACGCGCGCAAGTTCGGACCTAAGGGCTACGGCTTCGGTGGCGGCGCAGGCTGTCTATCCATGGACTCCGGTGAACACCTGAAGGACGCGTAAGTACGCCCTCTCCACACTCCCGCCGCCCGCGCCACCGAGGGTCTTTCCTTATCTAAGGTCGCTCCGACGACCGGCCTGCGGGCCCGTGCGTAATAACATTAACCGCGTGTATATAAACTCATACCTAAGTAGAGTCGTGCGCGCTCGGCTGTACATTATGCGCCGCCTGACAAATGCATGACCAGTCTTTATGTCGCAACAGGAATTGAGCGCGAGCAGCCATCGAGCAGAGCTTGCGGGTCGCCGACACACATCTCGGCCAACCAGCGGTGCCTCGCGAACGCACGCCATTACTGTAAATTAAAATACCTTAGTTAGGGACATTTATTCGCTATCGCTTAATTTATTTTGTTTATCGGTCTATTTATTATAATTTATACAAAAATATAAAAAAGTCGACTACCAATGTTGAGTTAGTTATCTTGATGATTCTGAGAAGGTTGAGCCGGCGCGTAACCGTAGCGGATCGCGTCGGGCACGTGTCGGCTCAGCCGTTACTCACCCTGACCTACCCTTCCTTCCAAACGGGGAGACCCGAGCACAGAGGAGCAACGGTGAGAAACCAATCTGTAAGCCTCAGCACGGCTTAGCATCGCTCCAGACGCACCTAGAAGGCATGCGGCAACTACCCTATGTTTTATAACTTTCTCCGCTACTCACTCTATCTAACACAAAGCTAACGCTTCCGTCTTAGCGCTAACCCTAGTCGGTAAATGTGATGGGATAAGGAAAGCGCCCTCTATGTCGATTTTAGTAGTGCTATAGCAAGGCCGGAGCGGAGCGGGCGGCCGGGAACCCTTACCTTCTCCCATTACGGCGGAGGTGCGCCGCTGTCATCAAGTGCTTCGCCGCGATCAGTGTGGCCGATGTTATAGAAGGGCATTCGGGTTTGCCGGTGCCTCACAGCCTTTTAACTATTCTTCTGTGATTGCAACGTTGCTGGCACCTGAATGTTGTCGATATTTCTCTGATTGTGCTATGTGTTCAGGAATGGCGTGCACGTTAAGACCAACGGCGCGTGCTTGGAGTCGCGCTCTATCGCTAAGGCTCCGCCCGGCCAGGGTTGCCCGCGCTGCGGTGGATACGTGTACGCTGCAGAACAGATGCTAGCCCGAGGACGTGTAAGTTATACATCACTATACATGAACACTGACTCAACACATACATTTCATATGCTTCTTTATCGCCTATTTGAAATAAAATTTTGGTCTCTCTTCCATCTAACATCTACACTTCAAGTTTGATTCTCGGGGGAAAAGATGGGACATTTACATAGAACCAGCCTACTTAGATGATTATTTTATCATCTGCTGGGATATTTAATAATGCTAGAATAAAATCTTAAAACACTGACCCCATGCTATTATTTAACCCTAGGGTTATCACAGACGCTGCTTCAAATGCTTGAATTGCAACAAGACCCTTGATTCTGTGCTGCATTGTGATGGACCAGATAAAGAAATATACTGTCGAGGTATCAACGCTGTTATTTCTCTATTGCAAGATATCAAAGAATAGAATGAGTTTCCGCATTAACTTCATGATTCATTGTGTTAACCGAGTGAGCCCGTAGTCTAGTGCAATGATGTCCTCGCATGTGACACCCCCTCACTGTTCGCTATATGTTCAGGGTTGGCACAAGGAGTGTTTCAAATGCGGCGACTGCCAAAAACGCCTGGACTCCACGAACTGTTGCGAGGGACCTGACAAAGACATTTACTGCAAAGGTTCGTTATCTGTCTACTCCATAATACTCGTATATACTTTTTCAATTCACGTATTGAATATCTCTATAATTTATTTGGAATTCATAAATAATTGTATCCGCCATTTTAATTTAAAACTGATTTATTGTGCATAATAATTTCATGGCATGTTTACCTGTTCATGTCATAATGTTTAAACTTGGTGTTTTTTTCTTTAGTATGTTATGGCAAGAAGTTTGGCCCTAAGGGATACGGTTACGGCAAAGGCGCCGGTGTGTTGCAGAGTGACCCTTACGCCAACGGGTAAGAACCACTTGTGATCAGATTGAGTCACACTCGTCTGGCGAGGGCACAGCTTTACACACTTGATAAAAATAACACCTAACTTTCTTGAAACGCTGTGAACTCATCAGATGATATAAACAATAATGCTTTTTGCTTCTGCTGTAGGATGCTACGCGATAAAGTTTGGCCCTAGAGGTATCGGACACGGAGGCCCATCTTCACTGGGTCTCACGTGTGATATAAAGGACTTAGAATGGCAAAGGTACAACAATCTCTGTCACCCTGAGACCCCAAGTGAATGATATCTATAAGATAAAATCTAGAAAATAAATGACTAAATCCGTTGTTCATAACTAACAATACCATTTAACCCCTATTATTTGCTTATAGACTGCTTTAGCAAATGGTTTTTGTGTTGCTAACTTACAATTTCGCTAACACCAATCATATTTTATTTTCCCAAGTCAATTTTCCATACGCCAATATTTTATAATAGGTCTTGGTAACAGGTTACGTTCAACTTCTCAGGTTACATGACAGGTTTAGGTTATTTCCATCTCATAGTCACTTTCATAAAAACAGCTTATAATACAAACAAGAGATGGCAACGTGCCAACACTAAAATAGAACTCGCTCGACGCTCACGATCGTACTAATTTTAATAACGCCCCGACTAGCCACGCGCTGAAGATTACAGCATGTTATGCATCCATTCAGTATTATTACACTTATTACCTACCTACTCTGTTTCGTAATGGGTCACGAAACTACGCGTTGCGTCTGTTGCATCACGAGTCTAGATCTACCATCATCAATTTCATGATACTCTTTTAGCAAATTTTTACATGATATGTTTACTTATACAGCGACCAAGCACCGAAGACTACGGTGATCGACACTGCCTCTATCCAGGCTGCGCCCGGGAAAGGATGCCCGCGATGCGGAGGTGTTGTCTTCGCGGCGGAACTGGTCCTGGCTAAGAGCCGCGAATGGCATCGCAAGTGTTTCAAATGCAAAGATTGTACGAAAACACTGGACTCTATCATTGCCTGCGACGGCCCCGACTCTGACGTCTACTGCAAGACTTGCTATGGCAAGAAATGGGGGCCCCACGGTTATGGATTTGCTTGCGGCTCTGGATTCCTGCAGACTGATGGGCTAACGTAAGTCAAGTTATTTACTTTAGACTTATTTAAGTAGGTAAGATATTGAGGACGCTACTACAAAAACGATCGATAATTATTAATTAAATTCGAAGTCTTTTCTAATGGCATTATAATTATTTTGTTAGGTAGGTACGTACACTACAATATTTAATATAATAACATATGGATGACATAGTCTAGAGTGTCATGTTTGGTAAATATACCAGAAGAGGAGTTTCTTTGCTTTCTAAATAATATCTTACTTACTAAGATATTTAGAGGTACCTACTTTCTGACATACTTAGTTAATTTTAGAAAAACAGTTTATGAGAAGTTCATAGTAGATTATGCACCAAGGGGATAAAGCAGTGTCATAGGTCAACGGCGGCATAACAGTCCCTGAGCGTAACGAGGGACTCCAGAGTTAAATGTTTATTAGGAACATTTATGGAAGTTGTTAGGAGAATACCGTCCTTTGTTTTACGTTCATCGCTCATTCGCGATTTAATCGTACCTTTTCTTTTCCTTTTTCGTGCTGCCTGTGATTTTCGAATAAACTCTCTATATACTCGTACGTAATGCCCATAAGTATTCTTATGTTTTCACACGAATTGTAACGTACCATATTTAAATCACATTATATCCCTCGGGATTTTAATGGCTTACTTTACGTCGATATAAGGTACCTACCGGATATATCATGTAATTTGGAAATTGCCAAGCAGGTAGGAAGTAAGCAAAACTTTTTTCGAAGTCTGTTGGGATTACGCAGGAGCTGTTATTTGTAAGAACTATTGATTTATATGTAACACTTTGTTTAGCTCAATGGTAACTAACAAACATACCCACTGACTAACAAACTATCGAATTTAATTATTATTTTTTAACCTACTTATACTAAACATAAGTATAAACCGTGGTTTACCTACTTGAATTATTTCGTCAATAAATAAGGCATTGGCATCTTTTCCATACAAACGTATTTAACTATTTTCTGAGACACTACTAGTCTTACAACAACGTAGGGTAAGTACTTATCTGTAGCACAGAAAAAATAGTAGTTACATAAGTAGGTACATGAACACTCATTTTAATTACATACCCGATGATGTTACCAATGAATTATATTATTTCAAATTTTTTATAATTATATTATTGTTGTAATTATTAATTTAATCTGTGGTTAACATTCTTGGTACATTATCTAGTATTTTTTAAAATATTCCATTGTACTATTTTTGTTGTGTACTGTATGTTAATCCTAATGTAAATAAATAAAAAAAACCCATATTTTACTGAATTTGTAAACATGATTTGATAAGATCGAGGGCAGCCCTAGAAATGCCGTACATAGCAGGAAAGATTTTGATTCAAAGCAGAGCTCAATACTATTAAATGCTTTGGCGAGATTTTCAAAGATGCCAATCAGCATCACACATTCTCTCTCTGCATTCCATCCATCGAGAGTAGGTAGATACATACACTCGGAAGAAATCATGTCGTACTTGAGTTACTAGGTACATCTACAATGCTAATAGTTATTAAACATCTACCCATACGTAATACGTCCAAATACAGTTTATTTTTTCAAGTTTACTAAGGTTATATTTCTTGTCCAACAGTGAAGATGAAATCTCTGCCAACCGTCCGTTCTACAACCCGGACACCACGTCCATCAAGGCCCCCAAAGGTCAGGGTTGCCCGAGATGCGGCGGCATGGTCTTTGCTGCTGAACAACAGTTGGCTAAGGGCACGGTAAGATTTCAGTACATAATAATTTATTTCTACTTGTAATGCTCTAGCAACGAAAACAATAGGAGTCTTGATGTAAATGCTCACAATAACATGTAGGTAAGAACCCTACTAATGCGTACGGTACCTACACATTTATTTATGGTACGACATCGGAGCCTGTGGTCTACATGAAGATCTGTAGCTTATCATGACGCTATAATGGTTGCGGTCTTTGAGAAATTATTACTCTGTATAGGTACCGCCTTATGACACGTAGACGTATTCTCTTTGATTATAGTTGTACTTATGCCATTTTTCTCCAATATGCTCGGAAATTTAGGCGTTTCTATTTAAAATGAAGATTGCAGGTATGTTTTTATGCTTGCACTTTAAATTTAAATAAAAGTGCACTTCATGGCTTCACACAGACCTTAGCCGGCAAAGATATGCTCTACCTACCTACACTGTAGCAGTATCTGCACAATAGAAGGTATCCGTTCCGTTGAAATGAACATATAAGAAAAAATATTCATTACATAAAACCGTAGATAACATTTTGTGAATAAATTCAATCCATTTTGTGAATAAAATAATAATAGCTAGGTAGGTAATGTTAATGTGGATAACCTAGGTAGTTATTTTCATGGCACGCAGAACAGCAGGGTGCCACTTGTGGAGAGGTAAATATACTCACCATGTCGTTTTTTCCAGATGTGGCATAAGAAGTGCTTTAACTGCGCGGAGTGTCACCGACCGCTGGACTCGATGCTGGCTTGCGACGGCCCTGACAAGGAGATCCACTGCCGCGCCTGCTACGCCAAGCTTTTCGGACCCAGGGGCTTCGGATACGGACATGCGCCTACGCTCGTCTCCTGCGACTCAGAGCCCGCAATCACATAGTAAGCTATCCTATTAGCTTACCTACCGACCTAGATATCTATCATTAGGTAGATGACGTTATGATTAGTTAGGTAATTTTTTCCACTTCCGGTCGATTTCTAGATCATATCCATCAATGGTTTACACTTTACACTATACTATAGATAGTAACTCGACATTAGTTCCATACAAATAGTGGCCAAATTTGTTTCTTGTTGGGTAAACTAGACAGAAAATATATAGAAATTACCAAATCCTTACACTGTTAGCAAAGTGGCCCAGCAGGTCAGAATTAGTAGCACTTCTCGAAATCGGCTCCCTATAATTGGTGGAAGCTTAAATAGGAGATCCATATATACACACCTAATTCTTTATTTGTAATACAAAGAGTGGAATGTTATGTTAAATAGCTATGTATTGTGATTTATTTCTGACCACTGATGCAAATATTTAATTTTTATTTATTTAGTCATATTGACCTTTTCTAAAGACGTGAAAACATGTCTAGGATACCGGCGTGAGTTTATAGACCGCAAGACTATACAATTTTTATTTTATTACATTTACATCCGCGTTTATACAGATGCAAGACCCGACATGGACCGACATACGAGTATGTGTGTAAACTATTTGAAAGTAGAATTTATCTGACATTACAATTATACTCACCAAGATATTTATCATATTAATCATACTACTTACTATTACTATGACATAAACTAATACATACATAATTAGTAAACTATTTACTTCCAAATAATGTTTACATTGCAATTTCGGGCATAGTTTATAAAATGATTAAGAAACAGTATACACACGAGGTCCACTAGAACAGATCATAAATAAATCAGATTATAGAACAGATGCATTTCCTCAAAAATTACGAACTGTACTGCGCCCGTAAGCCTGAGACATTACCCTAAGATGTTAAGTTTCCTCCTCCTTGAGTCGAAATCCTCATGTCTGAGGGTTGTGACCTCCACCACCCATTGTCCTTTCTTTTAAGATATTACGCCAGTGTGCTCGGTTACCAGCTATGTGTAGAGCATCGTAAACGGATGTTTCTATGTGTATGTTAAGTTTAATGTGCCTGTAATTAAGTGGAACCTATACCTTCAACCCAAAATACAGTATTGCGAACATTACTGATTCATGGTAGAAAAAGGGTAGGGTGGCAGTACAACCCTGATGAACTCTTTCACAAAGAGTTCTACTGCTCTTAAAAATAAATAGTCAAAATATAAGTATAGAAATATATGCACCCAGTTCCATGTCATGTGTAAGCACAACATAAATATTATTTTGGCTTTGAAGTCACCTAATTGATAAAGGCCCATTTGAAATAGTGCACAAACATTACTGTGGAAAAGTATGCAGACCACTGTAGCAAGTGCTATTACTGGGTGATTCAAGAACCAATATCTCGGAGTGACCAGCACAGTACAGTGCCACACAAAGTAGAGTTCTGAGCTCAGGGTAGTACTGCAACTGTGGACAAGCAGAGTGCCTAACATCAGGCGCACAACTTCCAACTGCCCATAGTCACTTACTACCATAAAAACATAATTGTTAGGAAAAGTTAGGCCACTATAATGTTCAAGACTTTGTATTTAATATGATTGTGCAAGACCTTAGAACCTACCTATTACATTAAATTGTAATTATTTATTAATCAAAAATTTTTGTTTTAGTATGGAACAGCTTCCATTCACTGGAGCGAAGGCTGCCAAAGGCCAAGGATGTCCTCGCTGTGGATTCCCAGTATATGCTGCTGAACAAATGCACTCCAAGAATGGCTCATGGCACAAGCGGTGCTTCTCATGTGCCGACTGCCACAGATCTCTTGTAAGTATTTTCACATACATTTTCAGAATATTTGAATTTTATGTTTTGTTTTAAAGTTGATATTGGTCAATCTAGAACAAGTTAACTTCAAAGACAATTTTATTAGAATTGAATATGTCATATTAATATATATGTACATTACAGTGTACTCCATCGAAACCATACCAGAGACAGTAGCTTGGCATTCTCATTGGAATATTTGTAGTGACTCAAGTGACAAAATTACATAATGTCCTGCAGTAGCATGTTGTTAAACCAGCTATAAATTGTACAAAGCCAGAAGTGCACACAAGATTCGTAGAATCTTGAATGCATTTATATAGTGCATTTATGCAGTAATATTACTAGAATAGAAGTGGTACTACTATACACATGTACATAAGTTAGACCTTATGTCAATACTACTTTTTATACCTACTTAACATGGTAATGTTTTGACAATTAGTTTACTGTTCACATCAATGATACAAAAAAGGTTTTTAGAGTATTGGAAACTAAGAAGCTTATTATTTTACCAGCAATAAAATAGTACAATATTGGGACGAACAGCCACTCTGTACTCACTAAAAGGAATATCAAGAATAGACCATAAATAACTTAAAATATGAAATGTATAATCTTAAAATAATGACAATTATTTTAATTAAAACCCAACTCTAAAAGTTGTCTTATTCACTAATTTGTTGTGCTTTCATATCTCATTAGTTTTTAAATAATGACGGTCATCATCATCCTCCTTTTCAAGATGTGTTTTTAAGAACTCTTCCACCGAGTCTGTATTCCATTTTTCAATAGCAACTGTATCTTTCACAACTCCGTCTTTGTCCATTAGCTTGATAATAGGGTCCAATCCACGGACATATTTGATTTGTAGATTAGGGATCTTGGCAGGCCGGTCGCTCTTCACAAAGGCCTGGATTTGTGGGTATGCTGGGAACTTACATGTACAAACTTCAAGTATGGCCCGCGCGTATTTTTTCTCTTTTGGAGCTGTATCATCACTGTGGCAGCATTCTTTGCAATGATCTACGAGCTGATCTAATGTAAAATCTTTCAATTGATCGCAAGATGAACATAGTAGGTTTGCTTTTATAAACCCCAAGGCAGCGCAATCTTCTGTAGTAAAGTCGCCTGCAGTCGTGTGGCAATAACTTAGTAGATTAATTATTAAATATATCACAGAAAAGCCTTTTAAAACAGTCATTTTTACAACTTTATCAACCGCAAAGTAAATCCCTCAACTTATTATTCTGTGTTGTTAATGAAACAAATATATGATTGTAGGTTATATTAGAGATGTATTGCTGATCATAGCAATCAGATTTTGCAGATTCAAATCAAATAATCGATTTGACGTTGTGCATCGGGTTAAAAAATCGATCTTAGAACAGGTACGAACTGGACCGATCTATGTTATTGAATTTTTGTGATATATAATCCTATCTAACAACATCCAGATCGATACAATGAGTTCCTATTTTATGCGATAATAGACAAAACTATAAACTTCGAGAAGACAGTCGAAAGACGCTATTCACTGAATCTGAATATCGCGCATCCCTCCTAAATAAGAAAAGACCATGTGCTTCTAATTTGGGAAGTTTGTATCCAAGTTATGCAAATATTATGTGATTCGAGATATTTTAACTGATCTGCCCGCGTTATTCCTGATCAGAATAGGTATGTAGGCAAAAGGAATGTTGCAATGAGACCATTATAATTATAGCGATTATCTCTCAAGGAAAGCTGCCGAACAATGCCTATTAGAGGCTTAGCACCCGATTTTTAAACTTGAGGGGAGCTATCCAGGTGGACCAGAAACACCCTACCACATTGCTGTGGATTTTATCAGGATGCTTAGACTCAAAAAAATCTAGCGCTGTGGGTTAGCGTGAGAGAGAATGCGTGAGATAAAGGGAAGCGAGACAGACTGGCACCGCAACGCGTGTAAAATGAAACTAATCGGTTTACCCTCCCATGAGAAGTTATCACTTCAAAAACATTAATGTGTTTAGTCATTAATATTGAATATGGTGTTTAGATAAGATCGAATCGTGATATTTTAAAGTGTTTTGTTTGTTGTACACAAATTATAATCATAAAATAATCTCTTAAACCTTAATGATAAAACAGATACTTAATCGACATATTAAAATTCTCCATATTTTTAATCGAAAAATCGAACCAACAATTGATATTCTTACTTCCACCAATCAATCAACGTCACGCACACTAAAATTTGCAAGCACTCGGACAGTTCAGTGGCGGGAAAGAGTACAAAAATGGATGTCATTGTTTTTGTAATATAGGTAACCATTGTGTGTTCTTCGACGTTTATTGGTGTAGAATCGTAACCCTTGTTTTTGATGTAAAAGTTGTAAAAGTCAGTCCATCCATTCCATTATTTCTTTTTAATCCACATACCACATAGTTAACCTTCACACTATACACGATATTTTTATGAATTCGTTTTGCGCGCACAAATGGTTCGTTATTGCTACAACTCTGGTCCGATTTATCAACACGCTTACAGTGCCACGAGCTGTCAAAATCGCGATATTTATCTCGGACCGACTTTGGTAGACGTTAGCATTGTGAGCAAAAATATCGCAAAACGGACCGCTGTGCTAATCTTCGGTCCCTGTACCTTTACCACAGATTACTGAATCCTTTACCACAGATTACTGAATAAGCTTTACCACGAGTTATTAGCGGTCGTACTCGGTAGCGACCTCTGACAAAATAATAGTAGAAGTTATACAATTGGTAGGTACAATTATTTTGTAGTATGCTTTTACTACAATGGTAGTAGGTATGAGTATGTTTGCGATATACGACGCATAGTAGCGCTACTGATTTTACCTCTTACTGCATTACTGACGTGTATCAGTAGGTACCTCTACCATGAGTTGGCAACATAAATGTCATCCATAGTCGATCTCGCCTACCTATTACGCTTGTGATTGGCGTACTCACTGTCAATTTTAGTTCTACAATCAACCGCAAGGTGGCACTGTTCTTTTTTCATAATTTTTTTCGCGGCAGTCGATATCGAGCATCGATTCGATTGGTGTCAATGTTTTAAACTCACGGTAGACCTACTGTACTATCTGTAATATTTTAGAGGTATTTCAGTTTCATATTGATGAAACACCTATTTAAACAAATTTTGGTGGTTGCGAATTTTATGTGCTGTATGGTACAATCCGTAGAGCAGACAATTTTATTGTCAATTGCCAAAGCTTGAACAAACTACTGTACTTAATTAGTATGGTCGTCAACATAAATTTACGTATATGGCATGTTTTACGACAACGTACGTACGTCTGATAAAACAAAGACGAGATCTATGAGCCTAGCACGAATATCTGCGTGTTACATAAGTAACATTAATTATAACATAAGTGACAAACTGTCATTTATCTAGGGCAAATGTGAATCTTCCCGATTACTTACTGACTTATCCATTGTTACAGGATTCCACCAATCTGAATGACGGACCAAACGGCGAGATTTACTGCAGAGGTTGCTACGGCAGAAACTTCGGACCTAAGGGTGTAGGATTTGGTTTGGGCGCAGGCACATTAACCATGGCATAATATAAACTATGAAGCTGGTCTTTATAGGAACCATTTAGCGGTAATGGTAGCATGAAAGGAATCTAATCTATAGGTACTTCAGGCATTTTGCTACCTGATGATCTTACCATTGATTAAACTGGCTTTAATAATGGTTGATACACATTCAATGAGACTAATGGACGGTAATAGATATAATGAGATAAATATTATGTTATGAAGATATAAATTAAGGTTACATTCCTTTCATTGATAATGTACAAATTGTGATGAATGTGTCTGGGCCCTTAGTTTATAAATTTATAAATTCTTCATAAAATATCGTAGCTCGTAAGACGCATAGACTTAATGTAGATATAAGAATAAAGTATTTTTGAAAATAACAAAAAAAAGAGAAAACTATTGGCATTTTAAAACTAAAAAAAGTAATGGCATTGTGATTTCTGCCTCATATTTTTCACGTTTGTGTGATATGAGGGTAGAATTTAACTATCCTGTAACGCGGACAAGATTGCAAAATGTATGCAATCGTTTCGACCGACCAGATCTTGTTTATAAGATCTGAAGTGTCTATACATATTTTTATACACCAAAGAATTTTGTATATATAATTTATAGTAATAAAACTTACGGACTTTACGCACTAAGCTGTGCTGGAGTACATTCTTATAACTACGCTATGCTTATGGAGCTTCTGCTATACATATAACACGCGCATATGAATATTGTAAAAACATTAAGGCAGCTTATTGCGAATTTATATTAATATCATATTATAAAATATTGGACATTTATATAAGTTATGATAATTTTTATTAAATAAATATTACCGATCTGTTGTTTTATTTTTAATGAAACCATGCAGTATAAAATCAAATAGTGTATTATGGCGAACAAAAAATACATTGGATAAACACAAATATAACATAATTATTAAACTAAAAACTATAGTTACTTATTGCTTTGCAAACATTGTTGACTGGCAGGTACTTCTTACATTTTGAATGTTATTTTTAACAGATCAACAACATTATAATAATATACAGCCATTATTTAAAAATACACATTATTCAGATTTAATTGATGTCACAATGTCTAATTATTCTCGTAGATAATCAGACCGACATTATAATTTAAATACCAAATAATAAGATGCTTGTCTATATCATCAAAAATTATTAAATTAAAATAGACACAGCAGGAAAATGCCATAATTTTCGATCAATCAATTACAATATTATTTATATCTAAAGGTTAAAACATTACCAAAAACAATGTTATCGATGTTATATAAACAACATTATAACATGCAAACCCGTATGAAATTACAACTAGAAAATACGAATATAAAACTTAAAATCTAATGAAAATATGCCTAAAAAATAGTTAAAATGTGATTCAGGATATTAGATCCCAATACGAATACTCCTTAGATTATCAAAATGCTGTAGCAACATCACAAGCCCCAATGTTTACAACTGGAGGGTCGACTAGGTAAAACTCCAGTAGCGACTTTCAATAGTGACAGCAACTACGTGGAATTAAACTGTCACTTGCAATATAATTAAAAAGCTGAGGCATTTGATTCTCTCTTCTAATCACCGACCATAACCTAAAAGTTTACTTTCTGTAAGTACTACTTATAAATGGAGTAAAATCAAGGGAAAGGAGAAATTCGAAGGGGGTAAGCCGAGGGTTATCGGTAGGAATAACATTATTTAGGGAAAATCCAAAATATAGTGAATTGTATGAATGTTGACTTTTGACAGTTAATCATTGTACACATTGCAAGGTTTATTAGTATTTTATACTGTGAAATGAGATACGCAATAGCCCACTGTTGGCCTAGCACGTATAACTGCGTAAATGTAACGTAACATGTCGTTCACGTGAAACAGTACAAAAAGTCATGTATCCAGGGCAACTGTGACAGAGATAGCTCATAGTTTGTACGCCGAGGCGTGACGCTTATGATACTTTTCGCAAATTGTTTGAGCTACGGCCTGTTATCGTCCGCTTATTACCCTACTGTCTTAGAACTTTGGCTATCTATAGGTACTGCCAGCAGGACAAAAATAAATAGATACAGTTAGCCCTATCTGCTTTGCAGCAGATAATGTATTTACAAAAGTGACCTTTGCCAGAAAAGTTCACGATACTAATAATTAAAGACTGTCGTGAGAGTTATGATGTCAAGGAACTTTTGCCGGTTTTGAAATCAATTGTAAATGTTTTTCTATCGACTCTACTGTGTATGAAAAGCTCCATAAATACCTCGCTGTACTGACAAGATGGTACTTGATATCGGTTAATTGGTTTTGTATTTCGCAAGAATCCAAAACTCCTCCTTCCCAGTTCGTGCGAAGAAAGGGGTTTAAACCTCATTGTATCAGACGCTGGCTGGCATGGTAGTGACCGTAATTATGCGGTAAATTTCGAAAAGTTTTCAAAACAGTGACGCGCTATGAGACTATGTATATCAATAGAGGAATGACAATAGGATTCATATTACATAGTCTTAAACCTTCATATACCGGGATAATTCAAACAACAGATTTTTGATTGAAGCGCACGTACATTTACGTCAATGGTACTCAAAGGGTACGCCAGATTTCAAGTATTCAGTGGAACAAGATAGGATTTTTGTCCACACGGGATCTTTTACTTTACATGGATTATCTCAAACCCTTGCTATTTAGGACTTTATGTCACATAACACGTTTTGTTTGTCTATAGATCCTCTATCGATATACAAAGTTTTATAGAGCGCGTCTTTTTTGATTTTTTTCCGAAACTCCCGCGAAACCAGGTGCACCACTGTACCAAAAGGTTCCAAAACAAGTGTTACCAAACTTAGTTTAGTTTCCAAACACATTATTGTCGATTTCAGAGCACTTATGACTATAAACAACAGCATTTGTTCCCTGATTTGTTTATCATATAAGCCTAATTTTTTTATGAAGAAGATATAACAGGGTTTTATTACGTTGCTTTGTTTTGGTTTTGCAGAACAGCCAATTGTGGCTCATTCTCACTTTGTGAGAAATAACATAATTATATTTAAAACATGCTGGGATCGTTTTTAACCAAAATATACTAGGACAAAGAGCCCCTTATTCGTTATTAAAAACTTAGAACTAAAATAAGTAAACTAGACCTAGACACCTTAAGAAAAACGCATAGCGCGTACTTGTCCATATTTAAAAAATAACTCTTTTTTACTTCTTAATATTATCCGATTTCATGCGTTCTTAAAGAAATAACTCTTTTCTACTTCTTAATATTGTGATTCAGTCAGTTCATCAGTGATTTTTTCAAGTAAACTGCAAATTGTTTACTAGGCTCATGCATTTAGATTTTTTCACTTGTTGAAAGTACTAAAAAGGTAACTATATAGTATTTTAATATAAGATAGAAGATATAAGAGATACAAAAGAACTGTTTCTTTTAGTATGGACAGTTGCGAGCTATGCGTCCCTCTTAAAGGAAAACCAACACAAACATAACTACTAACATGCAACTTTAAAGTAGGCGGCAAAAATATTCGTATCACATCACAATTTCTTATATACCAAGGTTTGTTTTTGATGAAATATTTCAAGGTATCTTTTTACAAACTAAACGAGGTCCTTTTTTGTTTTTCGCTGGTTGGGAAGTGCTTGGCTTTTCAAAACCATACTTGTGCTTGAGTCGCTCACGTATCAAAAGCCCTTTGATAAGGCGCCTCCAGTTGCCGTAAACGCGGAGTTCCATTTTTTCGATCTCCTTGCGCTCTTGTTCCTCTTGATCCTGATAAATCAAATAGCATAATCTCATAAACACTACAAAGGCAATCCACAGGGAAAATACTAAAACATATTTCGTAAGATACCGAACGAGATATAGTGAAATGTCATAGTACCACAAGGCGACGTTTGTATCTGTAGCCTTTTAATAGGACTTCATTTATTTTACCAATAATCTCTTTTGTGACTCAAATATAAGTATAAAAGTTGTCCTCAAATCGAACCTACAAAATTTTTTAGATCTTTGTATAAACGATTTTACTATAACCAATGAGTCGAGTCTGTCAATAGGCCATGGCATGGTTATACTCTAAGGTCCCAGATACACGATCAGCTGGAAGCAGTCATCATGGACTACTTCATGCTGAGACTGCACAGTGAACTACAGTCTTCTACGTACACACACACACACGAAACCGGTCGAGCAGTTGCAAATGCTTCGAGTGGTTGGCGGTCAAGCAGTCGCCAGGCATACACTGACTGCTCGAGCAGTTACGCGACAGTAGTCGACAGCAATAAAGAGAATTGAAATTGTGACCTGTTGACTGCTCCAGCAGTTATCTATGGCAGCTTTAAGCTGTTGACTATGACTGCAAGAGCAGTCCAATGTTGATCCGATGATGATGAGTCCGTGTATATCAGCTCTAAGGCAGAATCCACGTTGCTATTCAAATTTAGTTGTGTGTTTGATTTAGTAACAATTGAAACGGCTAATGTTTTACTCTCGAGAATGAAAATAGTACAGAGTACAGCGAGAGTCCTAGCGAGAGCACATCTCATGCCAAAAAGTTTAGTTGTGTCGGTTTGAGGGCAAATCATATTATTTCGAAATTAATTCATCTTCAGCTATGTGATTGGTGAACGAAAGAAACGTATCCATTAATTTATCGTTATTTCTTTTTATGTTTTGAGTATCGTACTGGAACTAACAAAGGAACGTCAAAATTCGCCAACTTTACGTAAATAAATCATATATGAATACATAGGATACTTTCATCATCATCTTCATCGATCACCACGCGGGTGAAACCGCTAAAACGGGACACAGTTAGTGATATTGTATATCCGTTGACCTAAATTTCTAGTCAATAAGGAAGGTCTAAACACAAGCCATAGAAAAAATCCGGTTGTTGACAAGATTATGTATATAAGTATATATTTTATACGTAATCTTGCCGACAACTAAGTATTAATAAGGCTGTGTCCGCAGGTCAATTCGGTTTAATACCATAATACATAAGTTAATATCAAAAATAGGTTAAAATGGAAAGTGAATGAAATTGCGTGATCCAAGAATATTTACAAATTATTACAGTTTCTTTACTCACGTGATAAATATTCACAAATATATTATGTCGCAGAGCATGTACTGGATTCTAATGGAATGTTAAGCAATTATTGTTCATTGTTGTTAAATGTTTAGTTCCCTCGTTTTAATTTTTATAGTTATAGTGTCAAGATCCAGAGGGTAAATGAGAGAATACCTACGTTTGTATTGTACGTACTTTAAGGACTATTAACTAGATACTAATCTGTGGACCCTGATTCAGCCGTTTTGTTACGGCTGGATGAACATAGATTATGATAAAATAATATATCTAATTTATTGATTCAGGCGTTACTTTGCGGAAATCCATTATCAAAAACGATATTAGAAGAAATATTTAGTGACACTTCCGCTAAAAACAATCCTTATGGCATAGTTGCGGTGTGCACTACGGCACCACCTTCCCTCCCGCACTAACTGCAAACAGGAAGTATACAGAATAAACAACACACAAAATAACCCAATCAACCAACAACGATTCAACACGTGTTTCGCCTGTACACGAGGCATCCTCAGATGTTGACTCGTCAAGCGCTAGACCGACAGTGAAGAGTTGACAGTGTTTTTAGCAGAAGTGTCACTAAATATTTCTTCTAATATCGTTTTTTTATTAAATAATCTATGTTTTGCATTACGGCTGCCTATAATATAACTTAAATCGAGCTGCGTGAAAATCTTTGAATGTTTACCTTAATCCAAGCTTCAGTGATGATCTCTTCGTACTCCTTACAAACGACAAAGCCGTCGTACACGGGATGCGACCAGCCGCCGTTGAAGTCGAAGCCAGTCATGGCTGGCGCGCAGTCGATGTTCAGTTTTCGCGCCACTTTGTTCAAACCAGGCACTGGAATGTAATAATTAAATAAATGTTGAGAGGAAATATCGAGTACCAGCAGTGGGAACATAATGGAGTGATACTCGTACTTTGCTTTCTAACTCTTGACATTCCATGTAACGAATAAGGTTTGATATCATTACTCATATATACTCGTAAATACTTATAAAATAAAGGAGTAGAGACCAAAAAGTACTTGGCAAAAAAATGTGGGTAGGGACTTAAAATTACGTACTGAACAAAAATATGACGTTTTTGAAACAAATTCTGTCTGTATGTTTACGCATAACTTAAAAACTACCGCACAGATTTCGATGAAATATGGTATATGGATAGAATAGAGCCCAGAGCTTTCAACTTTACACTTTTTATCTTGATCCGTCATATAAATCTAAGATTATTTATTTATTATTATTAAAACAATACATCTATCATTACAGGCTTATCCTAATGCAATAGAGTAGTAGAAAAATAGTAATTATTATTTACAATATGACAAATTGAACATAATAGCCCTTACGAACTCGCTCTGTGAATAATGGAAAATGACAATTTTCTCCGCCACCTGGTTAAGTGCTTGTATTGTCTTTGTTAGTGGTGCTTTGTTGAGCAGGTTGGTTCTTCCGCGAGGCACCACAAATAGTGGTGGCCGCCTGCGCTGTCCCACATATCCGTCTGGCACGCACAACATCATCGTTTGTAAGATGATCGGATTGGTCATTATTCCCCTGTACACCTTCAACAGATACACAGCGCGCGCCACGTCCCTTCTAGTTTCCAACTTGTTGTATCCAACCATGCCCAAAACGAACAAGGTTGGGTACATCAGAAGATAGAACGGGTAGACGCCGTATATTTTCCAGTATAGGGAGATATATCGAGCGAACTTATTTTGAATGCGCTCCATCATCAGACTATATTTTTCTTCATGAGGAGCCCATACTGACGCCGCGCTCTCCAACTGGCTTCTAACTAGTGCATCATATATTGCTGTCAGAGCATTGTGGTTAGTAAAACCACTAGCTTGGCGTAAAATGAATCCTAGAATTCTGTACGCCTTTTTACAAACACTGACAACATGTACTCTGAACCTCGTCTCCGTGTCTAGACGAACCCCTAGATCTCTCACCGATTCCACTCGCTTCAACTGTGCGTCATCAATCTTGTAATCGTATTTAAATGGTGCAGTTGCTCTACTGAAAGTTATTATAGAACATTTGTCCACGTTAAACAGCAATTTGTTCTTCCTGCCCCACTCAACTACCCAATGTCTTTTTGCAATCGTACACAATCCTCCCTCTCTTTAATCGGTAAGATGGCAGCATGACCTCTGTATGCTACACGGTCTCATATAAAACTGGGATCTTGATTGAGTGGTCGACGCGCAAGAACTTCTGTGGTACCTACGTACGTGCTACGGCTAAACCTACGCTATATATATATATCACACCAGTTCGTGTATTACTAGGAGTAGGGTGGTAGAGGTGTATAAGTAATTATAATTAAGAATGTAACACGTATTTTGATTTTTGCAATACTAGAGTACTTTATACTAAACATAATGAAATAGAATTTATTTTTAAATACAACATAACAAATCGCCACGCCCACGTCCTTGAAGGGGTAGGCAGCGGTGTTTGAAACACCTATGGTTCGCCATAGGGATAATATTTTTTTGGCCCCATGTAATGGCTAGGCAATCCCATCTACCGGGTACTGTTCCAGACTTCAGACTGCTATTGACAATTTCTTTGTGCGAAAAACCCAATAATGGTCCGACCCGGGTATTGAACCCGATTCCAAAGCAGCGCTCCCACCACTACACCAAGACCAAGCGAGCGTGTTCGCTGGTGGGTCAGCTAGTAACCCATAAACGCTGGGACAGTGTAAAATAAAAATATTTTATTACTTTATATGATTTTTGGAACACTAGCTCCTGTTTAGTGAAACCAAGAAAAGAAATAAACATTACATATCTCAACGGATTCGAGCCCGCGTCTTCCGAACATCCGTGTTGAATCCCTTCCGAGAATAAAGTAATTCTACTCTCTGAAATTCCATAATAAGAGCCGTTGGCGACTCTTGCCTAACTTCATGGACATGTGCTAAGAACTTTACAGAGTTATGACCTGCATCTACTCACATTTGACGTGAACAGTTCCTTTAGGCAGCATGCAATCCTTGAACAGCTCGACGTTGCCGTAAGCGTTGCGAGGCACAATTCCGTTCTCAGCCGTCGGCGGTTCGTAGTCCTGCACCTGCCATGGACCGAATATTTCCAGCGGCTTGTCGGTTATCAACTTGTTGGAAAGCTGAAATGATTTGAATATTGTTATTTTTGCTTTTTGTTTTAAGTTGCCAGTCTTCATTTTAATTCAAATTCAAACACACTTTATTGAACACCAATATAAGTCCAATACAACATAAGAAAACATGTAATATAAAATTGAGGTGGAACAATGGGCGGCCTAATCGCTAAAAGCAATTTCTTGGAGACAACCGTAGCATGGACAGAAATAATAAGCATAGTATTTCGGCAGTAACGTCGAAAATTAGAACAAAATTAAAAATGTATAAAAATTAAAACATTGTTTAGTGAATGATTTTTTATAGTACATCGAGGACTGGACCGGGGTTTGCAATTGGAGTGAGTTTGAAGAACGAAGAGAGCAAGTAAGATGGAGGAACGTAAAATTTTCCTTGAGGTAAGGAGGAGTCGTTGGAATAAAGAGGATACTGTTGAGGGGGGAGAGAACATGAGCATCTCGGCGACGTCGAATAGGTAACCATTTTAACGTATTGCGATACTGAGAGATATGCTCATACTTGCGCAAGCAAAATATGAACCGAATGCAAAAGTTTTGTAAACGTTCAAGCTTATCAATCTGTGCTTCAGTTAAATCTAGATAGGAAGCGTCGGCGTAATCTAGTATTGGAGGGATTGTGCTAATTTGTGTAATTGTTTAATCAGCCCATTGGAGAGGAATATGGGCCATAATCCATCACGCGAGCCCTGTGTGGGTAGGTAGGCGACATAAATACCAATGTTTGATTATAATTAAAAAAGACACCAACAAAAACACTTACCCTATCCCATTTAGGTCGTGCTTTCACAACTTTGTACGGACTCTGGCCCAGTTTGACCACCTTGGCTTCCTTGAGCCAGGTGTCACGTGACCGGCAAGTGTAGACGCACTCTCGCGCGTACACGGGCTCGTTGCGGACGAAGCCGAGAGTGGCCGCGTCTGGGGGATACAACGCTTCGTACTTCAGCAGGTGGCGCTTAAGGGCGTACAATGGATGGTTTTTGTACCTGAAATTATAAAAAAACCGAGTTAGATCGAGATGTCAAGCAGACTTTAACTGTCACATAGCTAACATAAGAAGTAACATAAACTATTATCATCAGATATCAGTCATCACACAGGTTAAACCGCGGCGCGCAGCTTCTTATGCATTAAAGGACGATTGTAAGCACTATTGTTAAGCATGCAAGAAACTCACTATGACACTACAGGAATGTATTGATTAATTAAATCAATCTTGATTAAACAAATTTTCTAAATTGAGACTAAAGAGCTACAGATAATTCCATTCGATACTCTACTAGATCGGATTTTAGCACAAGTTGCAAGGATTAACACAGCTCATCTGTCCGGCGCGGGCATGGGCTGCACTTGTTTACTTTCGAGCTACCACAAAATAAATTAAATGCGAATAATTTTAGTGATCTAGCCTAGCCTCAAGACAAGAGTCTTTGACCAATGTGTATTACCAGTGATGACATATGGCACTGAAACGTGGTCTCTTACTATGGGCCTTGAGCTTTCAAAGTCACACAATGGAGAGCTATGGAGAGGGCTATGCGCGGGGTTTTTCAACGTGATCGAATCAGAAATGAGGAGATTCGTAGACGAACTAAAGTCACCGACATATCCCAGAAGACAAGCCAGTTGAAGTGGCAGTGGGCAGGCCACATAGCACGCAGAACAGATGGCCGATGGGGCCGAAAGGTTCTAGAGTGGAGACCACGGACCGGCAAGCGCAGCGTAAGTCGTCCACCGACAAGGTAGACTGACGACCTGATAAAGGTACGAGTAGCAGGATGTCGTTGGATGCAGGCCGCTTCCAACCCGTCCTTTTGGAAATTTGTGGGGGAGGCATATTTTCAGTAGTGGACGTCTTACGGCTGAGATGATGATGATGAATTTTAGTGACACATTTCATTCAAATTATCATCATGATGGGAATGAGTTACTAAAATTATACAATGACGTGACACTGCCGATCTAATCTGGTATGCCCAAAGATATATTCAAGAGCGGTAGTCACATTTGACAGTCTGTTATAGTCTGGTTAATAAATAAATAATAATGTCCTGTCCCACTCTAGTAAGTAGTATGCGAGCATTTCTCTTTGTTACGTATTTTTTATAGGTGTACGTTTTTATAAACCCTTACCTATACAGATAAATAAAATTTAAGTGTCTGTTTGTAATACCAAATTAACAGCTTTTCACTAACATTTTTTTTCCAAAATATAATGAAAGTATATACGTTTCTTACATTAAAAAACATGTTTTTTAGTTTATGTCTGTCTGTCTGATTGTTCCGGCTAATCTCTGAAACGGTTGTACCGCAGATTGCAGATAATTAATGTTAAAAGGAGTAACTTAGGCTCAATCATTTCAGAAAAAAAAACTCTGACTATCTGTCTGATACTTTTCATCATCATCAACCATCATCATGCGGGTAAAACCACAAGGCGCAGCTAGTTATTTCATATAATATTTAAGTACGAATGGCACTCCAGTTAGTTACAACTTTGTGTTCCGCCTGGAAAGAGCTCGGCAGTAGAGAGCGCATACACCTCTCCTGCTAAATAACGATACAAATAAAGTAGGTAATTTATAAATCGCTAATTACGTCTTTCATTGATCACCCTAAATCTAATATGATTTTTCGCAGTTCATGTAAAAGTAAACAATCTTATAAATTTATTAAAAGCACCGTTATTTAATTTATACGCTTTTTCAAACACTGGAATAGAGCAACAATGCTATGACACGCCACCGTGTCAATTTCGCGTAAGCTTTCGGGCGACGAAGAAATAATAGTATAACAGGTGACTCAGTTTCTTAGGATTTAAAGTATCATATGGTTTAGCTCGATATGAATAGTAGAATAGAGTAGAATATGTATCTTTACTCTCCGAGAATGTTCTACATAGTTCAATCAGCACTTTAAAATATATACACTTACTCAGCAATACTTTTCGGCAAAGGCGCTTCTAGCTGCATTCTATCCAAGGATTCATCTTCCTCTCTATCTCTAGCATTCCTCGGGCCGAGCCATGGTTGCACTGCTGTCTTCCACCACTCAGGTTCAGCTCTTTGTTTCCGAGTTACTGTGTTCCAGTGAGGTACATAGCGACGGGTCAAGTCTTTGAGATAGTTGTTGTTGTCCCATCCAACTACGTAACAGACTGGGTGGGTTGCTTGACTCTGGAATATAACAGAAATCAGTTTAAAAAAACACCTTCAAACTCTAGAAAGCTTCAAATTTTTCTGTCTGATCTGATAGCGTTATATCATCTTATTGAACTGTAGTGCTTTAAACACCTTTCAAAAGATTCAAAACGCGATTTGTCGGTAAGATCTACGAAATTTTTAGTCAAATATTTTCTTCGAAACCATTCTGATAACCGTCATATTACAAAACCTTCTCCGACTGACGTGGTAGTCTGAACATTTTTGAAATCTATTACAGACCTATTTTTTATTTAAATATTATTATTATTTTAAATTATAATACTACAACCAGTTGCAGAAATGATCTTTAACTTTTAAAGACGTCATTAAATCTTTATCCGACTTTAAATCGTTGCACAAACTAAAAATTCAATCAAATTTTAAAGTTCCTTTAAATTTATCTAAAGAAACGTCAAATTGTCCATATCGTGTATTTTGAATTGCATAAAACCTCATAAGAGCTCATTAGTGCTTAAAGGAACATTAAATAGACAGATCAGGGATTAAAATTTAATTGGTCGACATCCATAATACAGACTTTTGTAAAATATTCGAATACAATTTTGCAATAATATACCTAGTAAAACATGTCTTTAATGTTTAAGTGTTTTATCATAGTCCCATGCAGAAGATCACGTTCCCCGCAGCCAAATTTCAGACAAAGTAAGTTTCTTTTCTAAAACAATAGTGAAGAGTTTCGTATACAGTACCTACCAAGATTCCAAAGATGCAGTTCTGCATATCAAATATATTATTGATTTGGAACCAATGACAAAAAAATAAAGCTATTGATGATTGATAAACCACAGCTTCTGATTTATCTGATCGTCATATAGCTGATACTTCGCAATGTGATCTTTCCATACACAGTTTGTACAATTGTACAAAACGTAAGTCACGTACTGGCAAAGTTAAGCCATGTGTATATAAATACCGTGTATATAATAAAGGGTGTTTGTTTTAGAGGTATAGAACTTTGAAATGGAATAAAACAAAGATGTGTTTTTAAAATCGATATGAAATTTACTTTATTTGAAAGATAATCTTCTGGCATTATAATTTAAATATGACTTCTGGCATATGACTGTCACGGCTGGCTTGGACGTAGTCTAATGTGGAGGTCCAATTTTCGAAGTCTTTTTCAAACATTTGTGACCGTATAGCGGCAATAACGCGGCGAATGTTGTCCTCCAAGTGGTCAATCGTTTAGGGTTTGTCGGCATAGACTTGCGACTTCACATATCCCCACGAAAAATAGTCAAGCAGCGTTAAATCGCACAATCTTGGAGGCCAATTCACGGGTCCAAAACGTGAAACTATGCGGTTACCAAAGGTTTCCTTTAATAAATCAATTTTGGCACGAGCTGTGTGACATGTTGCGCCGTCTCGTTGAACCACAGCTCCTGCACATCATGCGGTTGTTCAATTGTGGCACGAAAAAGTGAGTAATCATGGCTCTATACCGATCACCATGAACTGTAACGCTATCGCCAGCATCGTTTTTAAAGAAGAACGGACCAATTATTCCACCAGCCCATAAAGCACACCAAACAGTCAGTGTTGTTTTCTGGATGTAACGATGTCTTAACATACACTTGAGGATTATCTTCACTCCAAATACGGCAGTTTCGTTTATTGACGTATCCATGTAACCAAAAGTGAACTTCATCGCTAAACAAAATTCGCTTATGAATATCGGGATGAAGGGAAATCAGGATTTTCAAAATAAATTTGCACAATTTGGAAGCGTTGTTCAGACGTCTGTTTATTCATGTTGAAATACCGAACCAAACTAATCGTAAATCACTTCACAGCTGACAAAATGGCCGCCAATCAAAAAAGTGTTGCCAACTTAAAGTTCTATACCCGTAAAAAAAACACCCATTATATGTACTAAAATATTAAATGAGTTTTTTTTCGTAATTTGTAAAAAAAACTCTACATATAGTGGGAACTTTGGGCCAAAATGTGATATGAATCGAAGACACTCAGAAAGTTGATGAATTAAAATGGTAGCTTGAGCGAAGAAGAGATATATGTACATACTAAGCAGGCG
Organism: Selenia dentaria; assembly: GCA_917880725.1. Taxonomy (NCBI): domain Eukaryota; kingdom Metazoa; phylum Arthropoda; class Insecta; order Lepidoptera; family Geometridae; genus Selenia; species Selenia dentaria. Next base: position 20,160,151 of record OU862880.1, on the reverse strand, counting down.
ATTAGGTCGTTAAGGTTCAGGTTAAGGTCAATTACGAAGGACAATATTTTCCGGGAAAAATCACACCAATAGTAGTCCAACAAATAACACCTATTTAATCACCACTATGGCAAAGGGTAACAGTTTTGGAAATGACAGAAAAATGTGATGAAATATGATACCAAGCAAACATGGTGATAAAAAATCATGGAACCTAAACTGGTGACAAAAAAAGATAATTATCACGTTCCAGAGCGCCAAGATTTATCTGTTTTTAATTTGTGTGTAATAAATGATTTTTTATAAACAATACAAAGTTATTCATTTTAGATATTTTTTTCTAGTACAACTAGCACGTTATATGTTTTTATCATTTTCTAAGATGTTGCACAAACAGCTAAATGGGGTTTATTTATGTCTTTTATTTATTTATTATTTGGAACTACAAACAGTACTAACACTAAAATTTTAACACACAATGAGTAAATACACAAAACATGTTCATGCTTCGAGTAATAAATGTTAGACCCACACCGTAGTCCACGAGTTAGCAATTTGCGGTTTGTGTGTGCATATAGCTCGCTATTGTAAAGTAGACTAAATTACGTAGGTACATATTAGTTCTTTACACAAACGTTAACATTCTTTATAACTAATTTAAAATCAATACTAGGTACATTGTATAAATATAGTATAGTATAGTTATAGTAGAAATGGAAAATTAGTATATAATTGTTATAATTTGCTTTTAAGGATGGCAAAGACATTTTGTTTGAAAACAGTAGGAGTTGTAGAAAATATATCTAAATCGACAAAGTGTGAATTATACAAATCAACTGCTCGGCGTGTGGGCGCGCGTACACCAGCGTTTGTTCTAGTTGTTTGAGTATAGAAAACTCGACGCGTGCGTACTTGTCGCATGAAATATGTTCTTGGAACAGTGTAGCATAATTTATTACAATTATTACAGTGTATGTCTGGGTTTGTTCATTATGAAGTTATAGGTCATTTAGTGATGCGTCACAAAGTAACCCCACACTCGGGGTAATTTTGTGCCACACTTTGAAAGGTTATACATAGGGATTACCACTTCCCCTACCATACTTAAAACAAAAGGTTTCATTCATAAAGTGACGTAAATTTAAGTGCGTAGTAGGGAAAGGGTTCATGCTGTTTTGGTTAAGATGTCAACTTTGTCGTTTGTGCAACTCCATTAAAATAATCGTGTCATTAGCACTAAAGCTGGGTTAACTAATGGACTGAAAATGAATAGCTTTTTGCAACTGGCTGACAGTCTAACAAACATAAATAAGTTAACGCAAAATTGGAATCTAAGTATCAAAAACTATTGAAATTATGAACTGTAAAAATTGTGTCTACCATAATACTCGTACCAACTCTGTGGTGTTATGAAAATTACAGCACTTTTGTGGCAGAAGTTTAAACCGCAACTGATAAATCAATCTGTAGATAATATTCCATACCATTTAAATATGTTACTCATTTACGTCAACTTTCCACTACTTGCAACAATCTACCTAAAATTTATATATTGTAAAACTGTGTAGCAAACGCGATACGCGACTTCTTTCGATAAAAGTGTAATAACAACATATTAAAGGCAAATAAAACAGCCATATAAATCGTCAAACAAAAATGAAACAAAAAACAAAATCTACTTTTCAAACCGTAGTGCAACGCCCGCTCCGTATATAAGGCATTTGATAATTAGTGCACAATATCGAATGGGGTGGATTGAAATCGGTAACTGATCATGAAAGTGAAATAAGAAAAATGTACACACATACACACTTCTCCGCGACTAAGAACCATAGCGCGCCTGAACGCAAGACGCACTGAAAACAAGTATCACGTTGCCTAGCCCGGACCCGCCGTCGTATAGGCACTAGGTTTAGGCATAGAGATCAGCTGTGTAAACATTCGCAAGCAGGTAAGTTCGTACGTCGTTGTACCTATTCTAAGTGGATAGGTATCTCCCGCTTAGTCTAGTTATCTATTTTGTGATGTAGCGGCGCCGTCAAGCGTTCAGTCGCACTTTGGTTCTTATTCGCGGAGAATTGTATATGGGTTATTCATAATAAAAAAATATGTAACTTTTCTTCTCTCACTTTCATGACCCAGTTCTCGATCCCAAACCACCCCGTTCAATATTGTGCTCTAATTATCAAAGACCTTTTATGGTGTTAGAATCGCCTTAATAATCACTAAACGTCACTCGTATGTGTACCAAATTTCGTACAATGGCTGACAGATAATGGTAGATATTCCAAATACACGTTTGCCTTCTACTTTTATCATATTATGTACCGCCAAGAAATGGGACTTCTTGCCTGAGTCTGTTTTCCGAGAGGAAAAATTTGGGAGGTTTCAAGTCAAGAGTAAATTTAGCACAGTCTCTCTCTCCTAAAATATATATTTCCGCTAAATCATCGACCGCGTCTTCACTTAATATCGGAGAGTAATGGTTAAACGCAAGTCACCGAATTACCATGACAGATAAAGTTTTGAATCTTTTATCCAACCTGTATTTCCAGCAAAATATTTATAGTATTAAAAGATAACACTCACATAAAAATCATTGGTACAGTGCACTTTCCCTTTGATAACATCAACCGCTATCCATTGTTCTAATTCTTCCACAAATATTTCACACCACACGTTTACTTTCCTACTCATAATAGCATCGTCTTCAGATGACAGTACCCTGCGGTCGAGCCGGCTTTTGCTTGTGCTTGGTCTGGCTCCAGGGTTTAATTTGGTGGCTTTAGGACTTATTTTTGTGGGTTTAAAGTCTTCGTCACTTTCGGAATCGCGTGGTTTTACATCTTCCACTGGTAAATAGTCACTGTCATCATCTGATTCTTTCTTCACTTTCCCTAGGAAGAAAAGTAAAAGCAACTATAAAATTTAAAAAAAAAAACAAGCCGTAAACATAACGATTTATTATCTGTTCACTGAATCAAACTAATTGGAGGTCCTTACAGATGAAATTGGCGTTTTGTCGAATGGGCTTTGATCTCAAATATCTGGTGTTTGACTAGGAATTACAAATTCAAATTTATTTCAAACTAGCGACTGCCCGCGACTTCGTTCGCGTAGTAGGCTTAAGCTAGGTTCAAATTGCTGTGTTGGGGTGTGTCGGGGCGCCTTGTGTCGTGTCGCGGAGCGTTCACACTGATGTGTTGTGTTGGGGCGCAATATGGCACATTTTCAGATCATTCATCGTGTGAGAGTTGTGGTGTGGAAAAACATGTTTTAAAATGGAATCATCTGATACTGACAGTGGTTTTGATGAAGATATTCAATTTCTACTATTGGCGACTCTTATTAATCCTATAAATCGCTTAAGAGAGACCAGAGGCGTATTTCACTGTCTCGTTCAAGAATTACAAAGTTATATGCCGAAAGATTCCATGTATATTTCAGATTTATAATTGTACAGTTTGAGCATGTACATTGTACATACTTTAATAGAAAATAATATGAAAAAATACACACGCAGTTTCGCAGACCAATAGGATTTTTTTAGTAGAACCACGTAGAATGAAGCGAAACAATGCAATATCTAGTTTTACAGAATGAACTGTGTCCCACGCGGTTACGCGTCGTACTGACAGATTCACATTGGTGTGGTGTGTTGGGGCGCGACAGATCCCCCACCACCTCTCTGGCGCGACCGAACGTCGAGCGATTTTACCGCGCCAGAACCCAACACAACCCACTGATGTGAATCTAGTCACAAGAAATAAACGTAACCGATAGCGTTCTGGCGCGCCACAACACACCCTGACGCAACAATATGAACCTACCTTGAGCGTTCGGTCTCGCCATAACCTCCCATCTTTTCTTGATTTTCTTTCTTATGAACCTTCTGGCAACACATCAAAAAAAGGATTAGCGAGATTGCTCCATCCATTCTCAAGTTAGATCGGGTGATCATGAGAAATAGGGGTTTATTTATGTATAGGTATATATATTTAGGCTTGTGTATTTGTTTTCTCAAAAAAATATAAATCAAATAATTTATTCTGTATAGGCCTACGGGGGCACTTAGAAATGGTCATATTACATTTATTATTTTAATTTAGTGATTCATTTGTCACATTATAAAAAAACTTAAAATATCGCGTTATTTACAAATACGAGTTTTACTTCGGCACGAACGTTGCTGTAACAGCTCGAAGGATTAATGTGTATGGAGAAGAAAAAGAAAACACGGTACGTTTTTAGTTCCAACGTTTACGTAATGGCATTTTTTACATACAGAAATAACCTCGTGGACGACTGGAAACCCTAGTTTACAACGAAGAATTAAAGGTGATCGTGGAAGCAGATCCAAGCATTAACAGCACAGTCGCAAAACAATATGAGTATTATTAAATCGGCGAGCAATATTTTATATGTTTTAGTGGTTTCGTGAAATGTGCGGTGCCAGGGTTTAAAAACGATTTCCGGTAGCAAAATAGAAGGCAACTTATTTTTTTCGGTAAGTATTATAATATAAACATCTAATAAGGCGCTACCATAGATAAGTATGAATAACACATTTGCTTAAGATCGGCACAAACCGGAGCGATACGCGCGCTTTATAGCTTGCGTATGTATACTCTAATGTAAGCTATCTCTATTCCAAATTTTACCCAAAGTCATTGATCTGTTGGAGCATGAAGAAGTAACGAATATACTTACACACTTATATCCTAACTCACTCACTCACAAATTTTTACATTTATAATATTAGTGTGATGAGAAGTGATAGTCTGAGTATTGAATATTTTATGCTACTACTACTTACTTTTATAACAATAGAAGTTATGAAGTTGTAAAGGTTTAGGACGGACAGAACGATTTTCTTACGAAACGCTAACATAATTGCATCACAATATTCATTATTAAACAAGTATAGTTTTAAGTGCGCCATCTTTACATGTCATCTAACAAATGTTACGGCACAAGGATTTCAAGCTGCTAAAGATTAGGTTTAGATAGAAAATATGTATATAGCAGATTAATACCTTTTTAAAGCAGTGAACCTACCTTTCACAATTCCTTTCTTGGCTTCTTCCTTAGCGCCTTTTATTCTACCTTTGATAATATTAACCAAGTCACCTGTAACATCGTTTTTAGGCTTTGCTTTAGATTTTGTTAGTCCTCTATGACTAACTCTTTGTGCATCTTCTATTTTCTCCTGCAGTTTCAGCTTCTGAAGACTCAATTTCGATTTCTTAGGCTCACTGTTGGTATCATCAAAATATTTACTTTTTTGTGTTTTACTGCCTGGTACACTTCTAGTTCTTGTTTTTGTTTTTACATCTAACTGTTCTTGATGGTCTCCATTAACAACTTCAGTGTGAGATCTTTTTCTCGTGGATCTTCCTTTAGTTTCTTGTTCACTGTTTTCGCCTTTTATGGCAAAGTATTTGCTTTCAGTTGTTTCTTTGCTTTCATCTGTAATTAGAATTTTAGGCACGCTTAAGTCCTTTTTATTTTGAGGTTCTGCAACAGTTTTGTTCTTGTTAGAAGTTGTGATTTCTTGGGGAGGAATTTTATTATTTATTCTTGTTTTACGAGGGCTAGCTACTTTTTCAAGTAGTAAACCTTTAGACATATTGTCGAAATTCCCATCATTAGCTGTCGTTTTTAAGGATAAAGACTTAGGTGATTTTATAGTATTCAATTTCACAGTTTTGTTAGTGGCCGAAAGATTTACAGATACATCTTTATTGCTTTTATCATTTTTCTTTTGAGGTGACTTGGAAAGTTCTGGCTTTTTTGATGTATTGGATTTTATAGATTTTGAAGTCACTCCATTGTCATTTGTTTTGATTTTAGATACACTTTCAGAGTGATCTCCCTTGCCTTTATTGGCGTTTATTCTTTCTGGTGACTTTCCCTTTCTGTCTTGCTTGATGCCTTTACTTACTGGTGACTTCGGAACTTCTAGATTTTTCATTGGCATGCTTGATTTTGTTAAAGATTTAGATGACAAATCATTTTTATTGCTGTGTTCACTTTCAGATTGAGCTCCTATGTTATTATTGGCAAGTTTTCTTTTGGGTGACTTGCAACGTTCGGTTGTTATATTCGTTTTTGTATGCAATTCTTTCTTAGACCTTTTTGGCGGTGAAACACTTTCATTTTCCTCAGCCTTATTTGCATTTGCGGCTTCGATCTTTTTAGCTCTTGTAGATCTTAGACTTCTAGTTTTTGTATTAGGATTATCATCATTTCCATCTACTTGCATTATGTTATCAAGCTCGCTGTCACTTGATATGCAACTGTCATCAATGCCATCAACCTGCGGAAGATTTTTATTTGACTTGGGTATAGCGTTATTATCACTTGTTTTAGATTTCGTTTGAGATGCCTTTGATTTTTCCTCTTTCTTTACATGTTTTTCATCCTTAGATTTAGTAGATAGCGAACATAATTCTGAACTAGGTGGTCTGATAGGTACGGTAACAAAATTAAACATAATACGACATTGCAGACCTAAAGCTCTCAACATTGCGACAAATATAAATACTGAATATTTTCGCGCTGACACAGTTCTTTTCTTAATTTGATCCAACAAGATATTTCTCAGTGGTGGTGCCTTAGGTCTAAATTTGTTTTCATTTTTGTCTTCTTTGAGAGTGAGTTTATCTTTAAACCATACAGCGATTTGTTCTACGTATTTCATATTAAGTCGATCTTCTGGATAGCAGCCCTTTGGAACCATTGCAATTACAGCAGCCATAATTTCTTGGTCATTTAAAACTCTGTTAACATAATTTCCGTGACCAATCCAACAGAGGACATGAACTTTGTGCATAAAAACTTGGTGTTCTTTTTTGACTCTGTTAATTTTTCTTTTCATCATCATTTCTACATCTATCTTTTTAGATTTTCTACAAATGGAGTCAGGTAGTGCCACCACAAGTTGCAACCCTTGTTGAGGTATGGCTTTTGATTCTGAAAAAATAAATTAATATTGATTGACTCTCACAATAGTTTGTTTAAATTGTCTACAGGCAGGTAATTCTGTAATATGATATATAATCTTATTACATTACTACCTTTAATGTCTTCTGTAGACCATTTAAACAGTGTGAAGAACATCATTAGGCATTTATCTCTAGATTTCATATTGTACTGTTTACCTTTCACTTCTTCCCAATCTTCTACTTCAGATTCACTGTCATCTCTGTTTTTTTTAGGTCTTTGTTTCATCTTTAATTTTTTTTTCGTTGGAACTATGTCTTCTCCCAAAGCCAAAAGATCTGTAACTTTTGATTCCTTTTCTTGTTCAATACTGCTTCTAGGCACATAGCTTTGGATAGATGCTTTTGTATTTTCGATAGTTGTTTTGTGTCTTTCGAGCTCCATAAAAGTTTTCTTAGCAATGTCTGCACTGTTGTCATTAGTGTTGGTGGCCCAAACCTGCAATATGAAAAACATAATGTTTAGATAAGATTACTTTGTGTTTAGTAGTCTAAAAATTAAAGGCACTTGAATACTATTGGGTGATTCTATAAGTGATGTCCATATGAGACAATAGATAGAGATTTTTGTTTTGTCTATATCTGTGATCAATCTTTGCTGATCTATGAGCAGATTGTTGTGATAATGTTTTAATAATCAAAATGTAATATTACTTCATCAATCCTAACTACTATTATAAATGCGAAAGTGAATTTGTTAGTAGGTTTCGATTTCATGTCCAAATGACTGAATGGATTTCGATGAAATTTGGCAAGGAGGTAGATTATATAATTCCAAAGACATAGAAATCTTTTCATCATCATCGCCATGCAAATGAATCCGCGGTATAAATATATTTAAATGAAGAAAATTTAACATAATGCCCACAAAATCTTAAATTTAATACATTTATATGTTAGTGCTAGGTGTGAGGGATTTACATCACAATATTATATTGTTTTCAAAGCAGATAGAAAATAAGAATACTCATGAAAAGTAATAAAATTATTCCAACACAAATAGCTAACAACTAAATGAAATAACTTGGAACTGATAGGTATTTGAAATTATGTATTTTAAATCCTGACAAATAATTTCGATTACTGTTTAACCATCTCTCTTTATTCCTCTTTTTTAAAGCATTTTTATGTTTGAGAATGAAACCATTTTTTCTAAGCCACTATGCATTAACATTTTAGAATGACACAAAACATTGTGATAATCAATAGTCTTATATTAAAAAGAGTTAGATGCATTATGTTAGAACTGACGTGAAGTCAATGTTGTCCCAGCTTTCGCGCATACAAGAACATACTATGCTGAGGTTCTTAGACATCATTCTAAGTGGTTGTACAGCCACATATATTGTTCCCGTATTAATATGCGAGTACCATATCTACTTCCTGACACCACCTAGTAACTACAGTAACTAAAACATTGTGTCCCATCTGTGGAAACATAATTAGAACACCTACTATTTACAAACAATTTTACCACAAAAACTAAAATTGACGGAGTCAGCAAAGCTTCTCAGTTTTGAGATTGACCAAGGAATGCTTTTGTCCATCTTTGTTCTTAACTTCAGGTCTCATCATTCAACCTATTTTGACAAATAGCTAAAATTTATACCCCTATTTTAAAAGTATAAATAGGTAAGCCTGTAATTAAATTTAGCACCTGAAATTCAATTCAAAATTGGGCTATTGTCATTAATTTTGTTGCGAAAATTACTTTGTAGGTTTGTATTTGCATTAGGATAAAACATAATCTGGCCTAACTAAACTATGAGATGTTTTTTTTATTTTCTGTGACTTTAAAAATTTTCATGGGAAAGTGTTGGTTATTGCATGGTTATAAGGACTTGTGAGGTTCTATTGTTCTCACAGCCACTAGTTTGTTTAATTACTTTTGTAAAGTTTTCTATGAAATTGCCATGTTTTCACTTACATCAGTGTATTCCTCTTTAGCTTCATTGTCACTATCCTCTTGTTCTTGAATAGAATATGGAATAAAAGCTGCAGCCTTTTTGGGTTTTGGTGCTTCATCATCACTGCTATCTTTAAATCATATAAAATAGAATATATAATTATAAATGTACTGAATAAGGAATATTTTAAAAAGAGTACCTTACCTACTAATTATATCCCTCACCAATTTTACATATGTAGCACTTGGACAAGATATTGCATACAGAATGATTACTATGGAGTGATTAGATTGGTGCAATACTATGTGGTGTGTGGATTAAAAAGAAATAATGGAATGGATGGACCGACTTTTAGAACTTTTACATCAAAAACAAGGGAAACCAGTAAAGACCTTGTAGAGATAACCAAACACCTGTCACTTTGACAGAACGCTCATGATCATTATGGTGTAGATGTAGAGCATGGTTCATGTAATCGTCAATATGGCAGCAGTTAAGACGTCATCGATGATGTAGTGTGGGTCATCGTAATCACGCTCACGGTGAAACGGACCGACTGTTATTGAGCTAATATCGATTATGGCTTAATTGAGACTGCACTGGAAATTATGTACAGATTTCGATAGTAGCAGAGTAGTAGTAGAGGAGGATAATTTGTATGTGTTTGCCCACTCTTGAAAAATTAAAATCGTACATGGCCATCTATGGATGCACAATTGCCAAAGGGATGGGTGCCTCAGTAAGTACTACATGGGTTAATAATAGTTATATTTAATGGTTACTTTGAAAGTATCAGCACACCTTTAAAAGTTTATATTTAGAAGTTTTATCCTGATGACGGAAAGAGAGCGCAAAATTTCACTATTTAAAAAACTTGCATGGCTGCACATGGTTGCAGAAGTTTCACCTAGTGAGCTCCCGACTATGATCAAATTTGCAAACCAGAGTTGCAAAAACCCCACAAAAAAAACAAGTGACTGTTGCTTTTTCGTTGATATGACCGATCTGGTATCTTTCAAATGATAATCTGTTATGTAAAAAAAATTTCCAGGTCCTTTACAGCATCAAAAAAACAAAACATTCCCTGATAACTATTGTATATTTGAATAGATAACATTTTGAATTGGATCCTTATTTGATTTGGCTTTACGGAATGTTTTTTGGCATACAAGTATGCAAAGGCAGCTTTACGGGTTAATTATAGTGAAACATCTATTTGTTCTATTTTATATCTGTTAACAGCGTAAATTTACACTGGTTATCCAGTACATTTTTTTTATTGTATTATTATGTTACATGCCTATTTCTTTTTTTAGTCAAACCATAGAGGTGAAGTCAACAGAAGAATTCATAAAAACACCACACATGACGAAAATTAATGAAATAAATTCTAAAAAGACCTATTGTATCTCTCAAGCAGGTGTAAAAGGAACATACAACCACAATGATATAATATTGATATATACTTTGAAAACCTGGTATAGGTTTTCAAAGTCTATTTTGTAAATTATTCATAATAGATCTACTGCTTACATTTCTATCACCACTGATAAGTGATTATAATTGTTTCCAAAATTTTAGTTTGCTTCTGCAGTTTTATTTTTGTGTATATTCCTTCCACGGTTGCCTCCCCTCATTGAGGTAAAACCGGTTTGTGCCATATAAAAAAGTACTCTGTGGTAATACTTACTCGTATTTAGAGATAAATGAAATTGAATGTGGTTAATGGCACAAACAAGTTTAGACATGACAAAAATAATTGGTACATTAACTATGTATTGTAATGATTGTGCAACAAAATTCATTTTGTATCAGTTATAATTAAATTTGATATATGCAGAAAATATAGGTATATTACCTATATGGATTTAGATTATATCTGCATAATTTTCGACTCGTTTTTTACTTCAGTCACTTTAATTTCTTGTAAATGTTCATATGTAAACTTACCACTTTCAGATAGATTAAGCACTGAAGGTAACAATTTATCAGCCTCTGTTAGATCTTTTACACTGAATAGTGAAAGCGGAATTTCATTTTCTTCAGTTTCAGCAGGGGTTTGTTTGTTTATTTTGCATAAAATTTCTTTAGAAAATATGCGTTGTTTGGTTTTGATCGGTTGTTTCTTTCGGCGCTTTTTTATAGACGTATTGATGAATTCATCAGCTGAAGATACCTGTTCTTCAATCTCTTCATCTTCAGATGATGGTTGTTCAGAGAATTGAGCTTCTGAGCCAGAATCACTGAAGTCACCGGTCTCACTCTCACTTACTTCATCTTTGTAGACAGTTTTTATCACTTTCTTTCGGGTATTAGGCATAGTTATGTTAAAAATCTCTTGCTAAGTAAAGTTTATTTTTATTAGTTCGGCGGAAAACTGCTATAATGCTAATTAAACTAGTAATGTAATGTAAAGTACCATTTAATATAGGTATGTACCATTTATTATTTTTGTTGAGTTGAAGTGAACCACAGACTATTTAGAGATATCATAGAGTAATCAGACAGTACGGTCCCAATTGAGCCATAATCGCTATTAGTGCGATAACAGTCGGTCCCTTTCACCGTGAGCGTGATTACGATGGCCCACGCTACGTCATCGATGACGTCTTAACTGCCGCCATATTGACGATTACATGAACCATGCTCTACACCATAATCGACGTGAGCGTTCTGTCAAAAGTGACAGGTGTTTGTTTATTTCTACAATGTCTTTACTGGTGTCCCTTCATTTTGATGTAAAAGTTGTAAAAGTCGGTCCATCCATTCCATTATTTCTTTTTAATCCACACACCACAAAGTTAACCTTCACACTATGCACGATATTTTTATGAATTTGTTTTTCGCGCGCAAATGGTTCGTTATTGCTACAACTCTGGTCCGAATTAACAACACACTTACAGTGCCACGAGCTGTCAAAACCGCGATATTTGTCTCGGACCTGCTTTGGTAGACGATAGCACAGTGAGCAAAATTATCGCAAAACGGACCACGGCAAGACTATATCCAAAGAGAAGTGAGAAGGTGAAGGGGTTAGAGGCCACAGAATTTGACAGATTACTTTCTTTTCCTCTAGGCGCGATCGCTTAGCTTTTAAGGCATTGGTGGTGTCAGTGATGGCTCTTTTGTTAAAGCGTTCGTAAAGCTCAAAATCGTTAATTTTGCCACTTTTGCCCACACCCTATTCGCACGCTCAACTGAGCATAAGACCTAAAATCGCATGATTATGCTGTCAAATACATAGCTGTCAAAAAACGATCACAAACAACCATGCTCCGGACGTGGGACAAAAATTGCACTGTTTGGTGGCAAAAATATATCTGTTTTAGCTTTCCGAACGCTGAACAAAAAGAGACATGACCGACATTTTCACCCACAGATTCCCAATTCAAACGCCCCTTATAAGCGTTTTAGCGTTATTTTCGCTAAAACGCTCACAAGGTGTCTATTCGAACGCACTACTAATAGTATATATTTGAGGCTATGGATTCCCATCTGGGGCGTGTTCCACTAGAGAGTGAGGTGAAGTAGTTTATTGTTTTCTGACTCGCTCTGAGGTACGGAACGGCCACGGTTGTTTTCTAACCTCAAACAGACTTTGATAGATTCGACATTGACAAATCGCTTGATTCTTACCTAGACTTAGACTTGGCAGAATTGTGACAATAGTCGCAGAAGCCATAATCTAAGAACTGACTTAGACTTCTTGTTTGTATGGCTTGTGCGGCGTAACCACAATTTTACCAATAACAGTTCGCGCGGATAGGGTGGACAACAAACGAAGGAGAATGATCGGCAAGCAGCGAGATTTTCTTATGAAGAGAGAAGAATAAGTTTGTTGTGGTCTGAGGTCTTACTATAAGCTCTTAAAGCAGGACTTCTAGAAAACTGCCCGGCTTAGTCGTACCATGACATTATAGCAGGCCTACTATTCAAGAACCGCAGAAAAACCGTTCACCTGTTGTTATGTATGGACTGACGTTATCGTGACACTCTAAATCCACTCAATTTATTATTTTACAAACGTCTAGGCATCTACAATGTTGCTTAGTAAATTATTAGAAAGCCAGAGACAACCATTATCCATTCACGTTTGTAGAAACCAATTAAATAGTAGTTATACTTAAATGAGCGTCATGGTATGCTTTAATTCCAAACTGCCAAGTTTAAAAACTGCACGGAACTTGCATGGTTTTTACAAAGCTGCTGATTGGTCAAAGTTACGTCAGATGTGGGTTGCAACCGTTTACCGATCGATTTTGATGGTTAAAAAGTTGCAAAGCTCCGAGGTTCAGAACGCTCGAGTTAACTACAACCGAGTACGTTACCCTGAGGTTCGGAACGGCGGAAGTGCGGAAAGTTGCACTCCGAGTGCGCTCTAACCGAGGTTTGAACGCGCCCTAATTTTGCCAGATGCTTGCGATCTCTTGCCGCCCGATTTGGGGTCTGAGGTTTCGACCAATATAAAATGAATGGACGGGCCTATGCCTCTCAACTTCCTCAAAAATAACGAGCCAAAACAAACTTCAACACTTTATTATAAAATTTATAATAAAGTGTTGAAGTACATATACTTTTTTGACAAATGGACTATGTATTCATTATTTAATAATGTATACATAGTCCATTTGTCAAAAAAGAGATAACAGATATAAACATAGATTATTCAGACTATATCTAAAGATATAACTAAAGGAAAGAACGGGACGTTAGCGGGAAGTTTAATTTTTTAAGTGCCATCCAGCTTGACGGATCATAGTCGCACGCTCGTCATCCATGTGTGACATATATTCTGCCCTGCATTAGCTATAATGCCGTTAACCCACATTTTTACGATTTTCACTTTTTGATGGCATCTTAATAACAAAACGATTCTCTATCGACTCATCTGACCCATATTTTTCTATCTTATCTGAGATAATTAATGAAAATTTGCCGTTAAGTGACTGTTTTTTAAGATTGCTCATAGCTATAATGCGGCTATCTAGAATTACATAGCTAAAACGCCATAAAAACTAAATAACTTGGAAGTTCTGAATAATTTTACTTCCAAATGCATAGATTGAATGCCGTTATCCGAGTTTTGTAAGCTATAATATGGCTAAAATACATTAACCATCTTTTAGCTATGTAAAGTTCAGAAACTTTTAGATTAGCGACCCTAGACTATAATGCCGCTATGTGAAAATACTGCACAAGAATGTGACCAAAGGACCTTAACGGCAATTTAAAGTTTTATTTGCCGAAGTTTTTATTAGAATGATACATTTATGGACTAATCATTAGCGACAATATTTGACTTATCTGTAAATTGTTGAAAAGGAAGTCAAAACTAAAATGCCGCTATCCCACATTACTATTCTAAAACGCCGTTAAGTTTTCTCACTTGCGGTCTTGTGCGGGGGGATAATCGAACGAAACAAAACAAAACAAATTTTAATTCAGTCCGGCGCAGGAGTTTCAACGAGACGGGTGTGCGCTGCATTTGGGCTGCCATCTTCCCGCGCCACGCGACGTAATTGTTGGCGCCAAATATTACGTAAGTATTGCATAATTATTACTGTTTTATTAATAAAATGTTATTCAGGATTATTCCAAAAATAACGCTGTGTCTTGTGATAATCTTAAAGGGAATAGAGGATTCGTTTAAAACCTACTTATTTACTAAGTAGATAGAATTTTTTGTAATATTAAAAATTATTATTACCTTAAAACTATTAAGTAGCTTATTTACGTACGCCAAATATAAAATAAAAATCCTTATGTAGGTAGAGGCATATTATTGTTATCTCATATTCTACGTAGACAAGTTTATCGTTTTTAGGATTCAATAGTCGACAAGGAACCCATTATACTCATATATTTTGTACGAAGATATAGGTATTAAAATCGTTACATATTAAATCGTGTGAAAATCGCGAGTTTTTCAAAATTGATATTGCTAATCGATTGGGTTATCGTCAGCAGATAGGTGTTGTGAAATCAAGAGATGGTTTATTTAGGGAAATGTTATTTAAATGTTTTTGTCTCAAGATATTTGCTTTGTTTCTCTAGTGTCAAACGTATCAATGACTACATTACTATTGGACTAAACAGACGCGCTTTTGACCAGTTTTATATGCATGAGTACTCAGCCATTCATAAATAGGTTTTTGTTTTCAGAAAATGTACACTAGAAAAGACATCATTATGCGCAGAATGAAGAAGCCAGTAAGAATGAAAGTTACTGATATAGAAACCATTTATTCTCGGCCATATGATTTCAAAGACCATTCTTGTATTTTTGATTATCGGAATGAGTATAGTAACACTCTGAATTCTGCACACATATTGTATAATTTTCAAAACATTGAGTCTTGGGTGGACGAAGCAAAGAATTCTCACAAACCATACAAGAAAATTACACCGCAAAGAGAACAAGATGAACGACAAAATGTTAAAATCGAACGTCAAATAGTAAACACGGGATTGGATCATGTTGATTGTGTTGAAGAGAACCAAATTTCTGCAGATTTTTTGTTCTGCAATGAAGAACTTCTACTGTCTATGTCATGTGAAGATGACATTAATCTTGATGGCACACTAGAAGAAGATCCTTATGCGGAGTCAGATGACAGTTGTAAAGATAAAGATTTTGTTCCAGAGGAAAGCTTAAGCAGCCAGTATTCTGATGAAACTGTAATAGCAGACAATCATGTGTCTGTGCCTGTAAAGTCATTTTCTAAAGAAATTAACTCTTCACAGCACTGCGAATATGAACAATGTAAGCTACCTGCTTTAGGCTGTTGTGAAAAATGTTTTTGTTTATTGTGCTCAAATCATTTCGACAAAATTCCCATGGTTTGCGAAAAACATTATCCTCCTTATTCTAATGACAGCCAAAAACATCATCCTAATATTACCGATAAACAAGAAAGTAAAGAAAATGGCCGCAATGCAAATAACTGTAGTTTACCTACAGAGAATTTTTTACCAAATGAAAAAAAAATTGACGCAATTATGATCAATGACTATTCAATTACATGTGATTATGTTAATTGCAAAAAAGAGACTTTTAGTGCATGTAAATATTGCCAATGTTTTCTTTGCTATTCTCATTTCATAGACGATGACACATACATTGATTGTAAAAACCACACTAACTCTTATGTAGCCCCAAAAAAGAAAACTGAAAAAATTACAATAATACAAAACATAAAAATTAATAGCAGCAAAAAATATACGAAAATAAAACCAGTCATGAACCAGAAGAAGGATAAAAACACAGAGAAAGAAAAAAAAGAAGAGGAAATGTTACAGATACAAAAAGACGATAAGGAAATAGAAAATCCTATAGTAACAGATACATGTCAAGAAAAGTGCATAAAAGATACGCAAAAATGAAGAAAGTCTTATAGTCTTACAGATAAGAATTCAGCTCAAATGTCAACAACTCGCAAGCGAAGGCACACGATCGATGTTCATTTGTCTGAACCATCACAATTGCTTCGAAAACGTAAAAAATATAATTCTACTCTTTTACAACGAAAGAACGACGCAAAAACTACAAGAATATTAGAACACAGTGTCAAACCCGGATGTGGTGAAAAATGTCTGAAAACATGTAATACAATATACAGCCCAGAAGATCGCGCAGCAATAAACACAAAGTTCTGGAACATGTCGTGGCAAGAGCAGCATGCCTTTGTAAGAGCACACACTTCAGTAGCAATCCCGAAAAGAAAATCTACAACGGAACCCAAAAGAAAACCAAGAAGGGCGTTTTCACTCAAAAAGATTAATGGCACTAAAATGGAGGTATGCAAAATATTTTTTTTTGACTACTTTGGGCTATGAAAAAAACAATGACAGAATTTTACATAATAATTTTATGGATCAATCTATCGACAGTCGAGGCAAGCACCAGAAAACACCAGCATTTGATCGCAATTTACTGACAGAGCATATTGAATCGTTTCATCCGCTAGCACACCACTACAGCCGCGAACATGCCCCTTTGCGCCGATACTTACCTAGCGATTTAAACATTACCCAAATGCACAAACATTTTTGTGAAATAAACCCAGAAAAAACGGTTTCATATGAGTTTTATAGGCATCACGTACGTAAAATGAATATAAGTTTTACTTGTCTTGGCAATGAAGAATGTGAAACTTGCGAATCGTACAATTTTCACGCAAAGGATACTTTTATTAGGCATTTACTAGAGGCAGTACAAAGTGATTCTCAAAAATATTACAGCGCTGATTTAGAAAAGGTAATCATGTTGCCTCGACTGGATATGTTTAAAGCTGCAATCTTTTGCAGTCGGCTTGTGCTTTTCAATGAAACGTTTGCACCAGTAGGCAAAATCACCACCGAATCCAAACCACTTACGGTCATTTGGCATCAAGCTATTGCAGGAAGGAAACAAAATTATATAATATCAGCATTTTACCATTTTCTTTTTCATAACAGAGACGTCAGTACCTTGCACATTTGGTTGGACAATTGCAGCGCACAGAACAAAAATTGGCTACTTTATTCACTGTTTGTTTACATGATCAACAGTAATATCATAGCAACAGAAAAAATTGTGCTCTATTATTTTGAACCAGGACACACGTTTATGTCCTGTGACCAAGTGCATCACCAAATTGAACTTGCTATGAAGAAAAAAGGCAAACTCTATGATTTTACAGATTTTGAAGAAGCCGTGGCGTCAATTAACAAATCGAAGGTGATTGTAAAGTCTATGGAAACAGAAGATTTTCTTGATATACAAAGTTATGTATCAGACAGGAGAGTTCAAAACTCAAACCGAAAAACGAGCATACTTAAAAAATATGGTTCAGGTTTGCTTCACCCGTGGCTGTTACGATCTCATGTACAAAAATTATTTCAAGGACGAGTACACTGAGCTGCGCTTTTTAAATGACAAATATTTAAAAAATCCTAGTATTATGAAGCTAGAATTCCGCTCAAAACCAAAAGGCGTAGAGTCTAAAAGAAAAGCTGAAGTCATCAAAAACTTATCAAGCATAATACCCAAACATAAGCAGCAATTTTGGACCAATTTACCTACAACAGACGTCGATGGAAATGAAAAAGGGACAAGTGATGCAAGAAATAAAAGAAGAAATTGTCAAGACTGATTTTGATACGTATTTAAATAAGGCTGATGATTAAGATTAAGTTAATAAGAAAATTATTCTAAGTATGTTTGATTGTAATATCGAAAAAATGCTCCTTTTCATGAATAATAATTAAGAGATAGTTACCAAAGTTTGTTAACTAAGTCTGTATTTACAAACCTACGTATATATGAGAGGTCAAGATTTTTTAATTTAATTTAGAAGAAGATTTTTTTATCATAGACGTAGCAAGCAGAGTTCCGTTTCTTTTAAGTTTTTGAATTGTGATTTACTTTATAATATTTTTGAGAATTTATTTTTTGTTAAGTTTTGTTTTAAAATAATAAATACCTGATTTTATACTTACATAAATATTATTAATTGTAGACTTGAAGTGATGAACATAATGTTCTCCCCTGTTATCGAAACATAAAATTAAATATGTTTAATTATGTTTATCTACCACGCTTAGGGTAGGTTTGGTTGTGATGCAACTTTAAGTGCCTAAATTAATAAATTTATGATTAATAGTTAGGAAGCTGATCTCAATTTTGTAAGACTACTTAAACTTAAAAAATGCTTAAATAATTAAGGATTGATTGATTTTTCAATTAAAAGCATATAAAAACTTAGAAAAAGAGCTCTTTTATTTTGCACTTTAAATACATTTTTTAGGATTCTCTCAGTTAGCTTATAGTGTTTACCAAGCTTAAATGCCGTTATGTAAAAAGGTTTAAGAATTAACTGCAATTTAGCTTTGCAAAAGACTCGAAATATAATACAGAAAAAAAAACTCGATACATTTAAACATGGAATACTTGTCTTAAGTGCCGTTAAATTACTTTAGTAGCATTTAACTTATGCCATGGTCTGGTGACCAGACAGAAGAATGCTAGAGTCCGTTTCACGAAAGAAGTCTCGCGGAAAATTAGTGGAACTAAATAAATATGTACTAAATGTTTTATTGATGTACGACAACTAGCGCCACGTCTATGGGACTTCTTTTGTGAAACGGACTCTAAGCTTAAACGCCGTTAAACTACTTAGCGGCATTTTAGACTAACATTTATAAAAAGTAAACTAGTCTTTTACAGTACAGTAAAATAAATTGACGATGGATCACTAAAATGCCGCTAAGGTAACCTGAACGGCGTTATAGTGGTGTTTTTAAGGTCAAATTAATATAGAAATACTTAACGCTAACACAAATTTCAATATTTTTCTGGAAAGCCTTTACTTAACGTTATAAAAATAGAAGCAACGTAAAGTCCCCTAAAATACCATTTCAATAATATTTTTAAGTTTTGAGTAGCTGGTCTATTTATCAAACAGCATGGATTTAAACTTAATTCCCGCGTTATTCAAAATTTCACTTTCGTACTTAACGGCGTTTTAGCTAATACAGGGCAGCATTAGTGACGGGGAACGCATTAGTGACGTAGAAGACGAGCGCGCCGGTATCGATATCGATAAATAGGGATGTGCTGTTTGATATCGAGGTAGCAAGAAGCGTTCCTATCTAATTTATTAAAATATTGCTATGCAAACCAGGGTATGAGAAATTAAAAATCAAGTTTTAGATAATTTAATCCATATAATGAAGAACAAATTTTCAAATAACAAAGATTATAATTTATTATGAGTAATACATATTGTTAACTTACCTTACATATTGAAAGCACTTATGTTCTGCGAGATGACGATTCAAAACATGCAAGATTACATCCTATTGCCTTTGGTAAATTTTTATAGAGGCAATGTTTCACGAATAAATGTTAATGGCAGCCTGAAAAGAACAGGTCGAAACAGAATTTCCCTTGCATTCACACATTTTGAAAATGATAATACATTCCTAGTGCACGATAGTCTAAGCAAAAATAATCTCAAAGCATTCATACCAACATTTAATTTAACACGCATGGGCTTAGTCAGAGTACCAGCTGAGTGGTCCTCTGAAGAGGTAAAAGATAACTTTACTGTTCCTGTAGGTTGTGGTAAAATCTTAAAAATTCGAAGATTAAATTATAAAACTACTGTAGAAGGAACACCAACATGGAAGCCATCACAGATGGTGGTAGTTACTTTGATGGTTAAGTATTACCAAAAAGAATATACATCTGCTATAATGCTTTACCAGTGGAACTTTATACATATCCGACTATTCAGTGCTACAGTTGTTGCCGCTTTGGACACACTAAAGTCCAGTGTAAGTCCAAACCTCGCTGCTATAAGTGTGGTCAAGCACACACTGCTGACAGCTGTAATGTTGATGAAATAAGCTCTGCTTGCTGTTTCTGTTCTGGTTCTCACTTCGTCAGTTCACAGATTAGGAAGTACATATATGGTCACATCTACGTTGTGATAGATGCAACATATATAGTATTTAATTTGTCTATGTGCTTAACGTAGACTTAATCATCGAGTATTTCGACCACAACAAGGAAGACATTTTATACTTTTCCGCTAAGTTTTGGAAATATGCAAGTAGAACGTTTTATGAAAATGACATTGCCTTCTTATCCGTTTTCCATGCCATGAATTCTTGGTATGTTTTTTCACATAATTTTCTAGATTTTTCTAGAAGTAAGTTGTGAGTAAACGCTGTTGACTTATCAAGAATGTCTAGTGGTGTACCATTTTCATCATCACTGGTACTATTTCCATTATACTATTTTTTTAAGATAAATATATTTTAGTTCAAACTCACAGCCACGGAATAAGTATATGGTATGTCGGGGCGGATGGCGGGAAATTTAGATTCTCATTGCGCATGACTACGCAGCGCGCGCATCCATAGAAAATGCCACTATCTTTCTACATTAAAGTCAGTGAGCCGAATAAATTAAAAAATAAAAGTGTGATAGAAACTACGAAGAAATACTTCGTAGGATAGAAACAATATTAAGTTATTTTCAAAGTCCTTACACTGCAAGTGTAAGGTCTTTGGTTATTTTAAATAAAATGTAAAAGGTTGCAATGTAATGTTTTTTTTAATTATACCTAACCTAGAAAAAAAGTATGTGTTTATGCAATATTTTTTGAATTCATATTTGGAATATTACGTTGTGAGTGTAGATAAAAGTTTTTTTAATACTTACACCACACACAACATGACAACCCAATCCCAGTATCATAACAGAGGTCCAGGATGGTCACAATAACTTACGTCTGGGTTGAGGGGTTGACCTCTCCTTGCCCACCATCATTGTACAGATGGTGGGCGACGAGAGGTCATGGGAGGCGGTTGCTTCTTTCAGCGAAACCATCATGCTGCAGAGAGAGGCAGAGGAGCGGGAAAGAGAGAGGGACCCTCTCTCTGATTTGCTTCGGAGAGCGCGGCCACGGAGAAGGGCTAATCGAGCCCGGTCTCCATCTCCGCTTGGAACCCCTGTGGTGCCGGATGCGGGGGCATCCGACGCCCAATAGACATAGGCCCTCACAAGGCGTAGATGCCCAACGAGTTCCGGGACTATTGCGAATGGAGTCGCAAAGGACGACTTCCCCAGAGATGGGTCTGCCGGAAGGCGGACAGCGGCGTTGACGGTAGCTGCGGTGTAATGCAATAGCGGGCCCGTGCCCACGTCACATATCGAGAAGATGGAACTCCCCGGGGTTTTAGTGGGTATTCGGACTCCCACATAACCACCATGCTACCCCGGGGCTAGTGGTATCCATAAAGGATTTTCCCGGGTCAAAAAAAATGGGTTTGGTGGGGATGGGCTGAGTTATTCCATGGGGTGCGGGATGGGGCCACAGCACCACCACTACGAACTATCCTGGACGCGCGGGGTCCCTGTCCTAGTTGAACTAGATAAAATATCTGGGCATCATACTTTTGGCAATAAAAAAAAATTAAGGTTAAGTTAATTTATAAACATATTAATATAACCTTAGTGGTTGATATAACTATACATATTATTATTTGAACCGGTTCATATTAAAAGATTGAGCGCACGCATGGGAACCGGGAGCATATAGGATTTTCACCTCGACGCATGACCAAAATTCACATCTAATTTAGGTTCTCAATGTAGGTAAGTACCTACCTATGTCTTGTATTCTCTTTGCCTATGTCAATAGATTACTATTCAATAATGTCAATGCAAACCGCTCCTTTTTCTACGGTTTCGATTTGCTAAAAGGTTTTATAATTTACCATAATGGAAATATTGTGTTTGTTTACAGAATGGTAAATGGTCTGAATCAATCCAGTAAGTGCTTTCTATCAGAGCTTTTATTGCCTGTTCCTCGACATAGTGAAGCGATAGGGATGAGCCTATGCTATGGCATAGTACAGGGTTACAACTGTACTTCTTAGTACATTCGAAACATTAGAACCGCTTCTGCTTCTTCGCATTGCAGGTTGTGATTGGGTTTTAAGTGTGTACATCAAACAGGTCTTTTTAAGAGTACGTAATTTATACGTTTTGTATTTTTTTTTTATAATATGATGGCTAGCGACTGCCCGTGACTTCGTTCGCGTAGGAGGCTCGGCATACGGCCTCGCCATAACCTGCCTTCATTTCTTTTTTTTTAATGTAATAACCTCGGTAAGTCTACGCGGTATTAGAATATAAAACATAAAAAATAATGAAATCGGTAAAGCCGTTCTCAAGTTATAGCGTGCCCAGGAGAAATAGGGGTTTATTTTTACATACCTAAATAGATTTTTAAATCACTAACGCCTGCTTAACGATACCAAACATTGCAACTTTAGAGAGAAAAAATCGCATCGTCCGTCCCCATACGACTGTTAAAATCAAAAAGAGAGTTAAAATTAGATGCTCATGCCTCGGTAGCCTAGTGGTCATGGCGTCTGACACGGATTGTCGGAAGATGCGGGTTCGAATCCCGTCCAAGTATGTGATTTTTCTCCCTAAAATTTCACATGCAGTTAAATTTGTAGTACCATGAGGTTTATTGTGTTTGCTCTAAAGTAATTGTAAGTGCTTAATAAACTTCAAACTAAGGATACAGAACAATTTTGTACGACAATCGGTGCCGAGATGAGTTCGTTTCTCGCCTGATGTTAAGCGTCACGCTTGCACAGATAACAGTTCAGTGCCATTCATAATTATAAACTATAAGAGTTCAAAGCCTTGCATGGAAAGCACTGCGCTCGTCACACAGAGATATAAGATGTGAATGTCTCCAGGTCAGTCGGACTATGCAAAAGTCGAACCGCTACAAAAATTATTAACTAACTAGCTACGTCCCGGGGTTTCACCCATGTGGTGATGAACGGTGATGATGATGAAAAGTATACTGGGTCCGGGATATAATCTACCTCCTTGCCAAATTTCATCGTAACCGGTAAAGACGTTCTTTACCGATCGTTCTCAAGTTATGGCCACACCATAACTTGAGAACGACTGGATTGGACTGGACGTGGATTAATTTTTATTTGCGAGTATATACAGATTGGCTTTTTGAGAAGTGCGGTCATGTCCAAGTCCGGAACCACGAGAGCTAGAGAAAAATCGTGAAAGGAGACATGCCCTCGATTTATAAGAAAACAATAACTGCATATTTATAGTTTTTTATCTTTTTTATCTCTTTTACTGCGTATTTATAGTTTCTTAATCATGACATTTGACGGAAATCGACCCGAATGAATTAAAAAAAAGACACCCTGTATTATTGAACTAATGTATCCTGTTGTTGATCAAGCTCAATCTTTGCAAAGAAATGTATTACTAAAAATGAAAGGAAATAGTAAGTTTTTACTTTTTTATTATTGTTTTATGTCTCACTCAGTTCTTTAGTTTATTGTCTTATTAACGGGATGCTGTGGTGATACTCATAAATCAAAAAAAGAATTGATTCTACATATTTGAAAGTAGACTTCCACTTATGATTTTTCGAATAATGATGATCAGTATTGAGTTTTTGTGTTGGTTTATCCCAATAGGAAGATCTTTCTAAGAATGAATTTATTACATAGTGAACGATATTTCAAATTACTTAGTAGAAGCATAGCTCGCGGTACGTAGTATCAAAACAAATATCCACAGCTCTCTTTACCCTCAGAAAAAGTGCTTAGAACTATGGTGAGTAATATAAAAGCAACTGGATGTTACAAAAAACTATTGAGACGATATCTACGAATCGTCAACGAAGATTTAGAACTGGCAATATTCGAAGTACTGACGTTATTCGAAGCATATCCGAGTGCTTCAACTCGTAAAGCAGCAACGAACCTTCAAGTTTCCCGCATGTCTCCTTTCACGATTTTTCTCTAACTCTCGTGGTTCCGGACTTGGACATGACCGCCCTTCTCAAAGAACCTCCCTGTATAGTAAGTACATAACCTATACAGGTTGGGCTAATTAGGTGGATCAGTAAAGGCATGTCTGAAACTATAAGACATACGAAGTTTTCTTTTTAGGAACCATGTCGATAGTAGTGACATGAAAATTGCTTTCATATAGATTTAAAAAAAAATTGTCAGTTCGGAAGTGACCCTTTATTGTCCTAAAATCGATGACATGATTCCTAAGAAGAGATCTTTGTGGGTCTCATAGTTTCCAACTCGTTCATACTGATCCATCTAAATGGCCTATCATAAATAACATAATATATTAACTCTTTTACAGCCTACTGTACACACAGTGATTTTGATACGGAAGATTTGTTTCTGTGACGATACGACAGCAACGTCAGAGGCCGTAGCACAAAGTATTATAAAAAAAAGTACATATCGCAAACGTCAACGCGTCACGCTTTGGTGGACAAACTATGAGTTATCTGTGTCACAGTTGCCCTAGATACATGACAGTTTGCACAGTGAACGATACTCTACGTTACACTTACGCAGTTATTGGTGCTAGGCCCACTGTCACTATTGCTTCGAGGTAGAACACCTGGCACTGCGTTGGCTGTTGGTACTAATCAAGATGGTCTACTGCACAAGAGGCATACCATCTAGTGAGACGGGTTTCATTGTCTCTAACGATTTGCACCCTGCCGGTGGAGGAAATATTCGTTTACTCCGTCCCCTCGCATGGAGTTAAGTAAGATTGTTTATTATAGAATCGCTAGTAAGTACGGGACGGTATTGCTAGGATTAATTTTCTTTAGAGAATCTAATAAGCAATTATATTTAATTATCTCATTTCCTCTGGAGATACTATGTGTATTTGATTCCTATTTCAGATATCCTATCCTACTAACTATTATATCCTATCCTATATTCAGAGTTATTAATGTTTATAATAAATATAGTAAAAATCCGACGTTTCTAGCTAGTTCTAGGGTTATATTAAGATCAATAGACCGTAGCATAAACAATTTGCGAAAAAAAAATCGTATCGTAAACGACAACGCGTCACGCTCGGCGTACAAACTACGAGTTATCTGTGTCACAGTTGCCCTAGATAAATGACAGTTTGTACTGTTTTACGTGAATGTAGTAATTAAGTAGAACGTAGTTATTCGTGCTAGACCCACTGTAGGCCATGCGAATTTGCTTAATAACTATAATCACAAAGTATAACAAAACGTGTAATAAATATAAATAATATAATCGCATCGTTGACGTAAACAGTACTTGACAAACTTTCATTTATCTAGTACAACTGTAGCACAGATAACTCATAGTTTGTACTGTTTATTTCAACGATATGATTACGTTTCACTTACGCAAATGTTGGTGCTAAACCCACTGCTCATCAGTCACGGTACTAAAGTACTTATCAATCCATATCTGCGTCAGTATCTTGAACGTCAATAGCTATGTCTAGTCTCAAACTAATACTATAAACTAAAAAGTCTTGCCCTCCGGCCATTCCCATTCGGAGATCTACTTATCTTATCTATCCCTGACCCTCAAGGGCTCAAATCCTGAAGTTCCATACTTATACAGTTGTGCTCAAATATATATTATGGCGAAATGACTAAGATATAGTAACATACTTCTGTAGTATAGTTCAACTTATACTATGACTTATACTTACTATTATATAATATATACATAATCAGTGACTGTGACGAAGACTTTACAACTCGTATAGGTAAATATTACTTAAGGCGCTGTCAGTTCAGAGCTAGAACTCTTTCAATTTCTTTCACTTGAAATCAAGCAAGCGCATCTCGTAAAAACGTATAAAAATTCATAAAAAATAATGTTCACTATTCAATAAAAACAGTATCCGTCAGTGCATGTGTATAAAAATTGCTATTTTATGATATGTGTTTCCTCAGACCAAATAAAAAAGTCAAGACAGAATGTTGTGAACAGAAAAGTGAAGCCGGTAAAACTACGCCTCGCCGTGTACATACACAATTACACACACACACACGCACAACGAAACTACGCCTTGACTCGTCAGTCGAACTATCGCTGCGCGTGGAAGCAACACGTAAAGTAAATCAACAAATTTACCAGTCAAAATGCCGAATTGTGTCGTGAAACGGTGTTAAAACAAACATCAAAATATAAAAAGAAGGATGGAATCACATTTCACACGTAAGTAACTTGGAAAGCAATATTTTAAATAAATAAAAATAAAAATAAAGGTTATTGCTTGGAACATAGAAAGTGTTGCCATGGTAAAGCCTGTAAGGTTTACCCTATTATTGGGTAATCTTAATATTTAGTATATATGTTACGTTAATACAGGTACGTTTTTATAATAGTTTATCAACGTGTTTTAACCGACTTCAAAAAAGAAGTAGGTTCTCAAAGACTTTTCTTTAAATATAATATTGTATGACACTCGACGCAATATCTTTATACAAAACCGGTTCCGTCATTTGAAAGCAAATTAAAAAAAATAGGCAATTCTTTTTTTTTATTTTTAGTTTATTTTCAACCGACATCTAAAAGGAGTAGGTTCGCAATTAGGTTCTATTGTTTTAAATACTTGTTACCTCATAAGTCCGTTATTTATAAACCGATTTGAACAATTATTTTTTTGTTGGAAACCTGATACCTTTAATATGGACTCGCATTAATTTCACACTGGATTTTCAATTTCGTACATATTGAAGGCGGTTATGTATTTTTGTAAAAATAAACCATATTTCTATTGAAGTCTTTTGTTTTTAGGGTGTATCTATATTGAATGTTGTTGTGTGTAGTTAGTATGCGGAAAGTTATACGAGATGGTCGACCAGTCTTTGTCATCACGCGATTTTATAAACCAGTCGTAGAAGAAAAATGCAAAGCAGGATTCATAGGTACATTAATAAATATTGAAAGTTTAAAAGGGCTTTATACGAAGTACATAGAATATGAAAAAAGGCTGTTTTTTTATCTACTTATAAATTAAGCCAGGATCATTTGGAGATTCTATTTACGTCTATTAGGATGCATGGAGGGTTCAACGAGAACCCGAAGAGTAAGACAGTTTACAAGCAAGCTACAAAAATACTATGTCATTTAGAATTAAAATGTCTTGCAAAAAGAAATTGTGTTCCTTTAGAACACATAGCAATACTTAATTGCACTTCAACAACTAAAATTATGAATAGCACTTCATCGTCGTATAGAAACGAAGAAGAAGAAGAAGAAACCATTGAAAATTCTTCGTTGCAACTTCTGAAATTGTTAATGAATCATTTGATTGGGCCAGTTGTTTACATGACAATTCATATTATGGTGACTAAAGAAAAATGATAATTGGTTACATATCTGGAAGTACAGTGCACTATCTTGTTAAAACCATAAAATGCTCTAAATGTTAAGATGCCTTGCAGACTGATGAGAAACTTTATTTTCACAAGCTCATTAGTTTAAAAAACAAAGACGGTTTTCGCTTCCCGTCTAAGGATCTTTTTGACATTTGTGTCACTTGTGAAGCAGTTGTTCGAAAATTATTGAATGAAAATATTGCAATAACCGCAGAAAATCAGCACCAAACTATAGTCTAGAACATATTAAAGAAATTCATTGGAAACAATCAGATTTTTATCAATTTAGAGTCAAAACATGCATATGTTGGGTAGGAACATAAACTTAATTTAATACGGTGTGTAATTGAGAAATACTTAAACATTAGATTCCACCATATTGCTAAATTAGAAAGTATTTCTAAATCAGTGCAAAGTAAACGACAAGCGTACAAAAAAATAATTCAGCATAAAGGTTTTTAAATAAAACTGGCAGTTACACCGAGTAATTTTATTTCTGAAACTCTTTGTCTTTTCTCTTTCACTACCCAATGCCACTACTTTTTACCGACACCTAATGTAACCCTATTATTATATTAAAACTAATAACGTTATAACTTTATTAAATTTATAACGTTAATAATTTGTTAACGTTATTTTTATGGGGTAATTTAAATTATCATGGCAGCACCGATTCACGCACTACATGCATAGAAAACCGGCCTCACTGCTCTGTTCACAACATTCTGTCTTGGCTTTTTTATTTGGTCTGAGTGTGTTTCATGACAAATACAATTGTGAATACAGAGCAAATTGTTTTAAATGGTGAAATTAGGTGGCTTGTTTGAATTTTCTGTTGTCAATGTGTACTTAAAAGTCTAAGAAATGTCATTCTATTTTTTGTAATTTTAATTAAATCGGTAGGTGTTTATGAGAGAAACTGCTTCAAAACCCCTAATTTTTATGGATATTATGTATTGACAGCACCTTAATCACGTTTGGGCAATATTTCTATAAGTTAATTGGTTATTCTTGCAGATCAGCCAGCGGCATTGCTAGGTTCACCCCCTTAATGGTTACATTCTAATGGCTGTTTGTTTTCCATGAAAATGAAATTCCAAGTTTGTAACTTCAGTGGTTTAGGCTCTGCGTCGATGAACCATAGGTATCGCATTCAGTCAGGACTAATAATTATAACTTATATGTATAGATAACTTCTTTTTGAGTAAACCAATTTCAATAAATAAAAACGTAGCGCTGCAAGATTCTAATGAATATATTTCAGTAAATGAAAATCCATCCATCCGTCCCGTAGTTTTTGTTACGTACGAACATACAGGCATCCACAGAGGACGACAGGTAGCTCAAAGAGATATGATATTTGAAAATTGTTGTTTGGGATGCTAGTAGGTAACTTATCACTGTGGTCGTTTCCTATGACTATGAGGATCGTGGTTATTGGTACGTGTGGATGGCGTACACCGAGATTGTTTGATCTGCCTCCATCCGTTCCTATCCATCGCGTCTCTGACAACCGAGCAACACTCGATTGGGGAAGGATCTTTCAATTGGTCGCTCCATCTGGTTGGGGATCGCCCGCGGGCTCTTTTACCCTCCGCGTTCCCCACCACGATATGTTTTTCAAGACTCTCGGCACCTCTTCTCACTACACAATGCTGGCTGTAAAAGTATCTATGCATTATTGGTGCGCTTGGCTGTCCATGGTGTCTGCAACATCTGTATACCTTACTATTTTCTTACAAACCAAACATTATATTATTATAAATTAGATATATTTCCCTGATTTTCTTTCATGTACAGACGCGGCCTTTGATACAGTCGGTTATTATTTAAAGGAAATTTTGTATACTTAGATATAGATGGTCCGTATTGTACTCTTCCTGGGCCCTGATGAAAGGCTATGTATTGGTGGTCATTGTTTGACACAATGTTTTCATTACCTGTGTACCAGTTCCGTTCTAAATCACGCAGTAAAAGCGTGGAACACGCATGAACGTGATGGAAGCACACGCATGTGTATATTTGTGAACTCATAAGCCCAAAGTCATAAAATTAAAATCAGCTTACCTACGAGTACTCCATTTCGCCGCCTGTGCTTGCCGAGAAAATCGCATTTTCCAGCGGAGCAGTGCTCGCCATAAAGCATAAACTAACATAAATAACTTCAATTGTTTGCTGCCTTATTGTTAACTTTAATTACATTTTGAATTAATTTTGTAATTAAAACGGAAGCTAGAGCGCGCCGCGTGAAGTTTAAGTGGCTGGAAACGGATCGACCCCTAACGGGGGTGAAGCAGGGTGGCGCGGGGCTTTTAGATGCAATCTCTGAGTGGATTAATTAATTCTGAGGTGCCGGTTATCTCCTGTTATCATTTAATAAAGTTACGTAAGGATCATAGGAATTTCGCTTTAGAAGTGTCTGATGGAAGTGAAGAGATTACCTTCCTCACTAAGTTGTACCTCCTGCTAGTGTCTCCTTTACCTTCCTATACGTTGATCACTATTATGACACCACGTGACTGGATGGTCTTAAATACAGGAATAGGTACTTACTAGATCCTAATAGGTACCTATAAGTTTTTACCCACTTTATGCGGCTTATTGGTTTAACAATTTATTTGTATAGACGTCTCTCTGCCTGGCACGAATCTTCTCTATTAATCTCAGTGCTATGTTCAGAATGCTAATAATATCGTAAAGCTTTTTGTTACACGGTCAGTGGCATTCCTAATGATGAACATTTTGGGCTTGTATAAACAGAGTGCCCCACGTGGAAGCTGGCCAGATCTGGCGCTTCATGATCATAATTTGAAGTCTTTTATTTACAGCATAGTAGAATAATAAAAATGATTCAAAACTTCTTCTATTTCACCTTTTTCTTTACTTAGCATGTCTTCAAGTTTATTGTTCATCCAAAACGTCTCTAGAGCGTTCGCAATAAGGCTACAAAGAGAGAGAAATGCGTCAACGCTGAAAAATCTATTCAACTCGTAACAAGGCACTTTTCGTTTCGTATTACATCAATCTCTCAAAATCAATAAGTGTTTGTAGCTAATGTAGGCGCTTAACGAGCCGCGAGCGGGACTCCTGAGCGGATCACCAAATGGAGTGCTCATACATAATGTAGCACAGGCTGAGTGTTGTTTTGAAAAGCGTTCTGAATTTGTTATTTTCGTCACACCAGGTGATGCCCAAGCACCTCATGAAACATTTAACGACGTGTCCTTGTGTAACCTGCACAATGTATCGGCACTGAGACAAACTTATGGAAATGTGATGGATGTAGGCCGTTGGCGCCTTGGGAATTCGACAGGCGTTATAGTCGCAACTCAAATATTTTGTGCTTTATTGCCACTTTATCGCGGCTTGGTGATGTCCATGATTAGCTGTACATTGTAAACTGCTTCTTTGTTTTGCATTTGACAAAATGGTGCAATGCTAACTAGCTAATAGGTGAAACTGTATGTTTTATACCGACTGCATTCAAATTAGCATATTTATTTAGACTATTATTACAAAAACATAAGAAACTTGATGTTTTATGAAATTACAAAATGAAAAATTCGTGAGTCTGATGTAATTAAACCTGTCGCAATGCCACTCGGAGCTAAAAAGAGCGCACAATTTCGTCCGTTTGGTATAAGGTTGTCATAATGTTACAAAAAGTACCCATTGAATCGGAATAAAAAGAAGCCTAATGTGTACCTATTCTTCCTTTATCTATATTTACTTATTTCCGCCCATAGATAAAAACATACTTAGATAAAAATTCAATTATGTAGAGCATTGCTCTACATATTAAGAACCGAAGTGAACTTTACACCGAGAAAAAACGTAAAAGCCATATTTGTTAATAATTAGGTACTTCATACCCAGTGTCTAGGACATTAGTTATAAGATAACCTAATATAATATCATTGTTGTCCTCCACATCTCGTGCCAAAGTAATGTCCACTGAGGGTCGCGATCCCGGGTCAGGGAGAAGGGGAGATAGAAATGCAATATTAATGCAGTGCCGAGTGGCGGCCAGAGTGCATTTACTTAATGGATCGTAGGCAAAATGTTTACACTGTCGTCGAACATGAAAAAAATAAACACTCTAAAGTCGGATAGAGAAGCTCTTTGGCAGGATTATTGCGAGCGACTGGGGCCACGCCGAGTCAAACAAATAAAAACTCAGTTGCTTCATCTACAATCCCGTATAAAAACACTTATACACGTCTAGTACAGACGTAGGAAAGTGTGGGATACATTACCGGAGTGGAAAAGTTAAAAAGCTTAAATGTATCTCCGGCGCGGCTAAAAGTGTCTGACAAAAGTTCGACTTCCATTTTAAAAAGCTCCATTACAAAACATCGAGATTCGCTTCCGCCACGCCATTGCGAGGTCGAATTGACGGCGGGTTCAAGACGGAATTAAACTCCAAAACTTTTCAATTTATTTTATATGAAATCGAGCATGGTCGCGTATTTGTGAGCCGTGACACAGAGAAAGGAAAGTTGGTCGGCCGCGGACTTTAAAATGGGAATTTATTGCAATGCGGGTAGTTTGTTATTCTGGGTAGGACGGTTGATTTCGGGACTAACAAGGAGACAATCTAGCTTACGGATTGGCCCCCTGAACCGCTCAGCTAGGACTGCCTTCACAGTCCTGTGCAACGGCTTGGAGTTTCAGCCTCTACCCCGAGCGACACTAAACTTGAATTCGTTACGTGTGTTCTGTTCGATACTGCGATCAACATTCTTGAAGCTTTTAGTATTTTATTATATTCTCTTTTTTTCACTCTCAAAATTGAAATATCTCACGATCATTATAAAAAGTTTATGTTTTGTATATACAGTTCATGAGTTTTGTTAGGGATTAGTTAGTACAAAATTGTTTTAAGTCAATAGATTAATTTGTGTTAGACTTTAGTTCCTTATAGTTCATGGATATATTTATAGGAAGATAGGTATAGACCAGTTTAAATCATTATTATGCATATTTAACTAACCTAGTTATAGTATATAAAAATGTAGACAGATTAGATAATATAAAAATTTTGTTTTAAGTCAGTAAATTGGACTGTGGTACTTACATTATAGCTCATGGATATATTCATAGAAAGGTAGGTGTAGTCTCTTTTAAATAATTATTATGCATATCTAACGGTCCTAGTTATAGTTTATAATAATGTAGAGTTCCAACTATTATTTAATTTTTTTTTTTTTCAATGCGATTTTATTTAGAATGCGTTTTCCATAAGAGTGTCCATTCATATTACCACACATAAATTTAAACAAATCAATACTATAAAACACTTAAACACCACTGTTATTTACTTTTCTCAATAAATTCCAAGTATTAAAGCCGTTTGCCACTTAAAACATCCATGCGGGCACCTACACAGAGCAAAGTAAGTTGAATTTGAGAAGAGTTGTAAGGCTTTGGCTTCCAGATAGTGCTTTTAGGCCCTAACCCCCGGGGTGATGCAGTGGGTCCGTGGAGCTTCTTAAAATGTTTTCACTTATGTATATATGGGAATACATTACCCCTGCCTCCGGGTTACTTGAGGCGCACTTACTTTTAACACAAAATTGAAGTGACGTAAAGCCTCTACTCTCGTGTGAATCTTCACGTAATTTATATTCTATTGGGAACATGAAACTTTCAGTTTTGTGTTACAATCTGACTTTATATCGAGTTACAAGTTGGTTCTAATGACAATTTCTGAGGGATAATTAAAACTTATGCCGTTATCGAGACCCTTCATGGAGACAGACTGAATGTTGCAGCTTTATCGTCACTTCGCTAGATAATCAAGTATTTGTTTCTTTCCACTTGTAGTTACTAATAATCACTTAGCTTAATTGCGGCTGTTAATTACCACGGATCTCGACGGTTCAAATTACGTACTCTAAAACGCATTAGCGTCTGACAGCTGGAGATTATCCGTCTAAGCGGCGACGGCCGGCCCACCCCCTCTCTTACCCGTGCCGCGGGACCATTCCACTAATGAAATTTAATGAGGCTTAATTGTTGACGACTTAATGCAGGAACTGTAAAGATAAGTGCTTACTTACGCCCATCTCTGGCCTGAAACAAAATAAGAACACTCACTTAATACCCCCAAAAAAGCTTTCCGTTCGTAAATTGAAGCACTCATCCGCGGGATTCATTTTTATTTGTTTTGTGTTAAAGCATCTCCTCTCTGTAGGAGTGGATTAACTGGGAAGTAGGACGTTCATGCATAGTTACTCGTACCAACATTTTGTTTGATGGTATTGCACGAGTTTGAGTAAAGAGCATCTCATATACTGGGACGGATTCAGTAATAGTTATTGTGTCCATGCACAGGATATGTAGATACAATGTTCAGCACTGTAGACATTATAATGTCTAACTAGAAAATAATGCAGGTGAATAATCTGGAATCCGTATCTCATATCATGCTTATGGTACAATGTCATTATTGTTTAATTCTTGAACGTCATTTAACGTATTCTATATAGATTAATCTATATTTACATATCAAATACTTATTACTAACTATATGTCTTAAATGATGCGGTAGAGTTTTTATAGCATACGTCTATGTACATATATAACTACGCATCTTATACACTTTTTACTTATTAATTAATTATTTACTAGCCTCTGCCTGCTTACTTCTTCCGTATGAAAGAAAGTGGTTGGGGTCCCCCGTAAACTACCCGTAAGACAGGGATAATGTAAGCCTATTCATTAACACTAGCTATCTCCATTTAAAATAATTTCATTCAAATTACTAGCAACGTGAAGAAATATTAAACATATACACACTTTCAAACATTTTTAACATTATTCCTACTACTATCTGCGGCTTCGTCTCCTCTAGAACTACTCCAGGAGGTACCCGTTGAATCGGATAAATCGTTACTCGTATAGACCATGTAGTCTTTGTATCTATCGCCATTTCAAATTTAATCCAGTTATTATTAAAGTATAAAATTAAATACAAAGTAACAAACATACACAAATATTCATATTGTCCCTCGCAAAATTTCGAATTTAAATTAGTTTGATAATGTGATAATATATTATACAATAACATAATTATATTATGTTTAAAACGACTGATGACGGTGATGAGTCCAATATTGTACTCGTGTAATCCCTGCCTTATTAAATATTTTTAACCTAACCTTATAGTGTAATAACATAACTTTTCAATTTTCCTTCATATGATATCTATCTTTTATACCTCCTTATCTTACAAACACTTCATACTGCATATAATACAATTTGTAATTTGGTTATTTTATCAGCTATCTACTCTGATAAATGTCGTCCCTTTCAATCTCTAGAATTCAAATACTGGCTCATCCAATTTAAGAAGCTT
This sequence comes from Selenia dentaria, assembly GCA_917880725.1. Classification (NCBI taxonomy): domain Eukaryota; kingdom Metazoa; phylum Arthropoda; class Insecta; order Lepidoptera; family Geometridae; genus Selenia; species Selenia dentaria. Next base: position 20,125,155 of record OU862880.1, on the reverse strand, counting down.
ATTATAGCGTAACGATTGACTTCCAAAACTGCCTACCTAAGTACAGATACCTACCTAATCAAAGTAAAATGTTCAAAGTTGCCTATCACCGTTGAAAGTCGCCTATGGAAATGCGGCATATTATGTTTACGAATCACAATAGCTTGTGTACGTAGTGCGTTTCTTGTTAACTGATTAGAGGCAGCCGAGTGGTGTCATCTCAGAACGTTCCAATTACCGGGAACAGAGCCGGGGCACAATGTAAACGTGGAACTACAATGACGAAGGTCTGTACTGACAATCTGGTTTGAGCTTCGCATAATAACTAAACTTTATGAAGTCTGTGGCTATGCAAGCCATGCGTAGGTAACATAACAATGCCCCGTATTCGTCAATGTTTTGAGCAACCTTTCCTGTTTTAGTATGTACGTTTAGTAGGTATCACTTAAAAAGGTTACGAAAGGTCCATTTTACTGAAAAATCATAAAATAGTTAGCACATAATTTTTCTAAGATAAACACGAAATGCCAACGAAATGTCAGGAATTGTTTTGTTTATTTTTTAAGTTATTGAAATTGTTAAAAACTTTCGTTGGGTTTCAATTACCTCTTTAAGGATGTCCTTTCTAAACTGTTCTAAGGTGAAGTAACATTGTTTATTTAAAACGATTTTAATGTTCTAGTATAAATAGATGAATTTGTTTCATTTAGCAACGAGTTGTAAATATCAATTAGTCTACAGTATGGGCTTTATCCTACTATTTTTAGGTTAGTTATTGGGGTAACAAGTTTATTTTTTTTCCCCTACTGCATTGGTCATAAATTTCCCTATTTGATTTAAAGAAACTCCTATATCTTCTTACAAACAGGCATACTTGCAGAATGTATAGGCATGGTAGGCTTAAGATTTTATTCTCACTGAAATGTGGTTTACAGCTATCTCTCGGTTTTATATTTGCGATAATCCGAATATTTTTTGAATAATGATTAGGTCCATACAGTCTGTACTCACTCCCCAAAGAAAGATATTATTTGATAATATACAATATTTGATAAATAATATATTGATTATAGTGTCTAACTTACTACAGCATGTTTTACAAATGTTTCATCTTTACAATATACAATGTAACTTTTAGTTGCTTCTCACAATTTATTGTAAAAAATACATAACATAAATTATAACTATGAGAACTAATATATGTACCTATATATTTGTCTTTATAATGAAGTGCATTTACATCGGGACACCTGCGGAATAATGTAAAATTTGGTTTCAATTGAACTTTGGCATTACCTAGGTACTAGAGTCCGCACCACGAAATAAGTCCCATAGACGCGGCGCTAGTAGTCGTACATTACATACAAATTTAGTTAGTTCCTCTAATTTTCCGCGGGACATGGTACGTGGCGCGGACTCTATCTAATTTATTTAATTCGTATGGGCTGTGATTACGTTGACCACTGTAATAAAATAACTAAATAGAAACAATAACTACTGTTAATACACGTTACATCTATGGGGTTATATACATTATACACTGGGCATCAGACATAGTGAAAGGTTGTGTACTGTCTTCATTGATGTTCTGCGGCCGGCGGGGAGGACAGGGGTAAGAGTGGGGGTGTGAATGATCCATTTCGAAAACTAATTTAGAGTTGGTAACTAAACAAAGAGCACTCCTCACAGATAATAATTAACGCTTGCGGTGGAGTTCCACTCAGTATTGCCTCAACTATATTGCATTGGTATAGTTAATTAAACGGTTTTTCCATGTTAAGTAACTGCTAATTACCGAATAACGCGCGTGCTTCGAGGAAAATGTGTTACTGTTAGAATTAATTAGGTTCGGGGTCTGTTTATTGCTTACAAACATGCCATATCACCTACTAAGTTAAGTAAGTAAATATGTTTTCATGACATTTAAAGATATTTTATGTCCATAAAATATCTTCGTATAACATAATATTGGGTCAAGTCAAGTCAAAATCATTTATTCAATTTAGGCATCAAAGACGCACTTATGAACGTCAATTTTTCGTTATAATGTACTTTAAAGACTACCGCCGCGTTCCAAAATATATAGAGCCTACCGAGAAGAAGCGGCAAGAAACTCGGGGCCATTCTTTTTATATAGATGTTTTTACAATGTTTTTACTTAGGTACTACAAATATTAGCTCCAGTGTGTTGCCTTACAAAAGAGAACATAATAATGGTATCAGTAGGGCAAAACACGCTACACTTTGACATCTTAGTACACGAGTAGATAGATCCTGGAGTGATCAGTCCCAAGCTGTTTTATCCTCCAAGTAATCCGAAATTTTGTAATAACCTTTTTGACAGAGTTTAGTTTTAATAGTAATTTTAAACTTATTAATTGGCAAATCTCGGATAACATTGGGAACTTTATTATAGAATCGTATACATTGTCCCATAAAAGAATGATTTATTCTGTGGAGACGCGTTATATGTACGGATAGCTTGTGCTTATTTCGCGTGTTGATGGAATGAGCATCACTCCTTTTATCAAAACTGCTAATGTTTTTCTTTACATACATTAGATTTTCATAGATAAACTGAGAGACAACCGTTAGAATGTTTATGTCTTTAAACTTCTGTCTAAGGGAAACTCTGGGAGCTAAACTGTAGATCGCTCGTATAGCCCTTTTTTGCAGTATAAAAATGGAATTAATATCTGCAGAACATCCCCAGAGCAGTATGCCATAAGTCATAACGCTATGGAAATAACTAAAATTCTCATTGAGGAGAAGATTATTTGTATTGAACCAATTGGGAATTCTGATGGCGCCGAATTTCTAGGAATCAGTTTATTTCTTCTAGTTAAGCGTAGTGGATCTCAATCAATTCAGTAATAGGCTTCTGTGGTATCTATAAGTGTATAATAAATAAGTACAATTTGAAAAAAAATTATACCGGTTTCCATTTTATTCAGTTATTGGAGTGTAACTCAAAAACTACTGGAACGAATTTGATGAATTTAAATGGCACACGGGAAGCACCAGCTTTCATACAAAAAAATAATTTTGAGAGTCAGTCTACCCCATCGAAAGTTATGAGGTAACAAACATAAAAAAACAGTCGAAATGTACCTCCTCCTTTTTGGAAGTTGAAGAAGTAGGAAACAACATGTCAGGGTCAGATAGGTTGACCAGCAGAAGAATTTCCTTACAACATACTCCAGCTAGACTCCTTAGCTGGTGGTTAAGTCGATTGTAGTACCTCTTTGTGAATGACTGTCCGGAGAATTATACTGCCACCTTACCATATTTCTACCGCGAAGCAGTAATGTTTGCAATACTGTGTTCTGGTTGTGTGTGGCATATGCAAGATCTATTGGTATATGTTTAATATTTGTAATTAGCTGCGCTCCGAGGCTTTACCCGCACAGATAATGAAAATACCACAGGAACACTTAGGCTATACATTATTCTGGGTCATCATCATAAAACTGCCAAATAAGTATCGGTGTTAACGAGTTACAAACATCCAGTAGACCTTCGTATTTCTTTTAGTGTGACATCTATTCAATACCGCAATAACACATTTTTCCGAGCTTTTGAAGCGCTCGTAGCGGAGCTTGAGTTGTTGATCTTAACCGATTAACAAGTGAAGCAACATTTGCTGCGGTCAAGACTTGGATGGGTGACCGCTAGTGGCATTATCCAACTGAGCGCTTCCGTGCCTCGGAGGGCATGTTAAACCGTAGGTCCCGGTTGTTTGTCTTAGGTCAACAGTCGTTAGGCCATGTCGAAGGCCTTCAGGCGGGCTGAAAACTTCGAAACCGTTGGGCCACCAGCCTATCCACCAAGCCACTCTGGGCGCGCCACGTGGTGGATTTTGGCCCAACTCCTTTCTCTGAGTGGAAGGCTCAAGTCCCAGCAATGGAAACATAATGGGCTGATTGAACACATATTCAAGCAAAAATACAACAATCGCACTCTAGATTTAAAAATCAGTAAACTCCTACTTATTCATTTTAAACAAATAACATAATATATACGAATACCAGCGATAGGTAAAGCTATAGAAAGGATTGCACAAGCCAGCATAAGATTGTGTTATGTTTAAGTGAATGTCCCGTCTCTCTGTTTGTGCTGCCATCCGACCGTTGTCCAGATAAAAGCTTCTCCATAGCACGAAAAAGCACTCACTCCAAATATTGATTTGTTACTTCGGCGCTCCTAAAATGGAAGAGGTATGTCTTGGCTTTCGGGTTACGTTAGTTTATTTAAACTTTGGGATATCGTTGCTATTGAAATGTATATATAGATACCAGCTACGTGCAGGTGAAAAACAAATAAGCGTTTACAAGCTCGTAGGATTCGCTACGTCGTGGGAGGCATACATACACACAATAACACACAACATCCAAGATCCGAGAGCAAACATTTCTGCTCACCACAAAAATATTTGCCTCGGCAGGGATCGATTTTGGGACCCGCGATTTGAAGGCAGGTGCTACCGACAGAGCTAACGGAGCCGTCAAAATTATGAAACAGTTTTATTGAAACTAAAGGCCGCTGCATAGGTAACGATTTATCACCTCGCACGGGACGTGAACGGGGACGGAAAGTGAGGTTAGTACCACGTTCCCTTCCCGTCCTTGTCTCCGTGACATGTGCTTGCTTTGATTCATCATCATCATCACCAATCACAACGCGAGCCATCACCACGAGCGCAGCTAGTCTAGAATAACATAAGAAAAATGCACGTGAATAACCCGTTTAAAGTTCGTCATCATCATCATCAGCTGTAGGACATCCACTGCTGAACATATGCCTCCCCCATAATTTTCCAAAAGGACCGGTTGGAAGCGGCTTGCATCCAGTGTCGTCCTGCGACCTTTATCAGGTCGTCTGTTAACCGTGTCGGTAGACGAGCTACGCTGCGCTTGCCGGTCCGTGGTCTCCACTCTAGAACCTTCCGGCCTCATCGGCCATCTGTTCTGCGTGCTATGTGCCCTGCCCACTGCCACTTTAACTGGGTAATCTTCTGGGCTATGTCGGTGACGTTCGTTCTACGGATCTCCCCATTTCTGATTCGATCACGTAGAAAAACCCCTAACATAGCCCTATCCTTTAAAGTTAAATAATTCCTCCTCCTCCTCGTTTAAAGTTAAATAATTTAAATTATTTAAAGTTAAGTAGGTAATCATCGTAGGTGTTAATTGATTGATAGCGTATATCTCTCTGTTGGTTTGCTGTAACCTGATTCTTTGAAATGAGTTTCAAAAACTCCAAGTGTACTTAAGTGGGCACTCTCTTTTTCAACTATGTAAGAGAGGGTAAAGAGAGTGAGTTAGTTAACCCATTGTACCATCAGTTATATAGTAATTTTCACACTGTACGACCCTGATATCATGGAGTACTGGTTGTCATACAGATTGTCTGACTTCATACTCATTCACCTTCACACCCTAACATAGTATTGCTTGTGCAGTATTGCTTCGCGACTGAATAGATCTGGCACTGCGGTGATAGCAACCAAGAGGGACTCTTGCACAAGTAAGCTGCCACCTAGTAAAGTAGGGTTTGTAATGTATCCCCTGATATATATAAGCTAGTTTAAATCTTATCACATCACACTAATATTATAAAGGCGAAAGTTTGTGAGTATGTTTGTATGTTTGTTACTTCTTCACACTCAAATGGCTGAACCTATTTTGATAAAATTTGGTATGGAGGTAGATGAGGCGCTGGATTAACGCATACGATACTTTTTATAATTATTATTGTATTTATATTGACATGACGATTTTTCAGGGCACATAGCACGCAGACCAGATGGCCGATGGGGCCGAAAGGTTCTGGAGTGGAGACCACGGTCCGGCAAGCGCAGCGTAGGCCGTCCACCGACACGGTGTATAGACGACCTGATGAAGGTCGCAGGACGACGTTGGATGCAGGCCGCTTCCAACCGGTCTTTTTGGAAAATCATGGGGGAGGCCTATGTTCAACAGTGGACGTCCTACGGCTGAGATGATGATGATGATGAAGATGATATCTATCGTAGGTTAGTGTATTTATGAACAACTAAGTGTACAAACGTATAGTAAGTAAGTTGTTATTTCGATTATTTTGTCGCATTTTGCTTATTTTATTATCATTATAATATGATTTTATGCTCATTATACATCACCATGCGGGTGTAACCGCGTGGCGCTGCTAGTATAACATAATATTGCGAAATGATACCACAGAGTAAACGTATTAAATTTAATTATATAATTAAAGACGCTGTACATAATCTTGATAGGTAGGTACTTTTATTGCATTTTCCGTATGACTCAACTAAAAACTAAGGTATCTGAATTTCTATTTCAAAATTCCTTCAATGCTTTTTACTAATCCAAACCAATTTAAACGGACATGAATAAAATATATTAAAAATCGAAAAGTTAATTAACTCCGTAAAATTCAGCCGACCTTGGCTGGTACCAAACTGGTATATAATAACAGGTACCACGGCCGAGGTACCAACAGCTTACGCTAAGCCCTAATTAACTGCTTGATTAGAATTGGAATAAAAAGCTCGTAATCTTAATTGGTATTTTTAATCAAACCTATTGGGACGACAGTCGTTACAGAACAGATAATAGTAACAGCACGCTGATCTGAATGAGGTTTACGTTGCTCTAGTTAAGGGTTCAGCCGTGTGATTCTCTAATGATTCGTCGATGCGCTCGTCGATGAGCTCACCGATGTCAAATACTTTATGAGATATCGTCCTTGTACATAAGGTTGTTTTTCCAACGTTTCATTTGTTTCACGGATGTTGTCAAAGATGTAACGATGTTTGCTCTTAGAGAATCATACGGCTGCCCATTGTATTGTAATATTTTTTGTATGTAAATCCTGCCGTGCGATTCTCTAAGAGACAGAAAAAGAAGAGATGACAAGAAAGTTCGTAAAGTAGAGTCGCACGGCAGATCGAAGCGGATTTCTTATACTGTGAGTGGTATGGTCATACATAACACATATAATATAGTCCCGAAAGCGAACATTTCGGCTAGGATCAACCTTGGACCACGCGGTTTGAGATATCTGCAAGGAATGATTATAAAATTGTATTGACTTCAAGTTCATTCCTCGCAGATATCGTAACACAGCGCGTTACGTGTGTGAATGGTCATAGGGAAGAGGCCCCAGCTAATCGAGCCAACCTGCAGTGTGAAATGTGTGAAAAGTATTGTATAGCAGCATTCAGTAAACTTACATACAAATTAGTGGTTCTATAGTCGATACAATTGGTGTAACCCTGGATTGGATGAAAAAAACAATTGCATTATTTTACTTCAATTAAAATAAGCTCATAGGTCATATTTATCGATCATTATCTTCTATTATCTGTTATCTTCTTTTTTAAGCTGTATACTGTAACTGTATTGATTATTTAATTTTAAAGTGTTCAATACAGAGTACCTATCTATCGTTTGATAATTGCAACTTTTTCAATCAGTTTACGTATCTTTAAATTTAAATCTTGATTTTTTTACATGAACTGTAATAATTATTATATATTTTGTTCCAGACAAAGTTTGTTCCAGACAAAAAATTATAGAGTATCCTTAGCTAGGCTCATAAAGATCCTTGTGAAAGGTATGGGCTGCATGGTTTAACTTCAATAATATAATACAAATGTCAATAAAATAATATTTTCTCAAAAATGGTATGTAATGTTGCCATAACATCTCTAAAAAGTATCCAGAAAGTGAACTCTACCGGAGACTTATTCACAAATGTCCAGTAAGAAGCGAATTTTTTAAATTTGTAAACTTCTATTGTCCAGTAAGTAAGTATGTAATTTACTTACTGGACAGTAGGTCATCCCCTTTAGATTTGCTTATAAAAAAAGCATAGTTCCAGACACTTAGTAGAGTTTAGACATTATAACATGGTTATAGGAGGGAGGCTCTAAATATATATCTATCTCTTTTTTTGGTATGGCATTTTATTATATTTTGGAGCCTTAAACAAACAGCCATTTTATAGTCTGTGACACTTAACGCAACGAAGAAAAAGTTTGCATGTATAGTGTGGGATTTTATATTTGTATTTAGTAATTTCAGTTTATAAAATTAAATCATGTTGGATTAAAACTTTCCATTCTAAAATTAACATGGTGATACAAAAAGAATAATTTAATTTTTGTTTACTAAAACATTCATGTAATGTAAAAATAGAACAATGTTCAAAACTAAATGTACTCTTTTTAGTAAAAAAAACGACTGGCAGGATTTCACATTCAATTGCGACAGTAGTGTTTTTATTTACTGCGTGAACATAAATAATCTCAAAAAATTAGTTCAAGCGAATCTGATACGGAAATAGATGGCACTCCTCCTGATTTAAAAGCTGAGCCCGAATTACCAAAAAACAATTGACTTCCTCCAAAATCCAAGAAGCAATATATGAAAACTATTGAAAAAATTATGAAGTGTAATGCAGAAAAACAAGCCAACAATTGGTCTGAAAATACCATTTTTGAGAAAAGCATTATACAAACCTGAACCAGTAAGAAAGTCATCTTGCCCTCATACATCATACATCTGAACTATAAAGGCCAAGTATGAGTTATAACTCATACTTGGCCAGGAAGGCCAACTGTTCAGGTGAAGGTAATTACTGGATTCTGAAGTAATGTACTATTAATTTATATTGATTAGAGTTGCGTATTTTTGGATGCCTCCAATTCAAAAGTTTCGCTGAAATATTCCCATTCACTCCTGCCCTTACACTGGTTTTGTATTTTTTTTCATCTAATCTTTCTATATGCACAAACCACTCAACATACTTTGCCCAACTATCGTCACCGCACTAAAATGTATACGCACGTCTTTCATATCTTGTTGTTCCTCACTCATTTCTCAAAGTCTCATCACTCATATTTCTCAACGCTCTCGTCTCCACTAAATTTATTCTTCATGAATGTGTATCATACCAGATCCAACTTTCACTGTTGGGTGATATGTCGGTGACTTTCGTTCTTCTACGGATCTCAACATTTCTGATTCGATCACGTAGAGATACCCCGAGCATAGCCCTCTCCATAGCTCGTTGTGCGACTTAGAGCTTAGTTATGAGGTCCATAGTAAGAGACAACGTTTCAGTGCCATAACTCATCACTCGTAACACACATTGGTCGAAGACTCTTATCTAGAGCCACAGAGGTATTTTTGACGAGAAGACGTCGCGAAGTTTCCGGTACGCTGCCCAGCCGAGTTGGATTCTAGAATGTAGCAGAAAGTATAGAGAATGACTAAAATCTTCTCTCATTTAAATGTTACTCTTTAAGTTGGGAGGTGAACTTGAGCTTTTCCTTTTCGTCAATGAATGGTTTCAAAAATTATTCTAAAATATGCCCATCAGCAGCAGTTGGCCGAACTGAGATCAGTTCTACGAATTCATCTCGCTGGTATTTTTTCTTTCTGTCAACTACAAGTTTATCGCACTCCCTTACCGATTATAATTCGATTTAAGAGTATTAAAGGAGTTTATTACCTTTTAATGCATGTACTTCCTTATTCGCAGCTACTTGCATTCTTTCTATAGCTCCAAGGGCTCAAACAACTATCTTATCCACTTTATTCTAACTCGCATAGTACCTTTAGTAAATCTTTTTGACATCGAAAATGTTTTTCTTTTAGCACTTGTGCACTAATGTTTATACTTCATAGAAAATTCTCACCTTGATAACTTAATGATCACTTAAAGTGAATTAGCGAACGAGTAGTAGTTGTAATTAAAATATGTTGTCGAAACAAATTAAATTGGCTTGTATGACTGTAATGAAGTTCATTTATACTCCATGGGAATTTATTTTATTACGGAAAGAATCAGGGGATTTCTTCATTCATTTCGTGGTACACTAATTATGGGGCAGATACTTACCTTCATTTCGCCACGAAGCTTGTTATTAAGGTAGTACAGAATAGTATTAAGAAAAATTCGTAATGGGGCGGTAATCTAATTATGAAATCAAAGTAGATATTACGTAGGTGCATATGTAACTAAAGTTTTGTGCTTTACTACTTATAAGAGTCTTATCTTATGTTCCACAGTACAGGTTTAGGTATGCAGAAAACAAATTCGTAAATACAATAAGGTATGAATGAATGAAATGAATGAAACCTGATCCGCCAGGCTTCTCATAACTTATATAGCACTATCTTATATAGCTATTGAGTAAAGATTAACAAGTGTCTATATAACGCAATTGTACTGTGAATATTTAACGCAAACATCCAGAAGAATGTAGAAAGTGTATATCAAGCTTAATTATATATACTCGTACTTACTTAAGTTTTGTGTTGAAAACTTATAGAGCATACTTTAAAGTTTCTTGTAAAGATATTAAAACATTCTTTTAACTCCTGGCATTAGATGATACGTCAGTAATTGTATTGTTATTCCAATCCACATTTAATTATGTAGGTAGTTCGTAATCTTGGCCACGCATTGAATCAAAACAATAAAAATCTACAAATTAAACTAAAACACTGAGCAATATATATTATCTCACATTAAACTAATCAAGAAAAAAATACAGCGACAAACTAAGCGAAGGAATAAGCCAACCTTGATCCGTCTCTGGCAGGCAATTACTGTACGTATTACTTATTAACTTAAACCGTTCTTAATTGTTTCCGTATTAAGGCGTGTTGATTCGAAATGTAGTTTCTGTCATTTAAACAGATTGGTGTTCACTTATTTATAACTCGCCCTGCGGCGCTGCACCTTTTAAATCATATCAGAAAAGGTGGCCAAGGTACAAATCCACGGATAATTCATCTTTTTCAGCGAAAATCTCAGATGAGTTATAGTTATAATTATTGTTATTTTATTGAATTTTTTATTATGTATCTTAGTTAAAATCGAATGTTGGTTGAATTCCTTAAAAATGGCGGCTCTATGTCAGTTATGTCAACTCCATTAAGCAAAACTGTTAAAGACTAGAGCTGACAAAAGTTTGTTTGCAACTGAGATACATAATAGCCTTGCAGATCGACGTATTCTATCCCTAACGTTAGTGTTTTACTGGTGAATAAATATAACCTGTTTATTATTGTACTACTTATAGGATTTCTAAAGTACTAACGCCTGCTTAGCGAATCCAAACTGTACAATTTTGAAACCCGTCCGAACACATAAGTTTTCTCTCTACGATTTGAAAACCCTGTTTTATATTGTTATATGACACAAAGAAAACTATACAAAATAAAATTATGTGTTTATGTAACTAATGTTTTTCGTAATGCATGCTTCTATGAATACAAATGTAATGCTGCTGTAGCGTAACGTTTATTTAATTTTATGAGCTACACAATTACTTACTTATTTAAGCAATAGGTACGTACACTATTTCAAATTCATGGCACAGAATTGCACAGTGAAGTAACTTCCTGCAGTAAAATTATGCGTTGGCTAAATTGGCACTAAACGCTCGAAATACTGTTTAACGATGATTAGCTACAGTTGTAATATGTACTTTGATAATATGTGTTTACTTACTTACTTGGACATACATATATACTTAGACATTTACATAATATAATAAACTATTTTTGTAAGATCTCATTTGAATTATTCAGGTGCTAGCATCATCTAACTAACACTCGGAACAATAACAGGGCATGGAAGCCAGGCTAAAATCAGAAATGAAATGCATATGCCTATCTTTTTTTACTTACGATGTTAATAGTGCGTAGGAAAGAGACATATAATACCGTTTTGTTTCCTTATCATGCCGGAGGTGAAAGTTAATTTTTGGATAGTGATCCATCCTCATTTTTTTTCTCGAACTATGGGATTAACATAAAACTACAAAATTAACTTGATACCCGACTTAAAGTATTTTGACGTATTCGATAGATCTTTTGTATGTGTTAACATTATAAGATGACCAATGGTAACATTTGCCATTGCTCATTTTTTGCTTGTGACACGTTAAAAAATAATTAAAACAAACATCCATGTTTGGTTTCACTCACACCTTAGGACATGTTTGACATAAATGAATAAACTATAGAGTACTCGGTTCTGTTTTAGCCCGGATTCCATGCCCTGTTATTGTTTCAAGAACTAACACATAGGAACCATTCAAGTGTGTCTTGAATCTAGTCAGGCTTAAGAACCGTAGCCATGGTAACAGCAATATCTTAAAAAATACGTAACTTAAGTTACCTACCAAACAATCATAGTTATGAACAATATCAATCAATCAAAATTAATATCAATATCATTTACATAAGATATTATAGCTTTTAGTCCTGTTAATGTTTCTTCTGATTTAATGGTCCCATGGCCAGCATCACGGACAGACAGACAGAAATATAAATATTAGGAGTAGGTACAACAATAGAAATAATTTTATTGTCGAACTGTGTACGTTAGTGGGTTCTTAAGATAAGAATAAATCTCAAATGATTCGTTCTTTTTGAACATACAATTACTGTGAAACTCTTAAGTTTATAAGTGCCTATGATATCCATAACAACACGTAAATAGAAAAGTAATTGAACTTTACTATGAAACTTTGCATAACACAATAAAAATAAATATCACTATTAAAATAATGTATTAAATTTTTATAGAGGAGCATAAAGTGTAACGAGACAATAGTTGTAGGAGCAGTTCGAGTTGCAGCCCGTAAGTGGCTACAATAAAGCTCTCGGTACATTAAGCTTCCGCCAGTCTACGAGATAACGAGACCCACTGCCCGCTCCGCACATAATTTATACCGTCCGAGCTCGTTAAAAACTTATAAAGACGCACATTGTTAGTGCGGCCAATATTCGCGGTTATCCGACGATATACGACCCAGTTAACGACGCCGGTTTCGCGCTAACCATTGCGGAAACTACCCTCTTCTATTCCACTATTCGATTCCACTTTATCGCTGCGAACACCGAAACTGTTCAATTCAGCTTATGTAGCTTTCAAATTTTATACTTTTATTACGTCTGTTTAAAATTAGTACGTGTTGCAAATATAGCCCAGTGTAGTGCAATTTGCCGGTGGAAACTTCTCGAAGCTCGTAATAAAGAACTTCGTAATGGAAAATCCGTGTGCTGATGCAATCTGCCGGCTTTTAGGCCGGTCAGTCGAGCTTCGTTTTCAGCTGATATGCATGCAACTCAGACAAAATAAAAAAGTCTTATATTGTCTGAGGCAAGCAATTATATAGATAGATAGATAGAACACTTTATTGAAACACCACATTAAGCACTTAATATTAAAAAGTACAATTCTTTAACCTAGTGTTACAATGGGCGGCCTTATCGCTCAGAGCGATCTCTTCCAGACAACCCATTCTCAGATGACTTTCTCAGAGGAGATTCTCAATTACTGACTCGACACGAAACAATTCAACTTTAAATTACTCTTTTTGTCCTAAGGTTTGACCGAAGTGATAATTAGTGAGATCAGTTAATAATGCTTAAATACATCTTTTAGTTGGAGAAATTAGTCCTTCTAGTTATGTCTTATCGGCCATTCCATCTACAGTTAAAGATACGCGCCCATAAAAAAGAACGAGCCACAAGAAGTATGATTGATAACAATGAATCAGTTAAACTCAAATTGAAGCAAAACAATTATTTAATTCATGTTTAGGGTTCCGTTCCTCAAATGGAAAAAGGCACCCTTACAGGATAACTTTGTTGTCCGTGTGTCTGTCTGTCTGTCAAGACGTTTTGTTGCAGTAGCTCGTAAAGGTTGATAGTTGAAATTTGTATCAAATACTTGGATCTACGGTCTCTTTGGTTTTTGTGAGTCAACGCAATTAAAAGATGTGACCGTTCACGTCGCTTATTTTCGTGTCATTTGCGATTTCACAAGGAGTCCCTTTAACTTAGAATCATAAAATTTGACAAAAAGCAATGTATTATAGCACATGTTAAGAAAAAATCTGATAACCGTAAATATATCATTAACAAAAAAGGAATTTACTAAGTACGTATTACTATTACAAACTTATTACTTGCGGTTGGTGAACCGCGTCTAGGAATCGAACGGCAAAGTTAACTTTGTCCTTAACCTTTTTTGTATTTAAATTTAGAGTAATAATGCTATAGATGGTTGCTTAATGTACGAAACCATAGGTACGCGAGTCCAAGTTGTAGGTACTTGGCCGGTCTTATTTATTTAACACTAGCTATAATCCCTAAATATATAGCCGCTAGTTTTAAAGGTTGCTATAAGTTCAGTGCATCAACAATTTGGAATGATCTCTCGCCACCTTTAAGAACCAAGATTAGCTGCAACATATTTAAAATAAAATTAAAAAGTATTCTTCTTGCCCGCCAAAAGCATAATTTTAATGCAACATTTATAACACAGAGAAAGGCAGAACACAAACCCCTGGCAACAACTCTCGAATAATCAAGTAAGACCCTTAAATCATAAACAGTGTACACACTCACCCCACACATAAAAAAAGATTTTCGGATCTTCATACACACACTGAAGCTAAAATACTATATTATTGATAAGGTTTCGATTTAGTATAAATGTACCGTATTATGTATGTTTTACCTTTTCCTGTTTATTCTACTTTATTTGTTAACTATCAATTTTTTATTGAATACAAACAGTCTGTTTTTGATACAGTTTGTTAATTTAATACAAACAGTCTGTTCTTGTAGTGTATATATTTCAATTTGTGATCCGCTTTTATCATACTTACCTTCTCGGCAAACATCCGCCCAAGTAGGAGTGTATGCTGAAAAAAAGCACGTACTTCATACACGTAGCGCTGCATAATGCTGAGCATATACCTTTTGCCTTGTGTAAAACTCTTTTGTTAATTCTACTGTATTAACATTCACAATGGCAATAAATGGATATTTTATTTATTTATTCGCATACAAAAATGGAAATAGCGCTATTTTGGCGACCTCGGCTATATGTCACTTGCAACTTATTGGATTGAAAAATTTGTTCGCAATATTATAGATTACTATTTATTTCTTGGTACATGATCCTTGCACCTTCGAGATTCGATCGGTACAATGTGTTTGTCGATTTTAACATGCTTCAGTTATATGGCCTCTGCCGGACGCCAGCCTTCCTTGAGCATTATTTTTGGTATTTCCGCTACCTTTTAGGTAATATGAGCCTCAAGATCATTAAAAGCTCTGCTTTATGCCTAACAAGGTGGTGCCCGCGACTACGTGTGCGCAGGATCAGTACTTCGAGTAGCTTATTATTTCTCCAAGGGCATATCTATCTTTATACTAAAATGTCAAAATATGTACATGGTCAAACGCAATTGCCACAATATTATTACTTGAGTTCATTTAAATACTTAGTTTATCAATCAGTAAACAATAATAATAAAATAAAATTAATCACCATGGAAAAGTATCCTATGTGTTAAACCAGTGCGTCATCTACCTCCATACCGAATTTCATCAAAATTGCCCCAGCTGTTTGTGCGTTAATCCACAAAGATCCACATAACCATACATCCATACTCGCAAACTTTCGCGTTTATAATATTAGTAGGATAGTAGGATGTATATAGCTCTGCTAACTACACACTGACGTGAGAAGCAAAGTCCTGCATTCATAAGTCCGGAACTGTCGTGCGATTCTCTAAGAGCAAACATCGTTGCATCTTTGACAACATCCGTGAAACAAATGACGAGATGACAAGAAACGTTGGAAAAGCAACCTTATGTATAAGGGCGATATCTCATAAAGTATTTGACATCGATGAGCTCGTCGACGAGCACATCGACGAATCATCAGAGAATCGCACGGCTGTATGCCAATTTATATGAAACTGTTGACATAAGTACTTAGACCTTATTTCGTTAATAGCAATTCACACAATTTGGTGTCTAGCAATTGGATATGAATAAATTTGCTTTTCAATTAATTTTGAGACTAAACGTTAATATTGAAGCGTGTTTGGCCGCGAACGGCTTTGGCCGCTCGGGTCCGCTCAGGACGGCACGCCGGCTAAACACAAATCAACACCGATTCTCCATTTGTTAGACACGGGAATGTAATTATGGCCGGAACACTTACCGGGCGCGGGGGGAAATGGCGCACGCGTCATTCAGCTTTTAGTACGCCGGTCGACACAACAACGATCTTTACTTTGCCATCGTAATGTACGATTCAGAAAATATCCCACAAATTTCCCTCAGACACATCCGATTATTTATTACAATGAGTTGGCTACAATATGCAGAAGAATATAGGCTTTTGTACACAAAATCGTCAATAATAAGACGGTCAATTACAATTGACCGTCTTATTATTGATACCTCCAAAGTGCAAGAAGTCTTGGTGGCTCAGTCAGCAACGAAATCACCTGATTTGAAAAATAAGAATATAATTGACGTATGGTAATCTATTTTTCAACTCACTTGCTCGTAAAGTGAGCCTTATTACATCGTGCTTAGGACCATAAACCGAACTATAACACACGTGCATAATAATATTACACAATAGTGCATACTAGAATTAACCCTATAAATTTAAGTTAGTACCCAGTTAGAGATATTTAAATAAAATAAAAATAAAATAAAATAGAGTTAGCCAAAGGCAAAAAAGTTTTGCCCCGAACCACAAACATGTACATCACGTAGCATGAGTTATTTGATGCCTTCTCCTTCCAGTAAGTAATTTGTATGATTTACCTTTGTCGCTGACATATATACAAGAAGTAAATGAAGGTACTAAAGAAGTGGCAAGTACAAATGGAACACAAACTGTGAAATTGCTGTGAATTGTACATTCATCAATTGTTTTAATAATTGAACTATTTATATAATACATGCTTGTTTTTTCTTCGCAAGTGTGTTGTAAAAGTGCGTATGAAACTCGTGAGCAACTTGCTCACTATAGACACTCGGCTGATTATTTTTTCAATTATATTACTAGCTTCCACAGACTCCACGGTCCGTGCCATTTTTTAGGTTTTTTGCAATTTAATCAAGTCTAAATGCAATTAAAAAAGAGACAACAATGTATACTTAATTAGAGGACATAGGATTTTTATGTTAAACTACTTTAATTAAGGGCTATATCGTTTCTAAGTTTGCATCAGCATTCAGAGCAGACTGGTCTACGCAGACAGCACCCGTTCAGGAGTTGATGCATGTGGCAGCCATCGCCTTCCTCAACCATATTTGAGGGAAAATGGCGACCCGCCACACGCCGCCACTGCTTGCCGAAACCTTTTCGTGAGCGTGTCTGCTCTGTATACTCATAATTACTCCTTGTCAAATACAGCTTAACTTAAACAATTACTAATATTAGCTTATTCACTCGGCTGATTTACGCCCTCGCCAATGGCTCGAGCTGCAACCCGCAGCGTCGTGTATTATGAGGAACTTAACTCACTATCATAATATATTTATATATTGTTCTATGTAGCCTTCTCAGCATTTAGGGGCAAAAAATGAAAAACAAGTAGTAAAAGTTAAATTAGTTTTGATAAAATGAAAGTTATAAGATTTAAGCTGTGTATTTTTTTGGTGTATGAGATAGAATATCACTTAAAATACTGTTGCTTAAACTGTTCAAATACCTGTATTCTTTTGTATAGTCATCCACGGCGTCCGTTAACTAAAGAATAAACAAATTAGAAAGCAAAACAAAAGAAAATACCCAGTAAGTTTCGAGGTTAAGGTTCTACAACAATAACTAATGAGTGAACTGGAAGACTTTAATGAAAAAGTAGGTTTATGGCGTGCGAGGGCGGGCGCAACACTGCCACTGGACGGTGTCGCCGCGCTGTGACACGAGTTAAACTAAATTAATAAACTTGCACTACCCCCGGCTTTATTAAAAAACACTCATTAAAGCAAAGGAAAGTAGGTGAAGTCGCCGACGGGGACAGCGCCGCTAATTGCGCCGCTTTTATTGCTTAAATAAAGTTTTAGTGGGGAACACAAGTTTTAATTAAAAATGTAAGAATAGTTTTTAATAAAGGACGGTCTCGGTGCGCGTATATTGCAAAACTTTGAGCGATACGCTTAGTTTACAGGAAGCTAGGACGTCCGGCGGTATTGTGAGACGCGCGGGTGCACTAGCGGTCGCCGCTGTAGCTGCTTTACTGTCCACTGCCCGCCGAAATTACCCACCCTGCGTTGATTACAAAGGCTAACATTTCGGCGAAAATAATTTCCGTATAAGTTACAAGAATCGAATAAACGAAGTAAAAACGTGTTGAATACAAGGAACAATCTTGTATTCAATTTACCATGCCTATTATGGATATAATTAAGTGTAACAATTTTATTGAAATGGCAATTGTTATATTTTTTAATCCATTCCATAACTCTTAATTATATAATTTCACTCGCTTATTGTTATAACAAAATTATATACATTTAATAAGTGTTTTTGCACGATGCCTGGTGTTCAAATAAGGCAGTCCCGCATCAATATAAAGTGACAAATGGTACGAGTAACGGGAGAAACTAATAATGCTAGTGATTTACGCCCGCCCTTGTTATTACGACTCATGTGAAATGTAATTTCGGCATACTGCGTGTGTACACACACGCTTGGGAGGCAGGTTGGGTGTGTGTTGGTGTGCAATAGGTTTAATAAAGGAGGGACGCGAGTAAATCCTTCAATTTCGCCGGCACACAACGGCGTATTCTCGTTAACCGTGGCAATAAGTTAAACGGGCGGGCGCGCCGATGCCCGCTCGCCCGCGCCGGCCGCGCCCGTCCCGCGACGCGGCACTCGCGCCCGCGCCTCTTCGTTACAGGAAATTAAAAAACTCTGACAACATTATGAGACCTTAATCTTCTGTCACTTTGTCAATAATACTGTTAATTTTAGGCGGCCATACATTCGGTATAAAGAATATATACCTGTACGAAATTGTAGAGTCGGTCATTTCCATGACTCTACTACTTAATTAATACTGTCGCGACACAACCTATACTACGAAGTTGGCTCGTAATACCTTATTGGTGATCTTAATGAGTTTTATTATTAAAATGTATTACATTTATTATGTAGACAGAACACTTTAAAAGTAAGAAATTAATTTAAAAGCTTTCTTGTTATACGCCAGCCGCCAGTGCAGCGGTCGATTTTAATCAAAGTTCGTTCATTTCGAACTTAGCGGAGGATGTGGTTCACAGTGTAATATAGGCCGAGTAATATCTCTGGAACAAAGAATACACACGTCGCAACCGCCCCGGCCTCGTCCCGGCTCGGCACCCGACTAGACTGCACTACTAATTAGATGTTCGATGAAAGTGTAATCAGACGTCGGCCGGATCCGGGACGTAATTAAACGGCGCAGGCGAAGAGTGATTTATTAATAGAAAAGCTGGAGCCGTAATGAAATACTGGGCGGACAATGGTGGAGAGGGCGGGCGGGCCGTGGAAATTAAATTCTCAGCGACGGTGCAGGACACCGGCCACACTTGCCGTTTCTTTGCGGGTCACCACTGGACCCAGTTGCTTAATAATTTACGCAGCGACGACCACCTCGCCGCCACCACTCCGGCTCCTATTAGGGAGGATGTATGGAGGTGTATAAATTTGTCGGCGAGGGAATGTAAAGAAGATTGGTTTCCTACTCGAACGGATGCGGAGAAAAGGGGTGGAATTGAATTTAGGCCGGAATCCACTAGCGAGGTTGTGTTTGTGATATTTCTTACCTACGTATGGCGGTAGTGGGACGTGATGCTCTTGCCGATTACTTTTATTAGATATCGATTTCGGGAAGATATTCTGTTTACGGCGTGTTTGGAGGGGTGTCTGATTGAGTGTTGTATATGTAGTAACACACATTCGTAGCATGTCTACGGAAATGTAACAGTCTTCATTTTTGGAGTTGAGATATTAGAACTGGTCATTCAAGTATATATATACCTACGCATCTAAACTAGTCTGCGTGTATTTCATTAAAAATAATTAGGGCATTCATAAGTGGCGGTATGTATCCAGAACACATCAGAACCAACACGAACTTTACTCAAACTAGCTCCTTAATCCTCGCAACACAACGTAATGTAATCTTAAAGCTCTTTCGTTATTTGAAATCGTAACCTTAATTACACTTAAAAGCCGGTGGAGTATACTTTTTCAATTAGAGTATTAAAGTGTTCCGACCCTGTCATTATATTAGAGTGTTGTTCCATTCCACCCCGGCGCCCTCAGGCCGGCTCGGGCCCGCTCGCCTCATACCGTCGGTAGCCCTCTCGCTGAGAGCACGCGTCAGTTCGATCCTCCGGCTCGCAAACTTTACACGAGTCACGGAACCGGCAAAATAACCGAATCACCCATCATTCTCAATCAACGTTTACTTCTCAATTTTGTTTTTATTAACGCGGCAATTCAACTGTGGGACATTCTGCCTGCAAACAGGCATTATTTTTCCCCACTAAAAGTGACAATTTGCAGTGGACAGTTTCAGTTCTGGTGTTTTTGACTGTGGATTTGTTTCGTCGTGGTATCTGAGACATTGGGAAATTTGTTTTTGTGTGCGGAATTCGTGACAGAACTATAAGGTACGTTTACACAATAATGTACAGTTTTGTTTATTTTGTACATGTATGATAATTCGTTTATGTTTCTTTATTTACTTTATTATAAATATTACAATGAATGGTAGGTAATGGTAATACAAAGAATGCTATTGTTTACAAATAAAACATTTATATGTATTCATAAATAGACATTGATACCTACCAATTTGATCGGATAATAAGATGGTGTGTTGTTTTCTTTCATTTATTAATAAATAACTCAACTTCAAATCATCACATGTTTTCAATAATAGGGCTGGCAGAGGCAACACATTTCACCAGTATTTTTTTAATACTATGTACCTAAATGGGGAGCGAGTCCATTGCCACAATGTCCCTTAGTCAGCTTACGACATTATTGGAGGATATAAAAGAGTCAAATTCGTAATCCGGAAACTGTACGCCTCACAATGAATATAATTTGATAGATTTTATTGTTTTGTTTATGTTTATATAAAATTAATAGACATAATTTATACAAGTATTCTAGATTGTCTAGATACCTACCTAAGTTCTGTCATATAATATTCATCTTTTATAGAAAAAATGAATTTACATAATTACGATATATTATCGTAATATTATGTTCTTGGGCATTTACTTAAAAACGGTGCCAATTTATATTATTAGAAATAGCTTAGTATTTTTTGTTTGGTATATGTGTATTTTGAACGATTTATTTGGGTTTTGTCTGTCTTAATTACATTTGTTTTATTTCATCTTTAGATAGTTCTTAAGTTTTTTTCTTAGTTAATGTTTTCTGCATATGTGTGTATAAAAAAAGTTTTGTTGGTTTAACCAACAAAACCGTTTTTTGAGCTAAGGGTGCGTGCACATGGCCAATAATTGAGAAAATTCGATGATTGCCCCGGGTAATTGCTTAATTACGCCGGATACGTGACCGGTTTCGGTGGGAGCTTGCGAAACCGTAAATTGAGCTGTAATGTAGACTCACCTTAAAATCATGTTTCGAACTAACTTTCGTTGATTCACCTTTTACTTACTTAATTTTAGTGATTTAATTAAAAGCTTGACGTCTCATTAAACATTGTAAGAAAATAAATTATTTTTAATATAATAACGTAGCAATATGTTTTATTTCGTTTTTTCTTTATTAAAGTATATTTCGGCATTTACTACTTAGTATTTCTGGATGTTACTATCGGAGGTAACTTTAATGAGTGTTTTAAATATTTTTAATTAGCCTTTTGATACCGCAGTGTTGTGAGCACACCTCTGACATTACTATTTACTTAGTAAGTATATTATGAATGACTTATACAAACTCAAATTTTTTGTTAACTTTTTAAGTGTAACGATTTTTACTTAAAGAAGTGGTACAATCGGTTATTTATGTTATGTTCTCAGACAAAAATGTGATCTAAGATAAGTTTTACTATCAACCCTTAAACATCAAACACTATAAAATACTTTTCTTTCTTAAGACAATTCCTTTATTATTAAAGAGGTATTTGTTACCCTCGTCTGTATCCTTGTAAAACTGAAAAAATATTGCCTAGTCTTGGGAAACCAAGAGTTGTATCGGGTCGAATAGTATAATACTATCTTTACAATATTGGCTATTTCTGTCTACAGTTATAATAAAATGTGAACAACAAACAAACAGAAAAACCACAGAGTAGATCGAGAAAAACTTTATTCAAAATACGTTATGTATATATTATTTTATATCTCATTAAAAGTTATGTAATAATTTAGAAATTGAATGTCAACATATCCGGACACGAGGCGGAGCGGCGTGGTGGCAGCGCGGTAAATTAATTTCAGCGTATGCAACCCTACAGTCTCATCTGGTGAGAGGCAGCACTCTGATGCCTCTCGCGATTGCCTTCTCTTCCTCTTATGTATTTTATTTATTATGTCATAATTAATAAAATAGATAATATGTAAATTACGTTCATATTAAAAGTTAATAAAATAATTTTATTAAATGATATGTAAGTATGCATTGTAGTAAGTAGGACCAATGTAGAAACTAGATTATTTATGAAATGCCAGAGTATATTTTTCGTACCTTCTGTTATATTCGAACTATAAGAAGCAAAATAAAAGCGCGGGAATGCCGATGTTAAACAGTCTAAAAATAAATAATTATGAACAAGAAATCTACTCAAAGCCAAAATACATTTACCTATCTAATTTATACAATTGTTGAGATAATCAATAAAAAAAATTGCAACTCATTTGTTTTTATTTGAGTGCGACCTGCTTACTTAAAAGTGACAGGACTCACACCTTTGAATTTAAAAACAAATATATTTTATAGCCATCACTCAAATTCACACTTAAAAATGTATTAAAATGTTTAATAGTGATAAAAAATAAGTGATAATAACAAGTTAGAGACCTCAGGGTGATAAAATATGTTCAAGATTATATATAATTTCTGAGAAGTATTCTTTATATCTCACTCTATTATCATAATTAAATATTTTTATGCTTCATTATTTTAGATATTCTAAAATAATGAAGCATAAAAATATTTAAATAAATAAAAATATAATAATATCATGTTCTCTCGCTTTAATAAGCTGCGCTCAATTATTATTATTAGGGGAGGGAGTTGTTCATTAGAGGCACGTAATGATCTTCCGACTGGCTGCGTAATGACAATCTCCAGTAATGAAGACACCAGTATCCACTTAACTTAGAGCATTGAAATAAATAGCGCAACCGCCTCCGCTCGCACTGCTCGCACTTAACAGATTTATGTTTAGATACGTCAAATAATAATCTAATTAATTCAGACGTTCTAATTAGTAAGAACATAAGAATATATTAATTACCGCAGCATTGTAATCGACTGTGCGGATGCGAAAAGGCTTCACATTGTGTCCCAAATATAATTGATTTCATTAACAAAGCTCGGCCTTTAATTGAAAGTAGGTAGACAGTTTCAGCTAAAGGGAGGGTAAGGTAATTACAAGATCCAATTTAGAATTGCCAAGTCTACACTTTGCTGTTAGTTTGAAACAAAAGCTTAATTAATTAAGTCGAGAACAATTAAGTTCAGTGCCGTAATATTCTCAGTAATTACGCGGAATTCGACGTGTTTTGTATAGTCGTCGGTAATTGCCGACGAGGCCCGACTCGAATCAGATTGTATCCGACTGAGAGGCTAATACGGCACACGTTCATTAATTATGCTGGGTACACTAATTGGAAAATCTATTAATTAATTTACCTATTAAATCGACGCGGAATCTCTCAGATTAACGATGAGTTCATTGTGTAGTTATAAATTAGTGTAGGAGTGAGTGTTGCGAGGGGCGGTTGACTCATAATAATTATAGAAAGTTATTATTACCGCTACAGATAATCATGTGTATTTTAATTAAAGAAGAGTGAACTAACTCTACATAGGAATATAATAATAATATGGGACAACATATACACACAAGGACTTCAGTTCCTAAACTATGTAAAGGCTGGACTATGGTAACCTGATGACTGATACCTATATATACATATTATATACATTAACATCCTGACAAAGGTCAAACAGACATGTTCATGCTCACAATTTTTTTACCCGTCCGGGGATTGAACCAGCGGCTCAGAAGGAAGGGTAATATCAACTGCGCCAACTAGCCAGTCTAAGATATTAACATAATATATAACCTTTAATAATTGTGTAAGTAGGCACGGGGCTACATTTAAATAAAAATAAAATAAAACAAACAATATTATATGTTTGAATTATTATCCAATTAACACTATTTAGTCACTTATTCACTTAATAACAAATTACATTAAAATACTAAGTGTTAAGGATAATTGTTTGAATTACTTATAAATACGACTATTTTATATTTATTATGATCTAAACGAAAATATTCATTTATTATAATTGAGGATTTAACAATAATTGTTTTGTTATTTTAAATGTCCAACAACCAACCCAAGATCTATTTGGCACCAGATTTTATTAATTTTAATTATAAAGTTCATAATTAATCTCTATACTTATACTATCTCTATATTTATTTTTATACTAGGGAATGCTATAAATTATCTATACACGATTTAATCCGTTTAAAGTAGTTTCATTTAAACGTAAGTACAATAATCACGAAATATAAGTTTTAAAACTCTACTTCACTCTCTCAAATAGAATTTCTAACGTTAATTCTTGCATTAGTGTGGCGCAAGCAACTGTGCCGAAATATCGAGGGCTCACAATAAATACATTACATGGTAAATATCCCGTTTCTAACGTTATACTCTCGAAAGCCTAAGAAATCTATAAATAGGGAATAGTAAAAACTCCTTTAAAATATTAGTTGAAAATCCAAGCGAAGCCTTTAAACAAATACTTAGTCCACATATAATCTGTAACAATAAATTGATAATTATGGGCTTGAACCAATTCAATGCAATCAAAATTCGATTTGATGTGTAGGGGGTTTGGATTAATTATTCCCAATATAATCAGAATTCACTAGAGAATAACAAGGACATTGCAGACGAGCAATTTGATGCAGTCCGTGTGCATGCTTGGCATTACCCGCATACGAGTATTATACTAAAAAATCATGCAGCTCTAGCTAGGCAGGGGCCATGCATTTTTCGCGTCACGCACGATTTAAAGACATGCATGTGTTCCAGCTTTTATTATAATTGTATTATATACACATTTTTTAGAAATTCTTGATTTACGCAAGCTGCTACTTAATTTCTTATGTCAATGATTGCTTCGTTGATAGCAATGCGTTTTATCGTCAGCCAATCATCGGAGGTTCAACGATCAGTTCTCTAGTAGTAGGGCGCCACGTTATGGCTGTCAATTTGAATGTAGAGGCTCTAATAAATCAGGAGTGTCGTTAGAGCGCCGACACGAGCTCCGGTAGGCAGGTAGGCGCCATCACCGCGTGTAACGAGACACATTTCCGGACGTATCCTTCCAATTAGTGGCATGTTGCCGAGCCGATACTAGCCGAGCCGGGCCGGAGCCGGCGCGCCAGGCGCCCGATGGTCACCCGCGCCGTAGCACCCGACCTCGTTACGCTCCCGCCTCGTTAGGAGAATTGTTTGTTCGAGTATGTAAAAATGTGTTTATTTGCACGTACGCTTCGGGGTAAAAAATATATGAAAAGACCCTTTTAAGACTTTTAATGATTTCCCGGCAAAGGGAAATTGGGTTAGTTATTTTCCCCGGGGTTGCCCCTCGTTAAGTTTTAATGGGGTAGCTAGCTACGACGTAATCAAACGTACTTATTTAACTTAACGACGTTTACCAAGCCTTGTGTACTTTTTCAATAGAAGTTGTTTAAGGCCAACTGCTATCCAGAGCGTCCCCATATGCCAATGTAGGTAATGCTTTTTTATACGTGTACGATTCGTAGTATTCAAGTAGCGGGCGCAGGTTCGTAATGATGCCTAAGTGAAATGAGTTAGTTTTTAACATGGAGTTTTCCGAGAAAAATGCTAATCAGTGACTAACAAGTTAGAAACAGGCCTTCCGGCGCAACCAGGACAGCCTAAGGTGGCGTATAGTATAGAGCGCCTAATTAATCTCCAGTAAAATGGCGACGTCGCTCGTTTTTGCAAGAACTCGGCTCATTAGACCGACGAGGCATGTTGATTACATTCTGCAGCGCTTATTAGCGCAAACTCTCATTAGGGGCCACTATTGTTGTAATTAAACAAGCAGCAACATTGTTACCGGTGGCCGAACCTAGCGCGCTCCGAAATCGCCTCTACATCCCCGCAATAGCGCTGCTACACACTCTAGCAGCGACTGGCGATTGTTTTGTGCGAATTTAATTAACAACTCAATAGTAACGTACACAGTCGAAGAATAGAATGAAGGGGAGTTCTTGTGGTGTCTGACATGATTCCATTGTTAGCGGCGTTGTAAAAAGTGGAGGTTTCTTTTGAAGTGGTTTACGCAATTATGAGGTGGTGGTTGGTTTCGTGGAGGACGTCGGCGAGTGAGTTTAATTGGACGCCCGAGGACCGCCGCGGGCGAAGGCGGGTAAGGTACTTCACCTCCTCCTAACACTTCTAATTGGCTCGGTACCACTAACAGGAGCTTTTCTTTAAAATATATACACATCGTCATTTCTTATAATAGCCTCCGAATTCTCCCGAACACCTGCTGCTATTTCAACTTCTTTACCCAAATATCTGCTTTGTTAAAAGCAAATCTCGCTTGGCACTTCTGAGACAGTTTTCCCAATCGTCTTGGGGACTGAGAAGCTTATTAAGAGTTTCAAATCTACGATAATATTCAATATAATGAGATCCCACCTGCTCCAATAATAATTGTGATTATATTATCTTTAATGTTCATTCAAATATGTCACCTGCTCCCGTCCCGAGCAATAAAATGATCTTAAAAACAACATATCAGTACCTAACGTAATTTGTATGACGTCCAAAGTAATTTATTGTTAGACGTATGTACACTGTATTATACGCGTCATTATCTTTGTTGACATACACTAATTACACTTCAATCAGTTTTAATTGGGAAATCGTTAATTAGTCCAATTAAGAAAAAACATCTCCAATATGTTTATGCGATTGGATTGATTGCTTGACGTAAAGTGTCGACTACGTGTTGATATAAATTATTAAAAAGATATGAACTATCTACTTCTGAAGTGTAATGTAGGACATTTCGCGTCCTGCATGCATCAGTATATATAATAATATAATTCATATTATTATATAATTAAGAGTATAATTTACTAATAATTACTATTATGTTTAATTGAATAAAGTGGTCTATGATAACTGAGTCCCTGAGAGTGATGTCTGTAATTCTGCTTATTAATTGACTGAACGAGCAAAACAAGTGTCTCTGCTTTAACTGGCCAAACTTTTGATTGAATTGAACTTGACTTTCATCCTGTTCATATGTTTGTTAGGTTGTATGTTGGTCCTCCAGTACAGGCCCTTTTTTTAACCAATCTTGACAAAACTTGGTATGCAAGTCCTACTATTCAATATTCTATTTTTACGTCGGCGATTTTGGAGTGGGGAGGTACTTTTCCTAAAAAGGGGGGAAGTTTTCTGCGGAGCTATTTACCGACAGATTTAGATAGAATTTGGTAACTGCAAAGAGAAATATCGCATATGAACATGATTGGTCAAGTGGTTGCCGAGAAAATAGGTTGTGAAGTTTAAAAACTGGACAACTGCAAAAACATTTCGTCACAACAACATATAACATTTTATCAAATTTTCTCAAGGTATTGTCGAAATAAATACTTGTATTTTTTTTCTGAATTTTGATGACCTGCGAATAGCTCAGACTTCAAAAAAGTGCCGCTGATAAGACTGTGCTTACAAGGTCTATTGTTCGCACAACTACTAGTATTTTTGTACTTTATTTAAACTGACCATATATTGTACAGGACCAGGACTGTTTTTCCGGGATGAAAAGTGTTCCTATATATGTAATCTTAAATCATAACCCATATATGTAGATCTATGTCAACAATTACAACCAAATCCGTTCTACAGTTAGGGCATGAAAGAGTATCAAACTACCATCCAGATATAGTTATAAATTACTACGATTATACGAACCAATGGTATGTACAAATTCAAAAATAAAATTTAAAAAACAACACCAGGTCAGCGGCGTGATATGACACGCATTTATGTAATCACTAACCACAAAAAACCATGCTTCTCAATAATAATAAAACTGGGGCCTTACTATCAGCTTCATAAAAACCATGCAAGTTCCGTGCAGTTCTTAAACCTAGCATAAACAGTTTTAAATGAAATCATACAATGACGCTCATTTAAGTGAATTGTTTGAGTATTGTTTTCTCAAATGTGAACGGATAATATTGTCTCTAGCACTCTAACAATTTACTATAACTAGAATTGCAGACGCCTAGACGTTTGTATATAAGCTGACAAACTGAGTGAATTTCGAGCGTCATGTTAACAAGAGTCCATTAAAAAAAACAGGTGAACGGGTTTTCTGCGGTTCTTGGATAGTAGGCCTGTGCAGGTCTGCTTTAACGTTGTCATGGTACGAATAAACCGGGCAGTTTTCTAGAAGTCCTGCTTTAAGAGCTCATAGTAAGGCCCCTGGACTGTAAGTTGTACTCGCGCACCGATACATCATACATCGCACCACACAATATTTTATTTTATGTATTTCTTTGCGCGTTATTAAAAAAGACAATTTTAAGTTTTCATTATAATTATCAACTCGGTGATAGGCTTGTGTAAGAGGCCGCCTTGATTGATACAGTCGTTTGCAATAATATGTATACATTCCATAATGTTTCAAACTACGAAACATTATTACATTTCTTAAAAAAATATACAGGGTTTTTGGTAAGTCGACCTATTCCCGTTAAGGGCGTGTAGTTTACATAGTTTCTGACTGATTTGACTATGCAACACTCTATCCTAAATCTAACCGTTTTCGAGATACTTGAATTTAATTAAAATGTGTAAGCCTTATTATTACTAATATTATTTGATTTTTACATGTAAAATTAGACGCTTTATGACCTCAATAACCAATATTGTCGTAACATTAATAAATAAGTCGTTGTATATAATTAAAACGTATAAAAACTTATGAATAATAAAACAATTAAATTCAAACATTTCGAAAACGGTTAGATTTACGATAGAGTGTTGCATAGTAAAATCAGTCTGAAACGATGTAAACTACACGCCCTTAACGGGAATAGGTCGACTTACCAATAACCCTGTATAAGAATTATTTTAAACTATTAGATAATAAAAAGTATTGAATTTATTGCAATGTATTCTTATTGCATGCTACTGTACCACCGCAGTGTTACTTATGCAGCTTCAAAGCAATACTCCGCAAGCATTTAGTGCTGTGTAAGCGTGTGAACCAATAACAAGTTATATTACTGGTCAGTTATTCTGTGGCGTCTAAAAAACTAATTTTCGAAATGACGTGCGCAGGGCAGCGCCACACCAAACACAGTGTTTATAGTCAGGGGCACGTCTTGTCTCGTCACTTGACAGCATAAAAACATATATAGCAGTTATTGTAGCTATGAAATTCCATTATTTAATTTAATGATGAGACACAATAGTGGCGCATTTCAATAAAATGTTCAACTTAATAGTATCTACATACATTAATTATAATCAAGCCAATTATAATGTAACCGACCAATTAAGTTATCATTTTCTGGAACCAATTGACATCGTGGAGTTTACCTAAATGTACAGATATACTCAAATTGTTATGACAAAGCGTTTTCATCAGAATTTATTTACACTAGTCGTTCCCTACGGCTCCGTCTGCGCGGAAAATTAATTCCCATAATACTCTTACAAAGTAATTTTCCGCGCTTCGCGTGTTGTTCATCCTGATAAAAGTAGCTTATGTAGTAGGTACCTATTCTAGGTTCACTATTTTGAGCATCTTATCCAAAAACATTGACTCTTTCAATGTCTTTGATCTTATCTATTGTCTACTTCGTCGTATATTACGAGTTTCAGCCAAATCTGCTCAGTATGTTGGGCGTTAAAGGTTTTGTACAAACAACCAAACATATTTCGCATTTATATATTAGCTACAGTCCGCGACTTCGAACGCGTGAAAACAAATAAGGTTACCTCTCGGTAAGTCCTCATTATGAGCTATGAGTATGAGCTATCCTATTCCAAACATCATCTCAATCTGTCGAGCAGTTCAAGCGTAAACAAGTAAAGCGCCGGACAAATACAACCGGCAGCGCCGGGTATATTTTCCCGCGCCTAACAAACATACTTACACACGCATTCACTCATAATATTTCTCTTTATAATATTGTGATTATATTCAAATAAGTCCAGATATAGTTCTGTTCTAAAAATAAAATATTAATATCATTCCTATCTTGCGTCTACAAAGATTAATTCAAATCAAAAACATAATTAAGTACATTAAAAATCCATTTAACTATATTGTGAGAAGATCCTGTACTAGATATTGTACTGGAAAATAGACAAAAGAAAGAAAGACAGCAACAAGAAAGATGAAAACTTCACTCAAAATAATGCAAGCTACAGGTCACAAACAAATCGACACGATGAAATAATAGTCACTAGCTAGTCCTAAAATGACTTCAATGAGCAGCAGGATAGAAATGGTTTTCGTTCATCATCCTTACGGGAGCGGTGCGATAGAACGATCGACGTCCCTTCGCCGTCCGGATATGAGTGGCTATTTAATTTCCGTGCTTTCAATGATCGTTTCATATTCAACCGAGGAGTGATCAGCTCCTGGTAATATCCTATACGTCAGCTGAACTAATATAATAACTGTTTAGCGCCAGCATTTTGTAAGATCTTATTGGGGAGAATATAGCTGAGGTGTGTTAGCGTTTTATTAACCTTCTTAAAAAAGAAGAAGGTTCTATTTCTGTGTTCTCCACCCATTATGATTTGATTTTGAAATTTTTTTGTTCTTTCATATTTCAGAGGTACATATAGGTACCTAAATTTTAACTAAATTGGTGAAGAGTTTAAACAAATATATATCTTGTACACATTTCTGTCAGTTGCAAACTGGTTTACAAATTTTTTTTTGTTTGATAATAATTTATCATCAACATTGGCCATACAATTTTGAGTATCTTGAACAAAAATAATTAGTATCACTTTGTATTTTTTTCATTTAAGACTAATACTTTTCATATCGGTATATGTAAATATAATATAAAGTACAGCAAACTGTACCAATAAGAACAGTGGCTATATAATATTGCTAGCCGAACTGGTAGTCAAAAATTAATATTCATATCTCATTACCTGAAGTATAAGACTGTATTGTGATACTCGTAATTCTAATTATTTATTAAGTTTCATTTCAATTATGCAACCAGCCGTGCGATTCTCTAATGATTTGTCGATGTGCTCGTCGACGAGCTCACCGATGTCAAATACTTTATGAGATATCGCCCTTGTACATAAGGTTGTTTTTCGAACGTTTCTTGTTAACTCCTCATTTGGTTTACGGATGTTGTAAAAGATGCAACGATGTTTGCTCTTAGAGAATCGCACGGCTGGTAGTCTTACCGCTTTTATTTGATATCACAGAAGTGGTTATTAATAGGATGTATCTCTCCTGTAATCTTAAATTGAAATTAAGCAAACTTGACACTAGCAATAATGGCAAGATCCAAGCACCGCTGTAGGGGGTAAAATACTGCTCACCACAAGGCCCAAACTTCTTTCTGAAAACCAGTAAACTATGTATATTACAGTTCCTATTTATGTATTTTGTCACACACGCATGCAGCAAACACACGTAAACACCCCCCCCCCCCCATCTCTCTCTCACACACACACACACTTATCCCTTCGGCCGTTCCCAATAAAACCACTTCGTAAAAGAACGAAGTATTCAGACATACGTTTGACTATACAGTTCTTAATTTAAGAAAATTACTGGTTCGTTTCATGGCCTGTTCTGAATGTTTAACTCCTTTCACTGGAACTTCTAATTATTTGAGCAATTAACTCATTCACTACTACATTTCGTTCTTGAGCACGGGGTGTGATTGTCCGCGCAGATTGCATTGTTTTTGCTATTTTCTTATTAACCTTGGCTATCCATCTAGTTAAAAGCGTGGAAACCATCAACCTGTGCAAAATGCCAACACTTCTACCTGAAATATAATTATTTATTATTTTTATTGTTCTGTCTTTGACAATTTAAATTAACGACCAAGTAAATAGGCGTAATTAATATCTTTAGAGGTGATAATTTTGATTGTTTGTTGTACTATTGTCATTTATTATTTGATTTGTTGGTTTTGTAATATTGCAAGCATTGTTTCACTCTACAGTGGTTAATTAGTTACTAAATTAAATTACCGTGGATGAAATACGCCATGACATCATGGAAATTATGTGTCTGCATTTAACTTTACATACTCTGCAACCACATCATATCATATAACTGTATTTTTTATACTAGAAAATGATGAGACGGGATATTAGGCATATAAGCTGGTCCATGGCAGTCATACACACCTTGATTGAACAGGTTTGCTGAACTGCTCTCATTAGATACAACCGACTATAATGGTGACTCAGTACATAGATTATCAAGGTAAACAAACAAATATTAGTGGGGACAGACATCCTTGTAGAATGTTATGAATTATATATTCTACCTGTCAGTGGTTGCGAGGCAACGCATTGTTAGTAAACGTTATTATATCCAAAATGGAACTAGTATATTCGTATATTCCCATTCGACATATTAATGCCATTCTACCCTTAAACACTGCGGGTGTATGCATTATAAAAAGGTACTCTATGGTTATACAGGATTGAAAGCAAAGTATGACGGTGGGTAAAATGCTCAATAATGGCAAATGGCAATAAAAACGTTGATTTTGTTTAATTTTCCTAGATTTGTGTTTTTTCGGTTTAGACGTGTAATAGTGGTCGAATTTAATTATTTATTATTAATATTCGACCACTATTACACGTCGTTAAGTAATACATATCGTTAAATATTGAACTGGTGCATGAGTGTAGGCAAAGTGAACAAAATCAAGAAACGTTCTTTTGTGTTTATCCTCGTAAATCGCCTTTGAAAGGTTTAGTAAATACCTAATACATCCACATCATTACTAGAACGAACTTAGACAGGACAGTAACTTAATGACTGACTTATCTATGTGACTGTGACCTGACTTTTAAATGGAAATCTAAATCTAATCTTTAAAGTTGCATCAAAAAGATTTACTTAAATTACTCGAGGCTGAAAAAATGTACAAATTATGAAGGCAAAATTATTTTTACTGAAAAATGGAACCGAATTCAACACTAAAAAGTGTGCAATAACTTGTTGAAGTCGGTACCATGATTATTTAAAACAACCTATTATCACAATATTGTTCGCATGGTACTGACTTTTTTTCCCCCTTTTATATGGCCTACTACGGGGTACACTGTCAATGATGATATCAAGATAGGCCATACACTTTTCAGTTATTGGAGAGTAAAAAACTTCTTGACAGAATTTGATGACATTTAAATGGGACCATCTTGGATCATCAAAATCGGTTTATAAATGACGAAGTTGAACATACATAAAAATACAGCTTAATTGAGAAACCCCCTTCTTTTTGAAGTCGGTTAATAGAGTAAAGTATTTTTCACTGCACCAAGACTATCTTTCAGCTGAAGAGTTTACCACATAGTTACATTTCACGATACATCAGACTTGCGTATAAGGGGGATGGTTAATTACTATGGCGTTGCATGGTGCAGATAGTGCAGTGCTATTATACTCTTATCGTAAAACCAACACCAACCCTTTCCCCTGAACACTTTTAAGCTTCGATGTAACAGCCCTATTCGAATTCTAAAGCACATTCGAAAATATTTTTAAAGTAACACGTCTTTCTTGATTCTGTCATCTTTGAGTTAAAAATCTGTTTTTGCTAAACAATCGGTATGGAATATGGATTAATTAAAGCAGGTTTTTGTTCAAACTGTTAGTTAAATTTAAGTTTTAATGATGCAGTATTATGAGTTATGTCCCGCGTTTAAAAGTACACACAAGAGTCGCCAAGAAGGACCGAGACAAAAGTCAGAACTCTCCCTTTTAAATTTAAATAATTATAAGGACTTTTCTTTTAATTACATAGAGACGTACGATAATTTGGCAAATGAGTAGTTCATCAAGAATCTTTGATTTTTTTATATAATTAATGTTATCTGAACAATATCGCGCCTACTGTCTTCCTACAGTTACTCAGCGCCTGGTTGCAGTATTTTTTTAAGTTGAGTTACTAATAGGCCTACATTGATTTCTTTGCATCTAAACATGTTTCACATGCAACTTAATAGTTTTGATTTTGAATTTTATTGTAGTAATGGACACAGCACACTAAAAAGATATTACTTGTATGTAACTATTACTTATTATTCAAATAGGCACAGCAAACATTTACTTGTTTCTATCGCGACTTTTTTTAAAATAAATAGATATCTAAGTTTCATTTGAACCAACCTCTTAAAATACTCGCACAGTTTCATCAACCTTGAATTACACGCGCCGGTTAGACCCGCGCAAATATTTATTAAAAATGATTGAACACTTTATCGGGTTTGAAGATAGGTAGATAACCTTATGTTTTGAGTGACAAACCAATTTTATTCTCGACTGCCCCTCTCGGCCCGCCGTCACCCCCCCTCGCCCTGCGGACCGATCAGACCTTATCCAAATTGGATCTTGAATAATAAAGAATCGGGGCGATTGGATTTTATTCCTTAAATTCAATTAGCACACGAGGGCCGTGTGTGTGACTGCAGACGATAGATAGAAGCATATTATCGTATTAAAAGGGATTGTAAGGATATTTCGAACGGGAAGACTGTAGTTATCCGACTGGAAATCTAACTGCGAGTTCAGAGAGCCATGCGGTAATATCTTTGGAAATGTTTCAAGAGACGCGTTGTTGGGTGGGTAAACAAAGTCCAGAAGAATTGGAATATAAACTTAGAAGTTTATTTCATAGATCATATTTTACTTGAAAGAAGTAATTTAGTTACTTATATGTTTATTGTTATGATAAATAATATCTTAAATAGTTTAGAATCAGAAATGCCAGAGTTTCAATAGATTTCATATCCTTTTTCCCTTTCACTTCTCAGTGCACGCAATGATTTCTTCGCAATACCTTTTTAATTACTTAATCCTGGTAAGTCCTCCAAAACTGGTACTTCAGGAGCCACCAAGTGAGACCTTCAAAAATGGTGTTAAAAGAACCTCAAAGTGTAAGTGTGCGTAGAAAATGCTGCAGAGATTCTCCCATGTATTTTACAGATGTCTACATATGGCGGTGACTGCATTCTCTCAGACGAACCGGTCTGCTCGTTTACTACCTATAAAATTAAATAAATATTTTAGCCCCTTTCATTAATTCATTTCAGTGACGCTTCTCGCTAGTAGTAACCACAAGAATATTATAAATGCTTTACGTTTTCAGTTTTAACTACTGAACCTATTGATAAAACTTGGTATAGTGGATGAAATAACATTAAGAGCAGACATATCTGTCTACCCTCTTTCTTTCTTTCTCTCTCTTTCTTTTCTACGCGCACTTTTGGAACTCGATCGTAATTCACGACAGAACACGCTCACTGTGTCAGTACGTTTTTCCGAGTCCATATTAGGCCGTTTATTGTCCTTTATTAAGTTTAACACGGGGTTCCATGTGCTTGACAATCTAAAACCATTTTCCGAATTACTGTGTTTAGTAATTTCAATCGCTTCTTTGACCAACCTTGGAATGTAATAGCGCTCTGTCGATAGCGTATCCTATCTATATATATATATATGGCTTATAAAACTCAATCCAATGGTTCGGGCCCGATTCCAGCAGATGTTCGGCTATGGCATCCCGTAAGTAGCAATATGTTTATTGAAAACAACCGTGAAAGTTTAAAAAAGTGCTTAACATAGAATATGTTTAACTCTAAAAATAATTCTGTGAGATACTAGGTATAAATTTCAGAAAACAAAAAATCTAATAAATACATTTAAAATATATTACCACATAAATCTATATGTATATGATTTATGTCTCCCTAATCATCCTCAGCGAACATTACCATGTTTACCTAATCTTACAATATATTTAACACAATATTATTGTATTAACAACTTAACGACATGTTAATAAATTCAATCCAATTATTTATATTCTAACATGTAGGTTGATCTTTCCAAAATAGCTATTTTATGCAAAATAATTTGGTGAAACTTAATGGTAATTTCATTTTAATTTAAGCTTTTGTAACTTTATATTACGAAAACTTATATGGTGATCAATATTTTTTTTGTTTTATATCGTCCTCAAAATGGATAATACGAAATTGGAATGAGCCATTAGCGGTTCTTATTTATTTTGCATAATGCATTCAAATGACCTACCCGCATCATTAGCAGGCTCAATTAAATACATTGTCGTATTATATTGCCCTGGCTTTAATATACGGGTTGCTAGGTTAGGGTGTGTACCATATAGGTTATAGTTGTTTTAGAACTAGCTGCGCACTGTGATACACTCGCCTGGTGATGGATGATGATGAAAATATCCTGTGTGTTATTCCAGCGCTTTATCTACTTTCATACCAAATATCATCAAAATTGTCAGCCGTTTGAGAGTGAAGAAGTAACAAACATACTCACAAACTTACGCTTTTATAATATTAGTGTGATAATGATATCTCTTTAACCACATAACGTCGTTTGACTGTTAACTCCCTAAGGCTTTATACATAAGTATACTAAATTGCACTTAAAGTACACGGTTAAGTATAAACAAAGGCAATAATGAATACGCTATAGATTTCTACACCTAAGTTCTCGAATTATTAGGCGACAACGGGACAAACAAAAAGGCTTAAAGTAAAAAAAAAAATTCGTTATGTATGTTAAAAAATATTTCTCATGTAGAGACTTTAAGGTATATATTTGCTTAATATAATACATTAAACGAGCAATTAATATAATACTTTTATATATAATAGTATTTTTTGTAATCCAGTTTGTTCGCTGCGTTAAAACTAGATGGCGTAACAACCGCATTGCAAAATCCTGAATCGCGGTGACAAGATTCTCACGGAAGATGTGTTGCTTTTTTATATTCGTATCGAAATAGAGAGAAGCTCGGTCACCCAAGTATCCACTAATAATTAAAATTCAATTAATTATCACATATGTAATGAAAATTTATATCATCATAGTCAAAATAATTTATTTCATTTAGGCGTCAAAGAGGCACTTGTGTACGGCAGTTACTTATTCATTATAATGTACTCTAAATACTCTACCGCCGCGTTCCAAAATATATTAACCCTACCGAGAAGAAGCGGCGAGAAACTCGAGGCCATTCTTTTCATATAGATTTTTACAATGTTTCTACTTAGTACTTGTAGGTACTATTATTATATTTATATTATAACATTTTCTAGGTTGAAGATGACAACTTGCCAGAAGTGTAGTATTTCAGTACATTGCTTATGTTTTTGGGTAGATATGTCATGTTCATTCAGCCATTATAAAATCACAGTAGATTTTTAAGTTTGCCAGTCTTTAACTAGCTGAAGGTCTAAAATCGACACATCGCCGACCCCGCTTCCATTAGAACTGAATGTGTTAATAAAATAAATTGCGATATTATCGTTGCCGCGTTTGACATAAACATCGAATTCTACTTAAAGTAATGGAAACGATTTAATGCCTCGGAATCAGGTCGTCCGATAACAGCTTCGTTTTGCTTCATACCTTATAATGGTCTCACTAATAGATTATATTGAAACAGGTTATATCTATTAATTTGTAATGTAAAGTAGAAACGTATTTATGTAAAGAAATATCGCCAAGAAGGCATATTTACTCAGAGAGTTAAAGAAATGTCCCTCTCATTTAAGGAAAATTGCAACCGTTTACAATTTTTACTTTACTAAATCATTTTCAAATTTAAAAAAAAAAATTCATGTGGATACTATTTGCAAGGGCATAAATTGGGCGAAAACACGGTGCAATAAAATTTTCTCGATAGAATAAAATCACAAAGTTACCTCTATTTTACATCGATTTCGCGTAGGAGGCGAGACCGCCGAAGCCTTGTACAAGCTTGTAAAAGTGGTACGCTCCTTCTGTATGTCTCCGTCTTGGTTATTACCACCACAGCTATTTTGCCTCCAAGCAGTAGGTTTGTGAACGGCAGCGTGGCATGTGAAACTACTGGCGAATGAGACTCAAGAACTATGTCTCGATCGCAGTGCATTGCCATCAAAAACTGCAGCTTATGGTATCTCAAACCGAGCGGTTTTAGCGGATAAGCATGACTATTACAATGATGTAACAAAGCCTAGAAAATTCACTAGGGATTTGAAAACGACAACATTATATTAAAGCGTAAACATAAACTGATTTCTGTAATTTGTTCGAGAAGTTAAGTGGCTTCAAGAATACACTTGAAGCAATTTAAACATGTCAAATCTCCAAAATAGTTCTAACCCTGATATAGTTAGTGCTCATGGAATAACTTAGGTATAACAGACACAGTTACTTAAGCCGCTGTCAGCTTAGCGCTTGGCCACGTTCAATTTTTTTGCACTTGCAATCAAGCAAGCGCATCTCGTAATAACGTACAAAGTTAATTCATAAAATAAAGTTCCGAATTATTTAAAAAAATTATCCTCAATATAAATAATAGTCAATGTATGTGTATTATAAATCGCTAAAATCGCTATTTAATGATATGTATTTCACGACAAATACAATAGTGAATAAAGAGAAACTGTTTTAGAGGTGAAATTAAGTGGTATGTTTGAATTCAGGCCGAGCCTACCTACTACGCGAACAAAGTCGCAGGCAATCGCTAGTATAAAATAAATATACCTATTACAATAAAACTAATTTGCTAAAAATATCTATAAATTATAGATATATTCTTATATATCTATTTATTTTTATTTACATATGTTTATTATATATTTACTAAAATTGTCAAAATGGGACCGACTCACTTTTCACCATTTAACCGTTGCTACTTATGGGATCAATTGTCATTCATCGTCAACAATGATATCAAATCATCAAAATAGACGAAACACGTTTCAGTTCTTCCAGCGTAACTAAAAACAGCTGGACCGTATTTGATGAAATTTAAATGGGACCACCTCGGAAGTATACTCACCCAAACAAAAATAATTTTGAGAATCGGTCCACAAATGGGGGAGTAATCAGCTAACATACACATAAGTAAAATACATACTTACACACGAACATATAACCTCCTTCTTTTTTGAAGCCGGTTAAACATTAAATAAATCACACGCAAATAAAACAATGTTTTGCATGTGTATGATAAACTTCATCGCAAATTGAAACCATATGTTTGTTGGACACATCACTTAGGTAGTTTTTATTGTCAATTAAAACAACGCCATTATGTCACATATGGTAATCGTTAAGAGTGGGAAAACATTAACAAGAAATATGCATTAGTCAATTTTATATATTCACACATTTATATATGGACATACTTTGTTTGCTACTCTGATAGCTTGTGACATGAATTGTTTTCGGGGACTAAAGTAACTCCATCTATAGAAGGGACGCCGGAGGCTCTTCAGCAATTTACTTCTTTTTTTACCTATCCTGTAAAAGTTTGTTTTCAAGACACAGTGAGCATGGAGCCGAATGGGCCGGCACTTCCTGGGAAGTACCACACTCCCACATAACACCGAGGTGAAGTAACATAGCTTGCTAGCGTTTCAGTCGGTCTGTGGGATGTTCCGGAGGCCCGCTTCCCTCCGTTTCCCCTCTCCTTCCCCCTCCACCCTCATCCCTTCTATCTCTTTCTTCCTGTCTTCCTTCCTTAAAGTTCGCCAACGTATCTTCTAGACCTATACTTACCTGCAGGTGAACCGCCTGCTCGTTTGTCAACCTATCCCATAACAAGTACAATGTGAATTTTTTTAATACCGACTTCTATTCAGTTATTGGAGTGTATCTCAAAAACTACTGGACTAAATTTGATAAAATTTAAATGGCCCATACGGGAAGCATCAGCTTTCAAACAAAAGAAGAATTTTGAGAATCGGTTCACTCTATCGAAAGTTATGAGGTAACAAACATAAAAAACAACATACAGTCGAGGTGAGTACCTCCTCCTTTTTTGGAAGTCGGTAGAAAAGTATCCTGTGTGTTATTCCAGCGCCTCATCTACTTCCATACCAATTCATCAAAATTGGCCCAGCCGTTTGGGCGTGAAAGAGTAACAAACATCCATACATACACGTATTTTTAATATTAGTAGGATCTAGAAGAGATCTAGTAAAATATAGTTGGTTCCGGGTTCACGAAGCTTTCGAACAAAATCTATTTGTTTGTTCATGCGTTATTTATGCTCTATCGATTATTATATATATCTAGGGTCCGTGTAGAATGCCGTGCGATGAAAAATACTCAAAACTAATGTCTCAGGTGACGAGCAGTGCCACGGCAAACTTTAGTTAACTGCATGGCACTGCAACTGTCATGGGCAAGCGCAGTGCTTACTCTCAGGTGCACAACTTGCTCATGTCTTCACTCGCTGTACTGGCCAATGGTCAAAAACAAGTGTACCAAAGAAGGACAATACGAGTATCCATCGCAATACATCCAAAGCAATATACCTTTATATATAAGTAATACGTAGGTACATATAAAATACTAGCTGCTCTCCGCGGTTTCATGATGATGATGAACCTTATATAGCCTATGTTGCTCAGGGTGAATGTAGCTTTCCAATGGTGAAAGAATTTTTGAAATCGGTCCTGTACTTTTTGAGCCAATTTACGTTACACACATACTTACATACAAATCTTTCCTCTTTATAATATTATAGTATAATAGTATATAGTATAATAGTATATAGTATAATAGTATATAGTATATAGATAAGTACTTATACTTATTATAGGTATATAGTATATATCCGCCGGCATTCTCGCCTAATTAAAATCCATCATAACAAGGATGTCCGATAGTTTATAAATGCTTTTACAGTAGACTGTAAAGTGAGAGGGCGTATCCACTCGTTATTTGCGTGCAAATTAAAGTGCACTTTGGCGTCGTTCCTAAATTGACTGTCCATCAAATCGCACTTCCGCTCACTGGGAGAGAACTCCCCCGCTCGCACTCGGACCCCACACTACGGTACACTCGCGTGATATTACTTAATTAAACTTTAAGCTTAAGGGCAAATTTAATTTCCGGACCAACTCAATGGGATTTAGTTCTTGTATTTTTTTCTCGAGCAACCAACCGTGTTTAATCCTTCTTTTAAGTGATACTTTTATATAACGATTAAACTAACGTAAGCTAGCAAATTGGATTTCGCATTTTATGATGATTAATTCAATTACTTTTCTCAACTTGTTTACTAGAGACATCACGAAAACTTTTGCCGTTAATAACCTAATCAGAATCTGCCTACGCAAAATGGCATGCTAATTTATATACAACGTTGCTCATACGTAAATGCAGATTAATGTGACTGCTTTATGAATAAAATGGGGTGTGGTTTGTTTGGTAGCGGCAAGCGGGTGGCTGAGCGTGTAGCGATTAGTTTACGCGAGTATTGTGAAGCGATGGCGTGCGGCGCTACCTTAAAAGCAATATCCGGCGCCGCGCGCGCCGCCCGGAAATGAACCGGAAACGGCGGCGTATTAAGCCGCAGGTACCAGCCCTTCAATTTATAAACGCTTGCGGTGCACTCACTGCCTTCATCGCTCCTGGGTGCTCGGCTCTCACAGATATCCGGCCCTGTTAATTTGTAACTTGCACTCTATACTCTCTCAAACAGAAAGGCGATACACTACGCTCTCGCTTGGAATGTGTGCACTGTTAATAAAAAATTCTATGCAGAAAATGTTTATGAAAAATTTATTCACAACATTGAGCAAGGACAATATCTTAAATTACATTCTCTCGGCCTGAACTAACAGAGAAATGAAATAAAGTCCGCAAACAAAAGTTTTGCAAATCCAATATGATTTGGCGCGTCGGTAAACAT
The DNA here is from genome assembly GCA_917880725.1 of Selenia dentaria. Taxonomy (NCBI): domain Eukaryota; kingdom Metazoa; phylum Arthropoda; class Insecta; order Lepidoptera; family Geometridae; genus Selenia; species Selenia dentaria. The sequence continues at coordinate 20,083,076 of OU862880.1, read as the reverse complement.
CAGCAGAGCAGCATCCCGGTGATATCGCGAACGAATAACATTAAACTTTGTATGGATTGAATGTAGAAAACCAATTTCGGTGCTCGGCGAGTGCGAGCCGATGGGATGAGGGTGTCAGAACGCTTTGACAGCTCTCTGATTGAAAAATACGGAAGCCTGTTTATGGAGCAAGTGAGCTACTGGAATGGGAGTCTCAGGTCCAATATCAAGGTGTCGGGAACTTACATGCGAGTACATTACACACCTAAAAATATTTATGTAAAAATTAAATAATCAATAAAAAAACAAATTTTCCTAAAAAGGGGGAAGTTTGCTGCGGTGCTATTAGGTACCGACCTATTTTTATAATAAAAAAATTGGTAAGTACTTTAAAAGAGGAATTTCATTTTTTTATTTTTTTTTATTTACCTAGGTTACATACAAATATTATGCGCCCTATTGATATTACAATCTAGCCTAAAAAGGCTAATAAGTAATTGTATTCTATCCTAAACTGCTATATTCACTATACGTAAGAATGTGTCCAGTAACACTTTTCTTATTGTCTCTATTTAAGGTGAAGACACTATGTTCATGTGTTCTTTGAAGCAGTACTTAAAATAACTACATTTCACTAATACACTAGCACTGATCACTACACTAACTCGAACGGTTTTGTTTTCTTTAGTCTTCTTACTATATCCGTGTGGTCGAGCAGTAAAACTACCTCAACATTCACATGATGATGAAGCCGATGTTGGTGAGCTTCTGCATAGTTTTGTATCACTTTGTCGACGAACTCTACTTTAAGGTCCCGATGGAGATCGTCGTTTCTTATGTACCAAGGTGCGTTCACTATTCCCCTTAGTACCTTATTCTGAAAGCGTTGTATTATTAAGATGTTGCTTGGTTTGGTGCAGCCCCAAAGCTGAATACCATATGTCCATACAGGCATTAAGACTTGTTTATATAGTAACAATTTGTTGTATATGAATTTCGAATATGAGCATAATTGGTGAAGTGGTTTCCTAGATGGTTGTGAAGTACTGCGAAAAATTGCCGCTGATAAGACTATGTGCTCGCGAGGACCACTGTTTACGCAGAACACTAGTTTACATTTCATGACTATGTTTTATTAAATTTTCTGCATAAAAAAGACAGCACAATGGTTTAATCTACTCTAACCCAATGTATCCTCAAAGAAGTGTCTTGATTGAATAGAATAGACTGTATAATGTCCCACAGGAAGACGGCCATCTTCCCACCGACCGATTCGACGCTTCATTCTTCACCCCCCTCGTTCTCACATCCTATAAGGTCAGATTTGATTCGTAGTAACAATCGAGGATGATATTTAAAAAAAGAACACGTCAACAATTTTCACATGACTGTCAAAAACTACTACTTTAGTACTTTTGCCGCAACTGTTTTCATTAGCGACATCTCAACATGTTGTATCGACCATTAGCACATTGTTAAAAAAAAACTTGATTGTGTTAATGGTGTAAAATGTTTGTCTGCTTTTAGTAGCTCTGACGTAAAAGCGACCTTAAAGTAGGTGTATTTAGTAAAAATATTTTAATAAAATATTTTATGAGACTCATCTACCATTCACATGCCAGTTTGAAAATGAACGATGCAAGAAATATGCAAGTTATGAAAATTTCTGTAAATAACGCCAGACCGAGACTTCGAGGCGATCTTTGTGTCGATATATCACAAACATGAAGGTTCTCACTTTGCTACTTAGGTATTGAAACAAAGTAGTGAGTAAATAGACAAATAGTTATACTGAGATTAACGAAAGACTTGCTTGCAATTATGCAAAAAAATTAAGGACTATTAGTGAAATAATAACAGTGAGTCATATAAAACATTTTAACAGTTATTTTTTATATCCTATGTAATAAGTTTAGGCCCTATTCCAATCAACCGGACACAAACGGCCGTGCGATTCCCAAGAGCATACATCGTTTGACGACATCCGTGAAACAATTGACGAGCTGACTAGAAACGTTGCAAAAACAAACTTGTGGACAAGGGCGATATCTCACAAAGGTTTTGACATCCGTGAGCTCGTCGACGAGTTTGTCGACGGATCATTAGAGAATCGCACCGCTGGTCTCACTTATATTCTTCCTACCTGTGGGTTAAAATAGTTGGACCATGCCCTCATTGCTATACTACAGACTGCTTCTATACTACAGAATTTCTTTGCAGAACAATTCGTGTTAGGATTGAACCTTGTGTTTAGGGGACGGTGCTATACAGCCAAGATTTTTCGTTAGAATTACATTGTTATAGTTGATTCAATGTTACACACAAATATCATACTGGTAATATTAGCGATACTGTCTCTCGATATAGTTAATACAAGTTATACTAACTTCTATAAATTGCACTCTTATATAACGGTAAAAATCAAGTTATATATAAAGAATCTCAGATAAGGTAATTCAATGAAATAAACGTAGTACCTACGAAGAAGTTTGTGATAATTATGAGATCGACGATTAATTTAAAACGACGAAATTGAACGTCTGCGAGATTACCAGCCGGGCCGTTTGGGGATTACACAGAGATATAACCAAGACGTTTATTGAACTACTTTGAGAAACTTTTATTAAATTTCGTACCTTATCAAATTCGCAGATCGGGTAATAGGAAATATAATTTATTTGGAAAAGTTCTTTATAAAGGAACACTCTAGTGTGGTAAAGGAGAGTTATGAAACCTATTTTTTTTATTAGTACCTACTTAGTAAAAACTAAACAGAGAGTTAAGAAAAATAAACCGATTATCTCTACATCCTCTTAAAATTAGGCGTGTATAACATTGCTGGAGCACATTTCTAATTAAAACCAACTCTCGACGACTTCACCGCGATAATAAAGGTATTTATAATAAATTAAGGTACATATTTTGCGCGACGTAGTACACGAGTAATGTGCATGCATTTAAATTACACTCAAGTGCGGTAGAGTGCTGGAGAACGGTGTTATACGAGTGGCGGCGCTTGTAGAGTCGGGTATAGCGCGAGTAGAGCAAAGCAAATTAGCTACATGTCAAAATTATATAATATTCCTTGCTCTATTTGTAATTTTTCGTATTCGTTTTAGAGATCTGATTTTGTATAATATTATAGGTTTTGTTTTAACTTATAATATGAACTAATTAATGACGGAAATAGTAGAACAAGTCAGTGATATTTAAAAGTGAATTACGACGCGTATTGTAATTATCGTGCATAGTTGACGGTATCTTTAGCTGAGTTGGAAGTGACCTGGCTTCTAAGCGCGGAGTCCCAAGTTCGATTTCTGGTCGAGGAAGCATGTTGAGCAAGAAATGGTTGTTCTCGTATCTGGGATGATTGTGATGTTTATGCCCATGCCTCTCGCGACATAGAAAATCCTAGAGTGGGCGGATATAATTGTGTAAACGTTATTATGCTATCTCTGAGACTTGTTTTTTTTTTGCTATCAGCGTAAAATAAAACATTAAACAGTCTCGGATTTCTTTAGAAAGCTTCACGAAGCTCCATTGTGCTCAATTGAATCGCGTCTTAATTACAAAACGGGTGAATATTTAATTAAAAAGTTTCCGCACGCGAGTAATTCCTTATTCCATGTATACGAGATTGAGTCAGCCGATTCCTCTTTTCTGCGAAGCCGTCGACATTCGACAAGGGTTTTTAATTGAACGCCGGCCCATTGTGCTCGTTAAACCGATTCTGAGTTAATCACCGAGTTTTTCGTTCGGCGTAATGGAAGAAAGTAATTATCAATTAACTGGTCGGTAATGGATTGCGGCCGCTTATCCGCCGGCTTATCTCGGCGTGTAACGACCTACTCCCCAGTTTTATCTTTCCAATAATGAATTTAAAATCATCAATCATTCGCATGGTGCACGTCATTAACGGGCGATGTTCGATGCACAAGTAGCGCGACAATTTGCCTATGACCATCGTATCGTATCGTGGTAGTTTAAACCCCATTATCAGATCGTATGAAAGTGAGCGATGGTAAATATTTTGAGCGAGGTGTTAAGTAGTTTTGAGTGTGTTAATGGTAAGTTAGTGCTGTGAAACGAGAAGCAGGGTCGCAGGCGCGGTGGTGACGCGACGATATTGTGCCGTGAATTAGCATTGTAAATGCAATCACAGGTGTCAGCCGCCACTCGCTCGTCGAATTTATGCGCCTTCCGCTCCACTATGAATATAACAATTTATTGTCTATAAATAACGATTACCATCCACCTCCTCGTGTCTAATGAAGCTATTAAATTGCGCGCTCACTTCAGACGTTTCAGCTGTGATACAGTGACATAATAATTAATTCGAAGAATTTAATTAACAACGGGCGCTGACTTTTTGCGAATAAATATAAATTAATGTAATAAATTCAATTATTATTGAGTTAAATTAATGTATTATTAAGCTTTTTATTACACTTAATGGCAAGCAAAAAAACTAATTAACGTATAAATATATGATATCTGCTATGTGTAAAACTGGATTTAGTGATCATGCGTTGTGCGACAACACAGCCATTAAGCGGATTAAACATGTAAGAAACCAATTAAGGTCTTAAAAGCCGTCAGTGTAGGCTATGAGGCGGTTGGTGCGGTCGACGGCCACTATTAAATCTCATTAAAATAGTTAGCCGACGATCACAAACATTTATTTACGGCAAGCGACCTAAGTTATTGCAGCTAAAGTGAACGTAACAACGCTGTAATAAGCGTTGTTCGTTGACCGTTAATTAAGGTACATTATCGCAGAATCTATCGCGACAAGTCGGCGGCAATAATTATTATGAAACTATACTCGTACAAAGAACGGGTCACGTCGACGGCACACGTTCTAAACATCTATTTTATTCAACATCAAATGCTATGGAATTGAATACAGACACAAAATAATATTAAAGAAGTTAATAAAGGTATGGATTTGATTAATTGCAGTTTTAATAAACTTTTGTAAGAGCTATTACTGATTGGTTACACATTAAATTTCCAATCAGTACGTTTTTTACACAATAATCCCACGCCTTTTTGTAATTTAGATAAACTAATGAATAACAAGGAAGTAAGATTAGCGGAGCGCGGAAGTGCTCGTAGCGGAGGCCGACTGAAGCGCTCGTAGCGGAGCTCGAATTGGCGATCTTAACCGATCAACAAGTTAAGCAACACTCGCTGCGGTCAGGACTTGGATGGGTGACCGCTAGTGGCATTATTCAACTGAGCGTTTCTGCTTCGGAGGGCACGTTAAGCCGTCGGTCCCGGTTGTTTGTCCTAGGACAACAGTCGTTAGGCTATGTCGAAGACCTTCGGGCGCCCTAAAAACTTCGACATGGGTTCGCTACTAACCTATCCACCAATCCGCACTGGGCCGCCGTGGTGGATGATGGAACTCCTTTCTCTGAGAGGAAGGCTCGAGGCCCAGCAGTGGGAACAAAATGGGCTGATTATGATTATGATTTATGAAAATTTGCGAGAGGTAGTCAATGCATATCTAAGTGCCTATAGGTAGGTGTAAAGTATAAGTGACCAATAATGATCATGAAATTACAGTTATCATTACGTCAACTACTAGATATCTAAATATACTCCTATAAGTATACAGTGTTTGTATATATAATAATTGTTAAAGCACTTATGTATGCGATTACTCAGAGTTGCGAATTAAGTGGATTTTAGGATCGGAATGTAGTTAAGTGCCGTAAAGATAATTTATTGACTCAGGCGTTACTTTGCAGAAATGTATTTTAAAAACGATATTAAAAGACATTTAATGACACTTCCGCTGGAAAAAATGCTTATGGCAGAGATGCAGTGTGCAATCAACCCTCCCTCACGCATAAAATGCAAATATGAAGTATACAGAATAAGCAACACACAAAACAACCCAATGAACCAAAACGATCCGACACGTGTATTGCATACACGAGGCATCCTCATGTTTACTCGTCTAGCGCTAGACCGACACAGAATCCGACCAGAAGAAACCAGAAAGAGACCAGAAGAAGACCGGCTATCGGTTTTGTGTGTTGCTTATTACAAAATAAGCAACACACAAAACAACCCAATGAACCAAAACGATCCGACACGTGTATTGCATACACGAGGTATCCTCAGATTGACTAGTCTAGCGCTAGACCGACACAGAATCCGACCAGAAGAAACCAGAAAGAGACCAGAAGAAGACCGGCTCTCGGTTTTGTGTGTTGCTTATTACAAAATAAGCAACACACAAAAACCTACTACTAAAAATGACTATTTCCAATTTGTATTTTATGCGGGAGGGAGGGTGGTGCACACTGCATCTCTGCCATAAGCATTTTTTCCAGCGGAAGTGTCACTAAATATTTATTTTAAATCGTTTTAACTGGCGATATCTATTATAATGATATCTAATTTAAGAAAACATATTTTACATATCGAACGTAATACCATTAAAGTATCGTTAAAACATTGGTCTCGGGCTGGCGAGTACAGGGCAGTGCTGTGAAAAACTAGCTATAAGGTCGTGGGTGGCATTGCGACTGACATGGGGAAGCGTAGTGCATCAGGAGCATGACTCGTCAATTGATAGCGCAAAAAAATACTAAACATATTTTTATAAAGTGATACCGAGGCAGATGTAAATTATGCAATTTCCATCACCATATAAGTGATTCGATTGGAATCACTGATACAGCATACAGCAGAATGCCAAGCCTTTATAACCCACTCAATTATAAGTAGGTACACACTTCAATAAGGCGGTTTAACTTTGAACAATTAACTACCTGTTCAGTCTTTTTTGCCAATTGTACAGTACGGTAGGCAAATAAAAAACAAATTGTGTTTTACTTTGTGTTTTTGGCATGCGTTTTTACTTCGTACACTATCCCACATATTTTATGAAACGGCTCGACGGACTTTGATGAAGTAGCTTACCAGAATTAACGCTTAGGATATTTAACATAACTCTAAGTTACATAATGATATTAACAACGGTTTTAATAATTATATTGAGTTTATTATCTTATTTTTAGTGAATGACTGAATGTTTTGTTAATTTTTATTTGGAGGTTTAAGGTGGAGGATTGATTTAGCGGAAACTTAATTCAAACTCATTCAGTTTAATATATTTATGTATGTATGAGAATTGTATGAAGGCCATCAGAGATAATCATCATTAGTCTTATTGTGTATCTATACTGTATTTTAGCTTCTGCTCTCGACTTCGTCCGCGTGAAATAAGTTTGTTCGCAATCCCTTTAGGAACTGCCCGTTGTATTGAAATATTTTTTTGTATGTAATAATCCTGACATGCGATTCTCTAAGAGCAAACATCGTTGCATTTTTGACAACATCCGTGAAACAAATGACGAGACGACAAGAAACGTTGGTAAAGCAACCTTATGTACAAGGGCGATATCTCATAAAGTATTTGACATCGGTGAGCTCGTCGACGAATCATTACAGAATCGCACGGCTGTATATACGACATTTCTCCCTTTCAGCCGTGCGATTCTCTAATGATTCGTCGATGCGCTCGTCGACGAGCATTCACTGATCTCAAATACTTTTTGAAATATCGCCCTTGTACATAAAGTTGTTTTTCCGATGTTTCTTGTCATCTCGTCATTTGTTTCACGGATGTTGTCAAAGATGCAACGATGTTTGCTTTTAAAGAATCACGCGGATGATTACATCCAAATCCGTTAAGCCGTTGCCTGTAGACTCGCCATTCGCCATATTTGGCCAATAATACAAAAGATTTCTCAGAAATCATACCATTTTTCTAGGAATTGCGACATGTATAGTTAAGGAGTAATAAAAGTGCACACTAACTCACTCAATGACACAATTTCTCGTAGGTATATTAATTTTTATTGGAAGTATCAATACCTAGTGTTGTTGTTATACGTTAAAAGTTACAATACCAGCATACCAATAATGGGTATATGTAGAAACGGAGAGTTTTACTTAATACTCCTCACTATTGATATTTTGTGAATAGCTATAGACCGTAACCGGATTCGTTCTATTGACTGTGCATCTCTAAAGCGCAAATTTTGTACGGTAACTACAAAATGATTCTATGATGTTGTCTAGTACGTACATAGCCCACACCTGATTTCCTCTGCATAATCTCTTATCCTACATCAGGATTATATGATTAACATAAGCTATAACTATATACGTTAAGCTGCGTTCCATAGAGGGACCCGACGACCCGTTTCCAAAGAGCAGTTAACAGTGTATGTGAGTAGAAAGCATTACTACGTGGACCTGTGGTCAAGATATGCAGCCTGTAACTAATTCATCATCATCATCTCAGCCGTAGGACGTCCACTGTTGAACATAGGCCTCCCCCATGATTTTCCAAAAAGACCGGTTGGAAGCGGCTTGCATCCAACGTCGTCCTGCAACCTTCCTCAGGTCGTCTGTCCACCGTGTCGGTGGACGACCTACGCTGCGTTTGCCGGTCCGTGGTCTCCACTCTAGAACCTTTCGGCCCCATCGGCCATCTGTTCTGCGTGCTATGTGCCCTGCCCACTGCCTAACTAATTGCTAATTTAAAACTTAGTTGTAACATTGAATAGCATTTATTTTATCTATTCACTAACGTACAACCTAAGGTTTTCTTTATTTAAATGAACTGTAGGGCTATTATTTATCTCAGTTGCTAACAAATGTTGATTGAATTGTAAAAAATGGCTGCTCTATGTCACTTTTGTCAGCTCCAGTCATCAACTTACTAACAGTTTGCATACTGGAGATAAGTTTTTAAGATCAGTCAACACATGTTAGCAACTGAAATACATAATAACCCTGTTGATCTATGTTTAAAGAAGTCAAATAATATATACTCGTAGTATACTCTATTGACGCTCCCTGTACCATGCAACTGAAATATCGAAGTAATTTGCGAATTCTATTAGATTCCGTTTCCACGAACACTAATGAAAACGGAGCGACTGACATTGTAGTTCTAGCTAAATGTAGCTGAGGTTTTAAAGCTCGACAGTAAACAAAATAAGAGCGGAGTCATTCCGATAAATTCGAATACAAAACAGTATTTAAATCTGTACCTGTCGCTATGAATAAAGAATTGTAATGGAATTACATTGAGAAACATTGAATAATACGCGAATAATCGTGGATAGGATCAAATCGGGCACGCAACGTCGCGAGGCAATAAAGGTAATGTAGGCAAGGTATTTGCCAATATCTCCACGAGTGGCCCTCCCAAATATCTTGAGATTGTACTCCCCCTACATAAAAATTGTTCCGGAATAGAGATACTGCCCGGATAAATATTCAATTTCACTACGGACGAAAAAGATTTGATACCTTTGGTACTCGTACCAACCAGGTTTATTGGATGATGGCCTTTGGAATCGTGTGGATAATCATATTCATAGTTTTTTCGGCAAAATATAGATGAGCTTTTTGTTGAAAATGCTTTGTGCGGCTTTGGTGACCTTACCTCTATCTAAATCCAATCACTGTTTTTGTCAAACAACATTTTGTAGGAATTATTATTTCCTGCCTACAAAATCTTTTCGATTAAATGTAGATAGATTCGCGCCAGCTTATAATATTTTCATGAATAATTCGTAAACCTAAAAAAATATACCTATTATACTTGCATGTTTAGATTGTATGTGTGCAATTGTCTTCATACAGATAACAATAGCCATTATAAACATCCAACTAGAGAACCCTTGACAAAAGCTTCAAATCGTAAAAGCCAATTTTGTTATCAACGGATGTCGTCAAAAAGGGCAATTACTGTAATGTCCACTCGGTGAGGCGATCAGTCATAGCACGCAGGCGTATCCACCAGTCTCGACCCTCCAACGACATGTAGATGAAAAGGGCAGCTGAATCTAATACAATCGGGAAAGCGATACGAGTTTGGGAGCTAGGGTTGACGAACACATCTTAAGATTTATTTCTCAACCTGGAAGCTGGAAATCTAAAGATCACTGATGTGCTCTCTGGTATTACTCTTTCTTCGATATTTATATTGCATTCGAGCATTTGAGTGGAAATTAAAACACATTCATTTACCATTAAAATGTTTCTCGCAGTATACATAGCTTTACAAAGATGAACTTGGAATAAAAGCGGTACATTATTATACTTATTTTAATGACCCTTTAGTAAGCCAAATAGTAAGCATTTTAGCCCGTGTTTTTCCGTGCTACGTACTGCCGTATTACACATATTCTGCCTCAAAGCTCTTGACAGAGTATTGTTTCTTGCCTGGAATAACAGGGACCTGTAACCAGATCAATGTTTCAGAAAGATGAATGCATATTAGAGCACAATTTGACGTTTTTCTCTGGGTGATATTGTACCTTGTTAACAAGAAACAACTTACGTAATGTCCTCGTGACTCAATAAAAAAAACTATGAAGCCATTTAGCTTTATTTTCGGCTTTTAATTTCTCATATCGTATTATAATTGTTGAGTGAATAAACTCTTAATTGAACCTAAAAGTAACCTAAGAAATAAGACATTATATGGCACGGACCGTGGAGTCTGTTGAGGCTAGTAATATCATTAAAAAAATAAGACATATAATATTTAAAATCAAGAAATATATAAAATGTATTTAAAAATCTTTCATGTAACAGAATAAATTCTTCTGAAAATTCTCAGTGTTCTAGGTACTTTATTAAAAGAATAGTCTGGTGCAAACAACTCCTCTGTACCCCATTTGGTATCAGACGCTGATAACTACTGGGAAGTAGTTAAAAAGGAATGTAAAGTTTTATTGCGTTCCGTGCTACGGCAGCGCGCACAAAGTATTGCATTGTTAGCGAGTGGCAGCCCTAGCCACGCGGCCCGTCGGGCGGGAGGGGCCGGTATTGAATGAGATTGCTTCTTACTTCGGCAAATGGATCACGTAGTGGATGAGATGTCACAGTGTTTTAAGATCCCAATTCAAACGATTCGTTAGATAGTTATTGGCTCTACTCGATATAGATCTTTATCGTTTAATCGTGTTATTTCCATTGGATAAGTTAATATTAGTCACATAGACTGAAATAGTATTGACATTATTTGTGGAAAGTTTTAATCAAAGCGTAGGTTTAAAAGCTCTATAAACAAGATTAAATGTGGTTGATACATAGTTAACGAGTAAGAACCACTAGTATATTAAATGTTGTAGTTATACAAGCGCTATCCAAACAACTTAGCTGTTTACAGTATCCATTACGTTATCAAGTAGATACATTTGCACCCAGTAATTGGGAAATTCCCGAGCCGGGCCGCCATCGCCGCCGCGCGCCGCGTCGTCGTCGGCGGTGGGCGGGCGCTGAAAAACAATTTCACGCCAAATCTTAGCTTGTGTTTTCCTATTTCCTTTTTATTTATCTTTTAGTCTTTCCTTTTCTCGGGAATCAATTTCACGGATGAGCGTCGCGATGATCTCAGCTCAAAAAGCGCGAGAGATCGAACTTGAGTTCACGTGCCGTGTGCAGCGGCCGGTGAACGTCCGGCTCGGGTCCGGTACGCGAACGAGACGCGTCCGAGCCGGTTCCTCATTACCCGGGTGACGCAACGCCGCGTCTCGATAATAAGGTTTCTGCTCGGTGCTCCTTGTGATTGGATGGGTTATGCGTGTGTTATCTGGGTGTGCTGCTTGCGATAATATCTAACTCAATTTTCTTTTACATGATTTCGTAAACGCGCTTAGCTCCTTTTCAATCTGCTTCTTGTTTCGGCAAAATATGAATGTTACGCTTCACAATATTAGTGTTATACACAAAATAATTTGCTGTATGAAAGCTAAGTTGTGAATAACAGTGATTGTTTTGGCGAAGACCCAGATGGCAATGCGCATATTGCTGACGTGTATCGTTCGAAGTGCTCTTCGTGCTCGTTTTATTTAAATAAGTATTTTAAGTTACAGCATATGAGATGCAAGTTTATGTGTTTGTTTTCATATTTTGTATATGATATTTAGAATTACGCAAATTCAGTGGTACTATAAATGGTATGGTTAACGGAAAACATTAAATCGATAGACAGGACGGAGGTCGAAGCGCGGGACTCTAGAAGGCACGCTTCAAAATTGTCGGGCCCAGGCACTGGCGTTCCGTCGGAATTGTCAATTTTACGGGCGGCTTATTTCCGGACACCGAACTTCCTTGGCCAGGGCGCGCACCCTCTGCCTCCCGGCACCGCAACCCCTTCGTTAAGCGCTGTTTGTCTACACTAATGCTTACTATCTATAACTGCAGCTGAATAAACTTCATTATAAGATACATTTAAACGTTCCACGTCTTTGTAACTGAAAACAGTTTTATTAAAAGTATAATAAAAGCAAACTTATTTTTGAACAGACACTGAAATACATTAACAAGACGGTAGCTATCTACATAAAATTTACATTGTGTGTAAGTATCTTAAGCGAAAGCTTCCCACTTAAAAGCTCTACAAATGCACTGAAAGCTCTTTCGCGCACTAATCCCAAACCTTTTAGCTGCAATCAAAAGCCCCGAGCGCCGGCGCGGGCCGCCGACTGATGCTTGTGGAAGCGCCTAGGAATTTAATTTACATTTTTAATTAAGTTAAATTTTGTTCGGAAAGCTTTCACGGAATAGGAGTTTTCTTGATTAGAGTTCAGTTCGGCCTGAAGTTTGAGATTGATTAGTGGAGGTTTAATTGCTCTCTGCTGGTGAATAATGAATTCGATCAGCAAGGAGTCAAAGGGTGTCTGTCGGGTTATTTTAACTTTGTTACTTTTGGAAGTACTATTAAAGTATTTATTTTTAATAGACAACAAATTAATATTTTCACGATGAACAGGCGTGTGATAAGCTTACAGAGTAATTGAGAAATTTATTTAGTATAACCGTGGGTATGTCCATATTTGCCTAGCGCGATTTGGCGACGCGGCCCGGCTGCTACGTAATTGATGGAGGGGTGAATTTTAACCTAATGTAGCTTAATTGATCGCGCTGATATAGTAGTAATAATGGAGATACACACGATAGCCACCACTAGCGACCCTACCTCGATAGTGCCTAAATGGATTTTAGCCGTGCTCCCCAAATTACTCAAATACTTTATTTTAATGGACTACTCCCGTTCCATTAGTGATGCATCAGTCGGGGAGGTGTACTAATCCACCGAACTATATACTCGTAAGTGCTCACTGAATTTATGTAGGTTTTCGCGCCGATTTCAATTTAAAAATACAAGTTGAGCTCACCACGCCTCCTGCTCACCTAACAAGCGAATAAAATTATCATTATCACGCACTCTTTCGTAGTATAAAACGCCCTAATGGGTGCTTATAAATCGAAAAGGCACAAAGGAGCCATGCTTATAGCTGACATAAAAGCGAATAAATAAGAGAGTTCGCGTAGTACTCTCACCGAGAACAAGTCGAGAGCCAGTGACGTACGATTTGACGTGGAATATTTTATCTGGGACTGCGTCGCTCGCCATCCATTCCACTTATCCCGGTGCTCTGTTGAATTTTTGACACGTCGTCGGTGGCAGTCCTTTCTGTGGCAGGTTTAGTGTGGCTTGGCCCTTTAAATTCGCATTATCCGGGACGGCTCGTTCGTCACTCCGACTTAACACGACGCGACAGATTACTGTAGGGACTCCGCTATTGTCCTGTGATCCTTAACTGAAGCTGTACTTATTGTTTGCCTCTGTATTGAACTGCATAGCTTAAGTATACGAGAATATACCACAAACCTTCCATGTTCAGAGATGTCAATTACAGAGGTGATACCTGTAAAGATATCTAATAGAAAACGTGAGAGGTCCCGACACGGAGTAAAGTTAATTTAGGAGGTGAATCTAATCCTCTTCCGCTATTCGTCGACTGGGCGAGCACAGCTGTTCGCCCGTTCGCCAATCTGACCGAATCCAGCGCACAGCAATCCATATTAGATTTGGCCGTTCTCTCATATCCATTCTGAGATGTTCATATTTTATTGGGGCCAATAAAACGGATTCATGAATATGAGAAATGCATAACGAATACCGTATTTATGGATGGAGGCGCGCCGCGCGCCGCCGCGGATGTGTCGCGAGTAATTTGATAGCCGCCTTTGTAACAGGTGCTGATGGGAATTTCGATGCGGTTATAAAAAAATTCATTCCGTTTGAGTTTGATAGCATATTCCATTTTTACTGCTACAATTTTAACTAAATCAAAATATTTTATCACTCTGAAATTGCCGCAGACACGTACGAACTTACCCGTTTATGGTTCTGCATATTTGTTTATATTATATAAATCAAGTATGTGATGAAGGCGTGCCCATACAATAAATATTAATGGTTATTGCACAGTTATGATCCAATGAATTTTTAAAGATTATTGCATACCATTAATACTGATTAGCAATCAAGCTATAGATGTTTATTTATGTAGAATAGCATATTCGCTCGCATTGCTATTGTTGAGGCTTCCCTTTACAGTTTTTTTAACTAATTGACTTTAATTAATTGAATTTGTATGCAATATAAAGATGTATGTAAACGACTTAAAGATGGGTGGAAAATACAGTAGTGTGAGTAATGCAATCGTATAATATAATAATAAAATATATAAAATATTTTATAGCACTGCATTGCAATATAGCCGAAATAAAATACAAATAAGGATAACTCCGACCTCTGTTCTCAAAATCAGCTTATTTACGAGGCTCACTTCGAATGTCTTCTTTGGTGGTCCTTTTATATCCTTGAAGTGTTCGACATAAAATAATCAGCCTTTTGCACTCTGAAATATTTATAATTTTGTATTGGCATATTGAGCTTAAGTAATACTCATTAAATATTTAAATGATTATGCTAATTGTATTTAATTTAATACCAATAAATATTATCATTAGTTATCAGATGCGAAACTTAAACTTCTCAAAAAAATCAATAACATATCATTAGATATTAACATAAGTAATTACTTTAATCTTACTAGTTGCTCCCCGCGGCTCTACCCACGCAGAAAAAACCGACTCATCATCTAGTTATGTTAAAAATTTAAACTAAACTGGTTCAGTAATTTGAGTGTGAAAAGATTACAAATCAACTCAATATTACATCGACGGCTCCGTTAGCTAATTTGTTTGTGACCCTTTGAGCACGGGGTGCCAAGTTCGATACCTCGACGAGGCAAACATTTGTGTGATGAGCAAACATGTTTGTTGTCGGCTCTTGTAATGTTATGATGTGTTATTGTGTGTGTCCATGACTCTCACCCCACAGGGAATTCTAGTGCGGGTGTGTGAGTGTGTAAACGTTATTATAAATTAAATATTTCCAATACTTGAGTATTTTGCTATACTCCCTCCGCTTCCCCTTAGTTTTACTCATACTCATACTCATGCTATTCTCCCTCCCCACCCCTTAGTTTCAATTTGCAGCTTTACATTACATGGACGTCTTAACTCAACCTTTAACTAATACCGTCTGATAGTGCGTTTGTAGTTTGCGCCACGATTGAAACTCGACTCTATATCGCATTTGTAAGACAGAAAATCATTAGGTAGATCCCCAGTAGAACCCTTATATTGAAAACAAGCTCTATTGCGTAAAATTAAGGCTCACAATTGTTTACTTTGAGTTAGTGGATGCCGTTTGACGGTAGTTTGTTGGAGTAATAAGATCTCGCGTGAAGTGGACGTAAGGAGAGGATATCGTTTATTCTAATGAGGTTTCGTTGCGAGACGCATGGTGCCACTGTCCCTCGTATTACCTTTAGCTTTCTAAGGAATATCCTTTTCGAATAAAACTGTTTACGTAATACAAGAGGGATAACTAACGGTGGGCGAATCATCAGACGCCTTTCAAGCTGTTACCCAATTTTGGATGCATACTATCAGTGCCATTTTGTTGTATGGAAATTATTATTGTATAAAATTGGCTTTTAGCTATATTAGGCACATAATTAATTGGATTTATTCAACTAATATAAGTGATGTATTTATAGATTCATATTAAATTATAAATCTTTATAATTTTAAGCAAGTTCGCCGCGGGCGCTCGCCTAATTCTATGAATTATGCATATTCTTAGTGTTAACTATTTTTTTGAAATACATCTTCTATTTATTCAAATAGCGTAACATATATGTTCCGACTTTCTTTAATAAATTGGGAAACGTATAATTCAATAATTTCTATATTAATATTGATTAAAAAAACAGAACGAGCATAATTATGTTATAACATATGCGAGTATGACATAGTTAACTCTTCGTTGTTAGACATCAAAAATACATATTTTGATGTGTATACAATTTGCAACTATTGGTTGTTAAATTATTGATATAATAAATACATAAATTATAATAAAGTTAATAGATCCAACATTATTCCCAAATTTGTAATTTCAGAAGCTATAAGGGACTACAAATGTCATCTAAATTTTTTTCAACTATACTTATTCTAATTATACAATATTAATTAAAATAGACCAGTCCTATTTTCATATTACGAAAAGAAGAGGGGCTAAGACGCCACCTTGCGGTACACCCGCAGTTACTCCTCTTCAAGGTAGCTTAGTTGATTGCACCCAAATAATTAGGTAACTATGAAATCAACCGATTACCGTAGATTTGATCTTATTATAGCTAAGATTATTTTTACTGGGTTCAAAGCATTATTGAAGTCTAAGACGTCAGTAAAATCAAGTTCCCATTTTTTGTTAATGTAAAACTTGCAGTCTCCAGTCATCTTAACGAATCTCACTGTGATATGACCGTGTTGGAAACCAGATTATAATGGATCAAGATTGGGCAGCGTTCCGGAAATTTCGCGATTACTCGTCAAAACTACCTTAGTGCCTCAAGACAAGAGTCTTTGACTAATGTGTGTTACCAGTGATCACATATGACACTGAAACGTTGTCTCTTACTATGGGGCTCATAAGTAAGCTCAAAGTCGCACAACATGCTATGGAGATGGCTATGCTCGGGGTTTTTTTTACGTGATCGAATCAGAAATGAAGAAATCCGTAGACAAACTAAAGTCACCGACATAGCCCATAAGCTGAAGTGGCAGTAGGCAGGCCAAATAGCACGCAGAACAGATGAGGCTGAAAGGTTCTAGAGTAGAGACCACGGACCGGCAAGTGCAGCATTAAGACGTCCACCAACAAGGTGGCCTGATGACCTGATAAAGGTAGCAGAACGACGTTGGATGCAGGCCGCTTCTAACCGTTCCTTTTGGAAATTTGTGGGAGAGGCATATGTTCAGCAGTGGACGTCTTACGGCTGAGATGATGATGATGTTGAAGAAGATTGTGATTCAAAAGGTTACTTTTTGGTTATGGACACGACTCTCGAGGTCTTTGGATAGAAATAAAATTATAAATCCAGCATGATATTCAGAAATAGATCAAAAAAAATTCCTGAGTTCCATAGGTACTCATTCGGTAAAAATGAACTCTTGTTAGTTATCTCCGTTGTCTATCTGTCAAGAGCTCAGCAGTGCAATTCTCTATTGATTCGTTGATGCGTTCATCGACGAGCTCACCAATGCCAAATACTTTGAGATATCGCTCTTGTACACAAGGTTGTTTTTCCAACGTTTCATGTCATCCCGTCATTTGTTTCACCGATGTTGTCAAAAATGCAACGATGTTTGCTCTTAGAGAATCGCACGGCTGTTTTGTTTTCGAGAACGGGTAAGGCACAGACCATATATGGTCTGTGGGGTAAGGGCATCAACTAGGTTGAAATTAAGTGAAATACTAAGATCTCTGTTAGTCTCGGTGTTGTAAAGAATTTGAGCTCCTAAGTCAATGCGATAAAACATACGGCCAATTAAGTCACATACTGAATTATTTTACTAGCTCTAGCGCCCCGTGATGCATGATGATGGATGATGATGATGATGAAAACTGAAAAGTGTCCTATGTGTTAATCCAGCGCCTTATCATTTTGATGAAATTTGGTATGGAGGTACCATAACAAGTTTCATTAAAATTGGCCTAGCCGTTGGAGCGTGAAAAAGTATCAAACATCCATACATTTATACATACAAACTTTCGTTTATTATATTAGTAGGATAATTAGAAGGTATATAAGTATGTGATCATAGTACTTTCATTAATTAATTTAGCTGTAATAATAGGTACTATAAAAATATTATAATTGTATTTTATAAGCTATAAGTATCTTAATTCTATTATATTCGTAACTACCTACATTCAAATAGGTGCATAGCTCGTACGATAATAATATTGATATCGGGTGGAATTAAACTGTGCTATAAAATTTTATCTTTTAATTGAGCAAAACTAGCTCCAATTTAATTAATTTTCTTATCTAAGTTAGCAATTAAAATATTCAACAAATGGTATTTAAAGTAATGAGTTCATCGAGTTTTTATTCTACAAAAATAGTTAAAATTAAAACTCTTTGTTTTCGCTTAGGAAGGTAACGAAAAGTATAGAACCTACTTTCAGTTCAAAACATAAGTCATTGGATATGTTTATTATAATACTAGCTGCGCCCCGTGGTTTCACCCGTGTGGGGATGGATGATGATGATGAATAAAAATATATAGCCAACGTTCATCAAGGATAATTTATTGTACGATTTTTTTAATCGGTTCAATAGCTTCGTGGAGCCTATTCAATTCAGACAAACAAACGAGCAAATCTTTCCACTTTATAAATTAGTATAGAAGTATAGACATACGATAAGAATGTCACATAGTAACAAATGTTTTAAAATCCATCGAATAGATAGACAATGAACTTCATAAATATAGGTGAAAAATGATTATTTCTGTACGTACCTATTATTATTCCGTAGTATAAGTATTTATCTACATTCAAACACTTGGTTATTTAAACATAAAATATAGCGATAACTTCTTTGACATTCATTTAATGATTCGCATAATGTATTACGAAATTTTATGATGTTGTTTACATTTATTTTTCCTTTTGTTTCAGGGATAAATAACCGCGGTGTGATGCGAGAGTGACGGTCTCACGATGATTCGCGATCCACCGGCCATGCACAAGCCTGACAATGCTACAAGTAAGTCAAATTCAATAAGTTTTTTCCTCCTATCCGTCTACCCGTGTCCATGTTCACTGACAGGTACAATTTGAAAAATTTAATAACGACTTTATTCTATTCAGTTATTGGGGTGTAACTCAAAAACTACACGGGAAGCACCAGCATAAAACCAGTCGAATTAAGTACCTCCTCCTTTCTGGAAGTAGGTAGAAAAGTGTTTGAAACGTCGGGATAAAATAAAATATTTTCCGCGATTTAATCCCTTTAAACATGTTTAATTACAATAAATAAGTTAGTCAAAATGAGTAACTTTTAGCATCTCCTGTTACTCATCAGCTGACGGTGCAAGTGGTACTTGATATACAATTTAACTGCCGTTTTTATAAACAAGTAAAAAGTAATAACTTCAACAAAAGTAATCATCTTAATCACGCAACGATTTTAATTCTAAAGACTAGTATTTGCGTGAAATTATAACTATCAAAGGCTAGAACTCTTAGCGGAATAATAGTCACCAGTTCCTTTACATAAGCAATGTGAACACGTCAGTTTTTGGTTCTTATTGCAAAAGTGAAGTTGTATTAAAAAGACCTTCACCCACAAGTCTGAACTGTGAAGGATCTATTTATGCTGTAAAAAGATACATTAAATTTTAAACACAATAAACTATTCCAAATTCTTTGAAATTTTCTGATTAACGGATCATGTTTCCGTAGGTGCTAGAAACGGTGCACACCGGGGAGATACTTCCAGCTGTGTTTTCTAACGATTCCAGAAGAATCTACAACCATCAGAATTATGTCCATACGTTACCCTATTTTGACTGGGCTAATTCTTTATGCGATTCCCAAAACAGTCAACGAAAATCTGCAGGATAGCTAAGTCTCTCTCTCTTTTGTATGTAGGGTATACCTATTGCACTCATTAATATATCGTAAAATAAACACTGGTAATGTTCTTCTAAAATATCTAACAAATAAAATATAAAATAAAGATGCCGAATGCGTTTCGGACTCGTCTAGGGCAACATTGAGTTTCTCGTTAAAACCGTGATAGCTCGCCTAAAAACCGTAATGAAGCGATCGTGACTTCACTTTTTTGATTATAACAACATGCTACCACACGTATCGACCGTTGGCATTGTACATCATTGTATAAATTTTGTACCCAATAAGTTTTACTTACTTGGTTAATGTTGGTATGGACGGCCAGACGTCCTGAAGGGACTATTTTTAAAGGGTACAGTAAAAAGTAAATCAGAGCACAACTTTATGACGCAAAAAAATGTAAGCAGCCGACATTTTCGTTTTGCTGACGTCAATTTTTTCATAATATTAGGACAAACAGGTCGCGAAATAAAACGTTGGAAGGGTTGCGCCATAAACCGCCCGCCAGCGTCCGTCGCGATATTAAAAAGGGGACGAACGATATTGCAATATCACATTTATGCGAAATGTCCGACACCCAGATCGTATTGATAAAAATAAGCGATTTTTTATTGTGCTCCGCAATTTCTACCTACGAACAAATAAACCGACGAACTTAAAGGGGATCTTGTTGAATCACGGAACCCGACGAATTACAATAAATCTGAAAGCTCTACCTCGCCCCATCTTCTGCGCAACATTTCATAAGCCTTTATCGTAATCAAAATCGTATTTTACGTTGTTACGGCTATTAAGCTATTCGACGTGATGGAAAATCGAACATCCTTTTACTGCATCAGATTGGTGTTCTCGCTCTAACTACATATAAAAATGTTTCGTTCTCTTCTTTAAGTGATCATCGAAGTGAACTTAGACGTTTTCAGATTCCCTAATGCATATTTTGCATACATAAGGACTGGAGTTGTTTCGGGAAATGTTTCAAATTTATTTTGGCAATAAGCACAGCCGCCAAGGTTTTGGTTTCATTGTGATGTTGGTCACGTATTAAATCACTAGAACGGTTTCAGTTTGGGTAAGAATAACTGAGCAAATTGACATGAGCATCGAATGCAGCAGGGCAGGAGCAGAGGCGGAAAATTGCGGCGACAGTGCGGATGCCGGGCGGCAGTGTGGCGAGGCGAGAGCGGCTCGGCGTTGCTCTGGGTTGCCCTGATAAAATTTATGGCCACTTCCCCTTTAAAACAATATTGAGGGCTCAGTTGGGATTTATGTCTCGCCGCTGCTGCAGCGACTCAATTTATTCTTCAATTTTTCATACAATAACTCACACACGTATTACGAGTGATGGATGAAAAGGACTAACTTTCGGGCTTTAATAAGAGCCTCCAGATGCGAATCTCCAAATTGGCTGAAGTTTATTGCCCACTTATGTCAGGCTTAAGTTTCGCCCGAGGCCTTTCTCTGAGAAAATAAATTATGACGTAGATTGTCTCGTCTTGTGTATACGTTTGATTGTCGTTAGAAGGAGTCTATGTTTGGCGCAGCCTGATGGGAAATCCATATTATATACTGGGCTCAAAAAGTGTTCGTTATCTGTTCGAACAAACATCAACACGTTTTTCCTTATGTAATTAGATTTTATGAAAATAATCAACGTAAACAGTATAAAGTTTTATATCAAGATAATACGTACCAACTGCAAAATAATATTTTAAAGCACAATATGTTAATGTAATAAAAAAAATATACCAACATCTAAAGTTGACTTAGACTAAGTTGTATGATAAAACGTTCTAGTAGGTACCAACTTACTTTTTTAAATAGCTTCTTCGCAGTTTGTCCAGTAGGTATCAGTCCAGCCACATGTAATTCAGAATAACTTTTGCAGTGTCCGCCTGGGTAAATACAGAACCTTTACTAGTTATTCAACCGTGAAACAGTATTGTGCAAACATTACTAAGTTTCGTTAAAGGGTAATATTTCCAGCGAAATTACAGGGCAAGAGATTTAACAACATATATCTCAGGATGACGAGCGCAGTGCAGGGCCTTACAGAGTTTTGAACTCATGTAGTTTAAAATTTTGAAAAGCTGTAGCACTGAACTAACATGGGCAAGCGTTAACATCAGGCGGGTGACTTGCTCACCTCGTCACCGATCGACATAAACAATACCTTACATCCGATTCGGAATTTACTTTTGATTAACATTATAAAAAGCAGGTACAGTGAGACTAAAAGTTGTAATTAATATTATAACAATGAATATAGTAGATCCAACCGTTTATCCTCTTTTTGACAGATCTAATTTGTCAGTTAAAGTGTTGTGACCAAGTGATTATAGTGGACACGATTTCGATTCATTTTTCTATCGAGTCTGTGCGGAAAGAGAATAGTCCTAGGAATGGCGCCATGACCATGGCTATTGGCCATCTAGAAATACGTCAGCCAATGGGGAATGTTGAAAGGGCGTGGACAGGCCGTCATGGCATGGCCATCTAGAAACGCATCAGCCAATGGGAAATGCTGACGCATTTCTAGATGGCCATGCCCAGATGGCGAGGCCACGCCGTCCGGTTACACCCGTGTAGTTTCCAAGGTAAGCTATCAAATTCTGAGTTATAAGTTTTCACTTCTATCGGCAATTCCTATGACTGCCAATTTTTTTGTCTATGGGTAAGCAGTAGTATTTTATCAAGGTAGTAAAACTCAATGGTCCACCGCCGTTTTGTATTTGTCACTGTCACTCGCAACAAGACGCCCGTGCTAGTAATTATTTGCTGAGTTTTATATTGGAACTATAAAATGCCGAAAGGATCAGTGCTGAAAGGACAGACGAGAGAAATGGTGATCAAGCTTCGTAATTACTTTGAAGCAGAGTATCAAAATGGCGGCCCGCTTTTACCATTGTCGCAAGTGAGAGAGCGCGTTGCGGCCGCGTTAGGTATTAGTGCATCTACGATTACAAAAATTACTACCGAAGCCTACGGAACAAGCGGCATGCAGGAGAATAAGCTTCGTACGCCGAAGAAAAAACGCCAACCACGTCGTGTGACTTCGGTTGACAACTTTGACGCAGACGCTATACGCCGTCATATATATAACTATTACTTACGTAAAGAAGTTCCAACACTTAAAAAACTTGTTGCTTCTTTGCGTGAATGTGATTTGTTCCGAGGTCAAAAATCGTCATTGGTAAAGGTCTTGAATGAAATTGGATTTACTTATAAAAAATCGGACAAACGCAAAATATTGATGGAGCGTCGCGACGTAGCTTTTGCTCGTTGCGAATTTTTGAGCGAAGCCAAAAAAATTACAGATTGGTCAAATGTTGTTTTCACTGACGAAACTTGGCTGAATGCGAACCACACAGTGTCTAAGAGCTGGACTGATGACACCGCTGCTTCCACTACCTCAGTACCGATGGGAAAAGGAGAACGTCTAATCATTTGCCATGCAGGGTCTGTGAAAGGATTCATGCCAGATGCTTTGTTGGCCTTTAAATCCAAAAAAACAGTTGAGTACCACGAAGAAATGAATTCTGAGGTTTACGAAAGTTGGTTTAAGGAAATGGTACAATCATTGGAAGAACCGTCAGTTATTATTATGGATAACGCATCCTATCACTCACGCCAAATTGATAAAATGCCGACCCAGGCCGACAAAAAACAAGTAATCATTGACTGGCTTCAACGACATGGTGAAAATGTTGATAACTCCTTACTAAAAGTACAATTACTAAATATATTACGAACAAAAAAACACTTCCCAAAACGATATGTGATCGACGAAATAGCTGCAGAACATGGTCATTGGGTTCTTAGACTTCCACCCTATCATTGTCAATACAATGCCATTGAATTAATATGGGCTCAAGTTAAAGGACACGCTGCTAGAAATAACACAAAACCCCCATTCACGGCAAACAAAATGGTAAATTTATTAAAAAATGCATGTGTGAAAGTAACTGCGGAAAGCTGGCAAAATGTAATTCAAAAAACACAAGAAACTATAATGGCAGATTGGGATAAACACGTGGCGATAGATTATATGAGTCAACAATTAATTATAAATGTCGGCAATAGCTCGAGTGACAGCAACGATGAATCTGATTTTGATTAATAAATAAATAAAAATAAAAGATTAGATTTCGTTTGCTTAAATTGGAATTGGGGTTGCTCAAACTTTACTATTTTCTGGTACCAAACGGCAGACTTTAATGTCTGCCATCCCCAGCGAGCAACACGGAAGGGAGTAGCCTTAGCTAAAAAATATTGTTCAAATCTTTCTGTCATTTCTTGCGGGAGGGGAAGTTGCACACTAGCGCAAAGCCGCACTATTACATACAAAACATACCTGTACCGATCCATTGCCGATCATACTCACACAACCAAATCACTAACACATAAAAAATAAAGCACCATTCACAAATCTAGCCCCGCCCTCACCCCACAGTATATTATCAAACTCCATGGTCCATGCGGACTTGTACTTTGACAGAGGGGAAACGCTGTGTATGCCTACTCCCTTCCGTGTTGCTCGCTGGCCATCCCAGATTTAACCGGTAACAGCTTCGTCAAGTATGACTTGTACTTGTAATCATCATAGTCATCATAACCTTGTTCTTTTTTGGATATACACCAGGAGATAAACACGTCTTCAAATAATGCTGTATGTTTTCCTGAGGCGCATCAATATAACGGTTTTACATAAAAATAAATCCGATATTATGTGCCGAGAACGGAAAACACCCGTGTAAAAATAGTTCATAAACAATATCGATATCTCAATCGTAACTTCGTAACATCACTATGTTGATAGCCATAGAACGTAATTTTTTAAAAACGTTTGTTATTTTATGGAATTTATAAAAAAACTACTGCACTTATGGACTCATTTTGTGAAAGATGATTATTATACGGGATCAAGGAGCAAATTTAAGCAGTTGTCATATTTTTAAAACCTCGCATTTATAAGTTAACTTTTGCGTAACATCGTCATGTTACGTTCTATTGGTGCTGTCAAAAAGAGGATAAACGGTTGGATCTACTATAACTGACATAATGTAGATATGAAATTTTTTGATCCGTGTGTTGAAATAAAAATTAACTCCTTTTTCTCCTGGTCACGCTATATCTTGAGAACGGATGGAACAATCCCGCCAATGAATTTTCGTTGTATTAATTATTGTCAGGAGATGGTCCTTATGAAATAAAAAACAAGAAAAGATAAGAGTTTATGGCGAGGCCGAAGGCCGAGCCTACTTTGCGAACAAAGTCGCGGTCGCTTGTAAGTAATAAATAATCCTACTGAAATTAACATTTCTCACCGTCGTAAGCAATAACATATATTTTTACATTAACAAAGTTTTCAAAAGCAACTTATTCAAATGCAAACTGCCTAATTAAAATTTTAATTGCTGAAAACTCTTTTCTTAGGAATCGTGTACTACTGCCATTAGGCTTAATTCAAAAATTAATTTAAACTTTCACAAGGTTGAGCTGTTGAGTCGGGAAGCGGGCACCGCCGTAAAAGCAATATCAATTTCATAATTTTAATTAAAAAAAACTAACTTCCGTGATGATGACAAAGTCTCCTACTTTTTTAATAACGAAATGTTAATAGTAGGGTAGAAGTTTATTATAGATATATATTTTATACGTTATCTCTATGAGATTTTATCTGAGTCATGACGTATGTTTTACCAATTTCTTCAATTCTAGTATATTTTCGCGTCGCCAAACTAATTTCGTATTTGAATAACAAACAATTGATGATGACAGGCCTGTTGGTCTAGTGGTTAGTGACCCTGACTGCTATGCCGGAGGTCGTGGGTTCGATTCCCACCCAGGACAAATGTTTGTGTAATGAGCACGATCATTTGTTCTGTGTCTGGGTGTAATTTATCTATAATATTTATGTATTTAGAAATATATAAGTATGTTTATCAGTTGTCTAGTACCCATAACACAAGCTCTGCTTAGCTTGGGACTAGATGGCGTTGTGTGATAGTTGTGGAATATTTATTTATTTATTTATTTAATTTACATGTACATTTACTCTATAATAATATTCAACTATGTATTTAGATTATACAAAAAGTCAAATGTATATAATAGTACATTATTTTATTATAAAACCATGTAATAATTTCTGGTGCTTATTATAGAATTCCCCTCATGCTTAGTGTGACGACTGGCACACTTTATATGGAGTAAATTCTGGATGCCAGGTCTAAGTTAAATTTTCATCGATTCATCTATACAAAAAAATAGGACACATATAAAAAGAGGAAATGTTTGTATTTTTGTATGTTTGTAACGGATACACTCAAAACTACTGGACCGATTTCAAAAACTCTTTCACCATTAGAATACAACATTATCCTTGAGTAGCATAGGCTATATGATTCATTGTCATCCATCACCGCGCGGGTAAAACCGCGGAGCGCAGCTAGTACTTTATATACTGTTGTAAATTAAGTACCAATTTTAATGGAATGATATTAAAAATCTATTAAACCCATTACTACATTGCAATGAGAGAATGACTCATGGACATCGATATTGAATAAACACACTTTATATGGAATAGTCATAGTTTAAATTCACTTGTATAGATTGTTTGATGCATACATCATGTTTTTATTCTGTAACGATTCTCATTATCCTTTGTATTAAAACAAGTTAACGGTAAACAGTAATTAAAGTTTCTAAATACAATATTTCGAGTTAAGTAAGTGTGGTAACATTATAAATGAAAAATAAGCCGTGATTGCGTAAACACCACTTATTTAACATGCTAATGCTATTTACCAACATTCCTTAAATATTCTAAAGCTAATTTGTTTCGTGCCGTACACAGATAGTCATGTTAACATCGTTATTTAGGACGAACATCCTGCATGACGTTATGTTCTTTTTAACCGACTTCAAAAAAGGAGGCTTCTTAACCGTATATATGATTTTTATGTGTGTTCGCGGATAACTTCGTGATTTATGAACCGATTTTGATGATTCTTCTTTTGCTTCATAGAGTATACTTCCGTGGTGATTCCATATAAATTTCATCAAATTAGGTCAAACCGTTTTTGAGTTATACTTCAATTACTAAAAAGTGTTTCACTATCTTGATGATATCATCATTGACGTTGTATCCCGTAAGTAGCAGTCACTAAAAAGGGCGAAACAAATTTATATCAAAAAATAGAATCGACTTCGACAAGTTATTTCACACTTTTTAGTGTAGAAGTCGGTTCTATTTTTTGATAAACAGTTTTTTCTATGTATTATTCGTTCTTAATGCGAAAGGGTTGCCAAGTTGCCCGTAGAGCCGCTCAAAATAGACAAACTTTCTATCACAGCCTGTATTACACGAAAAAATCATCATCAGTAGACAACATCTTTAATAGAATCTTAAATATTAATTTATGAATCTATTACAAAGTAAAGTGGGAAAATCCTACATGAGAGCATGATGCAAAATGTATAAACTTGTATTTTTATATTATCACCAACAAAGTAATAGTTTTAAAACAGTGGCAACCCTAAACCCGCATTTGGTTCAATCTAATTACCGCCCGCATAATGGATATCGCGAGTGCGCAATCAACTCCATTGTTTAATGAGTGACCGACGCGACTAAACTATACGAATAGGTTGGGAGCTCATGGGAGGTCCAGTTACAAGTCAAGCCACTGAAGGTACTGAATGGGTTATTCTTAGTATGGATTGGGTTAGAGAAAGCACGTGCTGTCTTAATGCTTATATAGCAGCATGTCCTCATCTCGAAACTTATAAAATGTTTATACACTTTCATTAGGTACGTCACTCGAATACATGACAACCTAAATATGCAATTTATTGAGACGCGAAGGGATAAATTTGAATTTATTGTATTTGCATATTAAGGTTTATACTTGTGAAAAATAATATTTTTCATAAGTATATTTGGAATCGTACAGACCTTTAATTTCAAGAATACGTATTTTACAGTCTATTAGATAAAAAAGTAAATGCTGTTCGTTGGTAATCGTATAACTTTAGAACGGCTATGGTACCTGAGTATAATATATTATACCCTATTTGAATTTTTTTTTTTAATATTCGCAATAGTCTGAATAACAATTGTAGAGAAATAAAATTGAAAAGTTCGATTTAAATAAAGCGTTTTTTGTATGTAGGTCATGACAGCATCTGTCGGGACGTTGTCGAAGTTGAAAGTAAAAACAGAAGTCATAAATGTATGTTGTCACTAGCTGATCCCAGCGGCTTCACTCGCTTCACCTCCTTATTGGTAAACATTTCTAAAATCATTCCTTCGTGGATGCTTACAACAGAAAAGGTTTCAACTGTCAATATTTGTTTGTAGCCCCCGCGGTTGAGGAGGTTTCATATACATATATAAATTATTATATGTACACATATTTTTATATTTTATTTTACTTTTTTTTTTATTATGTAATAAAAAAGTTCACTATTTCAACTTAAAACACATCTAATCTATCACAGTGGTTCTTAACCTCTTAGTGATGAGGAACCTTGTCACAAAACTTGTGTCTTGCCAGGGACCACCCAACTTTTTGGAGATAAATGTAAATTAATAAAGGATTGTCCTATATAAACTAACATGCACGAAATTTTTCAAAGTTGTTGGATTTATTATTGAAATATTTGACGAATATTTCAAGTTACAGAGATAAGAAGGTACGTATATTATTTTAATGGCATTTATATGACTGTTCTTACTTATTTTTGAAAATTAAGTTTAGTTTTTGTGTCAGTAACAGTATCGATATCATATGGCTCCTCCTTTCCTTATTATTTCCTGTTTCCAATTGATCTTTCTATTTGGATAGCTTCGCGGACCAGTTCGGGTGCTTTCAGGGTCCGCGGTCCGCGGACCCCCGGTTAAGAACCACTGATCTATCAAATCGTTTAGTGTATACACAAATATTAAAAAATCGGTATTAACATGAACTCATTACTCTCTTTTGGGTAGTCAGGTAGTACCTATAATAAACCATCTAATTATAATTATTTTAAAAATTAATTTGAAAGGCAACTGCTTACTAACCGGAACACTTACATCTACATATCTAATCGTAGAAAAATCATTTTAAAAATCATATCATCTTTCAAATGAATTAAACAGACATTGCATCTGTGGAGCTGACCACGTAATTTAATTAAACACATGGTCATACACTATTAAGTATAATATAGTCATACGTATGTGCGATCATTTAGAACAGCTGCAACCACAATCGTTATACAAATCCATTAGAATCGCACTTTAGATTACAATGTGATTATTTGCTTTAGTAATGAAAATGAATAAACGCCGGTTTTAATGGTATTTACTCGGAACTTGTTAAATGTAATGTAAGCAATACCTTCGAAGAAAATACTTTAAGCAGTGTGCTGTTGTTAATGATGAATTCATGACGCAATATGCGAGAAGTGAAAAGACTTCGAATATTTTTTTAACCTATATATTGTGACCCAGTTCTAAGCTTGAGTCATTAAATGCTTATATATTTTAGTAGGTAAGTAGTACCTACCTAAGTAGCTGCACTCTACAGGTCCCCGCCAGGGAAATAACTGTCTGACACATCATTTTTGTGGCGAAAAATGTGATATGTTTAAACGTTTTAGGGCGAATAGTTACAAATAGACTTACTCGCATTTTTTTTTTTTTTTAGTAATAATAATAATTTATTGACATAACATAATGACAATATTTAAACTCAATTAATGTACTTAACTTATACATCTGCTCTTATTTTACATGGAATATTTGACGCCTGAGCTAGTAATTAAACTGTGTTTCGGGCGCCAAAGCCCTCCGTTTTCTGGAAAATTAGTACATTACACATTTAGAAGTATAAAACTTATAAATCTTTTTAAGTACCTAAGTCCTATTAAATTTATTTAATATGTAGTGCATGCCGAGTATGTGTGTGTGTGAGTGTGTGTGTGTACGTGAGTGTGTGTGATGCGTGAGTGTATTTATGTGCCTGCATTGTAGTTTTACTTTATTGTATACTGTGCGTACCTTTAACATTCAACGTGTCTTATTTCTGTGCTAAGATTGGCTTCAAGCAAGTTTTCGTGCTTTTGTAGGCGATGCGTAGAGCTCTCATAATGATAAGAAAGTTAATTTCGAACTGCAATGTTAATTTCTTGAAAGCAGGATCTATAAATACAACATTCTGTACTTACTTTTTAATGGCAAAAGTAGAAAAACTAAATAGTCCATATAGAGTTCCCAGCAATCATTTACAACTCAGACAAGGCTTGATAGATAACGGCTCTAACTAGAACTATGAATAGTCAATGAAGACGTTACAAAATGAAGGGAGGAAGGTCGGATCAAATGTATATTAGCACTATCTTGAATATCATATTCTCTATGGAGAAGGTTTTGGTAATTGATAATTGTTAGGGTAGCTAGGATTTGACCACTAGCCGGTCAGTCATGAAATAGTCTAAGGCTTAGACTCAAAGGTAAGGTCTTGACGCACAAGACCTAGAACGGCGATTAGCTCTCTAAGGATATGTTGATCGATTTTCTAAAATAGTGTTCCATGTGAGAAAAAATCCGGTCGCAATTATTCCACTCGGATGTTCTACCAAGCACAAAGTTTCTCAATATATATTTTTAACAGCACCTTTTCACAAGTATTTTCATAAGGATAGCTACTGTAATACGCCTTTAGATGACACAGATTTTCATACTTAATATTAAGTACTAATTTCTAGTTTCAATAAATTAGATTAAGTGAACTAGACATTCCTATAACTTTTAATATAAACATATAAAAATAACCCCTATTTCTCCTGGTCATGTTATAGCATGAAAGTGATCAAGTTATAACTTGAGAACGGCGTTACCGATTTAATTCATCTTTTTTCAAATGTTTTGTAATACTTCGTAGAAGATTCTTACATTGACAAAAAAGAAAAGACGGGAGGCTATGACGAGGCCGAAGGCCGAGCCTACTACGCAAACGAAGTCGCGGGCAGTCGCTAGTATAATATAATTAAAAATAAACTTGAGCTTTCAATGTTGGTAGTCCCGAAAGAACTGAAATGTATTCTGACACCAAAAAGGATTTCCGCAACAAAAATCCATTACGAATTCCAATTAGATACTATGTTTAGAAGTAATTTTGCGCTGAAATTAGAGAATTAATATAACACCGGTTGTAAAACACAGGCGCGAGCGAGTCGGACGGAATGGTGACTTCCGGAGTAACAGCGATATATGCCGCCCCACTCACGCTCAAGTAAATTACTTTTCATCCATTTCCTGGTTTCTTTTCATTTCGGCGCCTTAATACGTTGGCGTCGGCCGACCGGCTGTGTCGGCGAAATTATACTGCCGCCCAGCGCGGTAGCCAAGTCTCTATCAAATTTTCTACCCTGTGGTAATAAAATGAAAATAATATGGAGTGCCTTCACCCACCAAACATTTATTTATATCGGGGAATGTTATTAACGCGCCTTTTGTTGACTTTACACTACTCGGAAAACAGAGAGATGACTTGGATATCACGCCTTAGATGGTCATAATTATGTCTGTATAAAGAGTAGTGAGCAAGTTTGGAGCGAATGCCGGTGTGCAAATTGATGCACTTAATCGATGATGGTATTAGAACTGAGCTGCGCGCAATTACGCCATTAACAACGTATGCGCTTGAAATGGGCAAAACACGCCAGCGAGTGCATGCCAGCCTTCGTGAGCCTTTCCGTGGAAAACCCACCTTTTTTACCAACATCTTGAAGAAACTTTACTGCGCCCGTGCGCATACGTTCTTAGAATATTAAGGAAATCGCACTGAATTGATTAACTTTCAACATTTAGCGTGAACGCCCGTCACGGAGTTGAGCGGATATTGTCTAATTATATTAATTACTTCTCTGAGCTTTAATGATTGCTTACTCGCCGGAACATAATTACGGAACTGGATCATAAAGTTGGAGGATGTGTTAATCATATGCATGTCTATTCTGAGAGCTTTTGAAATTAACTGGCAATATTTACTAAACATATTATACAACATTATATTTAGTTTAGATTATTTATATTTATATGGTCTCCTTATGCTTGTACTATCCACTGATTAAACCACCAAAGATATTTCATTCGTTTTACAATCTATAAATTTTGTAGCACATACATTTATGAACAGCCTAGAGAAATAATTTAGTTGATGATCCTCGTGCTTACAATGTATCATTTAAGTGGTATTAATCCCCAGCGAACGGTCGGTCGGATCCACTGCTTCATCCCCGCGGCGTCTACTAATTGTGAGTTGCGACTCGACTCGACGCCTTGAGGCCGTACGTCATCTTTATTATTTTATTGTCAAAGTAAAGAACCGTCATTAATATACTCCAATTAAGTTTATTGTCAGGACGGCGGCACCAATAAACGAGATGTATCGGCGCGACGATGCGCAAGTGATCGATGTCCATGATTTATGTCCACCTAGTTACCCCTTCAATTGGACCCCTGATTGGTTTGACGTACTTACGCGCTGTTATTACGGACCGTGCGCCGTTCAATTGAAACTGATTGTTTACTAATAGCCATCGACATATTTATTCATGCCCATTCCGACGTTCTCACAAATTGTCTACTCATTCACGCGATGTCATATAAAAGGAAATAAAAATCGTAGGTTAGCCTTTTAAAGCGTGAATGTGCCATTAAGTTTTATTGGGTGCTGTTAATGCACATAATGAGCCCGCGTGTTTCAATGTTGCTGGTTTTTCTTGTGTGAGAAAAATGCGTATGCGCATCTTAATGACGTCAGTCGGTGGCGAGTAACGACTGTGTGTCACGCGGCTCGACTTTGCGAATTAATTGAGGCAATCACGTAGTAGAAAAGAAACACAACTCATACAAGCTTAAGCCCATAACGAGTGAAGTATTTCGATTCGAACAATTACCCACTTACGTTACTCTCAAGTTATATATACATAAGAATATATTTCCATTGCTTACATAAAATCGTTAAATTTAAATTATAACCTTTCTATTCTATATCTGGCTATGCATAATGCATAAATAAGAATAAAATTAATGATTAGTTTGTTTTATGGTATCTCGGACGACCATGTTGTAAGTACTTAGTAGCGGGCTACCCGTCATACTTTCCATACAAACGCTCGTATCTGATTACATGGCGATGTAACAACTTTTATTTAAGTATGTTGAACAATTGATATCTAGTGGACTAAATTTTAGGTATATAATGAACCAAAGATTTGAAATTTTAAGACACAATTTCAGAAAAACACTCGTAATATATGTTTCATTGCACACATTTTGGTTAGCTTTGGTTGTTTATAATATACTTTAAATTAAAATGTTAATAATAAACAAAGCTCATCACCGAAATCCTTTCACTTGCAACAGAGCTTCTAAATTAGTAACATTTGTCTTCCTTACTCGTAAGACTTTATTAAAAAGACACGTCCAGAGGTATTATCAATTTACACGAACAAATTTTTTGGGTTCCGATACCCAAAGGGTGAAACGGGACCCTATTAATAAGACTCCGCTGTCTGTCTATCTGTATGTCTGTTTTGTTATGTGAACGTAAGTATATGTCAAAAAGGTTTTTTTGAAGATCAACTCCTAAACAGGTGAAAGTTATCGCATAGTTCTTTGGTTTTAACTTAGCTACCATATTTTTTTTCTAATGGAGCAGACTTATTTTTACTTCTCCCAACTGCCAGCAACCAAACTAAATTCACAAAGTTATATAAGCGTACGAAGTCGCACGCAACATCTATAATAATATAGTCATTATTTGAATAAAAATAGTCAACCCATAAAACACCCATAAAACAGTGCTCAAAAAGTTATGCATATGTATGGAGCCCTAGAGGTATGCTGCACATGAACTTGATTGGAGTTTGGCAGGCTCTAATTTAGATGCAGGAGCGAAATAAAAGCAAAACCTTGCTCTATATGATCCGATCAAATATGATGTTGATGGGTAATTTTTTTTTGACACTACAAAGTCCGTTTTTATCAAAAGCTAGATCAAACTAACCCATTTTTAATACTAGTGACATTTTTACTGTGTTACCTAACAAGGGCTCATACTAATGAGTCCTCCCTATTACCTAGTAGTAGAAATCGGTACTATGCGCACTATGTTGTGACAGTAGGTACTTTATTAGACTATCATGGTCACGATTTCAACAAGTTATTTCACATTTTTTCATGTTGAAGTCGGTCCATTTTTTGGTAATTTTTTTAAAGGTGCAAATTTACCAAAATCCTACCTTAGGGATGCTTACAACATAAAAGGCATCCACTGCTATAATTTCAATATATTTAAAAACAGATATTATTTATCTTTCAATGATATTTTACCACCCAAAGTAATGTCAAGTATTACACTTTTTCGGAACTTATAACTTTCATCAATTAAGTCGCAGGGGCCATACACAAAGAATCTAATCTAATCTAACTTTCATCAAAACTACTTAGGTTTTGCAGCTACACAAATATTATAAACGCTCAGAATTACTATAATGAAAAAGATAATTTATATAAATACTAACTAATTCACCTAAGTACTAATCTCAAGATTGCGTTTGAAAGATTTATGGTCTTGCGGGCTCTTTAACGAATTAGCAGCAATAAAAATAAAACGAAGGTGAAACGTAGCTTAAAATTATATAAAACTAGCTGCTCTACGCTGTTTCACCCGCGCGGTGATAGATGATGATGATAATGATGATGAATCTTATATAGCCTATGTTACTCAGGGTGAATGTAGCTTTCCCAATGGTGAAAGAATATTTGAAATCGATCCAATACTTTTAGAGCCAATCCGTTACAAACATAAACACCGTTAACACAACTAAGCTTTCCTCTTTATTATATTAGTATGAAGTATGATATTAGCTGATCTACCAGCAGCTTGGTCTGTAGGATACGGAACGCAACCCCAGCTGATATATTATTTGATGTTTTCCTATTATTCTATTAGCTTGTAATTTATGCCATATTTTGTGGGTTGAGGAAAGACCTAGTTCTGAGAAACATGTTTCAAAGCAAACTTATCTAGTTAATGTATTTTTGTGCATTGAATACCTTAAAATTTAACGTACATAATCAGCCCAGATGTTCCCACTGCTGGGACTAAGCTCTCCTGATCTTCTCTAACTAAATCTAAATTCCTTTTTTGATTATATATAATTTAAAAAAAAACCTCTGGTATTTATATTTTTCAATATAAATGTATATCTATAATCAGAACTAAACGTACTTATATATAATCTACAAAATACGCAAAATATGTATATCATTTTATATGTTGATATTTTACTTATTGTTGTTAGTGTTATTGTTAATGATTGTTTATTGTGTGTTGTTCTTGTGTAATTATGTAGTGCGTAGGAAGATTGTATTTATAAATATTGTTCTATTTGCTACTAGTTTTAGGAAGTCGTTTGGCAGCGTTACACAGGTTAAACTTAGTACGCTGCTGAAATGATATTGCATATTTTGTGTCCCTTACTTATAGCTACGAGTATATAAATCTTGGGAATTAATAATATACCTAGAGAAGTATGATAGGAGATATCATATAAACAGTAAACATATTTATTGTAAGAATGTATCTTTGTTAAATAAATAAATTATCTAGATAAATTAAAAATATCTAAATCATTTTGATATTCCCAGGTCAAGAAGAGAGCAAATATGGACTCAGCGCCAGCGTGACTGGCAACACCGGTGCGGCCAGGTTGTGCGCACAATGCGGAAAGGTCATCACAGAACGGTTCCTCCTGAAGGCCATGGAGAGGTTTTGGCATGAGGACTGCCTGAAATGCGGGTGCTGCGATTGTCGGCTCGGGGAAGTTGGCTCGAAGCTGTATTATAAAGCTGACCTCATGCTTTGCAAAAGGGACTATCTTAGGTATGTCTGATCTTATCTCACTTGATTATTCCAGAAAGATGCTCAGTGGTGAATCCTTGAGAGGATATTTGGCAGTAAGTTCCATAATCTAAGATGATGAAATATTTGCCAATTGCTACCATATGTAACCTTTTTTTATTTGATAAACTTGCTCATTTCTTCTAGTATTTTATTAAATTAGATTGTGTAGTAGTTAAGATTTCCTTATCAGAGGTTTGGGTCCTCCCGCATGAGAGTGACGTAGTATTATATATGATATCATAACGGTATTCTTTATATCTGAAAGCACGACACTTATATCCAGCTGTAATAACAGCTGTAAGGCACACTGTATAAACGATAAATTTTTAGACCATCATTAAAATATTCAAAACTTTTAAATCTGGACCCAGACCTATAATTTAAGTTTTTAAAGCTTTTAAATATTTTACAACCAATTTACTCTCTTAAAAAGTAATATAGCGTGCGTCTTAAGTGGTCGTGGTATTTATAAGCCGTAAGTATTTCATTTTTATAACCCTGTTATTTTTTTAACAGGTTATTTGGTGCCACAGGCAACTGTGTGGCGTGCAACAAAGTCATTCCCGCCTTCGAAATGGTAATGCGAGCCAAGAGTTTCGTTTACCATTTAGAGTGTTTCGCCTGTCAACAGTGCAATCACAGGTACCTAAGGATTTTACATGTTCCTAACAAACTTATCATAAAATAATCATTATCAGCCCATTTTGTTTCCCAATGTTGGGACTCGAGCCTTCCTCTCAGAGAGAGAAGATTGGGTCATAATACACCACGCGGGCCTAGTGCGGATTAGTGGATAGGTTAGTGGCCAACCCATGTCGAAGTTTTCAGACCGCCCGAAGGCCTTCGACATAGCCTAACGACTGTTGTCCTAAGACAAACAACAGGGACCGAAGGCTTAACGTGCCCTCCGAAGCACGGAAGCGCTCAGTTGAATAATGCCACTAGCGGTCACCCATCCAAGTCCTGACCGCAGCAAGTGTTGCTTAGCTTGTTGATCGGTTAAGATCGCCAAGTCAAGCTCCGCTACGAGCGCTTCTAATAAACTTGTCAGTGTGTATTACTAAAGTTAATGCTATTTGAATTAGATACCGTTTCTGGGCTGAACATTTAAAAAGTGATTGCAGAATTATTTTAAAATTGAAAAATGAATTGTTTATAAAATGATAATGACAAGTACAATTTGAAAAATTTAATACGGACTTCCATTCTATTCAGTTTGTGGAGTGTAACTCAAAAACTACCGGACTAAGTTTGATGAAATTAAATGGGACCACACGGGAAGCACCAACTTTCAAACAAAAAAGAATATTGAGAATCGGTTCACCCTATCGAAAGTTATGAGGTAACAAACATAAAAAAATACAGTCGAATTGAGCACCTCCTCCGTTTTGGATAGTCGGTAGATAAAAGGGTTAAAAAATTGCGTAGTGTACTATTTCCGGTAAATTATGTTATAAATTCAGGGAAATCGGTTCAGTAATTAAATAAAACAAATAATCACAAAGAAAAATACTTTCGCAAGTACAATTTTGCTACGCATATAATGGGTATGTCAATAAAAACAATTTCCTAGCATACAAGTTATGTGCTATTCCATGCCGTCTATATTAAACAGATTAGCCACTTGGTATATTAGCTTTACCATGACAGAGTTACAAATACTTTCATCTAAACACACATACTTTTTCATTTATAAAATTTGTGTGAACTATGCAAGTTAATGAGCCAGACTTTTAAATAGACTTCATCACATTCGTCCAATGCTGGACATAGGCCTCTCCTAAAGTACGCCACAGAGCTCGGTCTTCAGCCCTCTGCATCCAGTTACTGCCAGCCGCCTTCCGCAGGTCGTCTCTCCACCTGGCTGCAGGGCGGGGCTAAATAGTAATTAAGTATAACTGTAGCTTTGCTAATCTCATTGTAACGTGCGGTTCATTTCTACCGACAGGTTCTGTGTAGGTGACAGATTCTATTTGTGCGACAACAAGATTCTGTGCGAGTACGATTACGAAGAGAGACTAGTGTTCGCAAGCATGGCTGCCAACCCCAGCGGCCTGGCGCACATACGGCGGCAAGTCAGTGGATTGCAGGTACCTTCATACTTACCAGTAGTATAGGATAAGGATTACCTTAAGGTGCTCCCTCACTGCGAGCATTCACATATAATGTAACGTTACAGAGTCGAGCATTACGTCAGTGAGGGAAGAGAACCGAGCATTCCAGTGCGCAAACTGTAATGTTACAGATTCGAGCATTACGTTGGTGAGAGAAAAGCATTGAGCATCACAGTGCGCAACTTGATCATACAATGTGTAATATTTTGATACAACTTGCAACACAGTTTACAACATTACAACACAATGCTCATCAAATCAGGGAGGCAATGAGCAATATAATGTTCAAAATCTAATTAAAATGTTACATTACATGTGAATGCTCAAGATGAGGGAGCACCTTTACAGTTTTTGCTAAACGTAGAATCTTTTAAATTTTGCATTATCGACTGCATGGCTATGTGGCATTGTGATTTATACGTACGCGTTGTGTCAGAAAAAGCGGGTGCGAGATCGGACAAAAAGCTGTTTCCTTAATTGTAAAAAAAGAAGTAAATCAATAACCTGTAATAATGTCTCTTTTTGTACTTCTAAATTTAAACTTGATGCGGGAAGACCTTGCTAACATCAACTTGATGAGAGAAGCAGGCATTGTTTTGAAATTAGGTTCCCACTGCTTGTACTAGAACTTTCCTCTCGGAGATAATCTACCACGCAGATCCAGTGCGGCTTGGTGGATAAGATAATGTCCAGCCCTAGTGTTAAAGTTTTCAGGCCTTTAAATGCCTTCGGCATAGCCTAACGACGTTTCTCCTAAGACAAGAAACTCCGGGACTGAAAACGGAACAACGAAGCACGGAAGAGCTCAGTTGGAAACTCCACTAGTAGTCACCCATCCAAGTCGTAAACACAGCGATGAAATATAGCAATGTAGCGGTGTATAAACACCCTCCTGAGGAGCCACGTGTCATTGCCGCGCAACGCATTTACGCCAATAATGCTAACAGGTGGCTAAGAACCGCGTTCAAACATTGCCATAGAACTACTTAAGTAGTATGTGTGGCTGCATGCCGCTTCATACTGCATGACGCAGGCTGCAAACCGTATATACTGATCACAATTCTGCATTAGAGCGTTCGTTTGCTTACTAGAAGAGCTTTTAGCGTGTTGAACAGATTAGCTTACTGAAACATCTGCATGTCAATCCAAAAAGTTGTCACTTTGTCATCTGGTGATAGTTTCTCATTATCTCAATTTCATGCGACTATTGCCTCGTCTATGATACAAATATTAGGTAGTTTATTTAAAGCTATTTCGGATATGTCTAGACACGGTGCCATTATATCTTGCAAATATAAAAGAGTCGATTGACACAATTACCAATGAATACTTCATCTATTGATTGACCTCTTTGTATGTCTATTTTTAAAGGAACCGCGGCGGCGTTTAGTGCTGCGGTCTCTAATTATTATGTCCACTTCACGTTGCGTGTTCTCACAGAGTTCCATGCATATACAGAATATCTAATGTGATTTATTTTGTATGGAGCACCACGTAGCCATGGGCCGATTGAAGAACAGACGTGGCCCAATCCTACCGTGGGACCGGAAACCTGTATCGAAGAACTGCTTTTGCGTTACTGTCAGTATTACCGTTTTAAGAAAATTATTGTTAATTGACAACCGCAAAACTTCAATTTCTTGGCTTTACTCTGTAATGAGCGTGCGATTGCTTTATCGATTTTGTACACGCGGTCATTATTACGTTTTGCACAATTTATACTTATTTATGTACTTACAAAAGGCTAGCTGACACGTCCGTAGCTTTACTTACGTGGTCTACAGCATTCGGTGACTCAGAACTACATTGATTTAATTATTTCATAGTAATAATAGAATTATTTCCAATGTACACACTTTTTGGCATTTAAATATTTATTATACTACAAGATAAGTCAAGATAGATAGATTACAAAGTCAATTTTATCATAACTGTACACGTGCTTGTTTTGTAATCAAATGACTAAGTATTATATTAAAAAATAATAATAGATATTATCTCTTAATGTTTTTTCAAACGCCGAATGAAATAAAGGGCACGTGAAAAAGTCGACTCAGTAGAGTAAATAACTCCCACAAGGACACTGTTAGTGGGAGATTCTATCTCCACTTTATTATGTTTCTTTTGTGATCATTAATCTTTCTCGTACGAACGCTTGTCGGAATGCGAATGTGGGGGAATCTATTTCATTTTATGAGTCGCGCGAGTGGAGGGACCCATTCAGCCGCACGACATTTCTAATCGACTTTTTGATTGCGCTCACGGTCTACTGTTGGGAGCTTGACATGGGAATCGAACTTCCAATTCAAATTAGTTATTTAGTTGTGACTTTTGATTCTCTATAATGGTTCGAATTGATATTAAAAGGGTGAAGGTAAAGTGTACTTAGTTACTTCTATTTGCTGAACCTTTTAGATAGGAAAAGGCCATTTCGAAAGAAGCATTCTAGTTTCTAAATTGATCAAGCATCCGTGTTCTTTAATTGTATGTTAGATTGAGTTTAGCCAACTTGTGATTTCCGGGTTCATATCCTTCAACATTATGTGAAAACATTGACACACAACTATGTTTGCAATATGTTATGTAATGTTGCTTGAATAAATGTGATCTCATTTCATTTCGACTATTAATATAGCTCGTTCGTTAAACTCTATACTTAAGTATCGGAGAGATTTTCGGAGAGCCTTAAATATTAATTGAGTCATTGACATATATTTCTCCGTTTTTGAAGTGTTATTTAAGATAATAAAGCTAAGAAACATTAAGTTACTTGCGGTAGGGCAACATTAGAAGGCAAGAGAAGCACACTTCACAACTTTGGTTTGAGACTTGCAAAATGACTTATGAGGAAGGAAACCATCACTAGGCTTGCGTCTTTGACCGACATCTTGTGTTTTATCCCATTTAAAATCAGCCTTGAGTTCCATTGCTTGGATACACAAAACGTATATCATATTGCAATCAATAATCTCCGTCACCAACCCATTATTCCTCACATCCGTATTCCATTCATGCTCGTATTCTTGTCAAATGCTCGCCACCATTATAAACACAGTAACATCTGTCTCTTATAATTATGTACATTTTACACCAGTAAGCAAAGGGACGTGTAGTCCTACTTGCCTGATGGTAAGCGTCAGGCTTGCCCTTAACAGTTGAACCCTTAAGTATAAGCTTCATAAGCACTGCGTGGCACTGTACTTCGCTTGTTATCGCGAGACAAAGCCGTTCACTTCCATTCGGCCGTTAACTTTACTTGTTGTACCCCTACTTATACCTTCTTCCTCTCACACTTCATCTTCGAGGCCGAACAATGACTCTGCGGTGTTACCCACAGAAACACTTGCAGTAGAGTCCTCCCTGGTATATCACCGCTGATATTCACCATCCATTGAACCTCCTGATACCTGTGACACCTAGGTTTTCCTAAGGATGTGGGGACCTACTTCATAGTGATGTTTGTTTCAGTCGCCAAGCGGCGGTGGGTACGTAGGAGGGCCAGTCGGATGCGTCGGCGGCGCCCCTGGGCCTGCACTAGACAAGGATGGCAACGGGTGTGCGGGTGCCGACGACGCCTCAAGTGGTTACGGCAGTCCGCCCGATCCTGACGTGTGCGATGCCGCGCGATGACCGCAGATGCCGCGCCGACTTGCAGCCTCGGTTAGTATTTTGCCTTATACATTTAATTTTAGTTTAAATTTTATCTGATCGACCTTTTATTGTTACTCTTTTTTTCCTGGTTTTCTATTCTCTTGTCCTTCTTGTAGTCAAGTTTAACGTTCGAACTTTAACAGAAATGAAAGATAAATTTAAATGAAGGATATATTGGTCCCAAAGTATGTTTTTAGCTTAGGCTGTATTTTAGCGACTATTCTTTCAGTACAGTCAAGTTTAAAACCTAAGTATATTTCATACTACACACGTCATAAACAATGATTGCAATCGGTTGAAAAATCTCATAGGTATAGGTAACTACAAAATGCATCTTCAAAAACAAATTTCTGGGCTCAGA
Source organism: Selenia dentaria (assembly GCA_917880725.1). Classification (NCBI taxonomy): domain Eukaryota; kingdom Metazoa; phylum Arthropoda; class Insecta; order Lepidoptera; family Geometridae; genus Selenia; species Selenia dentaria. The sequence continues at coordinate 20,041,100 of OU862880.1, read as the reverse complement.
TTCTTTTGTTTTATTTCTACCTGCTAGATAAAAGAGGGAGACATCCCTAAGATATATATATACATATGGTATATTGTTACTATTATTTCCTTCATATTAACTTCAATTTAGGAAAATAAATCAGTTAACCTGGAGATCATACACTGAAGTTACATCATCGTCATCATAATCAGCCATTCTGTTCCTACTGCTGCAACTTGAGCCACTCAGAGAGAGGATTTGGGCCAAATCCACCACGCGGGCTGGTGCGGCTTGGTGGATAGCCTATTGGCCAACCCATGTCGAAGTTTTCAGGCTGCCCGAAGGCCTTCGACATAGCCTAACGACTGTTGTCCTAAGACAAACAAGCGGGACCGACGGCTTAACGTGCCCTCCGAAGCACGGAAGCGCTCTGTTGAATAATGTACTACCGGTCACCCATCCAAGTCCTGACCGCAGCAAGTATTGCTTAACTTGTACTTGTTCATCGGCTAAGATCGCCAAGTCAAGCTCCGCTACGAGTGCTTTAAAGTTACATGCTAAACATATATTCAAAATCGTCGTCTACACTTACAATTTCATTGTATTTGATCTCCGTAAGTAACCAAGCTAACCTCCGCAGGTGAAACCCCACTGAGTGTTGGCGAGGCGCTCGCTCCACGGCCTCAGGACCGACACATACACATCTCATCTCGTCGAATCATCAGCTCTACAACACTTCACCTAATGTACTGAGAAGTCATGTTTAGTGCACAGATATTTACGTTTCCCTGAACAACTTTTGTTGGCTAAGATTTTGACGTAGAACCTTTTTTCATTCCGCAAAGAGATCTAATGAAGTAGGTTAAATATTAAATGTCTTTCATTAACCGGCTGGTAAATATTTGTCAAAATAATTTGTTGAATTTCCATGTGAATTAAGTTACTTTGGCATTATCCCAATAGCTATGTATCAAATCTGTGGTTTTGATTTCTGTTATTAATAATTACCTACGTTTATTTTGACGCACTTAATTCTCATAGAACTTTTAAGCTAAGACAACACTAATTTGATATTTCAGTAGACCGTTGCGAAATAACGTTCACGATATAATAATTGCTTTGCTCAACAAAAGTTGTTTGTTTGTAATCCAAAACTATTTGTGCATTATCGCAGACGACTCTATAGAATTGTCAATAAGGCTTTATTTTTGTAATAAGTTCTCGATAAGGTCTGTTCTAGAATCTCAAAGATGTGAAGGCGTTCACCGCGGCCATATACCGAACATGAAACCGGCTAAGTGCAAAATGATATTGAGGCATATGCATTACGAGTGGAGTGCACATTCCGACGACGCGATATCGGCTATTTCTATATTTGCGTGTGAGGTAAAATCTTAAAATATATTCTCGAGATAAAGATGGACTACAAAATGATAAGCAAAAGTTTCTTAACAGAAATTTAGATACTATAAAGCGAGAAATTACCACACACGAAAATATAGCTCGTGCGATACCCAATCGCGTTGTGTGTAAAGGCCCTTAGGGAGGCAGGCGGGCCACTTTACAAAGTGTCCGGGATGAGCCGCGATAACGTTGTTAGAACACGATATTTCCATTATGTATACGATTTGAGCACTTGTTTACATGTTAAGATACCGCGCCGCGTGGGTAGGGCGTGCTCTTGCTTCTCTACCACGTCTTGCGCTTAGCCAATTTAGACACGCCCTGTATGTTAAAATAAACAATAGAAAGCTATTATTCACCTCTGCATTTACATACTTGTACTCTTTGATATTTTCGTCGGTTCTGTTTGGACTGCTTTTAGAAAGTTGACCCAAAACTGTTGATTATAATATTTCCATCATTGGAAAATAACGATGACAAATTAAATTAGTTATTTAAAACAACCTGTTAGTCCAAATTGGCTGTTGGGCTGCGTATTGGAAATGGATTTCAATTCGTAGATACCGTGTATTACTGGCGATCGAGTTGGAATAACCAATACCGATATCCCCTAGCCAATTGAGGTGCTGTTCCAACTTTTTTGTTGGCAAAGTTGAGGTCGAAGTCCACTGAATTGCAAGAAAATGTTTAACAAACAATGTTAACCCTGTTCACTCTTACAAGCAGCGAATAATACGCATTATAGTGTACATATAGATAGTTTATTACCATGTGAACTTCAATTCACAGTGATAGCAACAAATTGTTGAATCCGCTTTGCATTCCTGTTGGATTTAGAGCCTTATTTTCCAATTCAAACTCTGGTCATAAAACGATTGAAACTCTGATTAAAAATTGTAATTAAAATCGATCTCATTGTTATGAAGTTGTATGTATGTGACGTTCACATAAGACGCGTAATATTGTTATCATACAAGGTATGAAGTTATTGCATGGTTTAGTTTAACACTCTTTAATTTTTTATTATTTTATTTCTACCAAAGATAAGTTTCGTTGGTTTTGTTCATTGAAATGAAATCGGTGTTCGTGTAGCTGTTTTCAGAAATAAAGCCGTTAAGTGTTTGGTCCGATAAAGCACTCAACGGTTTTTTCATTAGACAGCAGATAAGTGAAAATATTGGATGTAAACACAACCACAACCTTGGAGAATATTCTGTGTTCAATATCGAAAACTAAGCATTTTTTATTTTACTTCATAACTTGCAAACCTACTAGGGATGATTTTAAAATGATGACTGTTTAATTTGTAATTTGCCGTCATAATGGTGTCATTATTTTTGTTTAATACTTTTGTGTACTCTATATAAGTAATAGAATGGCAATGGAATTTCCATGGCATACCTGTGACATCATTTCATAAATTAGGTTTTATTGTAAATTTAATTAATTTACAAAGCTCAAAATAACAGTATCTACATGAAACACCATTTTCTTTGATCAATAAAGCATAAACGTGATCACACAGATTGACACCTTGAGGGCGACTTGAACAAACCTAGTTAAACAGCAGTCAAATATTTCAAATGCATAATATTTTATTTGATTCGATAAGCCGCGTCTGACTTTATGAAAAGTTTTAAAACATAAACTGTGAAGAGATTCAATTTTGAACATGCTTAAGGAACATGTTATGGGTTAGTTGTTTACATTCTCTATTTTGTCCTCTAAAGCGGTGCAATGGATAGATAAGTACACATTTGTATAAATAATTATTGTAATTTTAAACTGTTTAAGATGTGTTCTACTACTTCTGAGTAAACATAGCATGGAGTTAATACAAAGTATGATTATAGGCAACTTCACTTTTTAGTTAAAATTGTGCAAAAACAAACTTACTTATAGTAAACGTTTAAGCATTACAAATATAAAAAAAACACCAAAACTATTTAAATTAATTCAAAATCAACTAAATAATTAAATGTCTATGTGTACATAATATAAGTCAAAGGCATAGTACATAATGTAAGGCTTTATTTCGAAAATTTGCTCAGAAGTAGTAAAACGAGGGGTAAGAAAATTTTGTAAATTATGTTTTATGACACAGCTTTGATAAATGTTCGCGCATAACTATTAAACAACTCGAATAAGTCATTACAGATATATGATAATAAATGTTCAGTTACTAATGAAAATAAAATGCCCTAGTTTCACAATCGCGAATATTATTTTAGTATATTTTCATGTGTACTTTGAAAGGTATAAACGTAATTAATATGTGTTGTCCTACTCTTTTTAGCATATTTTTTTAATGATCATCAGTCAATCACTTATCAGAGGTTGTGAAACAGGGCCTAAAATGTAAACTACGAAAACGATAAAACGTTTTAAGATGACAAATATATCTTTAACATTAAAGGTTTTTACGATAAAAAGTTGTATTTATATATGTAAAAAAATTGACTGTCGTTATTAGATATATTGGCAACTAGAATGGAAAAGAACATGTATCTTGATTAAATTTAAATGTCAAAATACAATGGAGCTGATAATATCTTCCCAACTCTCTTTATACATCGACAAGATAAGGTTTGTTTTATTTGCCGTTATAATGTAAATAAATATATTTATTTAATGATTACACAATTGTATTTTATTATCAACTTCCTTCCTGAAGATGAGCATCGGAAATGCTCGAAACCCGGGTCGACGTATTCGATCCTTAACGTGAGTGTTTTGCGGGTTAATAATAATAGTTAAACTTCCTAAAACTACAGAAATAATTGTATTGCATTGACAAACAAGAGTGGTTTGAGCTGTGTATGATGGTAAGTGTTACGCCTGCCATGATAGCTACAGTGGCAAAGAGCCACTTAATTGGTATAGTTAGTATCTGGTATGTATATCTTTCGGTTAGTAGTATTATGAGCTGCGCGAGTTTCAAACTTAAAACATACTACTGTGGGCCTAGCACGAATAACTGCGTAAGTGTAACGTATCTTATAGTTCACGTGTAACAGTACAACATGTAATTTATCTAGGGCAACTGTAACATAGATAACTCATACGCCGATGCGTACGCGTTGACGCTTACGATACAAATACTTTTTCGCAAATTGTTTGTGCTACGGCCTCAGGCAGAACGCAGCAGGAACTGCGGTGTATCCATAAAGATGGACTCTTAATACATCCAATCAGTGACGTTGCTATAGCTATATCAAATTGGGGTCCGCAGGTAAAAACTAAAAATCTAAACGCTTAAATCATACTCATTACATGAAATGGGTACATGCTAGTGTAACTGCATACAAACAATAGTTACTTACCTATAAGTACATTAAATTACTATTTTAAGAAATGTTAGTATATGTAGGTAGCGGGCATAAATCTTCTTAAAGTTATACTAGGGAATGCCCGCGACTTCGTTCGCGTAGTAGGCTCGGCCTTCGGCCTCGCCATAACCTCCCATCTTTGCTTGATATGTTTTCAATGTAAGAACCATCTGCGAAGTATTAGAAAACATAAAGAAATGAAATCGGATAAGCCGTTCTTAAGTTAAAGCGGGACCATGAGAAATAGGGGTTCATTTTCATATAAGTATATAGATGAGTAAGCAACTTTTATCTAAAGTGTCTCCTTCATTAAATGATGATAAGTATGGCCAATTCAATAGTTTACAATCATTAACAAGTTGCTAAAATTTTTGCCCGACAGTAAAGTACTTGGAGCGCGCGGCTCCGATTTATTTAGGTACTTTGCCGAGAGTTAGAACAGAGTAAGAGAACCACCACATGTACCAGTCCCTACAATCAAAATCCCTGAGAATTGATGATTGTATAAACTATGAACTTTTTCAGTGGACTTAGTACAAAAAGCTCTCACCAAAAGTTTAAATGATGACTCTGCCATAGATAAAATAGCTACTATTCTATTACAAAGATGTATTGCAGTTATGAGGAAGTAATAAGCTTTTTTAATGTGATAACGTCTAATAAATCGATGAACGCCGGCTGCACGTACAAAAAGTATGACTCATTATCACGTTCCGCCTGGGCCGACCGTGCAAGCGAGAGCGCGAACCAACCGATAGAGAGGCACGATCGGCCACAGCGTTCGGCTTGTCTTATGACGTTATCGTTGCACGTATATATCATATAAATCAATATATCTCTTGTCTAAACTCCCGTAACTCCCGCCCCATAAGCCATGCAAAGCATAAGCAAAGCAAGCAAAATATTGCCGACAAACTAAGATCGCTCTTGTCCGACCAAGGAAAGAGTACCTAATAATTTATGAACAATATGGCTTCAATTCAGGGCGATCATAAGAGGCCAATTTACTTTCTTGTGATATGTGGACAAAATTGGGACAAACAATGTTTTCTACCTAGATTATGAAAAAACATTTGATCGAGTGCTTATCAGAAGACATGTTTCTAAGTTGGTAGATTTTGAAATCCGTGGCAAACTCCTAAAATGGTATAAAAATGATTTACGGATATTACCTACATAGCTAAATTATGAGGTTTATTTTAATGATGCCTTATGCTAAGTGGGGGGGGTCCGGAAACTTCGCGAAGTCTTCTCGTCAAAATACCTCATGCCTCAAGACAAGAGTCTTCGACCAATGTGTGTTACCAGTGATGACTTATGGCACTGAAACGTGGTCTCTTACTATGGGCCTCATAGAAAAGCTCAAAGTCGCACAACGAGCTATGGAGAGGGCTATGCTCGGGGTTTCTCTACGTGATCGAATCAGAAATGAGGAGATCCGTAGATGAACGAAAGTCACCGACATAGCCCAGAAGATTAGCCAGTTGAAGTGGCAGTGGGCAGGGCACATAGCACGCAGAACATATGGCCGATGGGGTCGAAAGGTTCTGGAGTGGAGACCACGGACTGGCAAGCGCAGCGTAGGTCGTCCACAGACACGGTGGACAGACGACCTGATGAAGGTCGCAGGACGACTTTGGATGCAGGCCGCTTCCAACCGGTCCTTTTGGAAAATCATGGGGGAGGCCAATGTTCAGCAGTGGACGTCCTACGGCTGAGATGATGATGATGATGAAGTATAATATTATTATATGTATTACTGTTTAAACACTTTGTACTAAATCATTTTAATTACATTCTCTGTTAACCACACATGTCGCAGTTCCTGGAAAAGTAGGTTGATTTCTGCGGAATCTATTGTATTATTGGCCAAATATGGCGAATCGCGAGTCGACGGGTTGTAGAGTTCTACAAGGTATTCAATTAAAGTTAAATACTATAAAGAAGAACACTAATGTGTGATATACTTAAATGATTTTTACATTTAAAATGATTTTTAAATTAAATGACAAATTAATTTCACCGTTTGGTTCTCGCTAGTACTAGACTTATCTTTAAGTTGTGTCTCATCCTCATAAATTAGGTGGTAAAATCAAGAATAGTACTAGTGTATGTGTTATGGTACTAATGTGTAATATTGGTGATTACCACCGAGGCGCCTTGCGCTATTGAGAGCCGAGCCGTAGGCGAGGGTCTTAAGAGAGCCGAGGACGGTAATCATCAATACACACGTTTATCATACGACGTTTTTGACACTACTACTACTACTATAACTCACTAATGCGTTATAGCAATGAAAAAGTCACAGTTTGATTATGGGTGTCATTCTGTGCCTAATTGCGGTGACCATAGACTCTATGGTCACCGCAATTAGGCAGCATAGAGCCACTTTATGAGTAATTGTGTTGAAAAAATACTTTATGGTAAAAATACCTCAGGTGGGTAATGTGGGACCGTTAATTGGCAAGCTTAACGTATGAGCACGGACACGTGTTTTTAAACGTTTAAAAATACATTAAACTACAAACAAAACTTTTTCAAGTGATTGCAGTGAGTGTCGAAACATAATATGGACATACCCTCTTTAATACATTAATACATTAAAAATCATATTTTAAGTGTAGGCAGAATACTTTTATATGATATCGTTAGTAGGCATATTAAAACACATTTATTATTAGCTAGTAAAATAGTCGACATACATTTATGCATGGCAAAGTCAGTTTTAGTACCAACTTAAAAATTGCAAAACAAATAGAAAGATGCTATTTAGTCCATAATTAGTCTCATTTATCCAGTTTTTTTTTTCTCTTGTGACCTGAAGCCACATTAATAGTCTCACAGTGACATTTTTATAGCATATTAATTGTCTCCGAGCCAAAACTATATAAAGATGCTCACCATGCATGCTTTTTTGCTAAGTATAGCATTACGAAACATTGGTGATGAGTTAATAAGTAAAAGAAAAAATATTGATTCAAGTATATCCGGTATATTCAAACCCAAGCACTAACAGACAACCTCCATTTTCTACCGACCTCCAAAAAGGAGTAGGTACTCAATCGACTGTTTTATGTTTGTTACCTCATAACTTTTTATAGGGTGAACCGATTCTCAAAATTCTTTGTTTGAAAGCTGGTGCTTCCCGTGTAGACCACGTGAATTTCATCAAATTCGGCCCCGTAGTTTTTGAGTATCACTCCAATAACTGAATAGAATGGAAGTCAGTATTAAATTGTGATACATGTATACAATTAAGGTAGACCATAGAGACTTTCGTTCTTAATTATTTTTAATAGATAATTTTGTTACAAACTCGTTCGCGATGCGGGTCGAGGGCTGTCCATAAAATTCCCAACGGCGAGACGCATTAACGAGCGTCGTCGTTTAGTTGTTTGCTGTTTAAATAAGAGCTGTAATGTAATTTTAATGAGCTCACAAAAATGTGTGCGCTATTCCGAGTCACCACAGGCGCGCAGGCGCTGTATTTAAGTCGACACTCAAAGTTGTCAACTGTTGACTACCCGCTATTATGTCCAAGAAAATAAACGAGCCGTCGTTGATGCGCTGTTTGCACCTTTTGGCACCAACAAACTGTAGATACAGTATGTTTATGAGCAGCAAGTTGTCATACTATTTTTAGGGTTTCATAGCTAAATAGCTAAAGTATAGGTCAAATGAAATCCCTAGAGGAACACTTCGTTGTCCGTCGGGCATGTCTAGCTCGTGAACGGATAAGTAGACGATGAAGTTTAGTTTAAGATTTGAGATGCTTGGAGATCGGAATTTAAAAATATGTAACAATCTGTAGTAAAGTAATAAAATAAAGTTAGAAAACCTAAAAAAGTACTGACCTCAAGAGTCTGCGTAGAAAAAAATACATTTATTTCACTATGCACTTACTCCTAACATTGGGTACCTATTCTCCGTTGACTTCGCTGAATCCGACTAAAATTATAAATGTGAAAGTTTAGATGGATGGATGGATGGATAGATGTTTGTTGCTCTTTCACGCTCAAACGGCTAGACCAACTTTGATGAAAGTTGGTATGGAGTTAGATGAGGCGCTGAATTAACACATAGGATACTTTTCAGCATCATCATCATCATCCATAACCACGCGGGTGAAAAAGATTAATATTTTTGGGCACAGCTCAGACAAAATAACAAGCCCTCCACCTACGTCAAGATCGTAATAATGACTTATCTTCTCGTATCAATAGATTTCTGTCAAAGATGTGTCAGTTTCTGATAGCTTAGTCAAAAGCACGCTATGATTTTGACAGCTTGATACCCTATACGTACTCAGCCATAGAGTCGGCATGTCATCCATCTTTTTTGTTCAGCCGACTGTAGCCGAGGGAATCCGACCCCACCGACAGAGAAGTACACTGAAGGCTTACTCCCAAAAACGAACTACGAAATTTGGTTTAAAGAATTTGAGGTTTTCTACGAAAGTGAAAACGCACAAATAAAGTCAAGGGTGCATGATGAAATGTAATAACAGTTTTTTTCCCATGATTATTAGTTTTATATTTGTACGTACATAACGTAGGTAAAAACTGTGAAATAACTTATCGGTGTTGGTACCATGCTCGCAATCTTGTGATAATAGGGTAGGTACTTTCGAACTATCATGGTACCGACTTCAACAAGTTATTTCGATTTAAAACACATCCGTCAGATTCCACTTTCGTCAGAAACAGTTTTTTTTATAATTTCAGTTTAGTTTCGTCATGAATGACGGATGTGGATAACCTCTAGTAACCCTTTCGTCTGATTCCAGTTTCGTCATAGATCATATTCTACTTAGGGTGAGGAAAAAAAATTCTAATCCGATTAGTGATAGTCATGGCCAATAAAACAAAATTTTAAAAATATACTTTTGTGTACCTACAGACTTAAAGGTCCAAAAAGACACACTTTATAAATTTTTAATATTAGTGTGATATAGTGTTGTAGTGTACAGTATAGATACACGGGACGTTTCGTAAAAAAATTAGTTATGTACATTATATATACTATATTTTCGGTGGGTCGACTTTATATTTACAGGCAGGTAGTTAGTGAAGTTAAAACAGCTAATTAATGTTTATGGTCGATTTGAAATTTTTGGGTAAGAAAGAATAGAATTTTCGTGAGTTATTGGAAGCCGAGGCGCACGCTCCGTGAAAACTCACTTAAACTTTTTTAATTAAATTTCTGATTTTTCGTCCGCGAGCCGCCGTGAGGAATCTTATCCCGCAGCTTTATTCAAAACGCTGTATTAATTAGTCGGAGCAGTGAAGACTAATGACCATCGTAATCGACTTTCACGGAGTGCTGCACCGCTCGGGGAGCCGCAAACTTCGCGAAAGGTAATGGATGTGCTCCCACAGAAACTTGCTTTGAACTTTACGTTTTATGTCAAGTGCGTTTATGGACAAGCTAATTTAGTTATCGGTGACAACGTAACAAAGCTACAAGAGGTGAGTGCTTTTCAATTTGAATCTCGTCAGCTGCTATTGTGGCCTTCTGTCAGGTGCTGCCGTGGGATTGGTCATAATGGATTTTTATGTTAAATTATTTTAACGCTTTGTGCTGAGACGGTCACGAAGAATAAATATATGTACCTACATATTTAAAATTAAATATTTAAATTTATTATATTTATATTTATTATATTTAAAATTTCTTTTAACAGCTTTCGTCAAATAAACATTCTATATTCATACATTTTAATATACGAGTATATATTGAAATTAGTAACTTTGGATGACCTGCGAGTATATAGTAAAGTACTCATCACTACATATTATATTACAATATAAGAAAACTGTAGAGGTCGAATTTCTGTATAATGAAAAAAATGCTAAAAAGCGAGTCAGGGGCATCTAAGGAGTGAAATCGAACTAATTTAACTTTAGGTATTGAAATTTTTGTTTCTCTGTTTGTCTGTCTGTCTGTACAGGCTAATCTCCAAAACGACTATACCGATTTAAATGATTTTTTTATGGTGGTTGTTTATATCCCTGTGTATCAAAGTCACGAGAATTTTCAAACAAGAATTTATTAAAATAAAAACTTTATTAGTTATATAAAACTGTGTACCAACCTAGACTACCTATAAATAACTTTGTCTAAGTAATATAGGTAATTAAATACTAATAATGTATTAATATTATTTATTTTAGGGATACAATATGTAATCCCGCATCGGCTTACGAGGTCTACTCCTAAAATCGAACTACAATGTTTTATAAAACGAATTTCGCATTTTCTACTGTTAAAGTGAAAGAGCACAAACACAGTCAAGGGTGATGATATGTAATATAAGAATTGATATTGTTATCAGATATGATATTAATTATATTTGTATTGAGGTAGTGTGTTTTATTAATAGTATTTAATTATTAATGTAAAGTATGAACAAAGTATTTACTCATAATACTATACTGTGTAGCAATTGTTATACTTTGAGCGTTTAAATATTTTAAGGCATATAATATTTATATAATGTACTGAAAATGTATGTGTTTAACAATAAGTACATTTCAATATTTAACAAGTACAATTTGAAAAAAATAATACCGACTTCCATTCTATTTAGTTACTGGAGTGTAACTCAAAAACTAATGGACCGATTTTGATGAAATTGAGAATGGGGTCACATGGACAGCACAAGCTTTTAAACAAAAAAATTTGGGAATCGGTTCACCTAATCGAAAGTTATGAGGTAACAAACATAAAAAATAAATTTAAAAAAACAGTCGAATTGAGTACATCCTCCTTTTTGGAAGTCGGTAGAAAAGAATATTAAAGATGACTTATATGCATCTAACCAACACAAAACGAAACTTTTACAAATTACACATTATGTTGTTGAAATTTCATTTTCACAAAGAACTCTTTTAAAATCGATTAATGTAGATAATATTAATAGTGTTATACCTGCCATTACATGTCATCCGACATCTTTGACTGTATTATGCTATTTTATATTCACAGTGCTGCACCGCTTTGCCGACGTGAAATCTGTCGAAAGGAACTACGTATTTCGTTTTTGGGAGTAGAGCTCTTCCTACCTCATCACCACAGAATCATTATCATCTCAGCCATAGGACGTCCACTGCTGAACATAAGCCTCCCGCTCAAATTTCCAAAAGGACCGGTTGGAAGCGGCATGCATCAAACGTTGTCCTGCTACCTTTATCAGGTCGTCTGTCCACCTTGTCGGCGGAAGTCCTACGCTGCGCTTGCCAGTCCGTGGTCTCCACTCCAGAACCTTACGGTCCCGTTGGCCATCTGTCCTGCGTGTTATATGTACGCCCACTGCCACTTCAATAGGGTTATCTTCTGGGCTATGTCGGTGACTTTAGTTCGTCTAACGAATCTCCTCTACACACCGTCACAGAATAAATAATAGCTATCAGTGTTTGTTACCACACTGTCCTGAAATGCGATAAAATGATTGATGGCATAGCATGAGGGTCCGTCACGCTGCATGAATGCTCACGTAATGCATGCACGCCCCATTTATAAGCGAGGGCTATAAAAAGCTATACATATTTTTCCTTTGTAAGTGGACTCATACGTTTGCACGTTTGCTGTCCTAAGTTATATAGGTATGTAAATTATATATATAGTTACTCGTAGGTATATCTAATAAGAGTTATTTTTAAGTAGTTAAAGTCAAGTCACGTAAGTAAGTTTTTTTTGTCACTGTCATTTTAATAAGGACTAGCGACTGCCCGCGACTTCGTTCATCCCTACCCTCTTTTCCTAATTTTTTAATGAATAAATCTCTACGATGTAAATATTAGAATATATTAATAAAAAAGATTAATGATATCGGTAAGGCCGTTCTCAAATTATAGCGTGACCAGGAGAAATAGGGATTAATTTATATATATATATATACTAGCAACTGCCCGTGACTTCGTTCGCGTAGTAGGCTTAACCTGCGGCCTCGCCATGGACTCCCGTCTTTTCATCTTGTAATGTAAGAACCTTTTACGAAGTATTAGAACACATTTAAAAAAAGATATATATACATAGATTATTTAACCGTTAAGAGGATTGCATAGCTAGAACTTTACAAACTAAAAGAAAAAACTCTTTTCTACCTCTTAACATTGTCCGATTTCTGTGATTTTTTTTATGGAATCATCAGATTGTTTACTTTGCCCGTACGTTTTGTAACGTAAAATCACTGTAATTGGACAATGTTAAGAGGTAGAAAAGAGATTTTTCTTCTAGTATGGAAAGTACTAGCTATGCAATACTCTAAGTGTTCGTAATTGTTGCATGAGTGTAGGCAAAGTTTAGTAAATCACGAAACGTTGTTTTTGTGTTTCTTTCTCAATAACGTTTTTTAGTATTTGATCCACTTGTTTACTAGAATGTGAGTTAGACAGATAACTGTCTAAACGTATAAACGGGGCAGTGACGTAATGACCATTTTATTTGTGTGACCGTGATTTGTTGTTGACTTGAATAAAAACATCACTGTATATAACATGAGTATTCATATGTAACTTGAAGAATTGTAAATGTACAAACATACCAGTTCATTATTATATCTATAAATGTAATAATGACTTATCCTATGATGATGTAATGTTAATGGTACATTCTCAATATAAGGTATCTTGACTGTGTTTGTTGTTTAAAATTGAATGATCCAAATTTTGTAATTAATAAATGTTTTAATTAGATCTATTTGTAATTTGCACACCCAATAAGGGTTGAATATAGCGAACAATAAGAACTCTGTAACACCTCATGACTGTATTACCTGTACTCTGCAAATAAATGATTTGAATTTGAATAAAAAAAATGTAACGGATCACTGTCTGTACAGGGAAGATATATGAGAAAACATGTTTGGCACTTTTATAAATGAAAATGGAATGAAACAAATGATTATTAGTGTTTTGTACAGACAAAAACATATTATAAAACATATTAATAGATAAACAGTTAAGTATCTGTTTGTCTTTGCGTTTGTGCACGCTAATCTCAGAAGCGGCTTATCCGATTTAGATGTGATGTTTGCACTAATATGTTGTGGTAAGCTTCATTAACATTTAGTGTTTGTTTCATGTCAATCGGTTTGTAAATAAAAATAAATTGATATTTAAATAATAACTCTCTCGCCAACTAAACCAAGACCAAGCGAACGAAAGCGCTGGCGGGTCAACTAGTAAATAAATAAAAACGCAAATCTAGAAAAAAATAAACAAAATCAATGACAGCCATAATGTTGGGTTTTTTCCTGTTCGGTATATACCTAAAACGGAATATATTAATAATATCTTGTAATTGACGGTAATTTAGTTCAAACAGCCGTGTGATTCGCTAATGACTCGTCGACGAGCTCGTCGAGGAGCTCACCACCGGTGTCAAATACTTTATAAGATAATCGCCCTTGTACATAAGGTTGTTTTTCCAACGTTTCTTATCTCGTCATTTGTTTCACGATGTTGTCAAAGATGCAACGATGTTTTCTCAATCGCACGGCTGTACACTAGTAGATATATTATCCCTCTGTTTAAACAGAGGGATGTTCACTAGGTAAATAGAAGAATTTTTAAACTAAATAAATTTTAGTTAAAAAATCTTGTAATTACCTTTTATCAAAATGATAAACAATCTTCTATGTAGGTGCAATTGTATATCTATCACTCAGAATAGAAGCATTTGAATAGGTACTTGTAAATAGCTGCGCAAAAAGCTAGCAACACGAAGTTTTCTTTTTTTGGGTCCTATTTCACTGTTTTTACAATATTGGTAAAAACTGTAAGTGCATGCCATATAAAGCTGAGAGCCTAGGAAGCAGCATTAAGTGTCTGCGAATGTTCACTAATGTGTTTGATCATAACGAAGTGGCAGCCGTCTTTGTTTGCGTTTAATTAAGGAAGACGCCGCAGACTCCTATTAACAAAGCCGATGGAATCAGCTGATTCAATGAACTCCGTAGCTGTGCTCATTAAAATAGGTTATCGTTTCAATTGTCGCAAAACTGATCCAGCTTTAGATGGAAAATAAATTATTTTAAAGATTGCATAAAAGTCCCGAAATCATACCTATACTTATTAATATTTTAAGGGGGATTTGTTTGAATTTGAACTTGAACTGAATCGAAACTACTAGACGAATTTGAAAAATTCTTTCAACATTAGATGATTAAATTATGCCTGCCAAACAAAGGCTTTTATATTATTAAGTATATTAAGTATATATTAAATATATATTATATTATATATAAATATATATATATATATATTAAATACTATATTAAGATTAATCATCATCATCCATCATGACGCGGGTGAAACCGCGGAGCGCAGCTGTCAGAAGACAAAAAGGTAAATGTAGTACAGATAAATTATATTTCTATCAGAGCTGCAGTAGATATCTATCTACATAGGTACTGAAAAAGGGTTAACATTTAAAACCTTACATGAATCTTCTTAAATATACGAGTATAATTTAATATTGTTTTTATAGATTACTTCCGTACTCCGCGGATCCGCCCGCGAATGCGATCTCACGAGAACTCTTTATCTCGCAAAACAAAGTAGCAGTGTTATTCCAAGTCATCCCCGTTCGTCATCCATGAGTAAAAATAAGGCCATCAATTTTAATTTTATGTAGTTTAGACGTGCAACAAAAATCCTTACACCTATCTAAATATACATACTTTAGTATAGCAAAAGCTAAAAGTAGAAGTAAGTACATTTTCTAGGTATTTACTTTAGACTTTATGTATAGTCTGTCTCCCTGCCAAATTTCATTACGCTCTGTCCGCTCTATTTCAGTCGTTTAGTCGTGAGAAGGTAACAAACAAACGAACATAGTTACTTTCGCATACAGTATGGATTACTGTAATTAAATACCATAAAAGTGAAGGACGTTATAAACGCTTTGAAATACCTACCGGAGACCTTTCATCAAGTGTAATTTACTGTATTTTTTAATTACCTCAAGGGCGTATGGCCTTCGCATTATTAATGAGATCACTTTTATAAATATCAAAATTAAAAACAACCTACCGATTATGTACATAAACATGCAATTATATCGGTTACAAAGTTTCAACCTCGCACGCCTTGTGAATGGCCCATTTACCCTTGATTTAGAATAATAAAATAAATTATATACCAATATGGAGCAATATCAACGCATAGTCTTCACAGTCAAACCTAGGCAAAATCTGTATTAAAGAACCTTATGACCGATATACATACCTACTTATAAACATCTTCTTAGTCGTGCACTCTTGGCAGAGTGGTCGTGATTGCGGTGATGGCACATCAAGGCTCCTCGCTGTCGTCTTCGTCTCTTCCCAGGGCTGCCGCTCGTCTCGCAATGTTTCTCCATTTCTGGCGGCTGGTTGCATTGCGAGTACACTGCACCATGGTAGACTGCGTGGCATTTTTGATGGAGTCAGTCCAGCGAGTTGGTGACCGACCAGGGCTACGCTTGCCTTTTACTGGGCCCTGTACCACAAGCCTCTCTATCTTATAAACATATTATACACAATAAGACACAGGTCAAACAGACAAGATTAGGACTAAAGTAATTCTAAAGTAACCGAAATTAAATATTTTTGCTACTGAGTCTTATAATATAGGGGTATGTAAACTTAAATAATGTACTCTTAGAACAACATGTCGCCATGTCAACTGTTTTATTATATTTTACTAGCGACAGCCCGCGACTTCGTTCGGGTAGTAGGCACGGCCTTCGGCCTCGCCATAACCTCCCATCTTTTCTTGGTTTTTCTTTCATAAGAACCTTCTTCTGCCAATAAATAACACAAGAAAAAAGAGTTGGCGAGATTGTTCCATCCGTTCTCAAGTCACAGCGTGACCAGGAGAAGTAGGAGTTAATTTTATATTTATATATATATATTATAATTATAATATGTATATATATATATATATATATACAGATAAGATGAAAGGTAGGCGAATAAGTGGGGAGCATGCACCTATTCTTATGGTGGCGGAGTGGACGATACGGATAGTATAATATTTACTGCCGCTGACTAGCTGGTTTTAATCGCACGGCTTACGAAATAAGGTGCCTCAGAACTACGTTGGTTAGATCTAGAAGTAGTCTAGTAGGAGTCGGCTGTGGTCGTTCGTTTTTATTAAGGTAACCTAACACCACTTCAAACTTCTCTAACCAATGTATATTTAGTCTGTAGTATGAGTGAAGAATGTAAGGTTCGTAAAAATTTATGACGATTTCCAATACAATAATTTTAAGACTAGAAATTGTATAATAAAACGAATAAGTAATAATAAGACGAATAAGCCCTTCATATCTACTTTTTAGATTTTATTTAGGTAAAGAGTTAGTACTTATGGAAGTTAAATATGACTGTTTTTTTTGTTTTAAATAACAATAATAAACATCATTTGGATGAAATAATACATTAAAACCATAACCATATTAACTAGGGTTGTGACTACGTAGCATTTATTGAATCCATAATTTAAATAATTGTCTACACTAATATTAGATAGAGGAAGAAAAAAGATTGTTTGTTTGTATTGGAAACACTCAAAAACTAGGCCGATAAAAAATCTTTCATAATAACATAGTAACATAGGCTATATTTGATTCATCATCATCATCATCATCCATCACCACGCGGATGAAACCACGGAGAGCAGTTACTGTAAAGCTAGTCATATAACACAGGCAGCTTTCCTAACAGGACTAATCTTGTAAATGTAGGTAACACATAATATTGAAATAAAAACAATCATTCTACGATATATAAATGTTACAGCACTAATACATACACGAGGCGTGACTTTCCGTCGAATCATTTTAATAAACGAACTCGCATCATTACGCCGGATCTAAGGATGGAACAAATTGCCAATTAGCGGTGTCTCGGCTCCGCGGGATGGGACAACGACGTGACAGGGCGAAACCGTCCGAAAAGGGGTACAAGACACTCTGCTCTCTTCACTAAATAAACAACTGATAGCAACTAAAACAGGGCACAGTCGTATAGAAGGTCAGAAAGTATCGTATTATATGTCAAATCATGAGTTTCTGCACTTATTTTCATAAGTTGGTATGGTTACTTGTTATAAATTGTAGAATACTTCAAATTAGTGTTGTAACGAATCGGCTACATTCTAGCTGTTTACAATTAGAATATCACATAATTAATAATAGAAGCTGTAGTCCAACGCTTGGAAAGAACACTGTATACTGTAAAACGGGGATGAGCCTAGTAGCCACGGATGATCAGCAGCAAATACTCCTGTATAATAAATGTTAATTGCTTCCAAGTCCTATACTAGTACTTCTGCGAACAGTAGACCTCGCCAACAGTCTTGTCAGCGACAATCTCGACCAATTTTGCAAAAATTGTATATGTTGTTGGTACCAAATATACGAGTATATGCCGAATATTACCAAAATCGTCCAGTTTTTACGAGTAAACTTCACAACCTATTAACTCGGCGACTACTACACCAAATTTGGTCACATTCGTAATTCCTCTTTAAAGTCAGGTACTTAGTGTGTGTATCAAATTTTATCAAAATCGGTCGGTAAATAGCACCGTAGAAAACTTCCACTTCCACTTCTCGCCACTTCTGTATTTTGTATCAACACTCATTCATAATGACCAGCGATACGTTAAATTAGAAATTTAAGAAGAAAAAAAGAGATTAACATAAAAAGTGAATAGCGAAAAATTAAAAAGAGAAGAGAGATTCAGAATTGTGATCTATATTAATATTATAGGATATTCCAATTTGAAATCGGAAATATGATAATAGTGGATTTGGACCGAAGGAATCGTCCACCAACCTTACAGTCTAATTCCTGTAGTCGTAACTCCGGATATGTTTTTTTCAGTCGTAAAATTGATACTCTCGCCCAGATGATACAATCAAAGCGCGTAAGGCATACAATGGATTCCTAATATAGAATAAGACCATGAAAGTATCCCACACGCTCTTAAACCAGAGCTGAATCGATGACAGAGTCTTATAAATGCCAAAAGCTAGGTACTTCGGAGGACTCTGAGATCGAAACATTTTTGAGACACTGGGAGGTACCGGAAATACAATGGGTCAATGGAGTTACCGGATGCGGAAAGACAACTTTGGTGGTAAGACACTTCGATGTGGACATCTTCACAACAACCACAGAGGCAGCAAAAGACTTAGGAGATAAGTTACCACACCGTATAAGAGATCTGGTGAAAACCAAGGTGCTTACTATGGCCTCGGTCTAAGGTTATTATTTTAATAATAATCAAAGATACTACCGCCTTTTGGTAGATAAAGCTCTCATGAACAATTTTGGGGTCATAGTAATGCATCCCAGGCTGTCTGGAGTTAACGAACTTGTCTTAATCGGAGACGTCAACCAACTACCCATATATCGATAGCGAAAACCTGTTCTGTGGTAATGAACAGCCAGGAGTTGTTATGTACGCACCGGACCCCAATGGACATCGCGTATGCACTGAGGGAAATATACTCCGGTATATATTCCTCAGTTCCCCGTATAAGGTCCTTGCGCCTCTAGTAGGTACAGGTGCGAAAATCTCT